>JAQPPZ010017175.1:0-1200000 GCA_028583015.1 Wollemia nobilis | reverse complement strand
TAAATGGACTGAAATACAATTTACCAATAACAATTACTTATACCAGTCATTACATTCAGATTTTACTCTAAAATTCACAACTTAGCATATTTAATAATTATTGGACTGCTTTTCACCTTCTAACAACACCGTGTTCCCTGGAAACGGTGCCAAAATGATGAGTAGTCATTATACCATCATTAAATCTCAAAGATCTTATCAATCCGGGGTGGTGTCCAAGGCTGTCTACGATAGAAAGTTCAAGCAGGGTTGTAGTTCAGTTCATTTGGAAGCAACAGGTCTTATTGGTGGAATTGATTGTGTGGGGGTTTTGTGTCACTTCTACCCCTAAATTGCATAAATTTAACTTTAATCTATTTGCAAGAATGAAAAACTAATTGTTGTCTGCAGAAATAAAGTCCTAATTACAATTGCTAAATTGAGACTTAATTGATTTGCAGAAGGAAAATCCTAATTACAATTGCTAAATGAGAAACCTATTTACTTTTGCAATGATGAGATAAAACAAGTAATCAACTTCTGTCAATACTCTGAAACAGAAGGTCGTCAATCTTCTGTGCAGTGTTTGACAGCAAAAACAAGAATGCAAGAAATTATAGAAAACTTGTAAATTGCTAGAAATGTAAATTGCAGGGAATTGGAAAATTACTGAAAAATAAAGAAACTGATTATATCTATTGCTGATTACATCACAAATGTGAAATAGATGGATAAAAACTAAAACAGAAATCAAATACCACAAAATGCTGAAATTGACAAGTTCCACTACTTATTCTCAACTGCGACAAAATCGGGATCGAAAACTCGATTGTTAGTCCTTCTCCTAGATTTGAAAGTGGCCGGCCTCCTTTTCCGGAAGAAGGTATAATTTCTTCTCTAAGTCTTACTCACACTCAGACATAACAAAATAAATGAAATGAAAACTGCACTTTTATTGCTTCGAAACATAATTACAATTCTCTTGAAATCATTACGGATCTCGATACATTACAAGTCTATTATCTCTAATATGTCTAATCTCTAATCTAATATTTCTAATATCTAATATATCTCAATCTGGATGGGAGCCATCTTTTATAGATGCCTAAAATCTAATTATAAACAGAAAATATGTTGTTCCTAATATCCTGCAGAATTTCCTGGGTTTATCCTAGAAGAGGATCAAATTTGATCTTTTCCATAAATGGTGGCTTTGGACGGCAAGGATGGCAAAGTTAGATGGGAGATATTTTCCCTTAACTTTCTCAACCTTCTTATCCCCTTTTCCACCGCCAAAATTCAGTCAACAAGTCAAAAAGTGCATTCTGTTTTCATTCTGAAGATAAGTGGCTCATTCCGAAGATACTGCAATTCTCATTTCGAAGATCCGCAATTCTCATTCGAAGATACTGCAATTCTCATTCCGAAGATACTGCAATTCTCATTCCAAAGATACTACAATTCTCATTTTGAAGATCTGCTCATTTTGAAGATACTGCATTTCTCATTCCGAAGATCCGCTCATTTCGAAGACACTGTGTTTTCTCATTCGAAGACATTGTGTTCATTCCGAAGACACTGTGTTCATTTCGAAGATCTTTAGAATGACCAACTGTGTTGACTCCAAATGGTTTTGGCTGCATTTCTCAGGTGTATTAGCCCTCAGGATCAGATTGCAATAGTCTTCATTCTTCCTTGGATGTGAATTCCATGCCTTGCCATTCATTGGTAGCTTGTTGGAATTTATATGGAAAAACTAGTTTTCTGCTGCACAGTAATAAGTCTTTGTACTATTTGCTGAATTTAGAGAAACTAATGCTTAATGATCATCAAAATAAGACTACTGAAATGTTGTTGTCAACCTAAGCATGACAATATAACATAAAACTATACAAGAACTGTTAAAAATCAGAATATAATGTCCTTAACACTGCAATCATGCAAACAGTTAATACAGAGCATATTAAATCAACTTAACTAGCATATAAGATAATTCACAAGAGTTTTAGGCAGTTTTAACTATTTAAAACATGCTATAAATGAGGCTTATCTAGGCCTCATCAGCCAGTTGCAGCACTATAGTAGTGGGTTTCAGGTTCATGATTTGTAGCCTCTGCATGGTCTCCTGAGGCATTACATTGATGGTTGCTCCAAGATCGACCAATGTATTGGACAAAGAATGTCCCTCGATATTTACAGTTAGCATCGGGCTGCCCGGGTCTACATACTTAGGATGGCACATTTTTCCCATCATCAAATATGCTAGTTTACCCATGACATTGATAGTCTGGGTTGCTCTTCATCCTAGCTTCCTTAGACACATCTCTCTTATCGCCTTGGTATATATTGGAACATCTTAGATGGCTTGAAATAATGGAATTGTCATGGTGAGGTTCTTCAAGCTAGACAAGATATTGAACTTTGGTTGTGTTACTTTCCTATGTTCTTGCATCCGATTAGGAAATGAAGCCTTTGATCTCTCAGGCGTTTCTTCTATCACCTCTTCTACAAGAGGTGTTTCTCCTACCTCTTCCCCCTCTTCTACTAGTGGAGGCTTTCCTACTCCTAGTTGTCTACCAGACCTAAGCTGAATATGGTACATTAGATACATCTCACCCTCCACATTGTATGTTGTCTGGTTCACCCTGTTATTAGGATTTGTCGTCGGTTGTGTGGGTAGCTGCATAGGTCTCACTGCTGGCAACACTGGTAAATTATATTAGGGGTGAGTTGGTGCTACATTATGTGGAGCCTGATTCCACACAGTGTGGCCTCTCCACTACTGCCCAGGATATGGATATGGCATCCATGGCTACTGGTTTGGGAATGCTATTGGGGGTGCATTGGACTAGGGTGATGGCCCCCACCACCCCATGTTAGGTGGTTGAGGTAGGACTTGGGGCATGTATGGTCCTCCCCCATATGATGAAATTTTGGTTGGCATATTCCTTGCAAGGGGTTGTGGCCAACTCTTCTAATTGCCTATGAAATAGGCATCCGCGCTTTTAGCATCCTCTTGATTACTAGGCAGTTGCGGGTATAATAAAGTTTTATTGTTCAGCCTGCAAACTATGCATACTCTAACTTTGTTCTCTGGGTATGAATTCTTTGCATGCTTCCCTCTGCATTTTGGACAAAAATAAGCCAATGCTGCTTTATTTTCTTGCTTCTTTTTCTCTAACAACAGCGTATCCATCTGCAATGCTAGAGATGATAGCATTTCGCTCTTTAAATCTTCCAGCATGTTATCTATTTCTGTCTTCGTGACTGAAGTAGTCGCTTTCATGGTTCTAGAAGTGGTCTTGCCTCTCCTTCTTGAGTATTTTTGACATAGTTGTCGGATGTCTTCCATAGCGTCTTTGGTAGACATCACCTCCAAAAATCATGTTAAGAGCCTCCAATGATTCATTGGTAAGTCCTCTCAAAAATATGCTTTTGAGGGACTTATCAGATAGTTTCGTCTGAGGAGATCGTTGAAGGTTAAAGTTGAATCTCTCCCAGTATTACTTGAGAGACTCATCTTATTTTTGTGTCATGCTCATGACCTCTTCTCTGGAGTCTCTTGATCTCCCAAAATCTTGGTATTGCTATAAAAAGAGCTTCTTCATTTGATCCCAAGTGGCAATGTGTTTGTCTCCCATACCGATGAACCATCACAGAGCTGCATCGTCCAATGTGGAAGGAAAATGTTTTAGCTTCTGTGTATTAGATTTGTAGTCCACAAACCTGCATAAGACATCAAACTTAAATAAAAATAGGTCAGGGTCCTCAGTTGGGTATCCTCTGAAGGTCGAAAGATGAGTAGAGGATATGTTTTTCATTTTGGTATCTCCTACTCCTTCATCAATCGAGAAACTAAAGCCAGATGAGTCTTCTTCGTTGTCAGCCATTTTTCCAGGAAATGCAGTCTCTAATGCAGTATTTATGGCATTACAGTCATTTAAGACTTTTTGAGTTAAGGCTCTAAGGTTGTCTGGTGTTATCATTCGATCTTCTACAAATTTCCACAATAGGGCTTCCTCTAAGGGTGTCCTATTAAATAGGGGATTTATGATGATTCGTTATTCCCCAAGTTGATGGGATGAGGAGGCACTTTGCACAAAGTGTGAATCCTCACTCTAATGGATTTTTTGTGGTGGGTCGGGTGAGTCTAATTCAAATTCAGAATGTTCGACTGACTCAGGTTCTAGTGTATTGGTTTTTATAAACCGACCATCAGGTCCTCTTCTTCTCAAATAACTAATACAATGTCAGATGGAAGGTTTCCAGGTACTGTAAATAATCTACTTGAGATGCTTCCCCGAAAACGGTGCCAAAATGTTGTAGGCCAAACAAGGTTAACTTCTTTCCTACTTTTGTCACATGCCCATGCATTTAATTTATCAACCCAAGGAGATTTGTAAACTTGCGAAGGGTCTTGAACAAGATTGCTTACAATACCACTTGAGATGAGTCCGCTAGTTCTACTATTGGGGGGTGTTTCAACGGTCATCAATCATTCATACACTCCTCAATAATTTATGTAAAAACAATTAAATCTACAGAAAGGAAATATTCACGCATTCCTAGAAATAAACCTATTACAATACTAGAAATAACAATGCAATAAACAATCTTATAAAAGCGGTAAACTAATCTAGAAAAAACATAGGAAAAATAGGGGAAGAAATACTGGCTTGGAGTGGGCCTAGGCTCTAGCAGCTTCCTCCCAACTGAACATGCACTTAGAAACTCTTAGAACTATATTATAATTATCAAAGTATTATAATGCTTCTTCTGTATATCTCTCTACATTTACTATCAAAATATTCTATATATCCTCAAAGAGGTCTATGTGTGTTTATATAGCACACCCACAGATCTTCTGTTACAAAGAAGTTATAATAGTCGATTCATTCTAGACTAAACTAAGACAGTTTGGTAAATGTGATCGATGTCTGCTAAAACTGGCATTCGTTTCTAATGGTGGCGTGTTCATTGATTGGTTTGTGCTTCACCTGGAATTGGTAGGATGTTCTCATACGTCGATGCGATCCCCAATTTAACTCTACATGACATAGAGTTGGAACTGCACCAGTCTCTGTTGTCCACATCATGCTTGTCTGGTCAACGAGCGAAGAACAGGGGCACCTTCCCTATGAGGAAGGTGCCTAAGTATGTCGGGTGCCTTCTCTATGTGGAAGGCACCTTACTACCATTGGTGCCTTCTTGGAAGAGGAAGGCACTTATCTTCTATTGGTGCCTTCCTGTGAGAGGAAGGCGCTTGCCTTCTAGTGGTGCCTTCTTGTCGATGCCTTCCTTATGATAGGAAGGCGCTTATTTTCCTTTGGCACCTTCCTAGAAGAGGAAGGTGCTGGCATTCTATTGGCTCCTTCCTGGGAGAGGAAGGTGCTTGTATTTCCTTGGTGCCTTCCTGGAAGAGGAAGGTGCCTACTTACGCTTGGCACCTTCCTGGAAGAGGAAGGCACCTACTTACGCTTGGCACCTTCCTGGAAGAGGAAGGTGCCTACTTACGCTTGGTGCCTTCCTGGAAGAGGAAGGCACCTACCTTCTTTACGTTGATTCTGAAAGAAACAAAGTGCTAGGTCCATGAAAAGACCTCAACTAATCCAAATATGAATAAATCAACTACAATTCCACAAAAACACATTGAAAACATATGAATTAGATAACATGCATAATTTCATCAAATAATTATATAATCATTCATAAACATATGCAATCCTTATTATACATCCGCATAATAATCAAGAAAATGTATACAAAATATGAGCATTTCTGATGTTCATCAAGGTCCAAGCTCAAGAAGATGAAAAAGCAAAAGCAAGATTTTTACAGGAACTCACAAACTTCAAAATCAAAGTTGAAGAGACAAAGAAAATTGAAGAAGATATGGTTGAAAAATTAAAGACAAAAGATCTAGAGTGTGAAAGATTAGAGCATGAGATTGTTTCACTAAGGATGGAAGTAAAAGACTCTAAGGATAAGCTACAAAAGTTTGAGGAAAATTCAAGGACCTTGGAAAGGACTATAAATGCACAAATATCATCAGTCACCATAACAAGACTTAGTTCTAAAGAAGAACAAGGGAGACAAGAAGTAGGAAAAGGAGAGCCAAGATGCTATGCGGATAATGCAAGTAAGTACTCAATTGATAGTGATGCTAGTTTTTCAAACAATGATAGAGATGAAGTCTTGTTTATGGTTGAAAAAAAAAAACCAGTTAAGAAAAAGACTCCAGTTTATCTCAAGTGTTTTAGATGTGGTAAATTTGGACATCTTGAATATGATTGCACTAGGGATGGCTATAGTTTCAGTGATGATAATTTTGAATATGCACTTGGTAAACCGGGTGAGAATATTCTAATGGCATTAGAAGAGGAAGAAGTGAGTGATCCTATAGAAGATAAGTTAAAAGAAAAGAATGATATGGACAAAGGAAAACAAATAGAGGACTAGGAGAACTTATCTATGCTCTTGACACAGTAAATAAGGTAAGAAAGCAACACTCTAAACTTGAAATTCAATTTCAAGAATGTGATGAAGAAATATTACTGCTCATAGAGGACTTAGAAAATTCAAAGGATAATGCAATCAAGTTCAAAGATAAGTTAGAAGAAAAGATTTTGGAATGTGAAAAGTTAACACATGAAGTTGCACTACTAAAGGAAGATCTATAGGATTCCAAGAATAAGCTATACAAGTATGTAACCAATGAAAAGAATGTGGATAAAATAGTCAAGATACAAAGAGAAGCATCAAACAAAACAGGTATTGGTTCTAAACAGGTTAAAAATAAATGGGTAGAAAAGTCTACTTCAAGTCTTGAAGAAGAAGGTACTTCAGAAGAAGGATTCTCAGAGGTAAGCAAAAGTGAAAATGAAACTTCTAAGGATGAGTCAGATTGTAGTGAGTCCAACAAGGATAATGGGTAAAGAAAATATAGATGGAACAACAATCATAGCAGGAGACCAATGAGGTCTAGTCAAGGAAGCTTCAATGGGAGATGCTTCTCATGTCACAGGTTTGGGCACATGGCTTCATAGTGCAGGTCACATGAAAGATAGGTATATGGAAGAGAACAACTTTTTTGAGGATATTGTTATTCATGCAATGAATTTGGTCACAAGACAATGAATTGCAGGATTCATGACAAAATAGGATATGGCTTCACCAAGAGAAATCCTAAGACAGTTGTACATCCAAGGAATAATAACATTAAATGTTATAAGTGCAATAATGATGGTCATATAACAAGATGGTGTAGAGCAAATATTCCAAAAATAGGCATGAAAAGAAACAGGAATATCAACAAGAACAAGTACAAAAATAGGAACATGGATGAGAACAATAATAGGAACGGGAACAGGGATGATGACTTGGAAAGAAACAGTAAGAGGATTCAGCAAAAATAAAGAGTAAAAGACAAAGGCAGAGAACAGTGCTTTTGGGGAGTAGAAATACTCCCACCCCAAAATTAACCACCTCATGTGGAGGTTGGGGAGGGGCTAAGCTAAGAGGCTTAATTCTTAGCCCCGAGACCCAAAGGTGACCCTTTGCCATTGATGTCAAAGGGGGAGAGATTTGTGTATTTTGGGGAGATTTTTTGATATGAGAGTTTTGATATCTGAGAGAGCATTGAGCTAGGGGGAGCAAAGTCTCAGGGGGAGCATAAAAGAAGGTCAGATTTCAGTAAAAGGATTTTGATTCCCATCAATGACAAGGAGGGAGATTGTTGGACATTTTGATTCCCTAAGCTAATATGTTGTCATTAATGTCAAAAGATCATTTAATGTCAAAAGGATCTATAAAGGGTTTTTGTGAAAACCAAGATAGAAAAAATAAAAGGTTTTATTTAAAACCATGGATAGCAGATTTGATCTGGTTTTTTCTTAAAACCCAATTTGGGCTTTTGTTTCCTCAAAAAAGGTGCCCTAATGATGGAGATATTTAAGTTTTAATATTTGGTTTAAATTTTAATTATTTAAAATTTGAATTCAAATTTAAAACTTAATATGCAAGATTTCCGTCAATGTCATAAATCAAATAAAAAGTCGTATTTCCACCGACGTCTTTGATATGATTAAAGGACTATATAAAGGGGGCTTCAATTGATTATTATTTCATCCTTGATCGTGTAATAAAAGTGTTGGCTATCGAATCATTTATGAGCTCGTGAAAAATTCTTGAAAATTGTGGTAGCGAATAACACAGACTGCATTTAGAGAAACAAATATCATGGGTAGCATGGCACATTGGCAAGTGGGCCTTGGATAAGGTACAGGGCAGAAGAAAACACCCAAGATTGAATCCCCTTGACTACATTTTTTGGAAAGCGTGAGAGAAGTGCTTCGGTGCCTTTGGTTTTACGGAATGTGGAGATGGGAATAAGGCACGTTGTGCCTTTCCCTTTCCAACGAGCGACTAGCTCATGTGGAATATTAGTCATGGCTAAGACGCTCATGGTGTGTACAAGTCGGGGATTCGAATCCCCTGGAGGAGGTAATTACTTTTTGCATTAATCTATTTTTATTTAGCCCCAAGGTTGGAGTTATAAGGTGGTTCGTGGAAATTAAAGTTTTAATTAAGATTTGTTATTTGGGCTGTATTGATTATTGCAAAATTTGAGGGGTTTAATGATTTATTTGATTATTATTAAGAATTGAATTTAGGAGAAATAAGGAGTTGTTTTAAAGTATTTTTGAAAGGCTTATTGATTGTTATTTTGATAAGGGTTTTATTAAAAAGGGACTTTGGTGGATGTGTTTATTTAGTTGGAGTAAAAAGGGTGTAAATTGAGTTATGCTTTATATTATGATTATTTTAAGTCCACTAACCCTTATTGATATTGGAAAGGAAAGTTGTGTTTAAGTGTGGCAGATTTTGTGGACAACTCCTTTGCATAAAAAAGGTATGGGCACATTCTACTATTGATTGTTTATGGTGGTTGATTTCTAAAATATCTTTGGAGAGAAAAGGATTTATTGTGGTTTCCATTTTTGATAGTTTTTGGTTTAACGTTTCAAGTTTTTTTGGTTTGTGAGTTGTAATTAAACCTTGTTTTAGAAGCATTGTTGTTGAAGCCCATTGATTGTGAAATGAACTTGAACTTGAGTTAGAGAAGAACATGAGTATAATTGTTATGTGAGATTTGTGATTGAGTATTGTTGGAAACATTTTGAGTTGGTTAAATACATGCTTGGAATAGGGTTTGTGAGAAAGGATTGTTCCTTGAGGTGATTGATTGAATTGAGTTGATGTAAGCCTAGTCAAGTGGATGCATGTGGTTGTTCAAGTTCCTAGAAACAAACTATTTCATATTCTGATTTGAGTTGAGATTGAGATTTAAGAATAGAACATATTGAGTCTCTAACAATTCTCTTTATGCTTCTATTGAGTTGAGATTGGGATTTGAGTATAGAACATATAGAGTCTCTAACAATTCTCTTTATTCTTCTATTGAGTTGAGATTGGGATTTGAGTATAGAACATATAGAGTCTCTAACAATTATCTTTATGCTTCTATGAGATTGATTTGAGTATAGAACATATTGAGTCTCTAAAAATTCTCTTTATGCTTCTATGATATTGAATTGATATATTGATTGAACATTGAGCTTAGAACATATTGAGTCTCTAACAATTCTATTTATGATTCTATGTGATTTGAGACAAGTCTTTGAGAGTGGACTGATTTGAGTAAGCTTTTGTGAAAGCTTGCTATGCATATTTGAGCAAGTACTAGAGAAGACTTTTTGAGCAGATTTGGACAAGTTCTATGTGATCTTGTTGAGCATATTTGGACAAGTTCTGTGTGAAATTGTTGAGAAGATTTGGACAGGTTCTATGTGGACCTATTGAGCAGATTTGAGTAGGTTCTATGTGGACCTGTTGAGCAGATTTGAGCAGGTTATGTGTGGACCTGTTGAGCAGATTTGGATAGGTTCTATGTGGACCTATTGAGAATATTTGAGTAGGTTCTATGTGGACATGTTGAGTAGATTTGAGCAAGTTTTGTGTGGACTTGTTGAGCAGATTTGAGCAGGTTTTATGTGGACCTGTTAAGCATATTTGAGCAGGTTATATGTGGACCTGTTGAGCAGATTTGAGCAAGTTTTGTGTGAACCTATTGAGTAGATTTGAGCAGGTTTTGTGTGAACCTATTGAGCAAAATTGTACTAGACCGATTGTACTGTATTTAGTATAAGAAATTGAGCAAAATTATGCTAGACCGAATGAACTGTGTTTGGTATAGTATTGAGACAAAGCTTTGGAGGTGACAGAGTATAGAGGACAGAGTCTTATTGGATAGAGATCCATGATCCAGGATAATTGAAGAAAAATTTGAGTGAGGAATCTTCAAGTGGAAATAGATCCACCAATCAGTGCAACATAGAGACAGAGTCTTCTAGAAGATCACTATCTAGAGCAAAAGGATAAATAGTTCTCCTATGGAAGAGATCCAAAAAATTGAGATTAGGGGATCAACATCTCCTTTGGACAAAAGTCCATAAACATTGTAATTTGGGAAATATTTCCAAGATATTATTTGAGAAATATTTAGAAGAAATATTTTCTCTATGGAGGTAGCCCACACTGGGTGAACCACGTTAAAATCTATGTCTCTATTATGTGTGATGATTTGTGCATTGCTTTGGTTATTGCTATTGATATTGCCACTGATTATATTGATTAATACTATTTGGGAAAGATAAGTAAAAAGTGGTCTTATATTGTTCACCCCCCTCTCAGTATAAGCTTGTGTTTTTCATAAAATAGGCTAAGAAAAAAAAAACTATAACAAATGAGATTAATGTCATCTTTCTCATGCTAATTATGAACAAATGTGATAAAATATTTTGATAATGTTCCTTTAATATGACTTTATAACATTATGTGTAGGATATTTTAAAAATACTATGGCAAATAGATTTAAAGACATTCGATATTATGTTATTTAGGAGAAACAAGATAATTTGTTTCAAGATAATCAAATCCTTGATGGTATAATCATTGCACAATATCTAAGCTACAAGCTTAATATAGTGGCAAGGGCTTTGGCCTCTCTTTGAGAGGTCCAAGCTTTAAAACCCATTTAATATGAGGGTACCACGACCCCTCATAAAAACCTTATTTAAACTCATTAAAAAAATCATTGCACAGTATCCATATATTTTCTTTTAAGAATGTGGCTAGATAATAAATAAATACAACAAATTATGTTATATTTTTATCAACATCACCCTTGATTTATAAATAATTCTTATGGATGTTTTAGAATTGGAAGACTATTATTAACACATCTATATATTCCATATATAATAGAAGAAAGGAGGTGTTTGGGACACAAATTTAGATACAACAAAATCTTGTATTACTAGTTAAAAGGTATATTTTTTACTAATAATAAAATATTTGATGTATAAATGATATATTCTAACTTATGTCAAGTTACATTTTTAACCAAGATTGAAATATTTAATCCATAAAGGTTACATTATAATATGTCTCAATATATATGATGTTACTTTCAAGACTACTAGTTGGCATAGCTTCCTAATTTGAAAAAATTCAAAGTTTTCCTTCATAAAGAATGCATGAAGAAATTTAAATTTCATTTTATTAGAGAGGAAAGTATATGCGAATGTATAACTTACAAAATTTTAGATTTATTAGTTTGGTACTAGGAGCAACACTTATTTGGCAATTATTCAAAGGTTGAGTACTTGGGGAGAAATACATGGGCTCAATGTATGAAGTAAAATTATTTGAAAAACAAACCGTATCTATGGGATCAGTAATATGTAACATCATATTAAATAGTTTGCAATTAATTAAGAAACATATTATATGGGTGGTTAATGAGAAAATATTCTAGAATATTTGGTTTAATCCTCAATGTTGTGGCTTTAAAACAACTAATATAATATTTAATTAACTCTTCCAAGGTCAATGTATCAATCTAAAAGAATTTTTTCTTGTAAAAGTGATGCCAGGAGCATCCGGTGGCAGCAGAGCAATCTTGCATCAACAAAAAAATTTCTAAGTGTTTGCCTTGATGTCGCGATATCGCGACAGAGAAAAGTGTCGCGATATCGCGACATGTCACGTTTTCGTGACTCAGGAAGGAGAGAGAAGGCACGGAGCAAAAATGTCATGATTTCATGACATGTCGTGAAATCGCGACCGAAAGAAGACAAGAAAGGCCAGAGAAGAAAATGTCACGATTTCGTGACATGTCACGAAATCGCGACCGAAGGAGCAGAAAGAAAGCAAGGAAGGAAACTATCGTGATATCGTGACCCGAAATAGAGAGAGAAAGCAGAGAGCAAAGTTGTCGCGATATCGCGACATGTCACGATTTCGCGACCCGAGAGGCGAGGAGGAGGCAGAAAGGAAAGATGTCGCGATATCGCGACATGTCACGATTTCACGACCAAAAAGGAGAAAGAGGAGCCGAAAAGGAAAGATGTCGCGATATCGTGACATGTCGCATTATCGCGACCAAAGGACGAGAGAAAGCGCAAAGGAGAAAAAGTGTCGCGATATCGTGACATGTCGCATTTTCATGACCAAAGGACGAGAGAAAGCGCAAAGGAGAAAAAGTGTCACGATATCGTGACATGTCACATTTTCGTGACCAAAAGGCGAGGGAAGGCATAGGAGAGAAAAGTGTCACGATATCGCGACATGTCACATTATCACGACCAAAAGGCGAGAGGAGGCGCAAGAGAGAAAAAGTGTCGCGATATCGCGACATGTCACATTTTCATGACTCACAAAGGGCAGGAAGGCCAAAAAGCAAAAGTGTCACGATATCGCGACATGTCACATTTTCGTGACTCAAAAAGGGGTAGGAAGGCAGTGAAGCAAAAATGTCATGATATCGCGACATGTCACGTTTTCGTGACCAAACAAAAGGAAAGAAAAGGCAGGCGGTTACAGGGGCCGTTACAGAGGAAATTATCGAGCGATGGGTATATCGAACGTCATCATTGGTTGACAAGCGGACAGAGTCTACAGTGGCAGCACTGGACAAGCACGTGGCACCAAGGTGCAATGAAAGCAGACGAAGATCAAGAGTCGGAGAGAAAGACGTTTCGAAAGCCAAGACAACGAAGAGGCACGGGAAATGAAATGAAGGGTCAGAAAAGGAAAATGGAGAGTCACGCCAGAGGTTTTAAAAGGGGAAGCGAAGGCATGCACAAGGGTCAAAAAACTATGGAGACAGAGTTGCAGACGTGAAGGCAAGAGGGCCATTCTGGACCTGTTTAGGCTATTTTTCTTCCAGGGTGGAAGATGTTGTAATATAAACTATCTTTCGGGATAAAGGAGTTTATTTGGTAGACTGCTGCCATTATTGTAATATTTTTCTAAATTGTTGAATGAGAATTGAGAATTTGGCATGAGCGATTTTGGCTCCCCATCAAGTGGTATCAGAGCAGGAGTTCTTGAGTGTGTGAGCAGATCATCGAAAGTGAGGCAGTTTGCACCAGGATCTGTGGAAGGGTTGTGAGAAGAGAGTGAGGAAGAATGCCTCCACGAAGAAACCATGGTGGTGGGAGAAATGTGGTACCTGAAGAAGATTTCAGAGCTTTGCAAGAGGCAAGTGCAAGCCCTGCAAGAGGAGTTGCGAAGAGGGGTTGAGCCAAGGAGAGAAGATCATAGTGAAGATGAAGCTTGGGAGGTTGATAATCCATAGAAGAAGAAGCAATGGATCCTGTAGAAGCCAGATTGGTTAAGGCCATATCTCGGATCGGGAAGAAGACAAAGTTTGATGTCTCCACGTATTCTAGGAATCTCAATCCGTGGGATTTGATTGATTGGATCAATGATATGGAGGAGTATTTTGAGTATGAGGAGGTTGTAGATCCGAGATCAGATCAAGTTTGCAAAAATGAAGTTGAAAGGCCATGCTTGCATATGGTGGAAAGAAGTGCAGCTAGAAAGAAATAGAAGCGAAAAGGAAAAGATAACCAGATGGGATCGAATGGTAGAGAAGTTGAAGAGACAGTTTATTCCTATAGATTACGAATTGGACCTGTTGAGAAAAATGCAGAGTTTGAGACAGTCAAACAAATCTATCAAAGAATATACAGAGGAGTTTTACCAGATCTCAATCAGAACTGGCCATTCAGAGGCTAACAGGGAGAAGGTGGCCCGTTACATCAATGGGTTGAGAACCAGTATTCAAGAAGAGTTGAGTCTGGTTAGGATGAGCACCATTGAGGATGCTTACCAGTTTGCCCTCAAAGTCGAAGAGAAGCTGAACAGACGGTTTGAGGGTAAGCAAAGAGGAAGAGGTCATGGTGGAAGAACTGGTGGAAGGACCAGTGGAGAAAAATATAAGGATCAGATGAAGGCTGGTGAAACCAGTAATACCCAGGATCAAAAAGAGGGGAACACCTACCAACCCCGTAATCAGAACAATGGTTACCCAAGAGGGAGAGGTAGATCTGGACGTGGATTTGGAAGGGGAGGATTTCGGGGAACCTGTTTCCACTGTGGCAAAGAAGGACATCGAGCATACGAGTGTCCACAACATCGAGAAAGGATGAATAAGAGACCTGAGGGTCCTGCCAGAGCTGCTGTAGCAGATGAAGGTGCTGAATCAGAACATTCTAAGGAGGTAGAGGGAGGAGAAGTTATGGTCACAAGGAGGACCCTGTTGAATGAGGAGAAAGGATCAGACCAGAGGAGGAGCCTGTTTCGCACAAGGTGCGAAGTTCGGGTAAGGTCTGTAATATCATTATAGATAATGGTAGTACTGATAACTTGGTCTCAGAAGAAATGGTTACTAAGTTACTGTTAAAGAGGAGAAGCCACCCGCATCCATATCGGATTGCGTGGTTACAGAAGGACCATAGGGCTTTGGTCAGTGAGCAATGCTCGATGAAATTTAATATTGGGAATTACTGTGATGAGGTCCTGTGTGACATCCTGCCTATGGATGCTTGCCATTTGTTGTTGGGAAGGCCATGGCAGTTTGATCGGTGTGCAGTGCATGATGGTCGCGCCAACACTTACTCAGTGACGAAGAATGGAGTGCGCCATAAGCTGAAGCCCTTGAAGGAGGCGGGCGAAAAGGTATGTAGCAGCGCTAGAATCTGTTTAGTTGAAGGGGGAAGATTTTTGGATAGTTTAAAGCATGAGCATATGTGCTATGCATTAATTCCTAGAGTTAGGAAGGAAGAATGCAAGGATACCCCTGTAGAAGTCTTAGGACTATTAGAAGAATTTCCAGACATTATATCTGAAAATGTGCCTGAGGGTTTACCACCAGTGAGGAAGATCAGTCACCATATAGATTTGGTACCAGGATCTAGTTTACCCAATAAGGCAGCACATAGAATGACTCCTACAAAAATTGAAGAGCTGAACAGGCAAGTCCAAGAGTTGCTGGAGAAGGGACTGATTCGGGAGAGCTTGAGTCCATGTGCAGTACCTACAGTACTAGCACCAAAGAAATATGGAGAGTGGAGAATGTGTACAGACTCTCGAGCCATTAACAAGATCACCATAAAGTACAGATTTCCATTGCCAAGGATGGATGACATTATGGACTATTTGAGTGGAGCCAAGTACTTCACAAAGATTGATCTGAAGAGTGGTTATCATCAGATTCATGTCAGAGAAGGAGATGAGTGGAAGACAGCCTTCAAGACCAGAGAGGGTTTGTATGAATGGTTGGTCATGCCATTTGGGCTAACCAATGCACCAAGCACATTCATGCGACTGATGAATGAGGTATTGAAAGAATTTTTAGGCAAATTCATCATTGTCTATTTGGATGATATTTTAATATTTAGCAAAACCCTGGACGAGCATCTGATGCATATCAGAAGGGTTTTTGAGAAGCTACGGGAGGAGCAGTTGTTAATTAATC
Organism: Wollemia nobilis; assembly: GCA_028583015.1. Lineage (NCBI taxonomy): Eukaryota > Viridiplantae > Streptophyta > Pinopsida > Araucariales > Araucariaceae > Wollemia > Wollemia nobilis. The sequence goes on along the minus strand of JAQPPZ010017175.1, from coordinate 1,184,135 downwards.
TGAAGAAGTGTAATTTCATGAAGAAGGAGTTAGTGTACCTGGGATTTGTCATCTCAGCCGAAGGTCTAAAAATGGACCCAAAAAAAGTGAGAGCTATCATTGAATGGCCTACTCCGAGAAGCACGACTGAGGTAAGATCATTTCATGGTCTAGCAAGTTTTTACAGGAAATTCATTAGGAATTTCAGCGAGTATTTGTGCACCCCTTACAGAAACAATGAGAGGGGATAAGAAAGAATTTAAGTGGACCTTAGGAGCAGATAAGAGCTTTGATATGTTGAAGAAGAAGGTTATAGAGCAACCTATTTTGGCACTTCCAGATTTTAATAAGGTATTTCAGGTAGATTGTGATGCTAGTGGTAGTGCCATAGGAGCTGTTTTGAGTCAAGAAGGTAAACCTGTTGCTTACTTTAGTGAGAAACTCAATGATGCTAGGAAGAAGTATTCAGTTTATGATCAAGAGTTTTATGCTATAGTTCGGGCTCTAAAGAAGTGGCGACATTACTTGTTGCCAAAAGAGTTTGTTCTATATACTGATCATCAGGCCTTACAGTATATTAATAGCCAAGGGAAGCTAAATCAGAGGCACCTGAAGTGGGTTGAGTTTCTACAGAGTTATACCTTTGTGTTGAAGCACAGGAGCGGAAGGTCAAACAGAGTTGCAGATGCCTTAAGTAGAAGGCAGTGTTTGTTGATAGAAATGAAGGTGGAAGTGGTAGGATTTGATGAACTGAAGGGTTTGTACCACTGAAGATCCTGATTTTGCAGAAGCTCTGGAAGGCTTGCTTGGCACCTGTCACTTTGGACAGGACCAAGTGGTTGGATTTTCTGATCCAAGATGGAATGTTGTTTAGAGGAAGTCAATTATGCATTCCAAGGAGTTCAATGAGGGAAAATCTGGTCAAGGAGAAACACAGTGGAGGGCTGGCTGGACATTTTGGTCGAGATAAGACCATTGCCCTAGTTAGTGAGAACTACTATTGGCCGCAACTACAGCAAGATGTGAAGAGGTTTGTGCAAAGCTGTAGAGTATGCCAGATGGCGAAAGGTGTGAACCAGAACACTGGATTATATCAGCCATTACCTGTACCAGAGAGACCATGGGAGGACGTCAGCATGGATTTCATTCTTGGTCTACCAAGGACACAATGGGGAAATGACTCCATATTTGTGGTGGTTGACAGGTTTTCAAAGATGGCACATTTTATTCCCTACCAGAAAACTAGTGACGCAGTTCACATTGCAGGTTTATTTTTCAAAGAGGTGGTACGACTTCATGGTCTACCAAAGAGTATCATTTCTGACAGAGATACCAAGTTTGTGGGGTATTTCTGGAGGACCTTGTGGAAGAAATTGAAGACAGATTTGAAATTCAGTTCTGCATACCACCCACAGATTGATGGCCAAACGGAGGTGGTGAATAGAAGTCTGGGAAATCTATTGAGATGCTTGATAGGAGATAAGCCCACGGGATGGGATTTGGTTTTGCCACAGGCAGAATTTGCATACAACAATTCTGTCAATAGGAGTACTAACAAATCTCCATTCCAGATAGTGTATGGGAGCAGTCCAAGGAATGCTTCTGAGTTGAGGAAGATGGATACAAGGGAAAAGTGCGAGTGTCGAGGCTGAGGACTTTGCAGAGCATCTGAAGAGCGTGCATGAAGAAGTGAAGAAGCACATTACTAACATGAATAACCAATATAAGACAAGGGCAGACCAGAAGCGACGGTTCAAGGAATTCGCTATGGGAGATGAAGTCATGGTCCATCTGAGAAAAGAAAGATTTCTTGCTAAAACCTATAACAAGCTGAAGATGAAGAAGTTTGGACCATGCCGAATTATAGGAAAATGGGATTCAGGCAATGCGTATGAAGTGGAATTGCCAAGTGGCCTTAACATATCACCTATTTTTAACATTGCAGATTTGGTAGAATATCATGAAGGAGGCAGTAGCGAGACACCAAGTGCAAAATTGTGGAGTATTCCAACATCTACTCCAGCAACAGGCGAGATCGAGGAAATACTAGACACTCGAGCAGGAAGAAGTACCAAGAACAGGCAGTATTCTGAATATCTGGTCAAGTGGAAGGGTAGGCCTATCGAAGATGCAACTTGGTTGTCAAAAATAGAGGTCGACCGCCTGGGTCTTCCTCCAATAGTATAGAAGTGAAGGACACTTCTCAATCCACCCCGGTTGTCTGATGCAGGAGCATCCGGTGGCAGTAGAGCAATCTTGCATCAACAAAAAAATTTCTAAGTGTTTGCCTTGATGTCGCGATATCACGATAGAGAAAAGTGTCGCGATATCATGACATGTCACGTTTTCGTGACTCAGGAAGGAGAGAGAAGGCACGGAGCAAAAATTTCATGACTGAAAGAAGACAGGAAATCCCAGAGAAGAAAATGTCATGAAATCGTGATCGACGAAGCAGAAAGAAAGCAAGGAAGGAAACTGTCATGATATCGCGACATGTCACGATTTCGTGACCCAAAATAGAGAGAGAAAGCAGAGAGCAAAGTTGTCGTGATATCGCGACATGTCACGATTTCGTGACCCGAGAGGCGAGGAGGAGGCAGAAAGGAAAGATGTCACGATATCGCGACATGTCACGATTTCATGACCAAAAAGGAGAAAGAGGAGCCAAAAAGGAAAGATGTCATGATATCGCGACATGTCGCATTATCGCGACCAAAGGACGAGAGAAAGCGCAAAGGAGAAAAAGTGTCGCGATATCGCGACATGTCGCATTTTCGTGACCAAAGGACGAGAGAAAGCGCAAAGGAGAAAAAGTGTCACGATATCGCGACATGTCGCATTTTCACGACCAAAAGGCGAGGGAAGGCACAGGAGAGAAAAGTGTCGCGATATCGCGACATGTCGCATTATCGCGACCAAAAGGCGAGAGGAGGCACAGGAGAGAAAAAGTGTCGCGATATCGCGACATGTCGCATTTTCGCGACTCGCAAAGGGCAGGAAGGCCGAAAAGCAAAAGTGTCGCGATATCGCGACATGTCGCATTTTCACGACTCGAAAAGGGGCAGGAAGGCAGTGAAGCAAAAATGTCGCGATATCGCGACATGTCACGTTTTTGCGACCAAACAAAAGGAAAGAAAAGGCAGGCGGTTACAGGGGCCGTTACAGAGGAAATTATCGAGCGATGGGTATACCGAACGCCATCATTGGTTGACAGGCGGACAGAGTCTACAGTGGCAGCACTGGACAAGCACGTGGCACCAAGGTGCAATGAAAGCAGACGAAGATCAAGAGTCGGAGAGAAAGACGTTTCGAAAGCCAAGACAACGAAGAGGCACGGGAAATGAAATGAAGGGTCAAAAAAGGAAAACGGAGAGTCACGCCAGAGGTTTTAAAAGGGGAAGCGAAGGCATGCACAAGGGGTCAGAAAACTGTGGAGACAGAGTTGCAGACGTGAAGGCAAGAGGGCCATTCTGGACCTGTTTAGGCTATTTTTCTTCCAGGGCGGAAGATGTTGTAATATAAACTATCTTTCGGGATAAAGGAGTTTATTTGGCAGACTGCTGCCATTATTGTAATATTTTTCCGAATTGTTGAATGAGAATTGAGAATTTGGCGTGAGCGATTTTGGCTCCCCATCAAAAATTGATCCCAAATAGTAGAAGCAAAATTACAATGAGAAAATAGATAATTTGGTGTTTTTGGCTCATTATCATACAAAGAATATATAAAAGGTCTATGAAATCCTCTTCTTTGCAAACTATTTTCTGTAAAATTTTTGTTTTAGATTGCTAACCAAAGGAATATTAAGGACTTTTAGAGGGCCTAAAATGACCAAATGTTCTTCTTAGTGAAATCCTTGAGAGTAAGGAATTTTTGATTGCTCTAAGGCATTATATACTATATTGACTAAGTTCTGCAATATTTTGATATATTTGAAACAAACTAATCCTCCCATAAAAATAAGCAAATTAAACTCTCAAAGCATGTTTTCAAGCTCCATCATTATTTATTTGAGGTTTTATCCTTCAACCATATTGCTAAAGGAAATATAAGATCTCAAGTTGCTCCTCATATCATTATAATATTTAATTTTTGTACCTCTACAAGCCAAATAGATTGGGAAAATGTTGTATGGAAAAAATAATAAGAGAGCAATGATTGTTATTCTTGTGTAAAAAGTAATGGATTTATGTTTTAGTTTAGATCTATAGATTGAAAGTTATAATAGATTTTTTAAAACATTTTCTAAAATCATATCCAAGTTTATATTTATATTTTGTCTCTTTTGTAAAGTGTTTGTAGGCATGGTGATTATTATATATATTAGATGTAAAAAAGGATGTGGTAGCCTCGATCATAAATTTTAAATCTAAATGTGGAGGGTGACTTGCAATAATGGAGCTAGCACAAAGGATCTACATCAATCCATGATAAAATGGAAATTCTTGGAAGTTAGGTTTAACAAATTTAATCTTTATGATGGAATATTAAAGAATTTTAGAGGGCCTAAAGTGACCAAATGTTCTTCTTAGTGAAATCCTTGAGAGAAATAAATTTTTATTGCTCTAAGGTATTTTATACTACATTGATTGAGGATTGCAATATTTTGATATATTTGAAAAAAACAAATCCTCCTATAAAAAAAAGCAAATCAAACTCTCAAAGCATATTCTCAAGCTCTGTCATTATTTATTTGAGATTTTCTCCTTCAACCATATTGCTAAAGGAAATCTAAGATCTCAAGTTGTTCCCCATATCAGTATAATATTTTATTTGTGTACCTCTACAAGCCAAATAGATTGGGCCAATGTTAATTTAAAAAAAAAGAATGAGAACAATGATTTGTATTCTTGGGTAAAACGTAATGGATTGATGTTTGAGTTTAGATCTATAAATTAAAAGTTATAATTGAATTTTCAAAAATATTTTCTAAAATCTAGTCCAAGTTTATATTTATATTTTACCTCTCTTGTAAAGTGTTTGTAGACATGGTGATTATTAGATGTAAAAAAGGATGTGGTTGCCTCAGACATAAATTTTAAATCTAAATATGGATGGTGACTTGCAATAATGGATCTAGCACAAAGAATATACATCAATCCATGGTAAAATGGAAATCCTTGGAAGTTAGGTTTAAAAAATTTAATCTTTATGATGATTTCAAAGGAAATCATGTGATGGTGATGAAGGCAAAATTATTATTAGCTGCTAAAAATCATTAGGAGCTTCCATAAATAACTATTTAGAGGCTATAATACTTCTTATAGGGATTAATTTTTTCATTGAAAGTGGTGGAGATATATTTTAAGTGAGTGTTCTATTGAATTGTGGAAAACTCTAATTATGCACCTACAATCTTGTTTCAACAAATTAGAAGAACGGGGGTGTGCCCTTCTCAGCATTTAAATTTAATTCAGTTCCTCCACTATCATTGCTAAGTCTAACTAATCTAAGTTAAATAAATAAAATAAGTGCAAAAAAAAGTATGAAATTAAAATTAGAAGTTTAGGATGCAAGAATTGGAAAGTAAAATATGGCTAAAATTGTAGCAAGGAAAGTGTATGATCAATAAACACATGAGAAAATTAAATACTAGAAATGCATCCTATGCATATAAAATATAATTACAAGGAATTATAGGATGGTAAAATGGCAATGTCACAATCATCACATATTCCATAATCCAAGAGGGCAATGCCTCTAATGGAAAACATAAAATCTCATCAATTTCTTATTAATCTAAGAGGGAAGAACAATTACAATTTGGGTATCACAAGGTATAACTCTAATTATCTCAATTCGAAAAGATGTTTATAATGGATTCCGTGACTTCTATTTATAGAATGAATTCTCCCTTGAGTTATCTTGAGTGAGAAATTCTTACACGTAGTAAAAGGAAATATTTGACCATATTTAGAAAAATTATGCACCTCTAAATGTTACATGCCTTTGAATATTATCTCTAATAAACTTATAATCCCTCTAAAATTCTTGGTGATGCCACTACATACCAAAATATCACTTTTTAGAAATATTTCTTGGGATCTATGTACTTGTTTTAATGTATTATTTGCTCTAGGAAGGGGACCAAATTGCTTTTTTTTGGGGGGTACTTTGCTCTTGTTTATTAGTTCTTTGCTCTTCAGGAACCAATCACTTCATGATATCAAGAGCTTCACTCTTTAGAAGCCAATTGCACCAATTGAAAAAAATCACACTTTTAACCAAAATTTTACAAAACCTTGTTTTTGGAGGTCTTTATTGGTCAATTCAATAGTTTTATAAATATTTAAAATATGGGGGAATCCCAAGGTAGTTATTGGATATTTATAGCAAATTCATGGGGTACCATGATTTATTGGTGAGACATTCTATATCCTACCTTTATCCATTGGCATGGAGTCTACAAAATTAGGATCATTTTGCTATAAAAATATAAAATTGTCAATTCTTCTTATTCTCTTCATGATAGTAGTTTTAGAATTTTTTACCATTCCTCATCTCTTAGCAACCTTAGGTCCACAATTTGTTTGCATCTCCTACTATATATTCATATGGGTTCTTAGAAAATCCATCCAATTATTCCATAATTTTGTGTAGATTAGTTAGAAAAGCCCTCAATTTCCCAACCTATTTTGGGTGATGCTTTAATTTTAACCTTTAACTTCTATTCCTCAAACATCATGTGCACAATATCATCATTAAGGAGCCTTTTATGATTATAAAATATATTGAGAAAACTAGAATCCAAAAACCCCTTATGTACTTCATTATTTCTTGCACTAGGGTTTCCAAAGATACCATTGTGTCTTTGTAGGTTTGTAGGCCTTTTCGAGTATCAAGGATCATTTTTTTTACAAGAAAAAAATTATAATTTTATTTCAAGAGTGAAAGAAAACTACACTTCTCAGGTGACTTAACACAAATAGAAACCCAGACAAAACTAGATTACTAGGATTCAAGATATAATTACAGTCAAGCAGATCAGAGAGGAAAAAAATCCATATTCGAAATATCATGGGGATAATAATGATAAATATCCTTATTTATCAATACTTAATCATCCAAACAACCTCCATGACTAAAACCTGGATAGAAATCAGTGAAAAAGAAACCAGTAGAATAGAAAAGAAACAGTTAGAAACTACCATAAAGCTCTAATCAAATGAAACATACCCACAGTAAAGAACCCAAAGCTAGCATAGAAACTTGGGATATGATATGTGGTTGAAAGAAGAAACTCCATCCTTGTTCTCTTCCATTTGCAAGAAACCTTCTGGAACCTATTGACCTTCTTTTGATAACCTATCTACTTCTTGATTTAATTCCCTATAAACATGTGTAAAAGAGATATTATAAAAAAGGGAAAACACCTCCAATAGTTCATCTCCCACTAGTATAAGTAGATTATTTTTTTATTGTGTAGATCTATTCATCCAATTGATGACTAGAGTGAAATCTCAAAAAAATTGTAATTTTTTCACATTTCTCTCGACAACACACTTCATTAGCAATCTCAATGCTTGAAACTCAACAAAATTGTTGGAACCTATCCCAAGACCTACTTTAAATTTGATATAGTGGGTATCCAAGAAGTACATAATGCCTCCCACACTACTAAAATATGACTATCTTTGACTAGCCCCATCAAAAAACCCATGGCTGAGACTTTTCAATGAACAAATTATCTACTTGTCGAGGTTTCTTGTATTTGTTAGGACCTTTATTGATTGAGACCAAATTCCTCACCTGAAATATGAATTGAAATGGGGGAATTAACTTTCCTTTAAAAATAGTTGCATTTTGTGCCAACCATATACCCCAACATATAAGATATGGTAAAGAAAGAAATTGTTTCAACTATTTTTTCAAAAACCACTATCTTAAGTATACTTCCATTGCTTCTCCTTACCAAATATTTTGTACTTCAATTATCTATTTAGCTTCTAACTAAACCTATTGATAAAAAGAGCAGTTGATTAACAAATGTGTGATGTTTTTCTCCTCTGACTGACACAACATAAAATTTTTCACAACCCAATTTCTATCCTATATATTTTTTAGGGAGTCCTAGATGCATTGTAACCCACTTAACAACTTATCTAGTCTTACCCGAGGTACACCCATCACTACATCTTGTGTAAGTCTGGCTACACAAGTGTACTAGGTGCAAGGCTAGTATTTACAAGTTATCCTTCTCGCTGGCCCCACAAGCTAACTTGCCTTCCCTTTCATTCTATCAAAGGGGTACGCTCTCAGCTATCCCCTTCTCATATCCATATGAGTGGGTTAGAGCGTATTGAACTTGACTATCCCTCTCATCCAAAGATGAGCTAATCAGTTCCTCACTTGCCTCATTAAAACCCTATCCGTAGGAATACCTTAGATTAGTTTAGACAACAATGTCGACCATCAAAGTCAATGAGGTATTCAACTTCCCTTCAAAACACCTCATCAAATTCCCTTATGATGTGTATTTGTAATCTTATAGTTTTTCCAACGAAGGTACTAACCTCATCCTAATATTCACCCATCAAATTCCTTTATGATGCACATGAATATTTCCTAGGTTTTTATCCCTTCAAACATCTACTTATTACGAGATTAGATACCAATCCAACCTTTAGCTACAATGGTCCATAAATTATACTTCTTAGTAGAGCATGAGTTTATTCACTCTCATCCTTTCGAGAGGTTCATCTAATTTACCTATCCACTTAATTTAATGAGGTCAAAGTTTCTAAACACCTTTATATTAATTTAAACAACCAAAGCATGGAATAAATAATATTTTAAAACTTCCCAAGGCTCAACCTTTCCCAAGCAATAATTACAATTCTAATATTTACTTTCCCTTATAAACATAAATAACCAATACCATAACAGATTTGCATGGAAAACACATCTATCAAAAATAGACAATTTAACATTGAAATAATTTATAAGCCACAACAAACCACATCAACACATAATTTATCCTAGGAGAAACCCCATGGGGAAACCCAACCTCAAAATCATTCCATCAATTTCATTCATCAAACTAAGTCTTTACATAGGTATGGACAACCCATATTGTCCAAAATCTTCACTATGGAAACCTATCATGTCTAACTAGTTTCCCTCTATGAGATGGTCCTTCATCTCTCACAATCATCATTGTAACTATGTCTTGGAGATCTATTTCCAAAACCCCCAAACCTACTATCATAATAGTGGTTGGATTACATAGAACACATTTGGCAAGCCCCATAGGCAGCTCGGTATAACTCTAGCCATCCATCCAAGCAACCACACTCAGCCCAAAACTTGACATCTATAGAAGAGTACAACATTGCAGTGCCCCGAGGTGGAACCTGCCCATCGCGTAAGCACAAATCGAGTGCTACCAATATTGGGAACCTTATACTATTACAAGTACAACCAAAATTTCCCAACCAAAGCACCCATTGCACTGACTCACCAATGCCATCTAAACATAATAGAGTTGAATCACACATATCTACTACATGTAATTACTAAAGCTATCCAATGCATAACAAAACTAGAACACATATCCATCTTATCTATTCACCAATGCTAACTAGTGCATAATAGAATCTGGAACAACATTTTCATTTTAACAACTCATCAATGCTATCTAATGCATAGCAAAACCAGAACAACAAATTCATTCTATCATTTCACCAATGCTATCTATTGCATAATAAAATTTGGGTCTACATATCCATTTATCAATTCCAACGCTATCTACTGCATAATGAAATCTGAACAACATATCCATTTATCAATTCACCAATGTTATCTATTGCTTAACAAAGTCTAGAATAACATATCCATATATCAATTCCAACGCTATCTACTGTATAATGAAATATGAACAACATATCCATTTATCAATTCACCAATGTTATCTATTGCTTAACAAAGTCTGGAACAACATATCCATATATCAATTCCAATGCTATCTACTGTATAATGAAATCTGAAACAACATATCCATTTATCAATTCACCAATGTTATCTATTGCTTAACAAAGTATGGAACAACATATCCATATATCCATTCCAACACTATCTACTACATAATGAAATCTGAAACAACATATCTATTTATCAATTTCACCAATGTTATCTATTGCTTAACAAAGTTTGGATTGAAAACATTTGATGCTATGGAGGAAACTCTCACTAAGAAATTAAAAAATTCCAAAAAGACCTTACATAACATGCAGAGGACTCCACCTCCAAACTACCAAAAGTCTTAGATGAACTCACAAGAACAACCAACTCAGCTTCCAAATTGATTTTGAGTGAATCACTCTAACGTCCAAATGTTTCTCACAACAACCATAGTTGTTTAGGCTCAAGAGGGTAACATACTCCCTCTTCATTAGAGAACAACACAAGACACATGCAAATGGTTGTTCCAAGAGGGCTCCTCATCTCAGAATCACCTCTAAATAAGTGGTGAACTCAACAACAACTCGAGATGAAACTTCCATCTCTACAACAATAAGAGCATCAACCCAAGTTTGGTGCTATGTCCAAGTGCAATATTTAATCCTCCGATTGGGTATAAAAGGGGTCTTAAAGCTTCTCAGTTTACCATGTACCAAAATACATAGCAAAATACATGCAAGGGTACCAGGTTGGTCGGTTTACACAACAACTCAAACCTAACATCCCAACTCAACCATCCTGATGGCTTACTACACCAAAAGGGAGAGTCTTAACAAGAAAGAATAAAACCATCTACTAGCTAGCTCAACCGACCAACTCCAGGGCCTTCTATTCTATTCTATCTCATAGGTCAAATGCACATCTAGTGTTGAATAGTGAGTGTAATGAAACATCTCTCACTACTATAGTAAAAGAATAACACTCCTACCAGGGTATTGGAAACTCTTTTACTACCATTAAAATAGTAATACAAGACATCAATTTAAAGTGCATGCCTACCTGTGTTCCAAGGTTATTTTGTAGTGTTCCGGGTCTTTCCTCAGCATCACCACCCAAGACTTCCTTCCATGGAGTGATTCCTCCCCACTTCCTTTTGTGCCTCCCCCAAACAACCTCCCTTCTTCCTAGTTTTCTTGGGTATCCCAAATAGAACCACCCAACCTCTACTTCCCACTACTCCATCACCTTTAGATTTAGAGACTCTCAACATGGGTTCTTAGTTGATCATACCATAAATTTTACTCCCTTGCTCCCATGTCTACCAAGGATTCGATGCCCTACCAAACACTTAGCAAACCTAACATTTTAATTAAGCAATAATCTAATAAAAGGAAATCCAAGACTCTTGTATTTCTCTCTTATGAATTTGCACAAATATAAATAAAAATACTTTCCCACCAGCAACATTATGAACTAACAAATTAGCAATAGCAATAAAAATATATCCACTCAAATTCTTACTGGGTCCTTTAAACAAAATACTCATAGCAATTTTTTTTTGCAAAGCCATTAGGCCTAAAGACAACTCCTAATGAAATATTACCTCTTTTTTTATAATCGATAATAAAGGAGTCCACCATACTAATTATGCTTACCAAAACTTTTCCTTCATTCTCTTTCTTTGAAAGAGATTATATTTTTAAGACACAATATAACTCAAATCATATTCACTAAAGTTTTGTAGTTAATAACCAAGCAAGCAAAATTTGATCTATTTCTTATATGCAAATTATGCCAAGTCACTTAATAAGAAAAGAGAGCATCTCTCAGGTTGCTTCTTTGTCAAAGAATATGCCCATCTATAAGACATATTGATCCTGCATCAATGAAAATTTGTTAGCAATATCATATTTTATCCTTAAAACCTATGTTGCAGAAATTAAACATAATTTGTCAGTCATTCCTTTGGTTAGAAAGGTATCTAACTGCAATAAAATATCCATCATGCATAACCTAGCATAAATAAAAAAAAAAAGGGTCTACCAAGAGAGGATCATGACACAAATACTTGGATCTTGTCTACTTCTCCTTTGTAAAAATTCCCAAGTCAAAGCCTTAATTCTCAAATCTAACCACATGAAAATAATTGTTCTTTTGGCGTAGATAATTTCCAAACCTACTTCCACCACCAAGTAGGACCTTGATGATGAGGATCAAAATTTATTTTGTAACCAAGTCTAGATGTATAATGAACCCCATATTTATTGTATGCCCAAGCAATATTATCTGGTTCAGCTCTTAGCTTGATATGAATCTTATTAAGACTATCAGTGTAAGTCTTCCACAAAACAACCTACTCATTAGAAAAACCCAAGACTTGAGCCTGCTTCCAACGTTGGGTCCAAATACTATAAAAATATGATTTTCCCACTCGATGAAGAAAGTAAAATCCCTTGTCTTGTAAATAAATTATCATAGCTTCTGACAACAAAATGTTTTCTCCACAACCCAAAATAGAATCAACCCCTATTCTAACTTGTTTACCATTGCCCACTTTCCAAGCCAAATATTTTCCAATCATAGGAAAGGCCTTTACTTGTGTATTCCATTGAATCGAAATATTTTTAATGCTTTTCTATGGACTTTTGATCTAATCCATAAATATCCTTGGATAAATATACTTCTGTTCAATAATCTCCTTCAACTGACTTTACAAGTGTTAATCTCCCACTAATAGACAACCATCTATTACACCAATGGTTAATACTAAATTCAATCTTCTCTAAAATTCATCCTCGATATCTTTTCCTATAAGTATTTGGCTTCAATAAAAACCCCATATACTTAAAGCCTTCTTATAAATCTAAGAGATTAAAAGGAAAAATTCTGATTAGATCTCGTTTAGTCTCCTGCTCTAGACCATTAAAGCAAATAGAGGATTTTTAAAAAATTATCTCCATGAAGGTAGCAATACTGTAAGTGTCCAATATCTCCTTCAACTTTCTAGATTCCATTAAACTGCCATTTGTGAACAACATGAAGAACACAAGCTTATACTGAGAGGGGGGGTGAACACTATAAGACCACTTTTTACTTTTTCTCTCAAACCAATATATGCAATGTAAATATAGAAATATCAACATCAGTAATCAAAGCAATGTACACAACACCACACACAATAGAGATACCACAATTTATGTGGTTCACCCAATGCAGGCTACTCCACGGAGAAAATATTTTACTAAAAATTTCTTAGTTAATCTCTTGGGAATCCTTTCCTTATTACAATTTTTATGGACCTCTATCCAAAGGAGATGCTGATCCCCTAAATTTAGTTTGTGGATATTTATCCATAGGAGAACTTCTTCTCCTCTACTCTAGCTAGTGATCCTCTAGAAGACTATTGCCTCCATTGCACTAGCTTATGGATATCTCTCCACTGAAGACTTTTGTACCCACTCAGAAGACCTATCCTCACTACCCTGGATGATGGATCTCTATCCACTGGAGACTACTGTCCTCTCTACTCTGTCACCTCCAAAGCTCTATCTCAAATTTGTACTAAACACAGTCCAGTCGGTCTAGCACAGCTCTACTCAACTCTTATACTAAACACAGTCTAGTCGGTCTAGCACAAGTCCACTCAAATATGCACTAAACATAGTCCAATCGATCTAGCATAAATCTGATCAACAGGTCCACTCAAAACCTGCTCAACAAGTCCACTCAGAACCTACTCAAATATGCTTAACAGGTCCACTTAGAACCTGCTCAAATATGCTCAATAGGTCCACTCATAACCTGCTCAAATCTGCTCAATAGGTACACTCATAACCTGCTCAAATCTGCTCAATAGGTCCACTTTAGGAATTAAACAAATATGCATTGTAAGCTTCCCAAAAATCTCACACAAAATTAGTCCGTAAGTCTTCTCAAAGACTTATCTGAAATCAGCTTAACAAGTCTACACAGAACTTGTCCAATCTCATAGAAAGATAGAGAGAATTGTTAGAGACTCAATATGTTCTATACTCACTACTCAATCACTTTCTCAACTCAAATCAATCTCATAGAAGCATAAAGAGAATTGTTAGAGACTCAATATGTTCTATATTCAAAACTCAATCACTTTCTCAACTCAATATCATAGAAGCATAAAGAGAATTTTTAAAGACTCGATATGTTCTATACTCAAAACTCAATTTCTTTCACAACTCAATCTCATAGAAGCATAAAGATAATTGTTAGAGACTCAATATGTTCTATACTCAAAACTCAATTTCTTTCACAACTCAAATCAGAATATAGAATAGTTTGTTTCATGGAACTTGAACAATCACTTCATACATTCACTTGACTAGGTTCAATCAACTCTACTCAACCAATCACTCAAGAACCAAATATCACTCACAAACCCTATTCCAAGCATGTAGCCCCAAATCAAAATGTTTCCAACAATTCTTAACAACAAATTTCACATAACAATGATACTCATGCTCTTTCCTAACTCAAGTTCAAGTTCTTTGCACAATCCAATGGCTTCAACAACACTGCTAATAAAACAAGGTTTTAATCACAATACTTAATTATAGAAAAACCTTGAAGCATTAACTCATACACTTTAGAAAATGAAACCCTAATCAAATACTTTTCACTCCAAACTTAATTTTCGAGAAATCCAATCAACCAACACAACCAAAGAAGAATTTGCTCATACCTTTTTGCTTGACAAGGATTTGATCTCACAAATCTGCCACAGTCACAAATTTATCTTTTCCAATCTCAATAAGGGTTAGAAGACTTTAATAATAACACAATACAAAATTATGACCCAAAATACACCTTATTACTCCAACTCAAAAATAACAATCATCATAGTCTTCTATTAAGAGAAAAACCCTTATACAAAAATAATGCTCAAAAGACTTAATAAGAATTTAATCAAGACTTTACTAAAACTCCTTATTACTCCTAAAATAATAAATCTCAAATATAAATCCCTTCAAAATAATCCTCAACAATCATTCACCATAAACTTTATGCCTTAATGTATATTAAAAAATAATAATCAATTATTCACCCTTATTCCTCCAAATTTAGGCAATTAATAAAAATTAAAATAAAAAACTATACCTCATCTTCGAAGGGAATCGAACCCTCAAACTTACCTCAAAACAAGCACCTTAGCCATGGACAAAGTCATCACATGAGCCACGTGCTCATTCAATATTAAAGAAGCACCATGTGCTTCTTAATATCAAGTCTCCTTTTGCCTAAGGTAAAAGGTCATGCGCCTTGGGCGCCTCAATTAACACACCAAACGATGCACCGTGGGGATTCAAACGCAAACCTTCTTGCTCTCAGTGTCTTCGTGATTTCCAAACTACCACCAAGCCATGCTTACCCAATGCAATTTTGAGGATGCAAACTTCCTCCTTTATTCACTTCGTTGCCACATTTTTAGAAATACACGAGCTCTCTTTTCGCATGCCACCAACTTTTTGATTCGAGCAAGGATGATTGAACCTTAGGACTTTGGGCATATTTATATGCTCCTCTATTGCATTAACGATGTCGGCGGTCACCATGCTTCCTTTCATGATGTCGGCGGTAAAGGCTTCTAATGCCTTTAATTAAAACCAACCCAACTTTAGGTTTGGGTAAATAAAATTGCCATCAAGATTTGAAACATTTGCCTTAAACCCAACCTTGGGTTTTATAAATAATACTTAAACCCTTTTATTTATAAAATATTATAATCAAAATTATAAATATTTATTTGGGTTTTCTCAAAGTCACTTTAATAATATTATAATAATAATTATAATATTATACCTTTTCACTATCTCGGATAAATGCTTCCTTGGAAGAAATAAAACCACTTTCTGACCATGCTCTTGGGTGTTCACTGAAGATATTTTGACCCATTATGTCTTACATTAAACTTTACACTCAAACTGGAGAAGAGCCATCACTAGCATATTGACATCAATGAAAACTTTGACTTAGGGACTCAAAATGTCCAACACAACAGTACATCATCACCAAATAATAAATGAGATAAATAAAGGACCCCCACTTTGATCCTGAATAAGGATCCTACCCTCTTTGCATCCAAAACAACTCTACATAATACTTCAACAACCAACAAAAAAAGTAAAGGAGATAAAGGACATACCTATCTCAGTCCTCTCAAGGGTCTAAAGAATTTGGAAGTTGATCCATTGATAAGAAAAACAAAAGATACAGAAGAAATACATCCCATAATCCACTTTACTATCAGATAGCTAAAATCCACATGTAAGAGTATCAATCTGAGATACAACCATCTAGTTCTATCATAAGCTTTAGATAGATCTAGTTTAAGAACCATTGTAGGAAGATTTTTGTTTTTAATAGAGTGAAGGTCCTCTTGTGCAGCTCCTATGGCTTCAAAAATTTGTCTACCTACTAAAAACTCAAACTACTCCTAGGAAATAACTTCAAAGAAAATCTTATTCAATCTAACATCCAAAATATTTGCAATGATTTTATATATATAATTACACAATGAAATAGGTCTAAATTCATCAAACATTTTACGCTTCTCCTTTTTTGGAATCAAACCTAAAAAGTGGAGTTAAAAGCCCCCAAAATCTGATCACTCAACCTAACTTTCTCCATTACTCTGAGAATATCCTCCTCAACCAGATCATAGAAAACTAGAAAAAATTCCACAGACCATCCATAAGACCTCCAAATTTTATCCTTTTTGAAAGAAATTAGGATAGCTTTCAATTATTTCTTTATGACCTCCTTCATAAGTAACTGATTATCCTCCTCTATCACAAAACTGGGGAAGAAAGTAGTTAACTTTAAAATTTACCCAATATTAACTCTATCAGGTTATTTATAGATAGATTGAAAATTTTTACTCCCAAATCTGCTAACTCAAAAAATCCTAACGAAGACCCCTTCTTTATTTTTCTTCTTCAATATAGTGTTAACGTTCTTCCTATGATTCACAAAATCATGAAAATACTTAGTATTTTCATTCCCTTTTTTAACCATACAACTCTGCTTTTCATTCTCCATTCAACTTCCCTCCACTCCAAGAATTTGTTCTTCTTGATTTCTAGTTCAACCAATCTTGTTTTCTCCTCCTGTTTAAACAAACTAGCCTCATTCTTTTTATGAATTTATAAATTTTCCTTCTCCATCAACGTAATATCTCTATCCATACTCTCATTTTTAATTGCAATCCAAGATGACACAACTCCTTTTAATTTTTTTAGAGTGATAGCAAATTGAAAACTCGTTGATGACCTAGAACTTTGGTCATAACCAATCCATTATTTTTTAATTAGTTGTTGAAAATATTCTTTCTCCAACCAAATAAAATTGTTCTTAAAAGGACTAGAAGGTTTTACCTCTTGAATTTCTAATTGAATAAAAATGGGAGAATGATCTGAGCCACCTCCATTCTCAACCCATGACTGTTTCCAGTATATATATATATATATATATTTTCCAACCTCTTTGAGATCCCAACTTCCCCAACTCTATTATTTATCCACATAGGCATTAATTTTATTGGTGCTAAATCAAGTAAACCAACTTCTTCAATCTTATGCTTGAATTAATTTGCAAGTCTATCAAGTCTTGCATATTCTCCCTAGACCTCACTTCTATTCATACAAATATTTAAGTCCCCACCAATGATAACTCTTTCATACCTAACACACCTTTGGGAGAAAAATCCATCCTAGAAGACCTGCCTATATTCATAGGGACCACAACAATTAATAATTGATAACCTCAAACCCAAGTTTTAAAAAAATAATTTGATCCTCAATCCTGAAACCATAAAGGAAGAAATAATTAAGGATATTAAGTTCTTCTAGCCAGTAAAAATACCCCATGAATTTACGGTAGCATCTAGAGCCAAGAACTCTCAGTCCGTAAGTGATTTACTTAACCCTTCAATGAATTTTGTACCTGCCCCCATGGTTTCTTGTAGAAGAATAACATTTAGATTATGAATTTCGACCAGCCTAGCTAAGGCAAGTCTTTTAGAGGGATTGCCAAGACCTTAGATATTAAGGGATAACAAGATCATTTAAATATCTTAGAGGGGTTTTATCCCACTCTAAGGACCAATTTGATAGATTTTTTTTTACCCTACTGAATTTCCCTCAAATCCTTCTCCTGTGCATGAAATAAAAATGATTTCCTACCTACTAAAGTAGTGGAATATTCCTTTATATGGTCCAAACCTAATCCTAACCTTCCAACAACTGCACAAATTTTCAGCTTGGATTCCATTTTCCTAGTATGTAACAAATATCTGCAATAGGAACCTATCTCCAAACCATACCTTGAAATAGATACCTCCATAGAAGAATCACCTAATAGATCAAAAAGACTTCCCCCAATAGTAGAAATATTTGGATCACAATCCCTATTCAATGTGTTTGAGGTTGTCGACCCATTGTCCAAAATATTAGAAAATTTCTTATCCTTGGGACTTCTCTTCGAACATTCATAAGGAAGTGTACAAATTTCTTTATTACCTAAGTCCATATTATTCTCATGTATTGGAAATTAATTGTCATAAGGCTTATATGTCTAACCAAAAAACTTAATAGTATCGTATTCCAATCCTTTCATAGTTTTCTTTATGAATCTATCTCTTTCTCTAAGAGCTTGTGAAAAGTGAAATGGAGATAAAGCTAGGTCTAAAATTTCTTCCTCCTGTAGAGTTTTTGTTCTAGGTTCAATAATTTTTTTTTTGCTTATTTGTGCCAAATTAGGGAGGACTATTGAGCTTTTAAAAATAGGTACCTCTTGATTATTGTTAGCTGACTTGAAATCCCCACTAGTAATTTGTTTTATCCTCCATAATTTTTGTGTGAAAGCTTGAGAACATTCCTTAGCAATATTTCCATAAACATAAAAACAAAAACATCTAAAAGGAATATTTAAATAATCCAAGATTTGAGTATGAATTGTATTCTCCACAACTATCTCCATACAGTCTGGTAAGCCTTCACTGATATCCATCTCAACCAAAAATCGAGCTACAGACCAAAAAATACTAGATTTGAAAGAAACATCTATATCCAAGGTTTTACCTAATGAATCTCCAATTGCTTTAAAATCTCTTTCTAACCATAACTCCATTGGCAGGCCTGGAAGTTTTACCCAGATCGATATTATCCTAGCAACTTCAGTACTAGGATCAAAGCAAACCATACAAGACTTCAAAGCCAAAAATAAGGCCCCTAATACCAACAACCTCCCAAACTTTTTGTGCATATTCCTCAGATCGAAAAAGGAAACATATCCATCCTATAGAAATTAAGTGAAAAATTGGCCCATATCCTAAGATTGGGACCCATACCTTCTACAACCACTCATTTAGTGTATTATTAGCTATTTGATGTCCATGAAACTTTCCAATAAGGGCCTTCTCCAAAAACTCCAAAACTTGTTCCATCCTCAAGTCTTCCCTAAGTACCATTCTAATCTTCGACCTTCTCTTTTTAACCACTTTATGTGCCTTACACACTTTAGTAAACATATTTGTAGACTATGTTGATTGTAAGTTTGGATCCACTCCACTTAGGGCCTCTAAATAAATACTTTTACTAATAAAACTAGAACCAAATAAAGGAAACTCTATCAGATAAAGTGAGTTTGGATTGTTTGGAGCCTGCTCAATTTTTCTTCCCCGCAATGAAATGATTGCTCGTTCAATATACCCATCACTTGAGTAGTGTGTTATGAGACACCTGAGAGTGAGTAGTCAATAGGACAACTGACTTGATCTAAACCTTTTGACATAGACTCTCCTCTATCCACTAAAGTCTGATAACCTGCAATATTATTCTAGTCACTCAAAAAACCCAAGAACCCCCATTTCTCAACTTCTAAATCCCTTGGTCCTTGGAGTTGAAAATATGCATTACCCCTCAAAGGGGTACTTTGAGAAGTCCAAACATTCCTCTTCATTCTCCATAAAAAACAAGAAACCAATTTCCCAAATTATACTACCATTTTAAAAATACCAAATAAAAATATTTACTTCATTGCCCTAACACTATTGTACTAATCTTCGCTGCCCTAGCACTGCTATGACACTATAAAAATATATTTACTTCACTACCCTAGCACTACTGCACTCATCTTTATTGCCTTAGCACTACTATGATACTATTAAAATATTTCTACTTCGTTGCCCTAGCATTGCTACACTTGCATTTTCTACCCTAGCACTTTTGCAGCATTGTTAAAAAAAATTACTTCACTACCCTAGCACTATTGCACTCGATTTCGCTAAAATAGCACTACTATGGTATTGTTAAAATATTTTTACTTCACTACCCTAGCACTACTGCACTCACCTTCAATTCCCTAGCATTGTTGTGACACTGTTAAAATATGTTTACTTTGTTACCCTAGTACTATTGCACTCACCTTCGTTGTCCTCACATTGTTTTGGCACTGTAAAAATATTTTTACTTCATTATCCTAGCATTGTTGCACTCACCTTCACTGCCCCGCTCGCCTTTGCTACCCTCGATGGAGAATCTTTACATATAAAAGAATACAATTTCATGTATTTTTCTCTTTAAGAGAAGTGATATTTTGTTTTTACTAAAATATATACATGTAACATGCACCAAAAGCTACTCAACATCACCCAAAGAACTAAAAGGTATTCAAAATGAGTCTAGCTATAAATTTTGTCAGCTCAGAATAATTATTTTCCAGCTTATCCAGCGCACACTTGCTCTCCAGACTCCTAAAAAAATGATCATTTTTTATCATCATGTCCTTATATATTATACTTATGATGTTAAAAAAGTGGTCAACTACTTTATTACTTCTTGATATCTTACCTTTATAGCTAGTTCATCTTCTATCTGCTAGATGATCCTCACTATTTGATTAAGGATTGCTTTGGTATTGGTTATAAATTGAAAAATCTTGTGGTATTTGTCACCTTGGTTTTGATGTCATCCTAGAGGAACTAACTTCATTTACCTTCGAGGTGCACCCAAAGTTTTTCATGCTCATTTTAATCTTAAAGTTTCTTTCTAGAGCCTAATTACCTCATGATCTCTCTCTCTCATTGGGTAGATTGTATATGTTTTATCTATTGTATTAACTCTAATTTTTATTGTTCAAGTTGTCTTAGTTGGTTTTGACCTCGAGCAAGGTACTTTGAAAATTTTCTAGTTACTTTTATATTCTTTATTTTTTAAATTTAGATTTGTAGTTTCTCATCTTGCCATTGTAACTAGGCTCCTTCGATAGCATCCTTCTTAAGGTCCTATATTTCTTGTTGGCATTGAAGCTTCTAAGTTGTGAGTTGGGTAGTTTTTAAGGTATTATCTTTAATTTGTTCTTGTTTGCTTTATTTTCCACTACCCCTTGGACATATTTCATGATTGATCCTATGGATAACTAATTTATGAGTTGGATTATTTAGCATGGATGTGTTCTTGATAGATCTATCTCTAAAAATTTGGAGATGAAATCAGTAGAAGAGGTGGAAACCTAGGTAGATCACTTAAAATAGCCTTAGAAATCATAATTTTATTTCTACTTATATCCAGTTATGACCTCATGATCACTAATGCCCTTGATATTTGGTCCTTTAGGTGATTGTACTGCTTTCTAATTTATCTCTCTTCAACTTAAAGTGAATTAAATGCATTCTTCACATCAATAGTTTTTGCTGCATCAATGAACTACCAAACATAGGCTTGATTGGGTCCCATAGTTGGTTGTATCTTTAGTGGAGTCTTCATAATATTTTTTGAATAGGATGAAAATGATAATATCATTATCTATAGTAAGAAATATTTACATGGAGTGCTTGGGTGACATGGAGAATGGATGGACATAATAGGTGGGGTGAATTGTGTGGAGATGGGGGTGAATAATGAAGTGGTGGTTAATGCTTCAACTATCATTTGCACCAAGTATTTGGCTAGTGGTAATACTAATCATGATGGAGATGGAATCTAAGAATATGATATGAGTAAGCATATGGTGGTGACCTCCATTGTGAGGGATGGAACTTATATTATGGGTGTGGTGTTGATACTATAATTCA
The DNA here is from genome assembly GCA_028583015.1 of Wollemia nobilis. Lineage (NCBI taxonomy): Eukaryota > Viridiplantae > Streptophyta > Pinopsida > Araucariales > Araucariaceae > Wollemia > Wollemia nobilis. Next base: position 1,162,150 of record JAQPPZ010017175.1, on the reverse strand, counting down.
CTATGAGAAGGGGTGCACCTCTTAGAGAAATAGTGGTTATACTTATTATGAGAGAAATATGTGTAATAAAAGAAGATAAAATCAAAGGAGTGGCAATAAAATAAATATATGGGAAATAATAAGTGGGAGTAGAAGAAGGAGAAAGAGGATTAGAAGGAGGGAGGGGGATGATTAATGGACCAAAAATAACCTCCAATATGGCCCTTGAGATTTCTTATTTGACTTGGATAGGTCCATGAATATTTGAATGGGTGCTAGGTCTTATGCCCTTTTTCTCTTCTTTGCTTTATTAAGTTCCTTTAATTTTTCATTGATCACACTATCAACAAAGGAATTCAAGGGTTTAAACTAGGTCTCTATTATAGCTAATGCAATAAGATGTCTTTCTTGAGGGATTTTCCCTTCCTTAAATGAGGGCAATTCCTGCATGGACTCTTCTAGTGGAGGTATATCTATTTTATGGATTTGGCCTATGCATGTTGCACCCTCCACCTAGATTACTAGCTTCCTAAAATGACCCATGAGGTTTACCCTACTACTTCTCCAATATCTCCCTACTTATCTCATGTACCATAAAACTAACTATTGGTATTTTTGTTGATGTTGTATATTTTGTAATATGTGGCATAGTGGAGGGATAAAGGGAAAGAGAAGAAGTAGAAAGAGAGAAGGAGAATGATTGATGAATTATCAAAAATTTCCAATACAACCCTTGAGATTTGTGTTTTTTTGAATGAGTCTGTAGAGGCTTTAATGGTTGCTAGGTCCTAGGCCCTTTTCTCCTTCCTAATTTTATTGAGTGATTTTAGTTTCTTGTCATTCACACTCTCAGTAAAGGAGGTCAATATTTTGAATTGGGATTCTATTGTTACTATCCCAAAAAGGTCTTTATTTAGGAATTTCCCCTTTCTCAAGTAGGGATAACTTGTACCTAGGTTCCTTAATTATAGGTATTTCTATTTCATAGCTTGGATCCTTGCTTGGTGCACCCTCCACCTATACCACCATATTTTCAAAAAATAACTTGTGAGGGTCCTTTCATTGCTTTTTTTATATCTCCCTAATCATCTCTTATACTGTAACACTTTCTATTATTAAAGTTGTTGTTCCTATATATATGGCTATGTTTGATGCAATGGTTGAATATATTCTTTCTATTGGACTACCTATTGTGGATCCTTATATAATATTGGCATTTTGGTTGACCATTTATGTTTTTAATACCAAATTATAAAAAATTATTCCTAAAAGGAACCCATTTAGATTGGCTTCCTCATCATACCTATTTCATACCTTATATTCTATCAAGACATGATCTTCCTTAAAAAATAGCCTAGGTTCTCCAAGGCTTTCAATTCTTAATGATTTATCTTACAGTTTGGTCAATGTCATATTTGATATTTACCTTTATATAAATGATAAAGCATTTTGGTGGGTGGGCATATTATTATTGGACTTCATGATTCTATCCTTGTTCCTCCCCCAATTTGGCTAAGGTCACTCCTTCATATGGGTTTGCTTCCTACTCAATATTGTATCTTTTCTTGTGTACATAGAAGGTATACAACCCTTTATTTATAAGTTATCTCCAAAAATACCCCTAGAGTCCATAAGACCACATATCCCTTCGCTACTCGAGATCCATCCTACTTAATTTTTCTTTAGTTATCAATTGGAATTCATGTAGATTGAGAGTGATCTACAATATCAACTGCTTAATAGGGTAGAAGTTTGCCTTCTTATATCCCCTAAAATACTTAAGGTCAATGTAATCAAGCTACCTTACATATTCTATATTAAAGAGGGAGGTCAACATGAATAAAAGTAGCTTAAAGGGCATTGTCTAAAATCTAAAGAGGCAAATGAAGAACCTATGCTTTCCCAAGTAGAAATACCCCTTTGGCCACTCTTCATATTTTTTGCCTCCTCATATAATATTGGCACCCTTTCCTTCAACATGACCATTATAGAATGGTTTATTATGTCTTGGAAGTGGTATGCAATATTCCCCACATCTCAACAAGATATGTCTATGAAATCTATAATAGGGAGTAGCTTATTGTCAGGTTGCATATGGTTCAATTGTAAGTAGGTAAATGACTCCTTTTGGTACAAAATCAACTAGGACAAGTAGGACATGTACATGAATTTCTTAACATCCTTGAAATATATAAACTACTTATTCATGTAGTTTATAATGTAATTTAAATAGTTTTTCATTTGAAAAAGGCCTATATAATTCTCAACTATATGGAGGTAATATACTCCTTATAGATCCTAGAATCAATCTTCTATTCTAGTATTATGGATTATTTAGAAATCATCAATTGGTATTTATCCCTAAAAAAATATAACTCTAACAAAAGGTTGGAATCAAGTTCTTTGTTTGGGTTCTTCAAATTTAAGACTAGGGAGTCCCTCCAATAATTATGGTCATGTTTATCACAATAATCCTTTTGGACATTTGGGTTATATATGACCTACATTGTAGGACAATCAACTATATTTAAAATCCTCCTAATATCATCCTCCTTTATGTAAAATAGTCTTCCTCCAATTGAGGAGGTTGAATTATCTTGCCCTCATAAGCATACCTTTTAGTACAAGCTTACACCAATTCTAGATAGTTTTATTCCTAGGGTACCGGGTTCATCTCTAGGTCAAATTTCCAAACTTCACTTATACTCTAGGATCGATTCCAAGTCCCAAGTTGAATCTTCACAATTCTTCCTTATAACCTTGGATACGCATTATTTGAATCTCCCCTCTACCATTTGATACATCTCATTAAACATTTATTTAGATATTTTGGATAGAGGAGAAGGCTTATTTTTTACCCTCTTCTTAGCCTTACTTTTGGAAGAGTTGGTCTATGATGTGGGTACTTTGATTTGAATATGTTTTACAAGAGTGAAAATAGGAGAAACAATAGTGGTATCAGGTGGGAACATTGAGTTTACATTTAGCATAGAAGTATTGGTGGAGGCTAGAGTGGTTTTCATGGTGAATTCAAGGGGTTGAGGTCACCTTTTGAAAATCAAGAAAAAAATTCTAATTGGATGGATAGAGAATAATTTTCTTTATGGATGAAGCAAATCCCTCAAGGTAAGTGAGCAAATTGTAAGTTGAGGACTTAGAAAAAAATAACTAGAACAAATCATTTTGATTTGAGTGGATCACTCGACAAAAGAGCCTTAGGCAAAAATTTAGTCTACGTTTAGACCAGTTGGGTCACCTAGCCTCAAAGGAGTGATTCACTTCTTAAGGTATTAAAGTGGTCTTTTACTTTAGAGGTATGATATACTCTCCTAAAGCAAATTACTACCTAAGAAAATACTTCGCAATATTTTTTTATAGATACGTGTTTGATGAGGAAATATTTAAGGGTTTCATAAGGCTAAATAAAGATTTAGTGGAGATGAAAATAGAGGATTTATAAAGGTTTAACTATGTTGGTACTGATAACCATGTTTATTTAAGGTATAACAATTAAAGCCACCCCTATAGGCATAGAAAATATTTGGCAAAATATGTTATTTGTAAGGGTGATGGAAGCATTGGCTATATGAAGGGATACTATAGTCCTAAGGTTGTAGAATATGAAAATGAGTAGAAACATAGTACTTCAATATTTTAACCTCCTATTTAGTCCATTTTTATTTTTATTATTGATGTTTTGGGTGGATAGTTAGTGTTGGAAAATATTATATTATTTGGTACATGCTAATGTACCCTCATGGTATAATTATAAATATTGTAAATATTAGAAGAGTGTGTGAGATAATAGTTTAGGGTATGTGATTTATATTTCCCCTAACGTATGTGTCTATATGTAGGATGAGTACAAGTGTCATGTAGAAAAGTGAGCAAGTGCGTGCAATGTGTCAAGTATGCAAGTGATGAGTCACATGTATATGGCAAGATGTAAAGTCAAGAGTCTTGAGGGGCTTGTCTTATGTGTGGAATAGGAAAGGATACAACTTTGGGATAGGTAAGAAGATAAATAGTCAAAGTATTCAAGATTCACCTTCTAAGGTTATATTATGGATATAAAGCTCAATGAAATGTATCAATAAAATTGCTTAAGAAGCTTGTATATTTGGTCAATATTATGACTTTGTTCATTGTGTTATATTTCATGAATTTTATGTTCATTAATAATGATATTATTCTATGAATGATCATTCATATATTTTATTCTAGATATTGAGACCTATGATAATATAGCTAAAAATCCATTAGTGGTATCATAGCCACAATCAAGTCAAGAGAATGCTTGGATAATTGTGTTTAAAAAAAAACACATTCATCCTATTTTGATTGAAAAGAGAATATTGAGATTGTAAAAGGATTAGAGAATATTGCTAAAGGTTATCGAAGGAATATTTAGAGTCATCTAGTCCTAAAGAGATTTCAAAGATAGAGGATAAAAATTCCTAAGAAAATATCCCATAAGGAGCAGAATAAAAAGGTGAAAAATCATAAGTATTTAAGCCTACATGAAGAAAAGAAGGCCAATGTAAGTGTAAAGGTGAAGAGCCTGATAAATATTAGGTTGAATTCCAAAAGGATTAAAAGATTATTGGTGAACAGTAGCAAGAAAAAAGAAAAGGGGGATCCCAATGCTGAGTCAATAGAGCCAAAAAACTTTAAAATATTACATCTAGGAGACATAGTCATCAACCTAAAGAGATAGCAAGAATAGAGTAGTCAAAATAATTCAGGCAGTTCTTGATTTTATTTTGTGATATCATATATGCCAAAGAGCACAAGGGATCATCCTAGAGTGGTAAATATTTTTCTGTGAAGCATAAGTGATTGTTCCTTAGGAGTTCCACTTTAAAACCACCAAGAGAGGAGTGATAGCACATGTTGAAATACTTTCGAAAGAGAAGTGAAAGTGTGTACACCTGTGAAGACTAGCCTAGTAATATTTTTGTTGCATACAAGGAATAGAACGATCAATACCAAAAGAGGAAAAAATGCTTGAATTGCTCTTGATTTTCTAATGTCTAAATCATTGTAGCAATGTGGATGTATGAATAGATATGTCAATGGAAAATACGTGGATCAAATTTGAATCAAAGGCTAGAGAATGCTAAGGTAAAAAAATTATACCTTGAAGATTTTATTTCATATTGGGTGGCATAACCTAAGTCAAAGTTATTTGTTTTTTGAATTTGAATGATATGTTATAAGACTTAGGGAAAATTGAATATTTTGGAAAACTAAAAAGGAGTTATAAGGATAAAATTAAATATTGATATTTGATCAAAGAAATTTAAAAACCTGATTAGGAGTTATAAGAAAGAACATAAATTGAAATTGATTTTTTTTAAGTTGAGAATTTGATTATTGCTTACAAATTTGGGATTCATAAGTTATTTTACATCAAAGGAATATTACATAAATAATGTCAATGATTAAAAAAATCATGGCATAAACCATTAGTATATTGACTTAGGGGCAAGCAGCCATGTGACTAGAAATAATCAATGGTTTAGTATCTTTTAAGAAAATTTTGGAAAACCTGTTGCTATAACAGATAATAGGATATATGAGGTCAAAGGAGTAGGAGATATTTTAATCAATTTATCCAATACAAAAGGTATAATCAATAATGTATTATATGTGCTTGGGTTAACCACTAATCTACTTTCAATATCTCAAATGATGAATCAAAATTTAGCAATTGAGTTTAGAATTATTGAAAATAAAAATAAATGCCTCATTACTAAACAAGGAAAACTCATAGCCTTTGGTTCTTATATAAATGTTATTTCCCTATATACAATATCAAATGTTGCTATATCAATAAGAATATTATAAACCAAGGAACTTTGGCATAAAAGGCTAGGACATATAAGTCCATCTTCTTTGAATGAAATGAGTAGATATAAAATAATCGAAGGATTACCCAAACTTTCATAGGAACCTATAGTTTGTTTAGAATGTCTTGTTGAAAAATAACATAGAATATCTTTTAAACTTTGTAAATATAGAGCTCAAGAGCCACTAGAATTAATATATACATATCTATGTGGACCAACGAATACTACTAGTCTTGGAGAGCACAAATATTTTCAACTATTTATTGATGATTATTCTAGAAATATGTGGGTATATTTTTTGAAACTTAAATCTGAAGCCTTTAGTTGCTTTAAACAATTTAAGAAACTAGTGAAAATAAAAATAGGTAAACCAATAAAGAATATTTGCTCAAATTGAGGTGGTTATTTTTTATCAAAAGAGTTTAAATCATTTCTAAGGTCAAATGGTATAAGAAGATAACTCACTACAACTTATTCACCTCAACAAAATGGTATAACAAAAAGAAGAAAATTTTCTAATGGAAATGGTACATTGTATGCTAAAAGAAGCACATTTTGGTTGGCTAGATTGGGTAGAAGAAGTTAAAACTATAATATACATACAAAATGGATCACCCATGAGAATACTGAAAAATATTACTCTTGAAGAAGTGTGGTCAGGATGGATATCTTCAATAGAACACCTAAGAGTATTTGTATGTAAAGCATATGTGCATATTCAAAAAGAAAAAAAGACAAAATCAGATGACAAAACCGTATACGAGATATTTTTTTGTTATAATGATAATTCAACAGAGTATATAATAATTGATCCAATTACAAAGAAAATGCATGTGATTAGAGATGTATTTTTTGATGAAGGAAACAAAAATATTGTTGAAGACCAAAAGGTTGATATAATATCTATTATAAATATATTTTTAGATGAAGAAAACTCTTCAAATGAAAAACTAGAACGATAAAAATTTAACTAGTCGGCTAAAAACTCAAAATTTATAATGACACTTCAAAGAAAAGAGACAAAATGGTACATTGACAAACTTAAAGATTCAAAGCTAGAGAAATACCATATATTTCTACCACAAGATATGAAACTCATAGTAGTAGTAGAACATGCAACTACACAAGCTACCAACAACCATGGAATCAAAATATGTAACATTAATGAAGAATAAAATACTGGATTTAGTTGATTTAACACAATGAAATAAAGTAGTAGGATGTAAGAGGGTTTAAAAAATATAATATGAGGCAGATTGATATCTTGACAAATACAAGGCTTGATTAGTTATAAAATAATATACCCAAATAGAAGAAATAGACAATGAAAAACCTTTGCACCTATAGCAAGAATGACTACTATTCAAACAATTTGTGCATTAACAACACAACTTGGGTGGAAACTTCATCAAATGGATGTTAAGAGTGCATTTATTAATGGTGATCTTGAATAAGAGGTATATATGATTCAACCAAAAGGTTTTGTTATCAGAGGATATGAACAAAAAGTCTATAAATTAGACAAATATTTGTATGGATTAAAACAAGCAAGAGCATGGTACATTAAGATTAATCATCATTTATGACAATTTCAAAGAATGTACATCATATTCAAATCTTTATACAAAGGAAGTTGGATCAGATATTATAATTCTTGTAGTGTATGTTGATGATATAATAATCACAGGAAGCTTAAACATTCTAATATATTTAGTAAAAAAGAATTTGGAAAATAATTTTGAAATGATTGGTCTAGATTTACTACATTATTGTCTTAGTTTAGAAATTTATCAAAATAATGATAGCATCACAATAACACAAATAAAATATACAAAATTATTGCTTGAAAAATATAGAATGATAAATTGTAAACTTTGAGATACACCCATGGAGTAATAATTGCAACTATCAAGATATAATAAGACATCCTTGATTTTTGCTACTATGTATTAACAATTAATTTTAAGTTTTGTGTATTTAACAAATACCAAATATAATATTTTTTACAATAAACTATCTTTCTATATTTATACAAGAACCCAGAGAAATTCATTGGAAAGCTATAAAAAGGATACTACAATATATCAGCAAAACTATATAAAAAGGATTAAAATACAAAAGGAATAATATTGTTCATTTATAGGGATATTCAAATTTTGACTATGTTGGATCTATAGATGGTAGAAAATCAACATCAAGATATGTATTTTACCTTGGATCAGGATCATAGTATAGTGAGAAATAATATGCAGTGTTTCTTTAATCAATAGAAGAACAATACCATGTGACAAGAGATGCAATATGTGAAGCACTTTGATTACAATATACCTTGTTAGATATGAAAATCAAAAGGACTCCAAAATTACTAAATTATGACAATCAAGGAGTTCTTAAATTAATCAAAAATATTGTTATTCGTGAAAGAACTAAACATATTGAAGCTTAGTGTCACTTTAATAGATATCATGTCCAAGATCATAATATTCAAGTAAAACATGTTTCCACCGAGGAACAAATTACAAATATTTTTGTAGATACAAAAATGCAACACCAAATAATGCTAAATAAATTGAACACAAAGAACCATAATTGTACAATGAATGATCTTATATTAATGGAGGGAGCCTAAAAACTCCATTGTTACAATGAGGATCATTGAATCCTTTTGATACAAATTTACAATGGCTAGGGTTCTTTGAAACCCTAGCAAACAAGGCTAGTGGTGTCTTCAAGCGCATCCTTGCTCCTAATAGAAGTGATTGGGATTTTAGTTATCTGATGTTGGGCCACTCTAGCTTAAGCAATTGTCCAATGTTGATGTAACACCTTTAGATCTGCACACAATAACATAGCAAATAAATTAGTAATACCTATAAGGGCTCCACAATGTGAGGTCCTCTATAAGAAATAGTAAAACCCTAACTATCTGCTGCAAATAAGATGAACAAAAATAAATATGCATATAATAAAATGATAAACAATATATTTACCTTACGTATATATTGTATTCTGATCAGTAAGATTTTGTTGTAGTGAATCAGCACGATGATGCCCTAGCATCGCTCGAAGGCTAGGAGGACCTCATAATCCTTATATAAAACACCCGTGGACGCTCGACGACTGTAAAAATACCCGTGGGTGGTCGAGGCTAATAGGGAGATGTCCAAAGGTGCTTGGTGGTGGGGGAAGTGCCTAGAGGTGCTTGATGATGACATAAAGTGCTCGAAGGTGTTTGATGGCTGGGGAAAGAATCTATAGAAGTAGATATGGCAAGGGGATATGAATGGCGATGGCTACATGGGTAACAACAAGCGAATATGGAGGTAAAAGTAATTAGATACTCCAAGGGATTCAATATGAACCCTCAAGGAATCTAAAAACTTAAGGAATTTGATGACTCAGGAAGCTTAGGGCTTAGAACACTTAGGAAACTCAAGGAATTCAAAAACTTAGGGGTTGAGCCATCAAAATGGCTTTTATTTATAATCCAACCTAGGGCATGCTAGGGTTTCAACAACACTAATCATGTGGTTGAGATAAAAGCACATCGGAGGGTGGATATTAAATTTAGGGTGTGGCATGGATTTATGTAGATGGATGAATATATTTAAGTGAAATCGAATGGTTGGGATTAATTCACTTATATAAATATGTATTTATTATATATATATATATAATATAATATATAAAATATTATTATTTAAATAAATATATAATACCCAGGTGTTGTAGGTGAGTTGGAGAGGAGAAGGCAATCCTCCAAGGGAGGTCCCAGGTTCAAATCTCCACCCTACCAAAAAGCTGAATTGGGTATCCAAAATCCAATTGATAATGTTGGTGCGGGAAGGGTCGGGTGTGACTCCTGAGTGACTTTGACGGTGTATAACCCCCTGTTCATGGTCTCTCAAACCAAGGCGGATCCGCAAGGGGTTTTTCGCTTTAAAAAATATATATATATATATATATATATATATATATATATATATATATATATATATATATATATATATATATATATGAATAATGGGTGAAAATGGTAGGAAAGTTAGGATGGATGATAAATGGCTAGGTTTTGGTGTCTACAAATACCCCTTTTTGTATTGCATTGCGTGAAACACAATGTAGTGCAAAACCACGAGAAACCTGTTTGGATGAGGTGTAGAAGCAAATTTCTCTTGGGATGTGAAACACGAGCTTGAAGACAAAAGAATGAATTTTTTTTAATTTTGCATAGCTTACCCCCTCAACTGACGAATGAGTTTGCATATGAATCTCACGAGCCAATTGAAAAATCTGTGCAAATGAATGATGGATGATATTATACCACTTTTGCCCCAATGGTGGAAAGGGAAATGGTGAAAAATGTGACATGATGCATCTGTTTTTGCCCCAACAGATGAAAGGATTTGTGAAAAATGTGCATCTATTTTTACCCCAATAGATGAAGGGATTTGTGAAACATGTGCTAAAAAATGCAATTTTTTTTGCCCCAATAGATGAAGGGATTTTTCCAAGTGTGGATGCCATGATCATGTAAGATGTATCCCTTGTGGGAACGTAAAAATCAAATGTGGTTGCACCAAATTTGGGGTGATTCAATGCTATTGAAGAATATGCCTTCTAACATCATTGATATGCAATGATGAATATGCAAAGAAAAATAAAAGGAGTCAACCTTAGAGGGCCAACTAGTGACTGTCAGATAATTCCTATAATTGGAACCAATAACCCTAGTTAAGGCCAATCACCATGATGACTGTCAAGAAAATGTGAAATGATGAAATTGGATTTTGTCCATGTTTTAAGCCCCACAAACTAGGCCATCAATGATAGCTTTTGTGCAAATTATTCTTGGCAAGGTTTCACGCAAAATATGAAGTACCAAATATGATTATTATTTTGAACAAGGAGATATATGATGATGAAAATGACTAAGTGACCTTATGTTAGATCTTTCATCTTACCGAATTACATGGATGTAAACTGCTGCAATTGCCAGGTATATAGAAAAATCCACTAGATACAAGATTCACTTGAATGTTGTTTAAACTTGGAAAATATGCAAATGATGATGTAAAATGATGTTATTATGATATATGAATGATGAAAATCATTGTTTTGTGAATATTTGAACTGTTTTGGTGTGATTTTGTAAGTTGTTTTGCAAATTTGCAATATGTGGTCGCAAATGAAAATTATGCATCCAAATTAGTTGTAATATTCACAAAAGTTGATAAAATGATGACATGAATGCATGGATGCAATTTGAAGTGATTTTGTGGGGATAAACCACTGTGTTTTAAGAATTTGGCTTTTTTCAACATTAGTGCCAAACACCCATTGGTGCTTTTAGCCTTCACAAATGTCCACCGATGTTTGGGCACTGCTGCAAACGTCTTGGTGCACTTTAATGCACCAGGAAATGCCCATGGGTATCTCAAGGCACCTAAAGCAACTATAAATATTTGGAAGGATGAGAAATGAATATTATTTGTGCATTTGAGAGTTTAAGAAGTTGCATCTGGGAGAGTGGAGTGAAGTGAGGTCAAGTGATTTAGGCATGGACACTATGGTAGCGGAGGAAGCTAGTGTGGAGGTTGGGGCTGAGGCTAGAGTGCAGTTTTCTGAGGTAATTCCTTGTTATTATTGTGCATTATGCAAAAGTTTTTGTGATTTTTTTTTCCAAAATTATTGACAAATATTTTATGTTGTGCTACATCTTAGGATTTTGGAGGCTCGATACCAGTTCTTTCCTTTAAATATTGGGATGAGTAAGGCGGTGGTGAAGTATGAGTGGGATCTATTGGAGGTCATGGGGCTAGCTGAGGTAACCTGCATTGATGTGGTGAGGGTTGATGAAGGGTACCTCTCTGCTTTGGTGAATAGGTGGGATGTGGATAGGGGAAATTTTCATATTCCCATAGGAGAGGTGACCATAACCTCAGATGATGTATATCACATCCTTAAGATGCTAGTGGATGGTATCTAGGTTGGGTTTAGGCTCAACTGAAAGACAAAGATGATGAAGATGTTTGGAGATGCATGGTAGGGTGTGAGGGTGGAGATTGGAGGTATATCATACTTGTCCATGTATGTAGGCAAGAATTTGGATGCCCTTCATGCCTTGGTTATGTTCATGTTGGCCAACATCGTGGTACCAAACAACACTAGGTGTATGTTCCCTTGGAACCTGATAGGGGTAGTGAGTGATATGCTCACTAGATGATAGGTGTATGCATGGGATCCTACTTTATTGATGTAGGTATACTAAAAGTTGTATTACATGACGAGAGAGGGGAGAAATAGATTGGGGTGCAGCTTGTTGTTGTAGTGTTGGGGATGGAAGCACTTTACCAGTGGTAAAATTGGGTAGGGAGCAGCTCTATGGTAGGAGATGGATAGTGGCTGAGGAGGTACAACCGAGTAGACCTGTGTAGATAATATAATGGTATTGGGATTTATGGGTTATATTGACATCCTCCCAAGTGATATGGAGGTTGTGGTGGGCTTGTAGGTGTATTGGAGATGGAGAGCACTTGATATGAGTGCATCAAGCTAGGTGGGTGGTTGGGAGACATCAGAGTGAGGTTGAGTATATTCAGTTCTTTCGAGTACTATGATAGTTTTGGATGATGTAGGATGTTCCTGATGATCCAATGTGATATAGGTGACATTGGGAGGAGACAGGGATACCATACATGGAGCCATGGAGGGTGGCATACGAGGATGATGAGGAGGTAGATCTCCCAGATGTAGATGATGTAGGGATGACTACTGAGTAGGAGGTATGGTTTTCTATGTAGCCACCATGGGCACCCCTTGAGTAGTAGTCTATGGGGATGGTGAGGATTAAGAGGCTTCAGGTAGAGCTAGTAGAGAGGGAGTTCCAGCATACTATTGACATCATATGTCTTCAATATCGGGATAGGTATATCGAAGAATTGGAGGATACGTTGATGGAGCATCATATTCCAATTTTTGATCCTCCAACCTCATCTATCTCTGAGGGTGCTAAGTGTAGCAAGTCTAGGCATAGCTCTAGGTCTAAGGCTCCTCCTAGGTCATAGGGGTCCTCTTGGAGGACTTAGCTTAGTGCTTGGATGCACTTTTTTTATATAAGCCTTGGTTCTCAATTGTATGTAGTCTTTTGGCACTCATTGTATATGCGATAATTATACATATATATATACATGGCTTTTAATTTTGTGTTAAATGTTTTTGAATGATTTGTGTGGAAATGCTTTTATGGAATGCATGTTTTATATTGATGATGAATGCATATGATATGTTATGGATGATTAATACAAGGCGGAATATATGGATGATTAATGCAAGGTGGAATATATGGATGATTAATGAAAGGTTTGAAATGTAATTGTTCTAATGATAATTTCTAGTTTAGATCTTTCTTGGCCATTTTCTAGAATTGTTGTTTAATCAGGGGCACCAAAATTTGTCGCATATGGGATGAAAGACTAATGAACTGACATGAATGAAGATATGGATGTTGATATGGAAAATTGTTAGTTTTGTAGAGACTTAAACATAATAGTGATATCAAACAAACTTACTAACAATGCCTAATTCCTCTAAGACCAAATGTGTGTGTAATGAATTCATTTATTGAATAAAGAGCATGGTAATGACTCGAGGTAATCAAGAACCAATGTGTGTGCAAGTGAGTTCATTAACTCATCTTGAGTAAATTGGGTAAACCTATTATGGATGATACCAAGAAGCTAACTTGTCCTTATGTGCAATCAGAGGTCTCTTTGAAAGATGTGTTACCATGCATGAGCATACTCCACTTCCAATAAAGCATCTATAGCTTAGGTGGAGGCTAACTCCATAGTCCATGATTTTTTTTTTGATCTCTTAATTTTTGGGGATGACTACCTAATCGTCTGATTGGAAATATAGTATGATCTTTACAACCCAATGATCAATGGTGTGTGATGTAAAATATTTAGAGTTTTTTTTAGGGATTTTTCCCCACTCTTTATTTTATTTTTGGGATTGTGATAGTGGTAAAAACCACTATTTTTTAGGACTATGTTGCATGATGGGACTAGCAAGGATGACCCTTTTCACTTTGAGCTTCATACAGAGTATGGTTTTATCCCTATTTGACACAAGATATTTTTAATATGTGAAATTATGCTTGGTTCAAGAATGTTTTGGATTCAATTCCCAAAACTTAAGATTTTATTAGTGTATATGTGCAATGGTCCTAAAAGGAACTCAACATGTATTTTGGAGTTTGGTTAAAACACAAGGAGTGGCTGAATGATCAAAAACACCTAGGACTTGTATGGATGTGCTTTGTGTGTGTGGAAATTTGACTTGATGGAATGAAATGGGTGAATTTTGTGGATATATTATGAGGATTCCCCTAAATTAAGGCAACATGATTTTATTTGGACCAAAAAAAAAAATTGAACTTAATAAATGATCTCTAATAAGTGAAATGTGAATGTAAATGCAATGTATGATATGCAATTTTGTGAAATTATATATGAGGTGTGGGCGAATGCAATGTTTTGTGAAGTGTAAATGCAAAGGAAATGCAATGTTATGAATGAAATGTATGCAAATGTTTTTGTGTATTAACCATGTATATATACATATATATAAATCAAATCATGCATAAAATGTTCTCAAGTGTATAACATTAAGTGGTTTGGGTTCTTTCTCTCCCTCTAGACTGGTAAGCCTATAAGTACCGTTATCCACTCATTGTGTAACAATGTATGGACCTAACCAATTAGCCATAAATTTATCATGAAGATGCAATAATGCATTGGTATTTTTCTGGTTCTATTTAAGGAGAATATCTTCTACTTGGAATTCACGTAGATGGACTTTGGCATTGTAAGCATGCTTTAGGTGATCTTGATATACTCGTAAATGCTCTAAAGGATTGACTCACCTCTCATCAAGAAGTGCGAGTTGGTCAAGACATGCTTGTCTAGCAGTATCATCATCTATGAATTATTGCAAAGAAATTTACAAGGAGGGTATCTCGAGCTCAAGAGGTATGATTACTTTGGCTCCATAGACCAATAAAAATGGTGTTGCCCCTGTAAGCATGTGGATGCTTTTTCGATAAGCCCATAATGCCAAGGAAATTTGTGTGTGCCAATATCTATGATTTTATTTGATAAGTTTCTTGAGAATAACCAAGGTCTTGTTGGAAGCTTTAGCTTATCCATTTGCTTGTGGGTAATAAGGAGTCGATAAACTATGTTGAATGTTATATTTCTCACAAAGTGCTCGAACATACTTATTCTTGAAAGACTTGCCATTGCCTAAAATGATTTTTGAGGGAATACCAAGTTTGATTAATGTAGTAGACAACTTGCTCTTAATTTTATTTATTCTTTTGTGCAAGCATTATCCCTAATACAAAGTCTGTTGCTGAAATATAAAGATAAAATGAGACCCCAGACGAGGAGGAGCTAAGACTGGCATAGAAGCTAGGTATTTCTTAATGTCATCAAAGGCTTTTTGACATTCTTCTATCCAATAAAATGGTACCCCCTTTTGTAGTGGGTTATTGAATGGCCTACATTTGTCAAAAATTTGTGTAATGAAACAATGGATTGATTGAATCTTTCCTTGTAAAATATGCAATTTCTTTAAGTTAGTTGGGGAGGCATCTTCATGATGGACTTGACCTTATTAGCTTTCACCTCAATGCCTCTTTTGGAGATACTGAATCCTAGAAGTTTTCCTGAGGTAACACCAAAGATACATTTCTTGGGATTCAACCTTACATTATGCTCTAGGAGTCGGTCAAAAACTTTTTCCAATACACCAATGTGTTCTTATTGAGTTTTAGATTTAGCCAAGAGATCATCCACATAGTCTTCGATAATATTATGCATGTAGTCATGGAAAATGTATGTCATGGCACGTTGATAAGTGGCACCTATATTTTTAAGGTCAAAGGGAATCACCTTGTAGAAAAAAGTTCCCTAAGGTGTGGTGAATGTTTTTTTGTGTTGGTCATCAGGATTTATTTGAATTTGGTTGTATCCTGAAAAACTAGCATGAGTGAAAGCATTTCATGGCTAGTGTAGGTGTCGACAAGAGTATCGATATTTGGTAGAGGAAAGTCATCCTTTGGACACGCTTTGTTAAGATCTCAAAAGTCAGTGTAAATGGTATCGCCTCGTTAGGTTTACGAATGGGTACCATATTTGAAAGCCACTCAGGATAGTCGATAGGAACTATGAAGTTCATGTCTAAGAGATTTTGAAGGTTTTTTTTACCAAGAGGGTGTAAAAATCAGGAACAGTGTTTATTATTCATCTGTGGAATAAATAAGTTTACATTAGCCGTGAATAGCACATCGGCTGAACGGCGTAAACAGAGAACTGTTACACAGTTGTAACAGTGAGCTACAGAATGAATAGAGACAAATAGATAGTTAAGTACGCTAACATCCCCCTTTATTACATTATTTGGGTAATGTAATAACTAATAGCTATACTAGACTACTAACATCCCCTTACATTATTTTGCAATACAAAGTGAGCTGCGAAACAATTCAAATTTGACACGTCCAAGTGCCTTAGTGAAAATGTCCGCAACTTGAGCATCGGTGGGAATGTGTTGAAGCTGAATTCGGTGCTTTGGAACTTCATCTCGAATGAAATGACATTGTGTGTCAAGGTGCTTTGTTCTTTCATGATGTACTGGATTCTTGACGAGGTTCAGAACACCCTGATTGTCGCAAAACAAGTGTATTGGAGATTTTGATGGATGGCCCATACTTGTCAGAATGCAACGTAACCATATCACTTCGCACATAGCTTCACGTGTGGCGCGATATTCTGCCTCTATTGATGAAATAGCAACCACCTATTGCTTCTTGCTGTGCCAAGAGACAGGACTGGATCCCAGATGAAAAATGTATCCAGAAGTTGACTTGCGATCATCAAATGATCCGACATAGTTGGAGTCCGTGTATCCTTGCAAGAAGAATTTGTTGTTCCTCTTGTATTCTAGGCCATATTCCATAGTACCACGGACATAGTGAAGAACACGTTTCTTCGCTTTCCAATGAGTGGTCTTAGGCTCCTGCATGAACCTCGAAAGATATTTGACAGCAAATACAAGATCTGGCCTAGTATTGGTCAGATATATGAGACTCCCAATCAATTGTTGATAGAGAGTACCATCTACCTGAGGTGAATCATCATATCATGATAACTGAAGTCCATTCTCCATCGGAGTTGCCATTGGCTTGCAATCAGTCATGCGATATTTTTCCAACAATGTCTTGGCATATTTTTTTCCGAGACACTTTGATGGAGTGCTCCTTCTGGCTGAATTCCAGGACCAAGAAAGTAATGGAGAAGTCTGAGATCTGTCATCTCAAAATATTTACACAAGTTTCTTTTGACGAGTAGAGATCATAGTTTCGAACTCCCTGTAATGAGCGAGATCATCCACATAGAGTACAAGCAACACTATCTCAGAACCCTATTTCTTGAAATAGAGGTTTGCATCTGACGGACATCTCTTAAATCCATGCTACATAAGGTGATTGTCCATTTTTATATACCAAGCTCGAGGAGCTTGTTTCAGACCATACAAGGATTTAACCAATTTGCAAACCTTCTGCTATTGGCCTTCCACTTCAAATCCTTCAGGCTAAGTCATATAGACTTCTTCTTGGAGATCACCATTTAGAAAGGCACTTTTGACATCCATCTGGTGAACTTTCCACCCATATTGTGCTGCCATAGCACACATAACCCGAATTGTGGTCATCCGAGCAGTAGGTGCAAAATTTTCCTCGTAGTCAATGCCTTCCTTTTGAGCATAGCCCTTTGCAACAAGACGGGCCTTATGCTTATAAATTGTTCCATCTACCTTGTACTTGACTTTATATACCCATTTGCAGCCAATGGGTTTCTTTCCATGCGGCAAATCAACAATCTTCCAAGTTTTATTCTTCATCAAAGACTCATACTCTGTATCCATAGCGGCCTTCCACTGAGGCTCACTAAGAGCATCTTGCACTGATGCAGGTTCAAGATCATCTATGGTAGACATGAATGCCCTATCATCATCAATATCCATATCCTCTACTTCTGTACTTGGAGTCACAGAAATTTCCTCAAAAGATTGACAAAGATCATCAACCTCACCAGTTTCTCTAGCTTCTCTTTCCTTTTGAGCCATACTGCGTGTACGAGGTCTATCCAAATTCAAATTGGGAGGAGTGGATAAATTTGCGTCTCTGATTGTATTTGTACACCATTTAGGATTCTTCTTCGGTGGAGTTGAAGAAGATGTAGAAGGACCTCCTGTCTGTGTTGACGAAGGAATCTTCTCTTCCTTAGATTCCACAATATCTTGGTGTACTTTAGATGTGCTCTGTGATGTGAAAGCTTCATCAAAGACAACATCTCTGCTGATATGAATTTTCTTGGTCAAAGGATCTATCAATCGATATCCTTTAGAGTGCTCAGAATAACCAAGAAAAATACATCTCAGTGTTTTCTCATCTAGCTTCTTCCTTTTCTCTTTCGGTATGTGCATGAAAGCGTGACATCCAAAAATACGTAGATGAGATATGGAGGGTTTTCGACCACTCCATGCTTCCTGTGGAGTCATTCCTTTTAGGCCTTTGTGGGAGCCCTATTCAATAGATACACTGCAGTGGTGACAGCAACTGCCCAATATTGTTGCCCAAGAGTAGCTCCTGTGAGCATACAACGAACCATTTCCATGATAGAACGGTTCCTTCTCTCAGCAACTCCATTTCTTTGAGGAGTATAGGCGAGTTGTTAACTGTATCTTGATTCCATGCTTATCTAGGAATGCAGAAAATTCATTAGAGGTAAACTCTCCCCCTCGATCTGAGCGAAGGGTTTTAATAGAAGCTCCTGAATCCTTCTCAACGGATTTCTTGAACTGTTGGAAGAATGCGAAAGCTTCAGATTTTAGTTGGAGAAAGAAAACCCACATATTTCGTGAGTAGTCATCTATGAATAACTGAAAGTACCTCTTCCCTCCACAACTTTTGGGTGTGAAAGGACCGCACAGGTCAGTGTGAATTAACTCCAGAGGTTTTCGTGCTCTTGTAGAGCTCTTCTCAAATGGTACTCTATTCTTCTTTCTCGCTAAGCGGTCGAGCACACCGGCAATGTGGCGAAAAGGGAAGGAAGACCCTTTACCATCTCATACTTGCTGAGCTCAAGTAAGTAGCCAGAACTAAGATGCCCATATCTCTTGTGCCATAGGGAAGTTGCCTCCTTGGTAGAGACAGTCATGGCAACATGTGGAGTAGAGATAGCATCTAGTGCAAATAAGTCGTGCTTATATGAAGCTGTTGCAATCTGCTTACCCTTCCTGGTAATGGTACAACACTTCTTTCCATTCTCAACATGAAAGTTGACAACCATATTTCTATCCAAGATTTGTGTCACTGACAACAAATTGTTGGCCAATCCCGGAACATAGAGGACTTTGTCAATCTGAAACTTGCCATCAGGAAGAGTTACTAAAACTGTAACCTCTCCCTGAACCCTGTAGGTTTTATCATCAGCAATGGTGACAGGTTTGCCCTCTTTGGCCACAAATGATTCAAACCACGATCTATTGCCAGTCATATGTTTGCTAGCTCTAGAATCGACATACCAGACATGATCCCTCTGTGTGGAATCCGTGGTAGTCATGAGCACCTTGTGTGCCCATTCAGAATCTGAGTCAGATTCTTCAACAGCAACATTCACTGGGGTTGCTTGTTTTTATTTTGTGGTTTTTTTTGGCCTTTCTGCTTGTTCTTATGCCAACACTTTTTGGTGTCATGGTTGTCTTTCTCACAGATCTTGCACCACCTCTTCTTCTGTTGAGGTTGTTTGCCTTTTCCTTTCGTATCCTGTTGAGAATTTCCTCCTTTCTGAAAGTTGCCTCTTTTTTGCCCATTACCTTTCTTCCTAGAACCCTGCCTATTGGTGTATAGGGCTGTATTGGAAGAATCATCCTTGTGAAGTTGGCGTGCCTCTTGTTGTTGAAGCAGATTGACCAAATCGATGTAGGTAATTTGTCGTTGAGACACCTGGATGGAGGTTATCAACATATCAAATGAAGAAGGTAAAGCTCTCATCACAAGTGAAATGAGAAGCTTTTCGTCCACAGTATCTCCCAAAGAACTCAATTTCTCTTTCAACTCAGACACTCTGCACAAAAAGAGTTCAACTGTTTCACCCTGTCTCAAACTCAGGTTATGAAGTTGTTGTTGAAGATGAAGAATGGTGGATTCATTCTTTCCCTCATAGATGGTTCTAAGGGCATCCCATGCCTCTTTACCACTTGCTTTGTCAGCTATATGAGGTTGCACTTCATCTGAAATAGCAAACAAAATGAGCACCTTTGCTCTACTGTCTTTCTTGTCAAAAGCTATCTGATCTGCGGAAGGACCTGTGGATCTTGCTGTTGGTGAAGGCCTGGTTGCTACTCCAGTAACAATATCCCACAAATCTTCCATTTGGATAATTGCTTTCATCTTATGTTTCCATGGTGTATAATTTGGACCTTTCAATAACTGATGCAGATCAGTCATCAACTTTGCAATAGGGGCCATAGTGAAGGTTCCTTATATCACCAATTGGTCCCCCTTTCGATATACCTTTTGCTAGGCCAATATACCATACAAAATACCTGCCCTTACATGAGGGAAACTATAGGTATTTAGAAATATCAACAAAAATCACCCGCCCTTACGTGAGGGAGACTATAGGTGAGTTTTAGAGATCATACGATACGTGGAACATAAGCGGTACTGAAAGGGAATCACCTTGTTGATGGCACCTACCATAGAAGATTCTTCTCATGCATGGGGCGTAACTTCCCCTAAACACTATGAAGAATACTTCGTCAGGATTTACGCCTAAACACAAGTGCGATAAAGGGTAGTGGATGGAGTAAAAAAATGCAAAAAATGGCAAACTTATCTCTCCCCGACGATTTATAGAGAACAAGCTCGAGACGTCGTTGTAGCAACTATATTAGGCGACGGATACAGTAGCCAAATCACGGCGACTTTACTTGTAAGTGCTGGCCAGAGGTATCACAAATACCGAACGCTGCAGTGCAATAAATTGCACGGATGGGTTTTAATTATTGCGGGGACTTAGGGAGTGAATTTGCTTTTAAGTTTTTAATGTTATAGTGCAAAAATGAAATATGCAACATACAACATAAAAAAATGCCCACAAGAATAACCCACAAGGTGTCGGTCACAGCCGAAAATGCACCTTTTACAATTCGCCAAATTGCCTTTTCAGAAAATTACTCACAATCCCCCTTTGATTTTTTGAAAAAATATCCCCCCTTAAAAAAAATTTCTTTAACAAAGCATTTTTAATAATTATTATATATTTAAAATTAAAATAAATAATTTTAATTTATATAGTTTTATAACTTATGAAAAAATAAATTAAAATTAAAAATTTTAATTTATAAAGTTAAAAAACTATATTAAAAAAAATTAAAATTAAAAATTTTAATTAAAAAAATAATAATTAAAAAATGACTTTGAAAAAAAAAATTATACCTTGGGGGGAGTCGGCGGGATTTGAACCCCCGACCTGCAGGCTCCCTGAGCCTTACCGCACGGCTCACGACCACGTGAGCCAGCGGGCTGATCCGAAAGGATCAATGAAGCCCCTCCTTTTTCAACCTCGGTCTGCCCGTCCTCCTCTGCAACGGCCTCCTCTCTGCCCGCTGCCACAGTCGCGCTTTGCTTTTTTTTCTTTTCGACAAAAAATTCCGCGCTGCTTCGAGCGCTCTATTTTTTTTTTTTTTCGAAAAAAAATTTCGTCTTTGGTTTGTTTTTATTCCGAAAAAAAATTTCGTCTCCAAAAAAAATGGGGGGGGGAAGGCCGCGCGATTCGCGCTGCGCGCAAAGGGGGGGGTTTATACCCCGCGTGGGCGCGGGATTTGAAATTCCCGCGTGTGCCATGCATGGGAAGAGGGGGGGTCGCGGGGCGAACGCACGCCCTGCAACTCCCGTGCGCAGTGGGGATTTAAAAATCCCGCTTACGCCAACGGGGGGGGTGCAACTCTTGCCCATGCACAGATGGCACGCAGGGCTCCTCCCGCGTGGCTGTGCGCGCGGGGTCCCCTGTCCATCCCTAAACAGGGGGGAGTCCAACGCAGCGCGCCGAGCTTGCCGAATGCTCGACATCTGCGTGGCGTCCTCCTCCTCGTAGGACGTGACAGCGCGCCGCCTGCGCGCAAAGGCACCGTCCTTCCCTCGTGTCCGTGATGCCGGACGTCGATGCAACAGTCGCAACGTACGCCCTGTGCGTCCTTAGCAGCGCGCGTCGTTTTTTTTTTTTTTTTTTTATTAAAAAAAAACTCTTCGGCGCTGCTACAGGGGCCTCCACCCTCTCTAGAGTCGCGCGTGGATGCGCGATAACTGTCGCGCGTCTGCGCGCAACAAAAAAAATTGCTCGGCTGGGAAAAAAAATTTATACTCGACGAGATAGCGCACGGGCTACGAATAAAATCACGCCCGCTTAGAAACACGCTCTGCTCCTCGCCTCGCCCAAAAACATCCGAGTGGCTCTGATGCCATGTAAAAATCAGGAACAATGTTTATTATTCATCTGCGAAATAAATAAGTTTACATTAGCCGTGAATAGCACATCGGCTGAACGGCGTAAACAGAGAACTGTTACACAGTTGTAACAGTGAGCTACAGAATGAATAGAGACAAATAGATAGTTAAGTACGCTAACAGAGGGGTACAGTAGGATGCGTTCTCCTAGGTTTTTGTTTGATCAGCTTAGCATAAAGTTGTAAGTTAATATTTTGGACAACCAAACTAGGGTCAAGACTAGGCATATCCTTATAGGACCATGTAAATATGTCCTTTGTCTTGAGGAAAGCAATTAATTGCTCTTGTTCGTCAGGTGATAAACATTTACCAAGCTTGAAAATTTGGGTTTTGTCTTTGTATGAACTAAGGTCCACATTGATGGTATATTAAATTGACATGTGGGAACCTTCCTCAAGTTGATGGGGCATAGGGATAAAATGAATGCCACAAAATATGTCATCAAAATCTTATGTCTTATCCTCATCTATTTTTGCCTGGAAAACCTTAGGATCAAAAGGTGAAGGTGAAGGTGAAGGTGGAAGTGATGGAGGAATGTAGTTGGTAGAAGCCCTTAACAATTCCTCGAACAAGACAAATTCAGCAAAGGATGGAGGCAAGGAAATCCGGTCCATATCAACGATACTTATGCCAATTGGAATTGGCTTAGTCGGATCATATGGATTATGGAGTGGGGTGAATAAATAAATGGGATTCATGTTGATTTATAGGCCACAAGTGTATAAGGATGGAATGGATGTAACCTAAGAACTGGTGCTAGGAGCTTGGTTAACTTGGATAGTAGAAAGCAATACAAAAATATGCATTTATCGAAGTGATATATACACATGCAATGCAAACAAAAAAAATGTTTTTGTTGATTTTTTGATTTTTTTGTGTTAGTGGTGAAAACCACCATTTTAATGTTATGTACATATGTTACAAGTTTGGCTTATGAAATGACTTAATGGAATGGAGGTGGTGGTTCACTTGTATGGATGGCTCGTTCTTGTGGTAGAAGCAAGGGAAATATGAGCTCATGGATGGGGAACATGTTGAGATAAAACTCATCTTGTCTAGTATGGGGAATGATGGGCTCTGATTCTTATTTAGATTCATATGAAATTATCAACATAAGTTTGAATTTTTCATAGATTTCATCATCAGAATTATCGAGATGGAGGTCGTCTTCTCCTGAATTTAGATTAAGCCTTTGGAAGGATTGTTCAAGAGAAGAGGTGGTGGAAATTGGATGGTTGCCTAGACCTGAACGATCATGCATCTCTTGATATGGAACATCAATGGGTTGAAGCACTCCCTATTCATGTGATCCATGACCTTGCCAATTGACTATGTGAATATAGCAATATGAAAATCCTAACATGTTTGGAATATTGGCAAGTGTTGGTTCCTTGGGTTCCTCTAGGGAAGCTAAATTGGATGACGAATCAATTCCCCATAGATAAAATTTATACTATTTGGAGCTGAACCCATGTCATATACTTCTCCTAGGGCTAAAGGTGGGTCATGTGGGTGACCGAAATCCTTAGCACTAGAAATGGTGAGTGGCGTGACGATGATCTTTTGGACCATATATTCACCAATATCAGGATTAGTGAGGTCTAACTCAATGGATGTGGAAGGACTATGGCTAGATGATGGCTAAGGAAAAGGTGGAGATGAAGATATCTCACAATCCATAAATTTGACTTGTGAAACATTGGGCGAAGGGTATGGATTGGATTGGTAAGGTTGTTGAGTGGACGAATCTGATGAAGTGGATGTCAATGATGTTGATGATATGGACTAACTATGATCACATGTGCATATAGTTAATGATGAATATGATAGGGGTGTGGAAGGTTAATGGGTATTGGTGATAGGGAGCTCCTCAAGAATAAGAGCCTTTGATGAATAAATTGGTGAAGTGGTGGATGGATTGGCTTATGACTATAGGAAAATATGATCGAAAGGAAGCATGGACTCAGGAATTTAAAATGAAATTATAATACTTAAATGACTCGACGTCCATTGGTATGCAATGTACCTGTCCCTCATGAACATATTTCAAATATTATGTAAAATAGAAGGGACACATCTCATTTCCCTCATCCAAGGTCTTCCAAGGAGTACATTGTATTCCATAGATTCTTACAAGATGTGAACTATGGTGTGCAACATTTTGGCCCCTACTTCAATAGGCAAAACAACATTTACAACTGTGGAACATAAAGCATCGTTAAATGCTTTTAGGATGAATGATGAATTGGTGATATAATATGGATGAAGGTTAAAATGATGAATGGTAGATGTGGTGATGATATTGATGGAAGAACTGGTATCAATTAACACTCTTTTAAAGGGATTCTTGTCAATTAGAGCCATAATATGCAATGGAGGGTCTAATGATTCCGATGATATTGGCTTAATCTCAAAGTCATAGAATGTTATGCAAGGCTCCATGCATGTTTGGATTAACCCAAAAAAGTTTTTGAAGGCATTATGATCTTGAGATTGCAATTCGATGGATTTTAAAATATCCATTAATGCCTCACGATGTGGAGATTGTTGAATTAACTTGTAGATTGAAAATTTAGTGGAAGCAATCTCTAAACTTGTGGTTAACTGGCTACTCAATGAGATTATTGGTTGGGGTGGATGATTGATAGGTGGATTTGGAAGATTTTATTGGCTAGGGATATGAACGGGCAATGAAGGATTGGGTGAAACTTGGATGGGAAGTGATGTGGAAGGTTGTGACACACTTGCTTGAGGTGGTTGCCCTACATTTTGTTGGTTGTTTCTTTGACCTCTAGTGACCACGTGGATGGCCCCTAAAAATCCTAGGTATTGTTGAATGTGATTGACTTAATTGGGAGTTTTGGTGTTAGCTCCCCCTACATTTGGTTGCACCTCTTTGTGATGAGGAAGTGGTGTTTGAAATATACTAAGGTTTTGATTTTATTTAATGAGGGGGTTATCAAGATTGATTACCCTCAAGTCAATAAGGTCTTGCACTATATATTTAAATGAATGACAATTGTTAATGTCATGCCCATTTTATCTATGATAAGGACAATATCGATGTTCCTGATAGTGTTTACTATATTTTGCAGGATCATTAGGTCTAATTTTGGGTAAAGCAAGTTTATTTGTGTCATACAACCTTCAAAAAATGGAAGCATATGACTCGGCTAAGGGAGTGTATTGGTGATTTTGTCGGATAGACTATCACCGGGGATGGTTTTCCATAACTAGCATTGTGTTCTGCATGGCTTGAGTTGTTGAGGGTACCGCATGATAAGCAATTTGTTGTGGTGTTCGTTGCATGGCTTGTTTTTGAGCCATTACTAGCTGGATCATGACCACTTGATTAACGTGATTGGGATTATTTGTTGGAGTAGCCTGTGTTGATTTTAGTTGGCTAGAATAGTTGCTTTTATATTGGCCCTTATTTTACCATTCTTTATTTTTAGGCTTAAGTATGTCTTCTTGGATTTTTATTTCCTCAATGACACTAGCCTGAGCTAAAGCTTCTTCAAATGAACGATAGGTTTGTAGTTGAAGCATCCAAGATATAGGTTTTAGACAAATCTTGGTGAATAGCTTGATTAGCTCATCCATTGGTAGGGTGAATGGCAATTTGGTAATGACAACCCTCCAATGGTTTCCAAAATTGTAGATAGACTCATCATCATGTTGTCTTAAAGCATAGACATTAGATAATGAGACTTTCTTTCTAACATTTAAGATGAAATGATCAAATAATTGGTTAATCAATTGCTCAAAAGTATAAATACTATGGATGGGTAATTGATTATACCATTCTAGGGCATCTCCTCCTAATATTTGAGGAAATGTTTGAAGCATGAGAGCATTATCATTTTGAATTCAAAAACATGCATGTAAAAACATGCTCACGTGCTCTTTGGGATCCTCAATTCCCTTGAATTTGTCAAACTTAGGTACTATGAAATCTATGGAATATGGCGATGATGGTATCGAAGGATGAATAGGTTGATTGATCAATTGACGTAAAGTTGGCTTCTAGTTTGTCAAACCAAGAGTATGTTGTATCAACTGATTTACTATTTTTGCATGGCCTTAATTTGAGGATCTTCTTCAAGAATGTTGAAGCCCTAAATTACCTAATTATTTTGAGGTGGAGTGGAGAAATGTTGTGGGATGACCAAGTTATGATGAGATTGGTAATAATGGCGAGGTGAATTTTATGGAAATTGATGAAGGCGAGATTGATGATGAAAATATGGAGAATTTTGAAATGAGATTGAAATATGAGGATTATGGTTAGGTTGGCCAATGGGAATAGGATGGGTAATGGTATGGATTTATGGAGGAACAAGGATAGAAACCACAGAAGAGTGTGGTATCCATGATGGACCTTGGTTAATGGGAACAATCTGAGTAGATTTTGGTAAAGGCTTAGGGTTCACTTGCACTTGTTGTTGAGAATTTTGTCATATATAAGTAATTTGTTTAAGTGTTCCCACATATTATTAATATCTATATTAGAATCTAAGGATATGGGGGTAGATGGTATGAAAGACATGGCTTGGGGACAAGTTACACTATGTATGGCAACTTGTGAGGCTGAAACTTATGAAGCAACGTTTACATGTGCTTCATACAAGGGATTGGTGTAAGTGGAAGTGATAGGAGCACATGAGGGTTGGGGAATGGACATATGGTAGGAAGGTGCAACTAATGCCTCAAAAATAGCATTGGTGTACACCTGGTAAAACTAGATGGTGGCTGGAAATAAACATGCTCTTGCTGTAAGGTAGAATTCTATCTAGGTGAATTGGGGACTGACTCTAAGACATAGCTAGAAGACTTCATGAGAGCTTCTACTCTTGCCATGTCTATATGGGTAATGTGGTGGTTGATGATTGGTGAGGTTGATTTCTCTTGGTGCATAGCCATATGAAAGGTTAGGGATGGTAAGGAATGTGAGGGACCTACAGATAAATTTGTATGTGTCACATTCAGGGACTCTACCATAGAAGTGATGGGGAAGGTGGATGAAGGTTCCATTTTATTATCTTGATTTAATGTTTTCTTCTATTTTCTTGTTAATACCATAAAGAAAATAAATCAAAATACAGATTATGCAGTAAACTGAAACACCCAATTTAAATTTCACAATAAAAATAAATAATCAATGCTAATTTTAATACATGTGTCTTACCTCATTCATTGCTTATCTCATTTTAATGTGAGTGCAATTTATTAAGTTTTAATCTTGTGTGTTTCAAATGTGCTAATCTAAATTAATAAAATAAAGGTAAAAACTATGGCAAAGCTAGGGTAATGATATTCTTGTTGGTGATGAAATCCAATAAGTTTTCTTGGGGGTAACCTAGGGTTTCTAAAGGTAGATATTGGTGGATGGAGATGAAAACCACTGTCACCAAATCTCAAGCAATGGTTGGTGATTAAATCCAGCCACTACTATTGAATGTGAATCGTATAGTGTGTGGTTATTTTTAAAATTTATGATTTTCTATTATGTTCAAACAATGTTGGAAAAATATCCACTTTTGATGGTCTAAATCAGAAGCCACTATTCACAATACCAATTTCTCCAAAGGATATAGAGTACATCGCTTAAAACCCGCTCTAAATAGCTAGGGGGTTCATTTATTCCTCTGTATGGAATCACCCAAGTACGAGGATACTCTTGGTATATGAAAAATTTTCCTACTTAGACCTAAAAAAATAGATATCTCTAACCCTATAATGCAAACTAACTATGCAATTTTGATTCACATGCAATCTTTTTTTTTTTTTTTAGATATATGTATATATATATATATATATATATATATATATATATATATATATATATATATATATATATATATATATATATATATATATATATATATTTTTTTTTTTTTCAAACAATAGAGACTCAAAAATTTCAAATAGAATATGTGAATGGATGTAAATGATTAATCTAAATCCTAAAATGCATGCTAATATGAATTTTCTTTTCCAAATTAATTAATGAAGTTCTTTTTATCTCAAAAACCTAAAAAAGACATAAAACTGATAAAATACGTAAACAAAAAAGCTAGGGTTTTGATAGTCGACTTACAAATGACCTATGCATTTGCTCTATCTATCTATAAAACATACTTGGGAATTTTTGAAACACACCTGAGCATTTCTATATGGTGCTCAAGCACCGTCAGGCATTTCATGCACCTTCTACAACTTTTGTACACTTTCAAAAACCCTAGATCCAACAAAATATGCAAAATCTACACTTTTGAAAACCCTATAAGATGACAGAAAATAGCAATTAAATTAGTAAGGTAAATCATAAAAAAAACCCTTAGGAGGTCCCACCGTGATTGCCATTTGTAGATACAAAAATGCAACTCCAAATAATATTAAATAAATTGAACACAAAGAACCAGAATTGCACAATGAATGATCTTATATTAATGGAGGGAGCCTAAAAACTCCATTGTTACAATGAGGATCTTTGAATCCTTTTGATACAGATTTACAATGGCTAGGGTTCTTTGAAACCCTAGAAAACAAGGCTAGTGGTGTCTTCAAGCACATCCTTGCTCCTAATAGAAGTGATTGGGATTTTAGTTATCTGACGTCGGGCCACTCTAGCTTAAGCAATTGTCCAATGTTGATGTAACACCTTCAAATCTGCACATAATAACATAGCAAACAAATTAGTAATACCTGTGAGGGCTCCACAATGTGAGGTCCTTTATAAGAAATAGTAAAACCCTAACTATTTGCTGCAAATAAGATGAACAAAAATAAATATGCATATAATAAAATTATAAACAATATATTTACCTTACATATTTGTTGTCTTCTGATCTATGACATTTTGTTGTAGTGAATCAACGTGATGATGCCCTAGCATCACCCAAAGGCTAGAAGGACCTTAGAATCCTTACGTAAAATACCCGTGGGCATTTGGTGGTTGCAGAAAATGCTCATGGGCACTTGGGACTAATAGGGAGGTGCCCAAAGGTACTTGGTGGTGGGGGAAGCACCCAGAGGTGCTCGATGGTGATAGAATATTCTTGGAGGTGTTTGACGACTGGGGAAAGAATCTGTAGAAGTAGATCTAGAGAGGGAATATGAATGGCGATAGCCATAGGGGTTACGACAAGCGAATATGGAGGCAGAAGTACTTAGATACTCCAAGGGATTTAAGATGAACCCTCAAGGAATATGGACACTTTGGGGATTTTGCAACTCAAGAAGCTTAGGGCTTAGAACACTTAGGAAACTTAGGGAATTCAAAAACTTAGGGGTTGAGCCATCAAAATGGCTTCTATTTATAATCCAACCTAGGGCATGCTAGGGTTTCAATAACACTAATCGTGTGGCTGAGATAAAAGCACATCGGAGGGTGGATATTAAATTTAGGGTGTGGCATGGATTGATGTAGATGGATGAACATATTTAAGTGAAATCGGATGGCTGGGATTAATTCACTTATATAAATATATATTTATTAAATATATATAAAATATTATTATTTAAATATATATAATAAATATATAAATATATATGAATAATAGGCGAAAATGGTAGGAAAGTTAGGATGGATGACAAATAGCTAGGTTTTGGTGTCTAAAGTCTTTACAAAATCTCTTAGTGAAAATAAATATCAAGTATTTTGTAGAAATCTATTTACATCAAGAGACTTTCATACCAAATAATGTAATATAGGAGGGTATTAGAGAATATTACATTATTTGGTACATGTTAATGTACCTTCATGGTATAATTGTAAATATTGTAAATATTAGAATAGTGTGTGAGATAATAGTTTAGGGATATGTGATTTATATTTCCCTTAAAGTATGTGTCTATGTGTAGGATGAGTACAAGTATCATATAGAAAAGTGAGCAAGTGAATGCAATGTGTCAAGTATGCAAGTGAAGAGTCACATGTATATGGAAATATGTAAAGTCAAGATTCATGAGAGGTTTGTCTTATGTGTGGAATAGAAAAGGATACATATTTGGGATAGGTGAAGAGAGCAATAGTCAAAGCATTCAAGAGTCACCTTCTAAGGTTATATTATGGAAAGCTCCATGATATGTATCAAGAAAATTTCTCAAGAAGCATGTATATTTGATCAATATTGTGATTTTGTTCATTGTGTTATATTTCATGAATTTTATATATATTAATAATGATATTATTCTATGAATGAACATTCATATATTTGAGTTTGGATATTGATACTTGTGATAATCTAGCTAAAAGACCATCAATTAGCTTAAAATTGGGTTGACATGCTTTTCCTATTTTGTTTTTATCATCTCAAATTTTAAGGAATGATTTGCTTGAGGATATAAACTATTTGCTCCATTGTTAGAGCAATTCACTACTTGGGGTGGAGGGATTTGCTCCTAATTTTAACTTTGAAAAAAATTGAACTTTTATGAGGTAAAAGTTTTTAGCAATAGGAAGAAAAGAAAAGAAGGGGATGTCCAAGTATCTTTTTTCAAGGATTTCACTTGAACTTGAAGATAATTTCTATTTTCCTTTTTCTTATTTTTTGAAGTCTTCTATTTTTTATTCTTTTATCTTTTTATTTAAGAAGAGAAAATAGAGGTAGGAATACTTTTTAGGAATGAAAAGGATGACAAAAATGATAAAATACTATGTACATATTTATTTTTTTTTAATTCCTCTTTAGATGGGTCTCAGGTGTTGCCCATTAACGAAAATAAATAGTCATCTCCCATCCATCCTCATGGACTTGTAAGCATTTGATCTTGTGACTTGGAGGATCTAGTATGGCCCACACCAAAGAAAATCAAACCTTCTATGACTTCTTGTCTTATCCTTGTCTTGGTACCACTTGATCATCAAATCACCTTATTTATAATCCATTTCATGCATATTTTTATTGAACCCTGTTTACTACTATTTTATGTTGCACTATTCTTTAAAATGATTTCTCTTTCTTCTTCCAGATCTAGTAGGGCATTCAGTTGAGGTTTCATCAACTCAATATCAGAGTCTTTGAGCTTCAATTGTTGGGATATTTTGAGATAAGGAGTTTTAGGTTTATAGGTAATACCATATCCTTCCCAAATAATAGCTTGGAAGGTGATGATCCTATTAAATATTAGGTGTTACTCTATTTATCCACATTATTTTTCTACTTTGTATGCCAATCCATTTGTGATTCGGTCATTATTTTCTCAAGATAGATTTGGCTAGATGATTTCTTTAGGGGTAACAATTGGAAGTTTTTGTTACCACAAATCCATACTCCAATATAGAATTCATTACCTTATATCCTATTAAGGTTGTGGTTTTATCAGTGAATATTATGTAAGGGGCTCCAAATTTTATGATAATATCCTCCAAAATCTAGGTAACCATATCTTGACTTACAAATTTGACTGGTACCACCTCAACCAACCTAGTAAAGTAACTTGTTGTAGTTAGGATCCATCTATACCTTACACTAGATAAGAGATTGATTTTACCAATAAATCCAATCCCTATTTGTAGCACCCTAAAATTGGCGCAGTAAACCTTAGCAAATAATTAAAATTACTTTAGTAATAATTCAAATTCAAATTTTAACCCCGAACCACCTGTTAAACCGCTTTCCTTGTTTTTCGTGCCATTTTTAGGATTTGTTGTGACCGTTGGACGATATCGTCGCCGATCAGACGATATCGCCTCAGATCGGACGAATTCGTCTGGAGCAGAACGTCCAGACGATTTCATCCCAAAACTAATTTTTCATAATTAGCTTCTGTTTCAACGGCGTCTCTAAGTTGGGCAGAAGCGTGTCTACGCCGTTAGAGACCTCCCCCATTGGAGATCTTCCAGATTAGGATGATCTCCAACCTCCTAACCTCCTTCCTATGCCTATTTAATCTTAGGCCCTCCCCTTGACATTCCCCTGGCTGAATTTTACTGCACTTCGAGTTTTACATGCATTAGAATGTCTTAGACTATTGTTTGCCTTTGTCCCTTTTCGAGTTTTCTTGTAGGAACTCTGTTATTCTTCAGTCGAAGCAAGCTCAGATCATCGCAGATGATCTTGTACAATCTCGGATGATCACGCCCCAATTCGAGATGATTTCGCACTCTCTATAGACGATTTCGACTGCAGTCAACATTGGGGGCAATTAGTGCCCAGAGTTTGCACTTTTCCTATACCTTTCTACTATTTTATTATGCATCTAGTTAGTTTTATTATTATTTCCTATTATTCTGCATCTTGGAGTTCACCCATATAGCTTAAGTACATAATAAAATCATGATTAGCTATTAAAGCATGATAATTTACTTGCATTTCTATTTGGGATTATCTTATTAACATCATTATTATCATTTCACATCATTTTCCTTTATCAGCATAGCTGCATTTTTTGTATTCTGTGTCTATTTCTCTGATTGTAGGTCTCTGACGAATTCGTCTGATGAATTCGTCAGATCTCAGACGATCCTGTCTGATTGCAGACGATCTGTCAGATCAGAGGCGATCTTGACTGCTTCAAAAATCAGAACCTCCATCAGACATCCGGATCAGGTATGACCTTTTTCCAATCTAGTATATTTCTTGTATTCTCTGTTTAATTCTGTTTTTGTATTCATTTAAACCTACATTTCATGTAGAACAGTTTAGATTCATTTGGCCAAACCTAGGACTTGGATGATTAAGCATAAAAATGAACACATCAAACACATTCCCAACCTAGGCGTGGAAACTGCCATTCAAAAGTTTCCTGGTGAACCCACCATCCATCGAAAATTCACCCTTATACACCTCCCCCGAGAGGCGGGACCTTCAAAGGGCCTCTCAGTCCGAGGTATTGTCCCATCCTTCTCGCATCCCCCTTCTGGGCACGGATCCTATAGCCTGAAGGTAAGGGTGCGAAAAATTTGGAGCGATACATTTTGGTGAACCCGACGTGAAACTAAAACCTTTTGAAAACAAAAAAAAACATAGATGCATTTAAAATCGTTAAGTTGCATATCATGTTTAGATGGTAGCTCCTAAGAAAAGACTAGTTGTCACCATTAATGTTGAAAATCAAATAATAGCCATAGAGTTTAATTCTTTGCTTAGACTATCTCAAACATATAGAGTTCCACCTTTGTGGGACGAACTTAATAGGAGATTGGGTATTATTTCATCTAGATCAACCGAACTTAGGCAAATTAAGAGGTTTGCCCTAGATAGAATCCTGGATCCTCATCAACTCATTTTTTATCATGAACTTCGAGAGAGCTTGCCATAGGTGGTTAGCTTATAGGAGAGCTCTTGTGTCTTCAGAATTGTTCACCTTCGAGGAATACCTCAAGAATGCAAGCTGTTATACACCAATTCCTAGGTCATGTAGAAGACCAAGAGGTCATTCTTACGGATAGGGAAAGGTGGAGGAGAGTTCCTAGAGCTGTGTTATATCGAGAGTATTGCCACGAACTTTATTTCTACCAACCAGAGTCTGAGACAGATAATATCACTATAGCACTTTTTGTCAAATTCTTGAAAGAAAATTTTCAATTTGAAGAAGAACATTTCATGACTCTGAAGAACTTGAGCCCGTTAATGATATTTATAAATTGTTTATAGAAAACTAGATCATTGCTTTCATTATTATTATTTCTTGCATTTAGTGTGTTGTTTGTTATCTTTATAATATTGTTATAAAAACACAGAAAAAACAAAAAAAAAAAAACAAGAAAAACCAAAAACATAACAAAACCAAAACATTTTATTTTAAATACTATAGTAGGTATATAATTAAAATATATACCTCTTAAGCTTGTTGCATATATATATATATATATATATATATATATATATATATATATTTGCTGAAATCTAAACTTAAGCACAATGCCTAGACTTAGGAATGGTAAACAAACTGAAGAAGAAGAAGAAGAAGATTGGCTAGGAAACAAAACAAAAAACCCAAATGTCCTTCCCGAGGATTCAATTCCGGAAGGAGGAACTCTAGAATAGCCGAGAAGATGAGCTTGTTGTAGATGAACAAGAAGAAAATGTTAAAGAGGAAGGATCCTCATCCCCTAGAATGGCTCCAGATGAAACTGTTGCTTTTGATAATATAGATCATTTCTGGAAATTTCTTAGTAATAACATTGGTGCTCTTAATATGGCAGTTCGTATTGATAGAGGACAAATTAGTGACACTCAAGCAGCCATGGAACATATGTTTAACGTGCACACTAATCCTTTGTCTTTTATCGATCAAGAAAGTGATAAAGCTGGACCATCCAATATAGATATGGTCACTATGATTCAGAACATGCAAAAACAACAGGTTACCCAACCCCCTAAGGAACTTGTTATTGAGCCTAAAATCATTCCCACACAAAAGAGACCTTCATTCACTGCTTTATTTCGCCAAACTATTGATCAATATGCTTCAAATCGACAAAAACCTAAAATGAAGCCAAACACCAATTTTCAACAATCCGGGATACAACATAATACAACTTCAAAACTTCTTCATAACACCCTTCCTACCAACAATTTACACAATAGCAATATAGCATCTAATCTTCATGTCCCTCCATCATATGCTCACAAATCCCATATTAATACCCTACCGAACCAATATGGTGGGCAAACCGATGATCTGGAAGCCATGGTGAAACAGTTAGCTTCCCGCATGGACCGAGATAGATCCCTACCGTCCCTCGTATAATTATCGAGAGATGTGTAGTCAGCCTTTGGATCCCATAGTTGTAGCACAGCCATACCCTAAGCACTTTCCCATGCCCGTCCTGCCTATATATAAAGGAACTGAAGATCCCATAGAGCATCTTCGCATGTTTAGGATAGCATGTCATGATATATCACATGATGACTTGCTATTACTAAAAATGTTCCCAAAAAGTTTAGGAGGAATGGCATTAGAGTGGTACTATCAATTGCCCACTCATTCTTTGAGGAATTTTGAAGAAACAAGCTGAATATTTTGTCCATCAATTTAGTGCCTACATCGAGAGACACGTGACCATTAAAGATTTATACAACTTAAAACAAGACAAAGATGAATGTTTTGCTGATTTCTTAGCTAGATGGAGGCAGTTGACAGGAAAACTGCACTTTGTGCTACCTTATAGGGAAATGTTGGACATTTTTATTAATAATTTGCAAGAACAAATATCCTATGAATTATCAATTGCTACCTTAACCACCTTCGATCAAGCTATAGACTTAGCTCGAAGGGTGGAAGATGCTCTCATTAGAAGAGGTCAGCTCAAAAGGAAAGATGATGAGAAAACATCCAGAAATCAATATAAAAACAAACAAGTTGTAGGTGATGGAGTCATTGATAGTAGAAACATTGCTAATGTTAATACTATGAAAACAACGGAGAAGTTTATATTAAAACCTCCTGATAAACCACCTCGAGAGTTTACTAGATTGAATCAACCATTATCAACTATTCTACCCCAATTACTCGAAAGAGGTTTGATTCAATTACCGGCTATCCAGGAACCTGATCCAACTATACCCGGATACGGAGCTGATTTACATTGTGATTTTCATAGAGGACCTGGACATGCTACAAACTCTTGCAAAATATTAAAACATAAAATACAAGACTTGATTGATAATAATGAAATGGAGGTGCAAGCCTTTCAACCTAAACAAAATCCTCCTAATAATACTCAAAAGAACATTCCCCAAAATCAGAATCAAAATGCTAATCAATCATTAGATATATTTCAACATCCTTTACCAAAACATGGTAAAGAGGTGGCCAATCAAATTGAGCATCATAATGTCCCTCCTCCTACCCGATATGTAGGAACTATTAGCGGACATTTACCTAATCATGATTTACAAAAATTTGACACGAACTTTATCCATGGTTACGTCCAGACCCCTATATAATACTCAAACACCGGATCCTAGTGATGTAGAATCGGATACTGAAAGTGAAATAGACATCACCTCAAATCAATCGAATAGTTCTGAAAACGAATCAGATCCTATTCAACCTATCATAGATTCTATGGTTTCGAAAGAACCATTTCCTAGAAGAGTTACTACTCGACCCTCTTCTAATCAGTTCCTTCCTAATGAACAAGCCATAAACGCTAGACCGAGACCAATTCAGCGTCTTCAATATAACATTGTAGGTACCATCGGAGTTGTTACCAGACAACAGGCTCACAATTCTCAATAGGATCAAACTCAGAATGATGGATCAGCTCCATTTATTTTGAAAAATCCCAATAAAGGGAATCATATGTCTAATGTTCAACCTAAGCCTCCTTACAATATTAATGAACAATTATCCAATACTACAGCCAGAATTTCCCTGTTGGACTTGTTAAGATCTTCTCCTACCCATAGGGATGAATTAATGCTCACATTAAGCCAAATGATGGTACCTCAAAATATTCAACCTGAAGCCATGTCCAATACTATCATCACTCGAGAAGTCGATTGTATTGACTTTCGAGATAAAGATATCCCACAACATAGTTTACATAAGGATAACCCCTTATATATTACTGCCCTAATAGGAGATGTAGGAGTCAAAAGGGTCTTGATTGATAATGGTTCATCTCTAAACATTTGCACTTTTGACTTCTACCAAAGATTTGGGTTTAGAAGTGATGAAATGAAGAAAAGCTGACATGATCATAAAAGCTTTCAATGACGAAACACAAGAAACGTGTGGAGTTATCACCATCCCATTGCAAGTTGGTCCGAGAACCTTAGACACGACCGTGTTTATTGTACATTGCCCCGCATCATACAATATACTCTTGGGTCATCCTTGGATCAATGCAATGCGGGCTGTCCCATCAACTTTACACCAATGTGTTAAATTCAAATTTAAAAATCAGTTGGTCACTATCCATGGTGATCCTAGACCCTTTGATAT
Source organism: Wollemia nobilis (assembly GCA_028583015.1). Taxonomy (NCBI): domain Eukaryota; kingdom Viridiplantae; phylum Streptophyta; class Pinopsida; order Araucariales; family Araucariaceae; genus Wollemia; species Wollemia nobilis. The sequence goes on along the minus strand of JAQPPZ010017175.1, from coordinate 1,124,773 downwards.
GTGTGCTTTGGCAGAACCTGTTGGAGTTCAATTTTGCCCTGCTCTGTCATCCACACATCCTAATTCTTATTTTTCATCTAAACATGTGAAACACACACCCATAACTTCATCTATTTCTCCTCCATTAATTTCACCCTCATATATAGCTCAACAATCTTCTAAACAAACCACACTAGAACCTCAAAAAGATCTTAAATCCACAACCAATCCTTCATGTTCCATCCCTATAATTTCAAAACCTATAGACCCATTTATTAACACCTCCACATTATCTACATCTATCATACCTTCCACATCTATAGATATAGGGAATGATCCTTCTACCTCTTATGCTCTTTCTGATGAACTCTTACCTGATTTATCTAAAATTCTTATATCAAAAAAAACAAATGCTTCTATGCAAGATTCCATTATCTTAAGTAATTTGCCACCTTCTCCTCGTACCTTGGGCCTCCCACAACCTATGGGAAGTATCTACCAAGTCGGGAGTTGTGCTTTTATTTATAAAGGATATGATTGGGGAAGAATACCCCGAAACATCAAGACGCATTGTGATGGATATGCTCGATGCTATTTTGCTAATGAATATATTAAAGCTAAACCCATAATGCTTAAATTGGGATATAAAGGGAAAGGCTTGGGACCTCTCCAAGATGGTATGAAAGAACCCTTTGAGGTAGAACCATGGCCCACCCGATGTGGTGTGGGCCTATTTCCTAGTAAGGGTCAACCCTTCCCTTTTGAAGATGATGATCAACTCATATGTTATCAAGATTATCTAGATAAACAAGATTCTTTGTATCCCAAGAATAATTCTTCTACCTACAATATGCTATCCATAGCCTATCCTAAAATGATTGTTGAATCCGACGATGAGTTGGAAGGAGATATTTTCCATGATGTCTCCGTGGAAGAGATGTTACACAATGGTTTTTATTTTGATGGTTCTATACCTACTATAGCCCAACTTGAGGCCACGACTCCTCAAGATGAATTATCCAAGTTAACCTTAAAGGAATTACAAGAATTGGGTGTTTCACCTGCCCCACCTAATTTTGAAAGAGATCTACACATGGAAGTAGAAAACGTCATTAAGGTTAACATTGGAACCGAGGATAATCCTCACATCATCAGTATTGGATCAGAATTAAGTCAAGAAAAACAAGAGCAATACATTGCATTCCTTAAAGAATATGAAGATGTCTTCGCTTGGACATATGAAGATATGCCAGGTTTAGACCCTTCTGTAGTCATGCATCATCTAGTAGTCCATCCAGATGCTAAACCTGTTAAACAGAAACTCAGAAAAATGCATCCCAAAGTGGCCTTGCTAGTCAAAGGGGAGTTAGAAAAACTCTTGAATGTTGTTTTTATACAAGCTATTGATTATGCTTGAATGGATCTCGAATGTAGTTCCAGTCACCAAGAAAGAAGCTACCAAAGTTAGGGTTTGCATGAGACTTTAGAGATATTAATGTTGCATGCCCTAAAGATGATTTTCCTCTTCCCAACATGGATCAAATCATTGATTTTACTACGGGGAGTGGAATGATGTCCCTAATGGATGGATTTTTTGGTTATAATCAGATCAGGATAGCTCCTGAAGATCAGGCTAAAACAACCTTTATTACCCCCTGGGGTACCTTTTGTTGGAAAGTGATGCCATTTGGTTTAAAGAATGCGGGCGCAACATATCAACGAGCCATGACTTATATCTTTCATGATATGATGCATGATATCCTACATGATTATGTAGATGATATTATAGCTCGCTCTATTAATGAAGATGATCATTTAGATGATTTGAGAAAAGTATTTAATCGGTTAAGAGAATATCTTATTCGATTAAATCCAGCCAAATGTATATTCGGAGTCAAGTCCGGTAAATTATTAGGGGTTTTAGTTTCTTTACGTGGTATCAAAATCGACCCTCTCAAGATTGCGGCTATCACTGATATGCCCGCACCTACCAATATATCTGAGTTACGAAGTTTACAAGGTAAGCTTCAAGCTATCCGTCGCTTCATCGATAAGGTGGCGGACAAAACCAGTCCCTTTCTTAAGCTTCTTAAGAAGGATGTCCCTTTTAATTGGGACGACGAATGTAAGGAAGCTTTTGAACTTCTCAAACAATACCTCCTTAACCCACCTGTGCTTTCACCGCCTAGATCTGATCGTCCTTTTATCTTGTACATTTTTGCTTCTGATTCTGCCTTAGGAGCTATGTTAGCTCAGCTGGATGATGAGAAGAAAGAACGTGCTAATTATTACATTAGCAGAACCTTAATCAGTTATGAAACTCGTTATACCATATTAGAGAAATTATGTCTAGCAGTCATATTTTCTACACAGAAACTATGACATTATATGCTCAGTCAGAAAACCTATGTTATTGCCAAATTTGACCCTTTGCGATATCTCATGAGTCGACCGTATTTATCTGGTCGCACAACTAAGTGGGTTCTTGCGCTAAGCGAATTTGAACTCACCTTCATAGGACAAAAGTTTGTTAAAGGTCAAATCATAGCTGATCAATTAGCTGCTGCACCCTTAGAATCTACTCATCCCCTCCTCATTGAGTTTCCTGATGAATGCCTTAAACTAGAGGCAGACCATTCAGAGCAATGGTCCTTATACTTTGATGGAGCCCGATGCATGAGTGGGGCTGGTGCGGGTATTATTTTAATATCTCCGCAAAAACATCTTATACCTCTGTCCTTCAAATTAACATTTGCTTGCACCAATAACATTGTCGAATATGAAGCTCTTATCCTTGGATTACGAGCTGCTTTGGCATTGAAAATCAAAAGTTTATTGGTTTTTGGTGACTCACAACTTGTCATAAATCAAATCAATGATGTTTATCAAACCAGAGATGATAAATTACGCCCATATAAAGCATATGTTTTACAATTAATATCTCTATTTGATCAAGTTACCTTGGAAGCTATTCCTCGAACTAGCAACCGTGCGGCTGATGCTATGGCCGCAGTTGCATCTCTTCTGCCCTTGGAGTTAGATGACGAATATGCCACCATCATTATTCATCGACTCCAGGAACCCGCTTCAAATAAGTCATGCTTAGAACCTTTGGATGTGTTTCTAATCAATGAAACTACTCTTGAACCTTGGTATACGGATATATTTGATTTTCTTCACAATGGGACTTTCCCTGCCAGTTCTAATAGGAACCAGCGTCGGTTATTACGTAGACGAGCAAGTCGATTTGTAATAATTGGCAATACTTTATATAGGAGATCTTTTGAAGGTATCCTATTGAGATGTTTGAATCTAGAAGAATCCAAATCAGCTTTGAGTGAAGCCCACGATGGATCTTGTGGAGGACACTTGAGTGGTAGTGTCATTGCTAAAAAGCTCCTTAGGATAGGCTACTTTTGGCCTACCATGGAAGCTGATGCACATGATTATGTGCGCCATTGCGACAAGTGCCAGAAACATGCTGACCTTGTCCATGCCCCTGCACAAGAACTGCAGGCTATTTCATCTCCTTGGCCCTTTTCAAAATGGGGCTTAGACATTATTGGCAAAATTAATCCTGTGTCATCGAATGGACACAAATTCATCATAACCGCCATTGAGTATTTTACGAAGTGGGTTGAAGCTATGCCTTTAGCTTCCTGCACTGGAACACAAGTCTCTAAATTTATTTTTAATCAAATCATTTGTAGGTTCGGAATTCTTGCAAATCTCATCTCGGACAATGGAACTTGTTTCAAAAATAAAGATGTTAAGAAATTATGCCAAAAATATAAGATTCAACATCGCTGGTCCACTCCCTATTATACTCAGGGTAATGGCCAAGCAGAAGCATCTAATAAGACATTAATTAAAATCCTTAAAATATTGGTCAATAAATCTTATCAAGACTGGCACATTCAATTATATCCAGCTTTGTGGGCATATCGCACTAGTGTTCGTACTCCCATAGGTACTTCACCTTTTGTTTTGGTTTATGGCGCTGAAGCTATTTTTCCCTTTGAATTAGAAGTTCCTTCTTTGGCTCTACTACTTCAAGATACCGAAGTAGGAGATGAATATCGAGCTAGCAGACTCAGTCAGTTGGAACTCCTAGATGAAAAGCGCATCAATGCTTTGGAGCATCTTCGTGCCTACCAAAACAAGCTTAAAAGATCATATGCTAAGAAAGTTCGTCATCGATCCTTTGAGGTCGGTGACCTTGTTTTAAAAGAAAATAAAAAAAATACTAATGCAACTAAAGACCTTAAAGGTAAATTTGAACCCAACTGGCTTGGACCATATATTATCACTGCTAAATTTGAATCGGGAGCATACAAATTAGCTACCTTAGATGGTAAATATTTAAAAGAACCTATGAATATTATGCATCTTAAGCGATATTACGCATAAAATTTGGTCATTTCATCATTTGTATATATTTTGCATGTTGTCTCATTTTAAAAATGTATAAAACTGTTTAAACAAAAACAAACAACAATATTATTGACTCTTTCGAAACCAAAAAAATAAAAATAAAGAAGAAAGAGAGAGTCAAAATTATCAAACTCCTCAAAAATATTTGTTGTATATATTTCTTCTTAAAGTATTGCAGTTATATTTTCAAATTATTTTGGATAAATTAGCATTTATTTGGAATCTCTCACTTTTGCAAACACAAAAATAAATATCTTGATTTTATCTGGCATGATTACTAATCTCTCTTATATCAAAGTCCACAAAATTCAATTAAATAAAGTTTGAGCACGAGAGAATTGATCTTGTTATTTACTTAAACCAAGCATATCCTTTCACAATAAAATGATTATATTTGTAATGTCCATGCTATGCTACATAGTAGAAGTGGTTTCTTGAGCGAAAAGTTTCCCCTGCTATCCTATCATGCACATGGTCTAGAATCTTTGAGAATTGACAAAAGGACAAGCTCACCCCTACCCAGAATAAAAATCCCTTGCTCTACAGCTAATCCGAGCAAGTATCCCTAGAATAGGAAGCAAAAGAAAAAGAAAAATCAAGCAAAATCATGAGAAAAAGAAGCATTATTTCAGAATCATTTTGTACTCTCTTAGCACTATTTCAGCATTATCTCAAATATCAAAGCAAAAGATACGAAAAAAAAAATACAAAAAAAAAAAAAAAGAAAGCAAAACAAGCAAAAGCAAAAGCAATAAAATCCCTTTCCCTACCCATTGAAAAGAAAAGAAGGGTTGATGAGCTTGAATCCCTGGAATTCTCAATTATTCGAAAAGCTGTGAGGTAAGCCCCATAACAGGTGGTTTGTGCCCAACCCGCTTGGCCTTGGGTAACTCCTAGCGTGGTGATATGTCTATCACATTAGCGACCTTCTTTTGTATAGACCTATGTCTGCTTATGGATTAGCTAGCTCTTGATAACCCGACTTACATAGTAGTCTGGTATGGTTATATGCATCTAAATCATGGTTAATGAACACTTATTTGGTTAATTCAAATCACTTGTATCAAATTATCTTGCTCAAAGCTGGTAAATGCACAAAGCAATTGCACACACATTTGTATTTGAGAGATTTTGTGTATCATTATGATAAATCAAGATCGGAAATGAACTCACATACGCACATGGGATTCCTTATAAATCTAACTTTTGTCTTTAAGATACTTTGAAATATTTTTGCAAATTGTCTGGAATAATTTCATTTTCTTATCTGAGAACAGTTGTTTAGTATAAAGACAACTACATGCATTATCAAAAAAATCAAAATCATTTTCAAAAAACATGCAATAAAGTTACATTTATATATAACTTTTTGACTTTCGCGACGATGGTATAGTTCCAAAACCAAAATTGGAATTTTATGCCTAGCGCAAGTCCTCATCTTTATATTTTTTGTTTATTTTCAAAAATTAAAAATCAACCATGCAATAAAACTATTATTTTCTTCTTTGGATTTCGCGATGATGGTATAAGTTTATACCTAAATATTCTATGCCTAGCGCAAACCATTGTACTAATTTTATTTCCCATTTATTTAAAATCATAAACACATATGACTTAAATCATTATGTTACACAATTATGCTTTAAAACAACGCACATTGTTACTATTTCATGTCATTATGTCAAACTTCAATTTTGCAATGATGGTATAATTCCTAGGGAATTATTCAAAAATTTTATCACACTTAGGAATTTATGCCTAGCAAAAATCATTTTAATAAATATATTTTTTTTTTTTTTTTTTTTTTTTTATATATATATTTCATGCATAATATTTTCATGGAAATCTGAAAACAAATCACCATCATCATCATCATTTGCATCATCACAACAAAGTCTTAAGACAGTCTCTTAAGCACTCTTTTACTTTTAGCAATATTTCTATACCAGGATTAGCTTGACGACCTAGCGAGCGGTGACTCCATGAAATGGTCATAAATAGCGACAATGTCCTTTGAAATTATTGTTAAAAGTCCCTTTTATTTTTATCAAATTATCCCACAAACAACCAATTTGTTTACATCAGATTATTTCATTTAAATTTTAAAAGCATGACATTCAAACCATAATATTTCCAAACGACATAATTACATGAATCATCAAATCAATCACATCAAAACATTAAAGCATCATACAAACACATAAGACAAGTCATATGATCAAAAATATCTCATCTATATATATATCAACAATATATACATCATCTCAAAACTAGATCGGTATGCCACAATCTATACCTCGGCATACTCAATCCTCTATCAAAAATAATAAACACTATGTATCAATCTATGCAGTGCAGTCAACAGCTAGCCTCGAGAACCCCTCGAGCTCTCAGCCTCATCTCCTCCCCCGCCTTGAGGTGGACGAGGTGGCCCCATCGTAGTCCATGTGGTGCTATGAGTCCTGGACTCTGATCGTGATGATGTCCTCGATGACCTCATCATGACAGGCTCCACAATGGGGGCCGACAGTGGTAACCTCTGCCCCTACGGCACCATATGGTGGTATAGCATCTGATAGAATGTGATCTGGGCAATAGCCCATGCTAGGTCCTGAGTGCTCGCCCCTCCGCTCCGTGCTCTAAGGCGTGCGACCTCATCTCTGAGCTGTGTGGCCTCCTCTTGGTGTCGTGCAGCCTCATCCTGCAAGGACTGCACCTGAGCCTAGAGATGGACAGTCTCCACCGGAGAGTAGCCATCTCGCTACTCTCTCCTACCTCGACACCCTTGCCCTTATCGGGCGATGGTGGCCTCTCTCTCCATGGAGAAGGGGGTCTCTCCTCCCTCCTCTCCCATTGTCGTGGCCTCTGTTGAGCTCGTGGCCTCCTCTGCTCTCTCTCACTATGACCCTGTGCTGCCTCAATGGCCGTCGGGCGTCGCCTCCCCATCCGATGCACAACTGCATGAATTGGACCCTGAGCCCTCGTCATCCAAGGAGGGCGGATGCCTACGTACCAGGCATCGTAGCCATCAGCAACCCCTGCGTCATCCCCATCCATTGGCTGAATGGGGGCATCGTCCGTGTCCTCACTCTAGAAGCGCTGCATATCTGGAGCCCCGTTGACTGTAGTGTTATCCCGGAAAGTCCGAGAAAACTCATAGTCCCCGAGAGATGGGATCCCTCTCGTAGAACAAGCGCCTCAAAACTTGGTCATAGCGGTGGAGCTCCACCTCTCTCCTCTCCATCCTTAGCCAACAGGTTTGCCTAATGTGAGCCAACTCCTGTCCATCCTTGGCCCACCTTGGATGATCTCTCCAAGGCCTCCAGGTGATCTGGTCGGAGACAAGGTCGTCAAGTAGTCTCCAGGACATTGGCAGATCTATCCGTCGCTGTGACCCTCTCCGGAGCCACCAGTAGAAAACTCGGGGCCTCTCCCCGTCAATCCCTGTTAGTGGGAGCCCTACCGACCTTCGCACCATGATGTGCTCCTAGCACCAAACCTGCAGTAGTGATGTCATGACCAGACATTGACCACCCTTGTATACGACCCCATGCAGGATCCTATACAATTGACATAGTACAAAGCTCCCCCAAGCAAACCTATACCCGTGGTCTCTCATGTCGTAGACCACATATGTCAATAGCCATGGTAGTCTGCATCCACTCTGATGGCATAGCAGTAGACCACCTACCACCCTAGCCAAAACCTGTGTCATTCTAGATGCCCCAAGCATCTGGTGCAGCGACTCGATGTTCACTTCGCCCTTCTCTAGGGTGAAGCTCAGATCTCTACACAGTCGCATCATCGCATGGCCCTGATTTGCCATGGGAGTTATTAGTCATCCTTGTATGAGGATCCTCAAAATCCTCCATACATCCTCCAATGTGGGAGTCATCTCCCCTGTCGGTAACTAGAAACAAGAAGAACCCAGATACCACCTCTCTGCTAGGGCTGTCAATAGCCCCATATCTGTAGAAACCTGTGGCATATCTGCCACATGCTGCAAGCCGACTTGAGCCAACTGATCTCGCTCTGCCTGAGATAGAGTAGCCAAGTCATCCCTCAGCCCGTCGTATTTCCATTCTTGGCTCTTTAGTAATCCTCTCTGCAACATAAACAACAAAACAATAAAAATCATTAATAAAACAATGATTAAAAATGCAAGTAAAACAAGTTCAATTTCATACAAATGATGATATCGTCCACTATTGGACAATATCATCCAAAATTTGAGCAAATTCGTCTCCGATTTCGCAATATGGAATCGTCCCTTATTGTATGAAATCGTCCCCATATTGTCGATTTCACCCTTGGACGAAATCGGCGATATCGAGACGATTTCGATGAAATTGAGACGATTTCGTCCCGACGACGTCGACGGCCCAAAAATGGCTGCGATGCTAAAAAATCATTCAAAATTAATCTAAAAAGCATGAAATTCAAAATTAAAGCATTCTAAATTAAGTTTGGACCCTTACCCGTAGCCCGCGCTGGACCTTTGTCAATTTGTGCGTTGTCTCGACCATCTTGTCTGCAGAGCTCTAAAAACCAAAAATAAAAATGAACAGTAGCAATGAATTAGGGTTTTACCCTATTTTCTTAATTTTATTTAAAAAACAAATTAACAACATTTTAATTTTGCTTTTTCGTGTTTTTACCTCAAACGTTCGATTTGGGTAAAAACACGGAGGGGGCACCATAGTAAGCTGTCGTACAATTTGACCTAGAATCGTCACCTAACCACCTGTTAAACCGCTTTCCTTGTTTTTCACACCATTTTTATGATTTTTTGTGACCATTGGATGATATCATCGCCGATCAGACGATATCGCCTCAGATCAGACGAATTCATCTAGAGCAGAACGTCCAGACGATTTTGTCCCAAAACTGATTTTTCATAATTAGATTTTGTTTCGACGTCTCTAAGTTGGGCAGAAGCGTGTCTGCACCGTTAGAGACCTCCCCCATTGGAGATCTTCCAATGGGAAAATAGATCTTCTAGATTGTCCCTTTTTGAGTTTTCTTGCAAGAAATTTGTTATTCTTTAGCCGAAGAAAGCTTAGATCGTCGTAGACAATCTTGTACAATCTCGAATGATCACGCCCCAATTCGAGACGATTTCGCACTCTACAGACGATTTCGACTGCAGTCAACATTAGGGGCAATCAGTGCCCAGAGTTTGTACTTTTCCTATACCTTTCTGCTATTTTATTCTGCATCTAGTTAGTTTTATTATTATTTTCTGTTATTCTGCATCTTGGAGTTCACCCATGTAGCTTAAGTACATAATAAAATCATGATTAGCTATTAAAGCATGATAGTTTACTTGCATTTCTATTTGGGATTATCTTATTAACATCATTATTATCATTTCACATCATTTTCCTTTATCAACATAGCTGCATTTTCTATATTCTGTGTCTATTTATCTGATTGCAAGTCTCTGATGAATTCGTAATTCGTCAGATCTCAGACGATCCTATCTGATTGCAGATGATCCTGTCAGATCAGAGGTGATCTTGACTACTTCAAAAATCAGAACCTCCATCAGACATCCGGATCAGGTATGACCTTTTTCCAATCTAGTATATTTCTTGTATTCTCTATTTAATTATGTTTTTGTATTCATTTAAACCTGCATTTCATGTAGAACAGTTTAGATTCATTTGGCCAAACCTAGGACTTGGATGATCAAGCATAAAAATGAACACATCAAACACATTCCCAACCTAGGCATGGAAACTACCATTCAAAAGTTTCCTAGTGAACCCACCATCCGTCGAAAATTCACCCTTATACACCTCCCTCGAGAGGTGGGACCTTCAAAGGGCCTCTCAGTCTGAGGTATTGTCCCATCCTTCTCACATCCCCATTCCGGGCACGGATCCTATAGCCTGAAGGTAAGGGTGCAAAAAATTTGGAGCGATACACTATTGTTGGAAGGGTTTTGTAATTATGATGGAATTTAGGGAAATTAGTGTTATTTTTCTTCTTCCCATGAATGTGCAACAGGCTTTGTATTCTTTGAATCACATAAAAAAATTGAAAATATAGTAGATCAATAATATCCTACCCTTAAAATTTTGTGTTGTTTGGGTAGAATAATGTTATCTTTTATTCCTTGATTAGGGTTGTTATTTATTCTTCCATGCATCTTAATAGAATTTTATCATATAATTTTAAAAAAAGTACTTATCCATCCATGTACAGTGCATCACATTTTTTCTAAATCTAGCCCTTTATTAAGGCTTCTAGAATCTATTCTCATATCAATATCTCATTATGTCTTCCATCCAACCTAGTTATGTTGGAGAATATTACATTATTTCATACATGTTAATGGACCCCCATGGTACCTATGGTACAATATAGATATTAGAATAAGGTTTAAGTTTATAGTTTAGGAGAGTGATTTATATTTTATTATATGTATGTGTCTATGTGCAGGATGTGCACAAGTGTCATGTAATAAAATGTGTGTCATAGTGCAAGTGTGCATGTAGAAGTGTGCAAGTGTCATATAGTAAAGTGCACAAGTGTGCAAGTGTCATATAGTAAAGTGTGCAAGTGTGCATGTGTGAGTGTGTAAGTTTCATAGAGTAAAGTGTGCAAGCAAATAGAAATTCAAGAGTCATGTATACAAGTGGCAAGATGTAAAGACAAAGAACATGTGAGATTTTTCTTATACATAGAATAGAAAAGGCTGCATCTCTCAAATGTGTGAAGAGAGCAATATATAGAGTCCAAGAGTCATTTTTCTAAGTTTATATTATGGAGACAAATCTTCATGTAATGTATCAAAGATCAAATTCAATTATTGATAATATTGAAGCTTGTATGCATATTTTAAGCAATTCTATTTTAAGTTTTTATTATTTCATGAATGATATTGGCCATTTTATTCATATTATTGTTATTTTCATGAATATTATGTTCATTGATTTTGGCCATTTAATATATTGATTGCTCTTATATTTGAGACTACTCAAGATCCTAAATATTGGGACCTAAGATAATATAACTAAAAATCTTACTTCAAGTAGTCTCTAAAGCTAGCATAAAAAAAAATCTAGTGTGAATATTTAAAGGAATCTGGAGTGATAAGTTTCAAGCTTGAATCTTAGCATCAGAGGAAGTCTTTGGTGTGAATTAAAAACTAGAATTAGAAGATTCATGTGAAGGAAACGTAGGCTTATATCAATTTATTACTATAGATCTAGAATTTACATATTGATAGAAAAAAGGGAGTAATTGTGAGCTTCCTAATTTGAATACATCTAAGAGGTGTTTCATTTTCTATAGGAGTCTATCCATTTGATTAAAATCCTAGTGAAGGCAAGGACTCTATTCAAAAACAACATTGAATAGTGATGTCCATGTATTTGTATCTTTGAGAAGAGAGGAGAAGAGTGGTAAAGGAAAACTGCCTGAGATATAATTTGAGACAACTACATCCGAGGAGGAGTAGCCATAATCACCTGAGAGGTAAAATACTAGAAGCCATAAATTTGTTCATGCTAAGAAGGAATTCATAATAGAGAATCCTAATAAGGGATTCATTGAAGAAGTTGCCTAAATTTGGGAGCTACCAAACCAAATAAAACAACATGAGTCATCCAAGTTGACATCCATTTTTTAGAGAAAGTGACTGAAGAAGCATAGATTCATCTAAGAGATGACCAAAATTTTAGAGAAAATATATTTCCAACTAAAAATATTGTATTTTATTAAGAGCAATGCTAGTTGCATCTTCCTAAGAGTGAAATCAGTGCATGAGAATGTTATACCTGAGAGTAACATTAGAATTGAGTGACAAAGACTAGAGCATAACTATCAATGGGAATTAGCAGGGCCTAAGAAGTACAATCACAACAAAGCCATTTCATATTCCTCAAAACAATTCTTAAAACATGGCACAAAATATTAAGATTAGAAAGCAATGTCGATGTATTTTGGTAAGCTAGATAATATTAAGGTATGAGATATTACCTTAATTTTTTTATATTTTGTATTGGGTGCTTAAATAGAGCTCTAATTTATTTAATTATTTTTATTTTAATTTAAATTAATGAAGTGATAATACTTAGGGAATTTAAATCTGGAAATTGATTGTTAAGTAGGGATTCAAAAGAAATTCAACTCCAAAATAGTTTTGAAGAATTGAAAATATTGAAAATTTGATATTTTATATTTGTTAATTTTTTTTGCAATTTGATTTCAAAACATGATTTTTAAAATTTTTATTATTGAATTTTGGAGAGATAAGGATTTCTACTTCAAAATAATTTAAGAAAATTTAGATTTGAAAAATTTTCAAAATTGAAGGATTTGAAATTTTGATAAATTAGTTATTTGGGAGCCATAAAGTTTCCTACTCCAAAGGAATTATGTTAGACAATGTTACATTATTTGGTACATGCCAATGTAACACCTTGGTACATTATTATATTAGGAGTGTGTTTTATATTAGCGACTGAGTTAATATTTTATGTAATGTAATAATGTGCAAAAAATTCACAAGTGTCATGTAAATATGTGTGCAAGTGTTATGAGTGTAGATGTGCACAAGTGTCTAATATGTAAGTGTGCACATGTGTCCTTAGAATAGGAAAATAAAGAGTTATTACAAATATTTAAGGTCAAGAGTGTAGCATATGAAGAGTCACATACAATTATATATTTGTGACTAAGATTGTAATATGAAAAAGGTGAATTGAACATTCAAAGCTTTATGCTTGCATTATTAGACCTTTATTCAATAGCATTTTTAGTATTTTTCATGTGCAATATTGTGAGCATGTTTATGTGAGTATTCTTATATTACATTATGAGATATTTTTTGGTTCATTATAGTGCAATTTTTTTGATTGGTAAGAGGGTTTTTGAAAGGATATCGTAACCTTTTACAAAAAAGTTCTAATTAGGAAAAATGCTCCCAACCATCTGAAACAAAATGGAAGCACCTTCTTCAAAATAGCCAAGAATAATGATAAAAGCAAAAATAGAAACCCTCATAGGGGTAAAAGAGGAAGCCTCAATGGGCTCACCTAGAGCTTGCTCATGTGTTTGGGTAAAATAATAGATGGCTCCATTTTTTATCCGTCATGCAACAAAAAAACTGCAAGAGGTGTTCATTAAAGAAGTTGTAGTACAATACCTCCAAGTATGGCTCAAAAAGATATTCTCCATGTTGAGCCACAAGCTCCACGTTCCCCAAACATTCATTATGTCAAGGTGAAGCCATGCATGAAAGTGTATGTTTAAAATAGATCCTATGAACTGAGGAAAATTCCATGGATCGATGAAACCTCCAATGATATGTTCTAAAAATGCTATCCAATTAAGGAAGATTCCCATAACATGGAGAATGTGTGGCTACCCAAGAAAACTAAATCTTGGGAAAATCACAAAAGAGATACAAGTGTGGGATTACCATTGACTAGGGGGAGGAGAACTTTTGTTCCAAATAGTGAGGTTAGGAAAAGAAACCCCCAAGTTATGTGGAAAGTCAGTAGCTTGGTTTTCTTCCCTAAAGATATGTTGGATATTGACATTAGGAGAAGAGCTCAGAAAAAACTTTGCCTCAAATATTAATTTGGAGATATTCCAAGATGTTGACTGGGTGTCTACAATGCTTCTAATAATATTCATAGAGTCACCTTTGATAATAAGGTTAGGGTAATTTATTCTGGATAGGAGAGATAGACCTTGGAAGAGGAATCGAGCTTCAAAAAATGGTTGGTTTGGATGCTGATATTTTTTGTAAAGGCCAATAATATTTTCCCTATATGATCTCAAAAGATATCTCTTACTCCAGCTAGTCCTGAATTACCCTTGGTAGAACCATAAAAATTATACTTGATCCATCCCAAAGGTGGAGGATACCACTTGATAATCGAGCGATCAACCACAGAAGAGGGAGAGGAAATATTACATGAAGGGAGTTGGAGAAACTTGGCTAACTAAGCTTCACTTGGGGACTCCATACACCTAGTGCCCTGAATAACAAAGAGATTTTTAGTTACTTCATGGATAACTCTAGAAAGAACATAGTTGGAATCATGAATGGAGTTATTGAAGGCTCTAGAATTTTTTTCATGCCAAACTTCCCATAAGAAATGGGGCAGACATAAGGTACAAAAGGTTTTGACAAGGAAAATTTTAAAGGGATTATTAGTCAACTATAAACAAAGGTCATTCAGAGAAAAGGGAGGAACCCAGGCAATACCCACAAAGGAAAATAAGGAGTAAAGAAATTTGAGGGAGAAAGGATAGGAGAGGAAAATATGTTGGGTGGATTTGCACTCCTACTTTCAAAGGTTAAAATAGTTAGGAATGGGGAGCCCTCGAATCTAGAGATTTTAAATGGAGAGGATTTTGTCCTGAATAGCAAGAAAAAAGAAGAAATAGACTTTGGGAATGAGGTGCTTCTTCCAAATGATCTTGAAAGGGAACCATGGTTGCCCATAGGAGCTTATCTTCAATGGAAAAACTGGGAATAACATAGAGATTCAACATGTTAGACAAAAAAAGATTAGCTCTTTATTGCTCTTTGTTTAGATTACTATGAGGAATGGTTTTCCAGTGCTTCATACCAACATCAATTAAATTGCACACCTATGTACCAAAAAACATATCAATCATAGGTTTTAGGTAGATCAAATCAAGACGGTTTTGAGGAGGGTTGTTACTTAGCCACTTGTCCTCCCAAAAATGTATCTTTTGGCCATAACAATTTTCTAAAAAATTATTTCATTGATGATATTCCTCATACACAAGATGGAATTCCAGGTAGCAGAACCTTGAATAGGTGAAGGATCATACCATAGGTATTTAGCCTTGATGATATCAATTTTTGGTCACCAATTCGACATCATGTGCAGGGTAGGGGGTGGACCAATATCAGCATAGAATGATCATCACATCGATATGGGACAAGGTGGTCAGTATCTAGAGGAGGATAATTCCTTAGGGGGATGGTTCTAGCTATCTACATCATAGGGTTTGGAAAAGGGAAAAAGGGAAGAAGAGGGAAGAAAAGGAAAAATGACAGTATCCAAAACACACAAGTATGGGTATAGTTGCATCAAGACCTATTTAGGTACGACACCATGGGTAGAAACACAGATTCCAAATCTAACATATCAGTCGATAATGCCCTTGTTCAAGCTCTTCAAATCAGTGGACAGAGGGTAAATTCCAAAACCAATGAATAGGTGCATGAAATCCAAGATGTAAAATTAGAGCACTCCTATCCAGACTAGATTTAATAGAAATAAACCTCCAACCCATTTTTATGAATGCACACCCTTGAGTCACTAAGTAGATCCCACAAAATCTAGATTACATAATATCATGAGATAACTTAAATGACCAAATAAAAATGAGCATTCATACATTCAATAAAGAACACTAAGGCACAATCTAAGACCAAACAATGCTTAATCTATATTTACATAGTGGTGAAACCTTACATACGAATTATAATTAGGAATGACCAACATTCAATTATTTATAGGTATATTTACATCAAATTCAAAATCAGACATTAATGGCGGTAGACAGGAAGATAACTCTTGTAGCTGATAGATGCCACACTGGTATGTTGTTCCTTAGAATAGTGTCAATCTTCTAGAAGGAGGTAGATGCATTTGGTTCAATCTGGACCTTTGGATCCTTTGATATTTTTATCTAGTTCATTAATTCTCAGCTACCTCATCCTTTTTCTCGATTTGTGATCCTCTAGTTAGGCAATGAGTGATAGGCATTAATCACCTTAGGAGCATCGCATCTGAAATCTATCACTTTTAGGGACAAGTACCTGGTACTGGATGGCTACAATAGTGGGTATGTCCTTTGGCTCAAAATTTGAGTGATGGTAAGATCTTCACATTCCTTAGCTTATGCTACTCCTACCATCTAGGTGCCTTATATTTTTCCCCTTATACAAGGAGTGGGCATTATTTTCAAAAAATACAATGAACATATTTTACGAGATTATGCCTAGAGATGCATGAATATCGAGCCTTAGATCCATTGGGTACACGGTCATGACAACAATCAAGAGAAACACAAGTGGATTTCAAAATGAAGCATTCTAACAGTCCTCCTTTAGTCACCAAGGACCAGATGATGCCATTATGATACGTACCTCAAGCACCTCTATTTACTAGCTCACTTATGTACACAAAACTTGCGATGTGAGTGGCACACCACCACCATTGATTCGCTCTAGAGCTCATCCAATTAATTTGCAATGATCGGACCATATTGCATTGTACTCGAGGCACATTCTATGGTTCAGTTGATACTGCCATCCTATCCAAGCCATGAAGTGTTCACAACATAGAAGATCATCATGCATACCAGTACCTATGCAATCGATGATCAATGTGGTAATAAATTTTACCATGTGGGAGCCTTATTTTTGTACTAGTTCATCTAGCAATAGGCTTCAATGTTGCCAAACCTAGGGATCCACCTGCTATGGAATCTTGGCTTCACATGCCTCCAACATCCTTGTGTACTTCTTTTTGTAGACTGCATTGATTGAGCTTGCAACTAATGGGACCTACTTGGGAAGCAAATGCTGATCAACTAGGCCATCATGGAGATGACCTAGTCATTGCTCGTCATGTCCCTAGATACAAAAGGGTGCAAAAATACCTTTTTTTTAGGTGGAATTTTTGACCTAGTCTAGATACTCCGCTTATTAGAAAAATCCTCAAGCAAAAAGGTTGTTTCTCTTAGCGTTGGTGCTTGCTTTTCTCTCACCTGGGCTTGAGAGATAATTTGGTGCTTGTGTTCATTTGGACTATGACGTTATCTCCTACGTAACTTGGGATAGGATCCATTATGGGTATTGTGTAGTTGGGAGGGGAACAATAGTGGTTGAGAAAGGGGATGAGAGGGTGGAGTCATCTGAAGATGTCTTTCCTATTTGAAGCAGGAGTCACTTTACTCATACAACCTCTTAAAATATTTGAGAGAATCTTCTTCGCCTATATTGTAGCAGTAGAAGTCCTATATTTGAGCTAAGAGCTCAAATATAGTACAAGTGAGCCTGGGTGGGTGACGACTGGTACTGAAGGGGGACACTTTTATAGCTCCTCTCAAATTGAATTTTGAATTCAATTAGATATTCTAGAGGTGCCATCTTGATGAATTAGAGGTGCATTAAGATTTGGAAGGAATCCAAAGATGTTAGAATAATGCATTAGTATAATTAATATAAGGGTGTATCCCTTGGGACTACCCATATGTATCGTATAAATATGCACAATTAATATAATGTAAGGTATGCCTCATTTTACAATTGCCAAATCCAATATGGTATTAGAGCACCAAGTTTATCAACTGACCTAAGAGTATTGGAGCTTCCAATACCCATCATTTTTTGAGCCCACCCAACACAATCCATTGTTTTAAAAGATAAAACAGAGTCATGTGGTCATCACAAGGTGAACTATTCTGGTAAACTTCTCCAAGGTAACAAATTGCTATCATTAGGGTCTCATCACCATAAAATATGTGAATAGAAAAATTCCTCCACCAGGTAAAAAAAAATACCTTGAATCTTCTATGGAGAACACAGTGAACCTACGTTAGGAGTAGCAGTGAGTAGTAGCATATTAAAAATGCTAGCCAGGGATATTGCTAAGCGCAGGCAGCGAATGATAAACAAGAGAGGCAAAAATAATAATAATAATAAAATAATTAATTCACACATTTATTAAAAATGATCGATGTCCCACTATTGACGAGCCCTTCCAAGCTTGGGTATAGTGATAAACAATAGGAACATTAACAAACGATGGTTTTGGCCTATAACTACGTGAGAAGAAGTAATTTGAATAACTGGAATAATGTGACGTTGCCAAACGAATCTTCATCGTGCTTTCAACTTGGTGAATTTGCGGTGATGACTATGCCTATGAAAATCATAGTGTACGCATGAATTGCGTGTGTTTGGAAGATCCTTCACCACAAGCACGAAGCTGCCATATTACAAGGTGATGAGGCCCAAAAGTGCCTCATTATTGCACAATGTTTGACTACCATATGATAAGTTAATTGCCAAATAGTTGACTAAAATATACTATTTGTTAAGTGTTTGCATGATTTTATGTTAGGAATACTATATCTCTGTTTTTGACTATTTTCAGCATTTTGTGACTAATTTTGCTTGATTAAGTAGCAAGTAAAAACATGCATTTCAATTAACCAAATGTGGTATGCTGATATCCATTAACTTCTCAATGGTTTTTGAATGTTTTCCTGCCCTTCAACTTGTTTCAAATCCACATTGAAGCCAAAAGTTTAGGACTGTCATAAATCTGAAAATCTGAAAAAAACAGCCATATAAAAATCAACAAGCTGTCACTTTATAGGAACACCTTGAAGTTGTCAAGAAAAGCATGAGGATATGGATGGAATGAGTTCAGAAGGACTATAGAAGACATCTGACCTATTTAGAAGCATTCCCACATGGTCTAAATAGGCAGCAACAGGGTATAACAGAGTAGGGACAATTGTGCAGCATTGTTGCACTATTTCAGCATGGTTACTTGGTGAATGAAGTGTATAAATTTAGTAGCAACTTGATGTACTCCTTCATGTTGATATTTGAATAATTTTTCCATGTTCTAATTTGTTTGAATTTGCAAGAAATGCCAATATTTTACAACTGTGCAGCAGAGTTGGAAAATGCAGTAATTTACCATGTAAATTCCAGCAAGCTACAAATGAATGGCAAGGCATGGAATTCACACATGGGGAGGAATGAAGGCTATTGCAATCTGATCCTGAGGGCTAATCCACCTGATAAATGCAGCTAAAATCACTTGAAGAGCACATAGTTGTTCATTCTGAAGATCTTCGAAATGAACAGACATCTTCGGAATGAGAAATGCAGTCTCTTCGGAATGAGCCACTTATCTTCGAAATGAGAACAAAAAGTGCTTTTTGACTTGTTGACTGATTTTTGACGATGGAAAAAGGGAAAGAAGGTTGAAAAGGTTAAAATAAAATATCTCCCATCTGACTTTGTCGTCCTTGCCGTCCAAAGCCACCATTCATGGAAAAGATCAATTTTGATCCTCTTCTAGGATAAACCCAAAAAAACTGCAGCATAATAGAAAGTTGTTTGCAAGATAGGAATGGCATATTTTGAAGTGGAGAATGATGTGTGAGATATTTCTAGACTCCTCCCATGTACTCCCACCACTGAAGATGCTTTCTAAGGGCCAATGACTACTACTACAACACAAACTATCCAGATTTGCATTTATTTCAGATCCAGAATTATTGGCAAATCACTATAAAGTAGCACATAGGCTGATTTGAGCATGGGATATGTTGTAAATATTTATATAAATAACACAAATCCCTCCTTGGTTGAGCCAGTTAGGAATTAGAATAGAGGAGAGTTTTCAATAGCAGCAATTAGGACTGTACAGTAATTTTTTGTAACAGTTTTCAACATGTTCTGTCATCAATAAAAGTGCAGCTATTTTATCATTTTTTGTTCTGAGTGTTAATTAGTTAAGGAGTGTTTTTCACCTCCTTCTAGATCAGGAAGTATGGGCCCACTTTCAGATCTAGAAGGAGGGATTTTATGGCAGGTTTTAATCTATAATTTTGCTATAGCAGAATTAATAGATTGCTTGCCAGATTTCATTTTCTTGTTTTTATTTTGTATTATGTGATTTATGTTTTCTATTATGTTTGTGTACAACATTTGTGTGTATGTTAGCTAACAAATTATATTACGCATTTTTCCTTTGCTTTCCATGTTTTCCCTGCTTTCTATTTTAGCAACTTTCCATTTTCAACATATTTCATTTTGTTGTCAATTCCTGTAGCAGAAGCTTGACGACCTTTTGTGGCAGGGCATTGACAGGTGTTTTTAGAATAAGTTTCATTTACAAGCATCATTTCAATTATGCAAAAGTAACTAGATTTCAATTCTGCAAATGTAACTTAGGATTTCATTTCAGCAATTTAAATTCTGCAAGAGTAGATTAGACTTTCAATTTAGCAATTCCAATTCCTGCAATTGTAGTTAGATTTCAATTCTTGCAACTTAGAATTAGTTTTCAATTCCTATAATTTATTTTAGTTTCCATTCTTCAGACTAGGTTTAGTGTGACACCAAAAGGCTAAACCAAAATCTGCTTCACCAATAAATGCTTGAAATCTGAATGCCTGAATTGTACTCTGCCCTAGCCTTCTATCGTAGACAGCCTTGGACACCACCCCGGATTGATAAATCATTGAGATTAAATGATGAGACTCAATGACACTCATCATTTTGGTGTCATTGTCGGGGAACACGGTGTTGTTAGAGGGTAAAAGTAGCCCAATAATTGTTAATTATACTAAATTGTGAACTTTAGAGTAAAATTTGGATAAATGATTGGTATTAGTAATAGTTTTTGGTAATTTGCATTTCAGTCCATTTAGAAAACAAGCAACCACAAGGAGGTGATCTTCACACCTAGGGGTTAAATTGCTTATGTTTGAAATTCTTGATAAAAATTGAAAGAATTCATCATCCTCATTATCAAGAAACATAAGATCTCTTAAAATATTTAGAAGAGCCATCTGCTAGTATTGCCCTTTTTATATCCATATCATCAGGGTAGTATAAAAAAATTTGTACTAGGTGTTGGGAAAGATATCATGGTAGATATACAAGACTATCCCTTGAACAAAATAGCCATATCAGCTACTTGTAGCATTTGTTCACAGGGACATATCATTGATGAATGCCATTTACTTCCATAACTCAGAGATGCAAAATTTGTTGCCTAGTCTGAATTCTTCTCAAAGAGAGATCCCAACAACAACAAACAGGGCAAGTAAATCAACCACCACCTTCAGCCCAACATGTGATCATTTTGAATAATATAGGATAGGCAACCCCTGTCTATGTAGCTAAATTTGGTATTAAAAAAAACTATAGGAAATGTTATTGACTACAACAACATCCAACTGTGCTCAAACAAGAACTTACCTGAGCTTGAAGAGACAAAAATCAATGGAGATACACAAAAAACCTTTAGTCCAAACACACAGAAATTAGCCTTGGATAAAGGAGAAAAACTAGAAAAATTGCACATAGAAAATTTACTTTCATTTTACAAAGGGGTAAATTCTATCCTCCTAGGAATGAAACAAATTGAAGTGCAGCCAAGAAAATTCTTGAACATTATTAGCTGGCTGACTTATAAACAAAAAGCAAAATTGTTGTTATTTTGAAAAAATATTTCAATCCCTTTACATGGAATTACAAGGGTATATCAATATTTTATCTTGATGTAAGCACTTAACATCTTTTGGGAATTGGTGTTTAATTATTTCAAGAACATATTGACAAGATTTTGTAGACTAGGAGGCATGGACAACACTTAATTGAAGAAGTTTTTAGATATGGAGCAGTGCTTCTTTCTCCCATTGGTAATTCATGGAGGATGTTAGTGGTGAATGGGCATTACCTTCGGGTATACCATGCACCATTAACTAAGGAGGAGTTCTTGAAGGAGATTCCATTGGATGTACACATAATGGAAGATAATTTCTCTTCAATATCAGATTCAGAGTGATGATAAAAATTTTGACAAAAAAAAAAAATTACAAGAAAAGCAAAAAAAAGAATAGTCTTGTTTGTGAACTTCCTTTTTGGGTACAAGCAAGACAAGAAAAATTGAAAAAAAAAGAGAAAAAATTGCAACAAAGGCATGTCCCACAAAATGGGGATACATGAGGACAAGCATCAATTTCAGCAAGGAAGAGGAACAATGGAGCCAATACTTCATTTCTAGCAATAAGGAGGCAATTATGATGTAAGAATATTCTTACTGCTCATCTAGAAAGGAAGGTTGCATCAATGTTGTAGGTTTCAACAGAAAGAGATGGTGTTTTCATACAACAATTGACATTTTTTTGTAGAATAAGGATTGGTCTTATCCAAATAAGAGTGAGAGATGTTCTCTCTCATTGAAGCACTTGAAAAAAAAAGAGGACAGAAGTTGGTTGAAAACCAGAAATGGCAGCCTCTTCTGATGAAAAAAATGAAAAAAAATGAGATAAAAAAATAAAAATAAAAATAAAAAAAAATAAAAAAATGAATAATTCAATAGTGAAAACCTTCTTGAAGGCGCTACTGAGTTGGCTTGCATGAAAACCAATTTTTTAGTATGCATTTCCTTGTTGATCTACCCATCATTGTTCCACCATTGTACAAATCTCACACTGCACATGTTATGTTTGTTTATGTTTTCAGATAGCCTGCTAACAATCATCAAAAGCAACTTGTAAGGTGCATGACCAATTTTTAGGACAAGTAAGGTATGTGTTTCTTGCATTTAATTCATAGTAAACATTTAGCATTTAGTATATGATAGTCGGTATTTGGCATAAACTATTCATACAATAGTGACAAGTTGAAAAAGGAATATGTTCAAGATGTCAAGAAACACCCCCTTATGCCCTTAATTGCATGGAAATTCCAAAACTGTGCAAAAACCTGATTTTGGGACAAACATGGCAGCAATTCTATTTCAATTTGTAGGGCAAATTTTAGAAGGAGAACTGCAAGTTTATATCTCACAATTGTCTGATAAATTAAAGGAGGATAATCAACAAAATGCACCTAAAGGTTCTATTTTAGTACTACTAGAATAAAACAACAACATACAAAACAAAGAATAACATCTAGACAAAAGGATGAAGAAGGGATTTTTGATGTTATGGAAGGCTTATACACTCTAGAGATGGACCCACAATAGAATCTGTAGCTAAATTTTGCATAGGAGGTCATTTCTGCATTTTTTTGAAGATCTTCGGAATGAGCAAACATCTTCGAAATGAGAAATACAGTCTCTTCGAAATGAGCAGACATCTTCGAAATGAGAAATACAGTCTCTTCGAAATGAGCAGACATCTTTGGAATGAGAAATACAGTCTCTTTGAAATGAGAAGACATCTTCGAAATGAGAAATATAGTCTCTTCGAAATGAGCAGACATCTTTGGAATGAGAATACAGTCTCTTCGAAATGAGCAGGATATCTTCGAAATGAGCAAAAACTATACTAGAATTGCTGAAAATGCTACATAATAGCAAAAAGAGTAGGGTACATCAAATATTGAGGTTTATAAGGCTCTACCACAAGTAAGTACATCCCTCAAGCATTTCAAATCAAAAAAAAATTATCAATTTTGTTCAAAAGGTGCAAACAACAAAAATAAGCATTCAGGCTGAAATGTTGTTAAGAACAGAAAATTCCATTAGTAGTAGTGCATCTGCCAAATATGGTTCCACAATAAGACTATTGCAAGATGAATCATATGATATCAAGCCTTTAAGAGGTACCTTGCAACACTAAAACTTGTAGAAAAACAGAAAAATAGTCATACATGTGCTTAATTGCAAAATACTTGATATAGTGCAGCAAGGAGGAATTTCTCAGTTAGCAGGTAGCAAAGGATGTTGTTCACAAGAATAAAACCTACATATTACTATGGCCTACTAAGATGCATGAGGGCATGCATCAGTTTAAGTTGGGGGGGATGATGAGGCCCAAAAGTGCCTCATTATTGCACAATGTTTGACTACCATATGATAAGTTAATTGCCAAATAGTTGACTAAAATATACTATTTGTTAAGTGTTTGCATGATTTTATGTTAGGAATACTATATCTCTGTTTTTGACTATTTTCAACATTTTGTGACTGATTTTGCTTGATTAAGTAGCAAGTAAAAACATGCATTTCAATTAAACAAATGTGGTATGCTGATATCCATTAACTTCTCGAATGGTTTTTGAATGTTTTCCTGCCCTTCAACTTGTTTCAAATCCACATTGAAGCCAAAAGTTTAGGACTGTCATAAATCTGAAAATCTAAAAAAAAATAGCCATATAAAAATCAGCAAGTTGTCACTTTATAGGAACACCTTGAAGTTGTCAAGCAAAGCATGAGGATATGGATGGAATGAGTTCAGAAGGACTACAGAAGACATCTGACCTATTTAGAAGCATTCCCACATGGTCTAAATAGGCAGCAATAGGGTATAACAGAGTAGGGACAATTGTGCAGCACTGTTGCACTATTTTAGCATGGTTACTTGGTGAATGAAGTGTATAAATTTAGTAGCAACTTGATGTACTACTTCATGTTGATATTTGAATAATTTTTCCATGTTCTAATTTGTTTGAATTTGCAAGAAATGCCAATATTTTACAACTATGCAGCAAAGCTAGAAAATGCAGTAATTTACCATGTAAATTCCAGCAAGCTACCAATGAATGGCAAGGCATGGAATTCACACATGGGGAGGAATGAAGGCTATTGCAATATGATCCTGAGGGCTAATCCACCTAAGAAATGCAGCTAAAATCACTTGAATAGCACATAGTTGTTCATTCTAAAGATCTTCAAAATGAACAGACATCTTCGAAATGAGAAATGCAGTCTCTTCGAAATGAGCCACTTATCTTCGAAATGAGAACAAAAAGTGCTTTTTGACTTGTTGACTGATTTTTGATGATGGAAAAAGGGAAAGAAGGTTGAAAAGGTTAAAATAAAATATCTCCCATCTGACTTTGCCATCCTTGCCATCCAAAGCCACCATTCATGGAAAAGATCAATTTTGATCCTCTTCTAGGATAAACCCAAAAAAACTGCAGCATAATAGAAAGTTGTTTGCAAGATAGAAATGGCATATTCTGAAGTGGAGAATGATGTGTGAGATATTTCTAGACTCCTCCCATGTACTCCCACCACTGAAGATGCTTTCTAAGGGCCAATGACTACTACTGCAACACAAACTGTCCAAATTTGCATTTATTTTAGATCCAAAATTATTGGCAAATCACTGTAAAGTAGCACATAGGCTGATTTGAGCATGGGATATGTTGTAAATATTTATATAAATAACACAAATCCCTCCTTGGTTGAGCCAGTTAGGAATTAGAATAGAGGAGAGTTTTCAATAGCAACAATTAGGACTGTACATCAATTTTTTGTAATAGTTTTTAGCATGTTCTGTCATCAATAAAAGTGCAACTATTTTATCATTTTCTGTTCTGAGTGTTAATTAGTTAAGGAGTGCTTTTCACCTCCTTCTAGATCAGGAAGTATGGGCCCACTTTCAGATCTAGAAGGAGGGATTTTATGATAGGTTTTAATCTGTAATTTTGCTACAATGAGAATTAATAGATTGCTTGCCGATTTCATTTTCTTGTTTTTATTTTGTATTATGTAATTTATGTTTTCTATTATGTTTGTGTACAACATTTGTGTGTATGTCAGTTGATAAATTATATTAAGCATTTTTACTTTTCCATGTTTTCCCCGTTTCTATCTTAGCAACTTTCCATTTTTAGCATATTTCATTTTGTCAATTCCTATAGCAGAAGCTTGACGACCTTTTGTGGCAGGGCATTGACAGGTGTTTTTAGAATAAGTTTCATTTACAAGCATCATTTCAATTATGCAAAAGTAACTAGATTTCAATTCTACAAATGTAACTTAGGATTTCATTTCAGCAATTTAAATTCTGCAAGAGTAGATTAGACTTTCAATTTAGCAATTCCAATTCCTGCAATTGTAGTTAGATTTCAATTCTTGCAACTTAGAATTAGTTTTCAATTCCTGTAATTTATTTTAGTTTCCATTCTTCAGACTAGGTTTAGTGTGACACCAAAAGGCTAAACCAAAATTTTCTTCACTAATAAATGCTTAAAATTTGAATGCCTAAATTGTACTTTGCCTTAGCCTTCTATCGTAGACAGCCTTGGACACCACCCCGTATTGATAAATCATTGAGATTAAATGATGAGACTCAACGATACTCATCACAAGGGTTGAAAGTCTGCACTAGTTAAAATATCGGGTCAAATAATGTATGCATAGGAGTTAACGAGTGTGAAATTCCTTCCACACTTTGTGTTGGTGGAGGCTTTGCATGGCTCATCAGAAATATAAGCCTTGATCCAGCCAATAATCTACCAGGCACTACAATACCGATTGTGGATCACGATTCTCACCTGTTGGAGTAACTACAAGATCCTCAATATCGGGATACTACTTCAAATGATGTTCAAAATGGGATTTTTAAGTTGATCGAAGTCACTTACCTCAAAGACGATGTCATGAAGCCAGATATGGTTGATGACCATGACATGACAACAATAGACTAAGCTAACTCATTTTGTAAATATATCGCGTGCATGACAAAATTTTAGCCGCGTGCATGAGATATCTTAATACTTACTTTATATTATAAAGTTATTATTAAATATTAACTATTAACTATTATAAATTTATAATAATAGTAACTTTATATTATAAAGTTATTATTAAATATTAAATATTATAAAGTTCTATTTAGAACTTTATATAAATATATTTAATATAAATTTGTATAACTTTATATACAAATATAAAATATTAAATTTGTATAACTTTATATACAAATATAAAATATTAAATTTATAAATTTAATATTTATAAACCTCATTTAAAAAAAAATGACGGTGAATATTCTGTCCAAGTGAAATGGCGATATCAACTGCTCCTAAAATTCTGCTCTCCGATTCTCAAGTCCTCAAAGGTGATAATTATGTGGCCTGGAAAACAAATATTCAAGTCATTCTTGAATTTGAAGGCCTATGGGATATTGTTACTGGGATTGAGAAACGTCCACAGACAACTAGAAAATATCAGGATACATTTGATCACTAGAAACGTAAATCTTGTATGATCCTTTTTCTTGGTATCTTGAATGATGTCCAACCTCATGTTCAGGATGGTAAGACTTCTAGTGAATTATGAACGAAGTTGCATCAAGTGTATGAATCCAAGAACCAAAATCAAATTCTTCATATTCAAGGACAGTTGCACACTATAAAGGTGGCAAAAAATTAGAACCATTTCTTTTCTGCATAGCTATGCTTCGTGCCTTCCTACAAGCACTAGGAGAGATTGTGGAAGATAAGCTCCTTGTACCCATTATCTAGAGAGCACTCCTAGAGTCGTATCACACCTTTGTGACATCCTTGAACATCCTGAAGTAGAAGCCAAATTTTGAAGAATTGGTCAACCTATTGCAACAAGAGGAAGCATTCCATGAGAATTCAAATGAAGAAGAGCAAGCCATGATAATGAATCATATGGGCATGATGTCATTCCACCAAGGAAAAGGCAACCAAAATCCCAACAAGTCGAAGAAAATTTGTTTGATTTATGGTAAAAAGGACCATGAATTACACAAATGTTGGTATAATACTTTTACTCAGGGAGATTCAAGTAACAAGAATCCTATGCAAAGAGGACCACCTCCTAAGAACCAGGGAGAATGGAACCAACGTCGACCACAACACCAGCAACAAGGGAATGTTGCCAATACTGATGATGAGGAGGAAACTAAGGATTTTGCTCTTGTTCATCAGGAGCAACTATCCACCATATTTTCCCTCTAGGGGTAACATACCCTACTTAGACCTAAAGTTTGACCTAGTGGTAAACGACCGAGAGGTAGATCTAGAGTTAAATGAACGAGAAGTAGACCTAGAGGTAAAATGACCCAGAGGTACACCCAGAGGACAAATGACCTAGAGATAGACCCAGACGCAGACCTAGAGGTATTTATCTAACAAAGAGCCACAACAAGAGCCAAGAGACAAGATCCAAGAGCCAAGAGCGAGAGCCAATATCCTAAGACATTATCCCACCTAATGTATTTTGGGGGATATGTTAGAATAATACATTAGTCTAATTAATGTAATGGCATTTATATAAGGGTTTGTCCCTTGGGACTACCCATATGTATTGTATAAATACGCATAATTAATATAATGTAAGGTATGTCTCATTTTACAATTGCCAAATCTAATAAAAGAGCTATCGAATATGTCGATGAGAGCTCCCACTAAATTTTTCCATGAGCATATAGTTTTCTACCCAAGGATTCAGTACCATAGCAGTTCCATTCCCTCTAGATATAGAATCAGGAGTCTGACCATGACATCTTCATGGGCAATACCATATATAGGTGCTAGTGCGGAAACATCTTCCAGATGTTCTCAAGAAATTTTCAAGGTGCTATTATAATTTGATAGATATTTTAGGGCACCCTTAGGAATCTCATGCCAGCTTTGGAGGTTTAGTGGACTGAGGTTGTTCTACTAGAGAAAACATGGTTGAGCCATCATGGCACCAGTATTTAGAGGTCCTAGTTCTTCTATTGCAATCAGAGTCAGAGTCACCAAATGAACATACTATCTTTGCCAATGAGGTCAAGGTTGTTCATCGTACCTTGAGTCCTCTGGGATGTTTGGATATTCAACGTGAACAAATGACTGATCTTATGATCTAGACGTGACGCACAGTTGGAGTCACTAGGTGATTTTTGTGTTGATATGGGAAAATAAGAGTGTCACCAAAATATGACTTCCTAAAAAATGAAAACTCATTGAACTCCCCAACATATTGCTAAAAACTATTGGTCGCCAATCTGACACCACGTGCAGGGTGGGGGGTGGACCAACGCCAACATAAAATGACCATCGTGTTGGGATGGGATAGGGTAGTCGAGGCTGGTTCCTTAGGGGGGTGGTTCCAGCTATCTATGTCATAGTGTTTGGAAAAGGAGAGAAAGAAATAGGAAAATGGTCGTAGCCAAAACTCACAAGGATGGGTATAGCTGCATCAAGACCTATGTAATCATAACACCACATGTGAAAACACAGACTCCACACCTAACATATCAGCTGATAAAACCCTTATTCAAGATCTTCAAAGTAGTGGACGAAGGGTGAATTCCAAAACCAAAAACATAGGTGCATGAAATCCAGGATGTAAAATTAGAGCACTCCTATCCATACTAGCCTTAATAGAAATAAACCCCCAACCCGTGTTTATGAATGCACACCCCTGAGTCAATAAGTAGATCCCACAAAATCCATATTGTAGAATATCTTAAGACAACTTAAATGACCAAACAAAAATTATCATTCATACATTCAGTAAAGAACACTAAGGTAAAATCAAATACCAAATAATTTTGAATCTATATTTACACGGTGGTGAAACGTTACATACAAATTGTAATGTCTAAAGAGCCACCCTTAGGAATGACCAACATTCCAATGTTTATAGGTATATGTACATCAAATTCAAAATCAAACATTAATGGTGGTATGTGGGAAGATAGCCCTTGCATTTGACAAGCACTACATTGGTAGTTCCTTGGGATAGCACCAATATTCTAGAAGGACATAGATGCATCTGGTTCAATCTAAGCCTTTTGATCCTTTGACATTTCTGCCTAGTTCATCAATTCTTATCTACCTCATATTTTTGCTTGGTTGTCAATCCTCTGGCTAGGTGACGAGTGATATACATTAATCACCTTGGGAGTATCACACCTAAAATCTATCACTTATATGTACGGGAACCTAATAATGGTTGGTTATAGTAGTGGGTACATCCTTTGGCTCAAAATTCAAGCGATGGTAGAAGCTTTGCATGCTAGGTGGGTGCTTCTTTTGTCTTTCCATGGAGGCATCAGGGAAGAGGGCTAACATTTGTTTGTAGTTCCACCCAACTTGTGTTTTGTAACTTCTGCCCAATATGGGCAGGAGCTTATATCTTCCCCAAGGGTGGGGTTTCCTAATGTTTTTGCCCTTGCTAGCTACTTGAAAGGTCCACCTAATAGTTGGATGAGTTTTTTGAAAAGTTTCACCCAAGGCCAAGGGCAGATCAACCACCCACTCCATCACCCACCTTGTTTAAATCTGCCATCCACCCACTGTTTTAACCTGCCCATTGTCGTAGTTGCCACCACTTGATATCGTTCACCTGTCCATTAATGATTGTCAAAATTTGATGAACTCCTTTTAGAGGCATCATCTTGGAAAATAGGATGTGGGTACAACGGTGTAAAATTGCACCCACATAAATCCATAGTGACTTTTATTTTTGAAGGATCTACGATCCTTGCTTGGAAACAAGGGCTAGGTTCATCTGTTTGACTTTTATAATCCTAATACCACCATATTGTTTCTTGGAGTAGACCTGGTCCCACACAACCAAATGAAATATATGTTTGTGTTGTGAACTTAACCATAGAAAATTCCTCTAGAGTTATTCAATATTGGTATAAACTTCAACCAAAATATGAAATATGGACAAAAAGAAAATAGGGATACTCTGGAGAGTGGATTTGACTAAGGTTGCTTTTCTTATCTAACTAAGGATCCCTCCATTCCATCCTGCCAATTTTTTGTGAAGTCTCTCAATGAGTGGAAACCAAAGAGATTTTTTGGCAGAACAAAAAAAATAGAAAACCTAAATAGATAGAAGGAAGGTCAACAATGGTACAACCAAAGGATATTAGCTATGTTGGTTTTTCGTATGGATGTGTATTGAGAAAATATAGTTTACTTTTGGAGAAGTTGACTTTTTGGCTTGGGGAACAAAGGCATGAGTGGCCAGAATAGTGTCATCTACAAACTGCTAGTGGGATATGGGCATGAGAGACGAGGTAGGTTTAATGAAAAAAATTTCTTCTTTGGAATAGGAAGACCGTAGAGTTCTCCCTAGGTATTTCACCATAATGATAAACAGAAAAGGGGACAAAGGGTCACCTTGTATTAAACCTTTGACGCTTTGTAAATAACTAGCAGTAGAGCCATTTCCTAAGATAGAGAAGTTGTCTCATGATATGCATGCCTTGACTAGGTCGATGCAATCAGGATGGAAACTAAATCTAGACAAGACAAAGAAGAGAAAACTCCAAGAAACTCTATCAAAAGTCTTGTTCATGTTCAATTTGAGGAAAAATCAGATTTTTACCACTTTTAGAAATAGAATGTATAAGCTCATGGATTGTAATTATGTTTACACTAATTAGCATCCCTGGAACATAACTACCTTGATAGGAATTGACGATGAAAGGGAGAATAGGTTTCAATATCGTGATAATCACTTTGGTGAGGATAAAAAATATTCCATAGACTGATTGGGCAAAAATCAGATAAATATTTGGCATTATTGGACTTAGGAACGAGGGCCAAAAAGGTGGAGTTTATATATTTAGGAATGTTCTTAGTCTATTGCATTTTATGGATGACTGAAATGATGTCAATCCCCACAATGTCCTAATATTTTTTAAATAAAATTAGGGGAAAACCATCTGGGCCTGGAGCCTTCCTACCTTGCATTGAAAAAAATGCATTACAAATTT
This sequence comes from Wollemia nobilis, assembly GCA_028583015.1. Taxonomy (NCBI): domain Eukaryota; kingdom Viridiplantae; phylum Streptophyta; class Pinopsida; order Araucariales; family Araucariaceae; genus Wollemia; species Wollemia nobilis. Next base: position 1,093,105 of record JAQPPZ010017175.1, on the reverse strand, counting down.
TCTTAGCAAAAAATGGTTTAAGCAAACAATTGTAATGCTCCTAGGATACCAACCTCAGGATATTGTTCAGGAGGGTCTCTAACATTTGTGTATTGCACTCCATACTGGGTCCAAGTAGATCTTCAAAGAAAGCCACTACCTCATCTTGGATATCTGTAATTTTTGAAATAATGGTCCCATCAACTCTATTGAGTTCCCTGATATTCTTAGATCCCATGTGCCTCATCATGGTGGCATGGAAATTTTTTTTATTAGAGTCTCATTATTTCAACCAGGTAACTCTAGAATTTTACTTCCAAAAAACTTCTTCACTTTTAAGAATATTGTGGTATTCAAACAGAAGCTTCATTTCTTATATTAGATGTTGTGATTATTTTCTTATGGTAATTTATATTAAATATTAGAGTATCAAAATCTAACAATGGTATTAGAGCCACAACAAGGTTTCTTTCATAGGATTTGAAAGTTACGTCAGGCTAGAGTCTTTCCACAAGGTTGAAGAATAACCTGTGAAGAGCAGGACTCAACAAGGATATTAGCATTGGGTACGAAAAACCAGTGAAGTTAAGGATTTTACCACTAGGTAGGGAAAACTAGTGAAGATAAGTATTTCTACTAGGTTGAAGAAAAATCAGTGAAGCTAATATTATTTCCACTAGGTTGAAGAATAACCAATGAAGATAAATTTTAATAATTTTGGAGAATCGACTCAGAAGAAAAGTTGGTCATTGTCGTTATGTTTTAGTAATTTGAATATATTGGATTCTTAAGTAATTCTAGAGAAAACTATCTAAGATACTTGCTACAGTAAAAATTTGATTTTCAAACATTGAGAAGCTTCCTACAATAAATAGAGAAGACTTTCATATTCTATTGCTTGAATACTAAGAGATTTCCTCACACAGGGATTGATTTGAGTTGCAGTCAAGTATATTTTTAGGTCTCAAAGATAGACCTTGATAAACATTTCAGGTCATTAAGATATTGTTGGTGCAAAATCAGCCTATGGTTGTGATTGGACCCATGGCCTTATCAGCATTGAGTAGACAAACTAAATTCAGAGGGATTTCATCTAATCTCCAAAGAAGGCTAGTTCCTTGGTGATTTTTATGAGAAAAGGAAAGAGAGGAGTTTACTGCTAGAACTTTTCTCGAGATGTAGATTAAACAACAACAATGAAAAATACATATAACTCATAGTCTAAGCATTTTCTATATCTTCATGCCGAAATCATGGTTCTTTAATGTGATTTAAATATTAATCTAACACATGCATGTATAAAGTAATTAACTCCAACAATACTATTTATAATCCGCATGAATCTAGATAATAGAATAAATATAACGTATAATTCAATAATGTAAATAGAAGCATCAAACGTTCATACATACATTTGCACACAATTAACCAGAAGACAAAATAAGCATATATTATTTGTTAAATCCAAAGTACATACATCCAGTCTTGTAAACGTCTAAGAGATGACCTCTATTCAAGGTGCACTCTCTATTATATATACTCTATTGTAAGTATATTTTGATAGTTAACAAATTCCCTGACATAACATCAATTACAATAAATTTGCTACAAAAATGTGCCAGTATGTTTTTGCATGGCTTCTATTGGTTTAGCAGATAATAAAATCACCAATGGTAAGAGTTTAGGATTTTATTCTTTAATCATCATCTGCCATTGGTCATCGAGACACGTTCTATTGAAGGCATGTTTACTTGTTTCTATTTACGTCTATCTACTTTGCGAAATAATGACATTCTGGAACCTTGCATCTCTTTTCTCTTTTGAGCCTATGAAACTCTGTCATGTTGTGAAATTATGACGTCCTTCGTGCCTTAGTATTTTTTCTCCTTTCAGTCCCCAAAACTCTAGCATGTCACGAAATCATGACATTTTGGTTCCTTGGCCTTTTTTTCTGCTTCAATCCTGTGAAACTCTAACGTATCATGAAATCATGACATTCTGGTGCCTTGGACTTATTTTCTACTTCAATCCGGTGAAACTCTAACATGTCGTGAAATCGTGACATTCTGGTGCCTTGGCCTTATTATCTGCTTTGAGTCCGTGAAACTCTAACATGTTGCAAAATCATGACATTCTTCATGCCTTAGTATTTTTTGCTCATCTTCCACAAAAATTGAAAACTGGTTTAGGTCTCAAAATCTTCACTATCTTCGGTGTAGTCTTTTTAGACTAACATTATTGGCACCTTCTAGAGAATTTTGCTAGCAAAATATTAGAATCCAAGACCTTCATCCATTGGGAAACATAGTCAAAACAATATGGAAGAGGGAGTTTTGGAAAATCAGAAAATAATTTCTTGAATAAGAAAAATATTACCTTTCGAAATACCTCTTACTAGCTTATGTATACTTTACTCCATTACATAAAACTTCCAGTTACTCAACTTTTGTGAATATCCTCATGTGTGATATTTTGTACCATAGAAAACACATTTTTCTTGGATAGGCTCTTTCCAACCTTCTATTTCTAATTCATCATTCATAAAGGATCTTAGGGACACTGTGAGTGCATCTTCACTTAGAACATTTAAATTTTTATCCCAAATATATAGAAGCCCACATTTGTTTTCTAGGTTCAAATGTTTCACTAGCCCTCTAGCTTTAGCTTCGAGCTCTTGGAGGATTTTTTCCCCTTGGTTGACAAGTTTAAATCTCCTAAGGAAACTCCTAGCTACAATTTTAGCTTAAGACCAAGCTTCACTTCGTATCTTGGTAGAAATATTCTTAGGCATGGTATCAGACAAGACTTGTATTTTCATTGCAACATCTGATATTACCAATAAAAAGCTCACTAAATCTTTAAGCTCATCTTCAACCGTTTTGAGCACTTATTTTACTTTGGCCAAGTGTAACAACATAGACCTTGTTCTTAGACTCAACTTCAAGATATATTCAAACATTTCCTTTCTAACTGCTTTGGCCTTTTCTTTCGATAAGTTGTGTGCTTTGTTTTGTCCTTCTTGGACTTGTTTTTGGAGCTCTTGTATCTGTTGATTCAAAGATTGAATCTGTTTAGCTGCTTTTTCAGCTTCTTCTTTGTACTTAGTTGCTTCACTTGCAGCTTCACTAAACCTATCTTCCCACATTTTGGCCTCTAATTTCAAGGCTTTCTCTACAAGCTTTTGTTCTTGCAATGCAGACTCTAAATATTTTCTAGCTTCTTTTTCTCTGATGATTTTTTCTTTAAATTATTCCCCATGCAAGTAAATAATTCTCAAGTGAGCTTGGGCCATTCCACATTCATCTTGCATATGAATCTGAGTAATATCTTATGCTACACTTTCTGCTCGGTAATCTTCTATCATCATTTTGCCTTCGGGCTTTCTTACCTTCAGTGTGAAATTTACCTTGTATCACTACATAATGGTGGGATCAAGCACTGTCATCTCCTGGGTGTAGGTTGGAGCCTTGGAGGTTTCAACATGGCAGGATTCCCACCACTATAAAGCATTCCTATTAGCCTTTCCTAGTTTTTTCAATTTTGAAATAGTGGGATGATTTTTAGTAGTTGCGACGGAGGTGGATCTCATAGCTAGGATGCATGCACCAGGGAGAAAAGAGATCGATACCAATGTAGTTTTTCCATACAAAGGAGCAACTATAGAATGAGTAAGCAACTTTGAATATTGGCCAACTTTAGATTGAACTTGTGAAGATAATGCTGGCTCTAGAGAAGGAAGCCATTATTTTAAAGGAAATATTATATCCTTTTTTGGAATAGAAATGGAAGGATATTCAACTTGGGAATGAGGAGGAAGAGAAGTATGAGAGAATAGAGAGGCCATACATGATCTCGTTGGTATGCAATGTACCTATCCCTCATGAACATATTTCAAACATTATGTAAAATACAAGGGATACATCTCATTTTCCTCATCCAAGGTCTTCCAAGGAGTACATTGTATGCCATAGATCCTTACAAGATGTGAACTATTGTGTGCAACATTTTGGCCCCTACTTCAATGGGCAAAACAACAGTTACAACTGTGGAACATAAAGCATCGTTAAATTATTTTAGGATGAATTATGAATTGGTGATATGATATTAAGGAAGGTTCAAATTATAAATGGTAGATGTGGTGATTATATTGATGGAAGAACCTGTATCAATTAACACTCTTTTAAATGAATTCTTGTTAATTAGAGCCATAATATGCAATGGAGGGTCTAATGATTCCGATGAGATTGGCTTAATATCAAAGTCATAGAATGTTATGAAATGCTCCATGCATGTTTGGATTCTCCCCAAAAAAAATTTCAAGGCATTAGGATCTTGAGATTGCAATTCGATGGATTTCAGAATATCCATTAATGCCTCACAATGTGGAGGAGATTGTTGAATTAAATTGTAGATTGAAAATTTAGTGGAAGCAATCTTTAAACTTGTGGTTAATTGGCTACTCAATGAGATGATTGGTTGGGGTGGATGATTGATAGGTATATTTAGAATATTTTATTGGCTAGGGATATGAACGGGCGATGAAGGATTGGGTGAAACTTGGATGGGAGGTGATGTGGAAGGTTGTGACACACTTGCTTGAGGTGGTTGCCTTGCATTTTGTTGGTTTTTTCTTTGAACTCTAGTGACCACGTGGATGGCCCCTAAAAATCCTTGGTATTATTGAATGTGATTGACTTGATTGGGAGTTTTGGTGTTAGCTCCCCTATATTTGGTTGCACCTCCTCGTGATGAGGAAGTGGTGTTTGAAATAAACCAAGGTTTTGATTTTATTGAACGAGGGGGTTATCAAGATTGATTACTCTTAATTCAATAAGGTCTTGCACTATATCTTTAAATGAATGACAATTGTTAATGTCATGCCCGTTTTACTTATGATAAGGACAAAATCAATATTCCTGATAGTGTTTATTGTATTTGGCAGGATCATCAGGTCTAATTTTGGGTAAAGCAAGTTTATTTGTGTCATACAACCTTCAAAAAAGGGAAACATATGACTCGGCTAAGGGGGTGTATTGGTGATTTTGTTAGATAGACTATCACCGGGGATGGTTTTCCATAGTTGGCATTGTGTTCTGCATGGCTTGAGTTGTTGAGGGTACCGCATGATAAGCAATTTGTTGCGGTGTTTGTTGCATGGGTTGTTTTTGAGCCATTACTGGCTGGCTCATGACCACTTGATTAATTTTTATTGGGCTTATTTGTTGGGGTAGCCTGTGTTGATTTTAGTTGGCTGGAATAGTTGCTTTTATATTGGCTCTTATTTTACCATTCTTTATTTTTAGGCTTAAGTATGTCTTCTTGGATTTTGATTTCCTCAATGACACTAGCCTAAGCTAAAACTTCTTCAAATGAACGATAGGTTTGTAGTTGAAGCATCCAAGAGATAGGTTTTAGACAAATCTTGGTGAATATCTTGATTAGCTCATCCATTGGTAGGGTGAATGGCAATTTGGTAATGAAACCCTCTAATGATTTCCAAAATTGTAGATAGACTCATCATCATGTTGTCTTAAAGCATAAAAATTAGATAATGAGACTTTATTTCTAACATTTAAGATGAAACGATCAAATAATTGGTTAATCAATTGCTCAAAAGTATAAATACTATGGTTGGGTAATTGATTATACCATTCTATGGCATCTCCTCCTAATATTTGAGGAAATGTTCGAAGCATGAGAGCATTATCATTTTGAATTATAAAACATGCATGTACAAACATGCTCACGTGCTCTTTGGGATCCTCAATTCCCTTGAATTTGTCAAAATTAGATACTATGAAATCTATGGAATATGGCGGTGATGGTATAGAAGTATGAATATGTTGATTGATCAATTGATGTAAATTTGGCTTCTGGTTTGTCAAACCAAGAGTATGTTGTATCAACTGATCTACTATTTTTGCATGGCCTTAATTTGAGGATCTTCTTAAAGAATGTTGAAGCCCTAAATTACCTGATGATTTTGAGGTGGAGTGGAGAAATGTTGTGGGATGACCAAGTGATGATGAGATTGGTAATAATGGCTAGGTGAATTTTATGGAAATTGATGAAGGCGAGATTGATGATGAAAATATGGAGAATTTTGAAATGAGATTGAAATATGAGGATTATGGTTAGGTTGGCCAATGGGAATATGATGGGTAATGGTATGGATTGATGGAGGAATAAGGATAGAAACCATAGAAGACTGTGGTATCCATGATGGACCCTGGTTAATGGGAAAAATCTGAGTAGATTTTGGTAAATGTTTAGGGTTCACTTGCACTTTTTGTTGAGTATTTTGTCATATATAAGTAATTTGTTTAAGTGTTCCCACACCTTATTAATATCTCTATTAGAAGCTAAGGATATGGAGGTAGATAGTATGAAATATGTGGCTTGGGGACAAGTTACACTAGGTATGGCAACTTGTGAGGCTGAAACTTATGAATCAACATTTACATGTGCTTCATACAAGGGATTGGTGTAAGTGGAAGTGCTAGGAGCACATGAAGGTTGGGGAACGGACATATGGTACGAAGGTGCAACTAATGCCTCGAAAAGAGCATTGGTGTACACCTGGTAAAAATAGATGGTGGCTGGAAATAAACATGCTCCTACTGTAAGGTAGAATCCTATCTAGGTGAATTGGGTACTTAATCTAAGACATAGCTAGAAGACTTCATGAGAGCTTCTACTCTTTCCATGTCTATATGGGTAATGTGGTGGTTGATGATTGGTGAGGTTGACTTCTCTTGGGGCATAGCCATATGAAAAGTTAGGTATGGTAAGGAATGTGACGGATCTACAGATAAATTTGTATGTGTCACATTCAGGGACTCTACCATAGAAGTGATGGGGAAGGTGGATGAAGGTTTCATTTGATTATCTTGATTTAATGATTTCTTCTGTTTTCTTGTTAATACCATAAAGAAAATAAATCAAAATACAGATTATGCAGTAAACTGAAACACCCAATTTAAATTTCACAATAAAAATAAATAATCAATGCTAATTTTAATACATGTGTCTTACCTCATTCATTACTTATCTCATTTTAATGTGAGTGCAATTTATTAAATTTTAATCTTGTGTGTTTCAAATGTGCTAATCTAAATTAATCAAAGAAAGGTAAAAACTATGGCAAAGCTAGGGTAACGAGATTCTTGTTGGTGATGAAATCTAGTAAGTTTTCTTGGGGGTAACCTAGGGTTTCTAAGGGCAGAGATTGATGGATGGATATGAAAGCCACCATCACCAAATATCAAGCAATGGTTGGTGATGAAATCCAACCACTACTATTGAATGTGAATTGTGTAGTGTGTGGTTCTTTTTAAAATTTATGATTTTCTATTGTGTTCAAATTGTGTTAGAAAAATAACCACTTTTGATGGTCTAAATCAGAAGCCACTATTCAAATACCAATTTATCCAAAGGATATAGAGTACACCATTTAAAACCCGCTCTAAATAGCTAGGGGGTTCATTTATTCCTCCGTATGGAATCACCCAAGTACGAGGATACTCTTGGTATATGAAAAATGTTCCTACTTAGACCTACAAAAATAGATATCTCTAACCCTATAATGCAAACTAATTATTTAATTTTGATTCACATGCAATCATAATGCAACATATATATATATATATATATATATATATATGTATATATGTATATATATATATATATATATGTATATATATATATATATGTATATATATGTATATATATATATATATGTATATATATATATATATATATATATATATATATATATATATGTATATATATATATATATATATGTATATATATATATATATGTATATATGTATATATATATATATATATATATATATATATTTTTTTTTTCAAACAATAGAGACTCAAAATTTTCAAATAGAATATGTGAATGGATGCAAATGATTAATCTAAATCCTAAAATGCATGCTAATATGAATGTTCTTTTCCAAATTAATTAATGAAGTTCTTTTTATCTCAAAAACCTAAAAAAGACATAAAACTGATAAAATACGTAAACAAAAAAGCTAGGGTTTTGATAGTAGACTTACAAATGACCTATGCATTTGCTCTATCTATCTATAAAACATACTTGGGAATTTTTGAAACACACCTGAGCATTTCTATATGGTGCTCAAGCACCGTCAGGCATTTCATGCACCTTCTACAACTTTTGTACACTTTCAAAAACCCTAGATCCAACAAAATATGCAAAATCTACACTTAGGAAACTTAGGGAATTCAAAAACTTAAGGGTTGAGTCATCAAAATGGCTTCTATTTATAATCCAACCTAGGGCATGCTAGGGTTTCAATAACACTAATCGTGTGGCTGAGATAAAAGCACATCGGAGGGTGGATATTAAATTTAGGGTGTGGCATGGATTGATGTAGATGGATGAACATATTTAAGTGAAATTAGATGGCTAGGATTAATTCACTTATATAAATATATATTTATTAAATATATAAAATATTATTATTTAAATATATATAATAAATATATAAATATATATGAATAATGGGCGAAAATGGTAGGAAAGTTAGGATGGATGACAAATAGCTAGATTTTGGTGTCTACAATCTTTACAAAAGCTCTTACTCAAAATAAATATCAAGTATTTTAGAGACATCTATGTACATCAAGAGACTTTCATACCAAATAATGTAATATATGGGGGTATTGGAGAATATTACATTATTTGGTACATGTTAATGTACCTTCATGGTATAATTGTAAATATTAGAATAGTGTGTGAGATAATAGTTTAGGGATATGTGATTTATATTTCCCTTAAAGTATGTGTCTATGTGTAGGATGAGTACAAGTATCATATAGAAAAGTGAGCAAGTGAATGCAATGTGTCAAGTATGCAAGTGAAGAGTCACATGTATATGGAAATATGTAAAGTCAAGATTCATGAGAGGTTTGTCTTATGTGTGGAATAGAAAAGGATACATATCTAGGATAGGTGAAGAGAGCAATAGTCAAAGCATTCAAGAGTCACCTTCTAAGGTTATATTACGGAAAGCTCCATGAAATGTATCAAGAAAATTTCTTAAGAAGCATGTATATTTGATCAATATTGTGATTTTGTTCATTGTGTTATATTTCATGAATTTTATGTTCATTAATAATGATATTATTCTATGAATGAACATTCATATATTTGAGTTTGGATATTGAGACTTGTGATAATATAGCTAAAATACCATCATTTAGCTTACAATTGGGTTGACATGCTTTTCCTATTTTGTTTTTATCATCTCAAATTTTAAGGAATGATTTGCTCGAAGATATAAACTATTTGCTCCATTGTTAGAGAAATTCACTACTTGGGGTGGAGGGATTTGCTCCTAATTTTAAATTTGAAAAAAATTGAACTTTTATAAGGTAAAAATTTTTAGCAAGAGGAAGAAAAGGAAAGAAGGTGATGTCCAAGTATCTTTTTTCAAGGATTTCACTTGAACTTGAAGATATTTTCTATTTTTCTTTTTCTTATTTTTTGAAGTCTTCTATTTTTTATTCTTTTATATTTTTATTTAAGAAGAGAAAATAGACTTAGGGATACTTGTTAGGAATGAAAAGGATGACAAAAATGATAAAATACTATGTACATAGTTAAAAAAAATTAATTCCTCTTTAGACGGGTCTCAGGTGTTGCCCATTAACAAAAATAAATAATCATCTCCCGTCCATCCTCATGGGCTTGTAAGAATTTGATCTTGTGACTTGGAGGATCTAGTATGACCCACACCAAAGAAAATCAAACCTTCTATGACTTCTTGGCTTATCCTTGTCTTGGTACCACTTGATCATCAAATCACCTTATTTATAATCCATTTCATGGGTCTTTTTATTGAACCCTGTTTACTACCATTTTATGTTGCACTATTCTTTGAAATGATTTCTCTCTTTCTTCTTCCAGATCTAGTAGGGCATTCAGTTGAGCTTTCATCGACTCAATATCAATGTATTTGAGCTTCAATTGTTGGGATATTTTGAGAGAAGGGGTTTTATATTTATAGGTAATACCATATCCTTCCCAAATAATAGCTTGGAAGGTGATGACCCTATTAAATATTAGGTGTTACTCTATTTTTCCACATTATTTTTTCTACTTTGTATGCCAATCCATTTGTGATTCGGTCATTATTTTATCAAGATAGATTTGGCTAGATGATTTCCTTTAAGGGTAACAATTGGAAGTTGTTAGCACAAATCCATACTCCAATATAGAATTCATTACCTTATATCCTATTAAGGTTGTGGTGTTGTCAGTGAATATTATGTAAGGGCTCCAAATTTGATGATAATATCCTCCAAAATCTAGGTAACCATATCTTGACTTACAAATTTGACTGGTACCACCTCAACCAATCTAGTAAAGTAACTTGTTGCATTTAGGATCCATCTATGCCATATCTTTCATTCCTTTATTAGGGTTGTTGTTCTTTCTTCTTCCATGCATCTTAGTAGAATGCTATCATATAATTTTTGAAAAATTACTTATCCATCCATGTATAATGCATCACCTTTTCTCTAAATCTAGCCCTTTATTAAGGCTTCTAGAAACTATTCTCATATCATATATCTCCTTATGTCTTCCATCCAACCTAGTTATGTTGGAGAATATTACATTATTTCATACATGTTAATGGACCCCCATGGTACCTATGGTACAATGTAGATATTAGAATAAGGTTTAAGTTTATAGTTTAGGAGTGTGATTTATATTTTATTATATGTATGTGTCTATGTGCAGGATGTGCACAAGTATAATGTAATAAAGTGTGTGTGTCATAGTGCAAGTGTGCATGTAGAAGTGTGCAAGTATCATATAGTAAAGTGTACAAGTGTGCAAGTGTCATATAGTAAAGTGTGCAAGTGTGTATGTGGGAGTGTGTAAGTGTCATAGAGTAAAGTGTGCAAGTAAATAGAAATTCAAGATTCATGTATACAAGTGGCAAGATGTAAAGCCAAATAACATGTGAGATTTTTCTTATACATAGAATAGAAAAGGTTGCATCTCTCAGATGTCTGAAGAGAGCAATAGATAGAGTCCAAGAGTAACTTTTCTAAGGTTATATTATGGATACAAATCTCCATGTGATGTATCAAAGATCAAATTCAAGCATTGATAATATTGAAGCTTGTATGCATATTTTAAGCAATTCTATTGTAAGTTTTTGTTATTTCATGAATGATATTGGCTATTTTATTCATATTATTGTTATTTTTCATGAATATTATGTTCATTGATTTTGGCCATTTAATATATTTACTGCTCTTATATTTGAGACTACTCAAGATCCTAAATATTTGGACCTAAGATAATCTAACTAAAAAGCCTACTTCAAGTAGTCTATAAAGCTAGCATCAAAAAAATCTAGTGTGAATATTTAAAGGAATCTGGAGTGATAAGTTTCAAGCTTGAATCTTAGCATCAGAGGAAGTCTTTGGTGTGAATTAAAAACTATAATTAGAAGATTCATGTGAAGGAAACATAGGCTCATATCAATTTATTACTACAGATCTAGAATTTACATATTGATAGAAGAAAGGGAGTAATTGTGAGTTTCCTAATTTGAAGACATCTAAGAGGTGTTTCATTTTCTATAGGAGTCTATCCATTTAATTAAAAGCCTAGTGAAGTCAAGGACTCTATTCAAAAACAACATTGAATAGTGATGTCCATGTATTTGTCTCTTTTAGAAGAGTGGTAAAGAAAAACTGCCTAAGATATATATTGAGACAATTGCATTCGAGGAGTAGCCATAATCACCTGAGAGGTAAAATACTAGAAGCCATAAATTTGTTCATGCTAAGAAGGAATTCATAATAGAGAATCCTAATAAGGGATTCATTGAATAAGTTGCCTAAATTTGAGAGCTACCAAACCAGATAAAACAACATGAGTCATCCAAGTTGACTTCCATTTTTGAGAGAAAGTGACTGAAGAAGCATAGATTCATCTAAGAGATGACCAAAATTTTAGAGAAAATATATTTCCAACTAAAAATACTATATTTTATTAAGAGCAATGCTAGTTGCATCTGCCTAAGAGTGAAATCAGTCTATGAGAATGTTATACCTGAGAGTAACATTAGAATTGAGTGACAAAGACCAGAGCATAACTGTCAATGGGAATTAGCAGGGCATAAGAAGTACAATCACAACAAAGTCATTTCATATTCCTCAAAAAAATTCTTAAGACATGGCACAAAATATTAATATTAGAAAGCAATGTGGATGTATTTTGGTAAGCTAGAGAATATTAAGGTATGAGATATTACCTTAAGTTTTTTATATTTTGTATTGGGCGCTTAAATAGAGCTCTAAGTTATTTAATTATTTTTATTTGAATTTAAATTGATGAAGTGGTAATACTTAGGGAATTTAAATCTGGAAATTGATTGTTAAGTAGGGATTCAAATGAAATTCAACTCCAAAATAGTTTTGAAGAATTGAAAATATTGAAAATTTAATATTTGATATTTGTTAATTGTTTTTGCAATTTGATTTCAAAACATGATTTTTAAAAATTTTATTATTGAATTTTGGAGAGATAAGGATTTCTACTTCAAAATAATTTAAGAAAATTTAGATTTGAAAAATTTTCAAAATTGAAGAATTTGAAATTTTGATAAATTAGTTATTTGGGAGCCATAAGGTTTCCTACTCCAAAGGAATTATGTTAGACAATGTTACATGCCAATGTAGCACCTTGGTACATTATTATATTAGAAGTGTGTTTTATATTAGTGAGTGAGTTAATATTTTATGTAATGTAATAATGTGCAGGAAATGCACAAGTGTCATGTAAATATGTGTGCAAGTGTTATGAGTGTAGATGTGCACAAGTGTCTAATATGTAAGTGTGCACATGTGTCCTTAGAATAGGAAAATAAATATTTATTAAGAATATTTAAGGTCAAGAGTGTAGCATATGAAGAGTCACATACAATTATATATTTGTGACTAAGATTGTAACATGAAAAAGGTGAATCGAACATGAAAAGCTTTATGCTTGCATTAGTAGACCTTTATTCAATAGCATTTTTAGTATTTTTCATGTGCAATATTGTGAGCATGTTTATGTGAGTATTCTTATGAATTATATAATTTTTTATTACATTATGAGATATTTTTTGGTTCATTATAGTGCATTTTTTTTTTATTGATAAGAGGGTTTTTGAAAGGATATCGTAACCTTTTACAAAAAAGTTTTAATTTGGAAAAATGCTCCCAACCATCTGAAACAAAATGGAAGCACCTTCTTCAAAATAGCCAAGAATAATGATAAAAGAAAAAAGAGAAATCCTCATAGGGGTAAAAGAGGAAGCCTCAATGGGCTCACCTAGAGCCTGCTCATGTGTCTGGGTAAAATAATAGATGGCTCCATTTTTTATCTATCATGCAACAAAAAACCTGCAGGAGGTGTTCATTAAAGAAGGTGTAGTACAATACCTCCAAGTATGGCTCACAAAGATATTCTCCATGTTGAGCCACAAGCTCCACGTTCCCCAAACCTTCATTATGTCAAGGTGAAGCCATGCATGAAAGTGTATGTTTAAAATAGATCTTATGAACTAAGGAGAATTCCATGGATCGATGAAACCTCCAATTATGTGTTCTAAAAATGCTATCTAATTAATAAGGATTCCCATAACATGGAGAAGGTGTGGCTACCCAATAAACCTAAATCTTGGGAAAAATCACAAAAGAGATATAAGTGTGGGATTACCATTGAATTGGGGGAGGAGAACTTTTATTCCAAATAGTGAGGTTAGGAAAAGAAACCCCCAAGCTAGGTAGAAAGTCAGTAGCTTGGTTTTCTTCCCTAAAGATATGTTGGATATTCACATTAGGAGAAGAGCTCAGAAAAAAATTTGCCTCAAATATTAAGTTGGAGATGTTCCAAGATGTTGACTGGGTGTCTACAATAATTCTAATAATGTTCATAGAGTCACCTTCGATAATAAGGTTAGGGTAATTTATTATGGATAGGAGAGATAGACCTTGGAAGAGGGATTGAGCTTCAAAAATTGGTTGGTTTGGATACCGATATTTTTTGCAAAGGACAATAATATCTTCCCTATATGATCTCAAAAGATACCTCTTACTCTAGCTGGTCCTGAATTACCCTTGGTAGAACCATAAAAATTATACTTGATCCATACCAAAGGTGGAGGATACCACTTGATAATCGAGCGATCAACCACAGAAGAGGGAGAGAAATATTACATGAAGGGAGTTGGAGAAACTTGGCTAACTAAGCTTCACTTGGGGACTCCATCCACCCAATGCCCTGAATAACAGAGATGTTTTTAGTTACTGCTTGGATAACTCTAGAAAGAACATAGTTGGAATCATGAATGGAGTTATTGAAGGCTCTAGAATTTTTTTCATGCCAAACTTCCCATAAGAAATGGGGGATACAGAAGGTACAAAATGTTTTGACAAGGAAAATTTTAAAGGGATTAGACATCTATAAATAGAGGTCATTCAAATAAAAGGGAGGAACCCAGGCAATACCCACAAAGGAAAATAAGGAGCAAAGAAATTTGAGGGAGAAAGGATAGGAGAAGAAAATATGTTGGGTGGATTTGCACTCCTCCTTGCAAAGGTTAAAATAGTTAGGAATGGGGAGCCCTCGAATTTGGAGATTTGAAATGGAGAGGATTTTGTCCTGAATAGCAAGAAAAAAGAAGAAATAGAATTTGGGAATGAGGTGCTTCTTCCAAATGATATTGAAAGGGAACCATGGTTGCCTACAGGAGCTTATCTTCAATGGAACAACTAGGAATAACAAATAAATGCAACATGTTAGACAAAAAATATTAGCTATTTATTGTTATTTGTTTAGATTACTATGAGGAATGGTTTTCTAGTGCTTCATACCAACATCAATGAAATTGCACACCTATGTACCAAACAACATATCAATCATAGGTTTGAGGTAGATCAAATCAAGACAGTTTTGAGGAGGATTGTTACCTAGCCACTTGTCCTCCCAAAAACATATCTTTTGGCCATAACAAGTTTCCAATGAATTATTTCATTTATGATATTCCTTATACACAAGATGGAATTCCAGGTAGCAGAACCTTGAATAGGTGAAGGATCATGCCATAGGTATTTAGCCTTGATGATATCAATTTTTGGCCACCAATTCGACATCATGCGTAGGGTAGGGGGTGGACCAATGTCATCATAGAATGATCATCACATCGATATGGGACGAGGTGGTTGATAACTAGAGGAGGCTAATTCCTTAGGGGGATGGTTCCAGCTATCTATGTCATAGGGTTTAGAAAAGGGAAAAATGGAAAAAGAGGGAAGAAATAGAAAAATGACTATATCCAAAACACACAAGGATGGGTATAGTTGCATCAAGACCTATTTAAGCATGACACCATGGGCAGAAACATAGATTCCACATCTAACATATCAGTCGATAATACCCTTGTTCAAGGTCTTCAAATCAATGGACAGAGGGTAAATTCCAGAACCTATGAATAGGTGAATGAAATCCAAGATGTAAAATTAGAGCACTCCTATCCATACTAGATTTAACAAAAATAAACCCCCAACCCATGTTTATGAATGCACACCCTTGAGTCACTAAGTAGATCCCACAAAATGTAGATTACATAATATCATGAGATAACTTAAATGACCAAATAAAAATGACCATTCATACATTCAATAAAGAACACTAAGGCACAATCTAAGACCAAACAATGCTTAATCTATATTTACATAGTGGTGAAACCTTACATATGAATTATAATTAGGAATGACCACCATTCCATTATTTATAGGTATATTTACATCAAATTCAAAATTAGACATTAATGGCGGTAGGCAGGAAGATAGCCCTTGTAGCTGATAGATGCCACATTGGTACGTTGTTCCTTAGAATAGTGTCAATATTCTAGAAGGAGGTAGATGCAACTTGTTCAATCTGGACTTTGGATCCTTTGACATTTTTACCTAGTTCATTAATTCTCAGCTACCTCATCCTTTTTCTCGACTGGCGATCCTCTAGTTAGGCGGTGAGTGACAGGCATTACTCACCTTTGGAGCATTGCATCTGAAATCTATCACTTTTAAGGATGAGTACCTGGTACTAGTTGGCTACAATAGTGGGTATGTCCTTTGGCTCAAAATTTGAGTGATGGTAGGAGCTTCACATTCCTTAGCTTATGCTAATCCTACCATCTGGGTGCCTTATATTTTTCCCCTTATACAAGGAGTGGTCATTGTTTTCAAAAAAGGCAACAAAAATATTTTATGAGATTATGCGTAGAGATGCTTGAATATCAAGCCTTAGATCCATTGGGTACAAGGTCATGACAAAAATCAAGAGAAACACAAGTGGATTTTAA
This sequence comes from Wollemia nobilis, assembly GCA_028583015.1. Classification (NCBI taxonomy): domain Eukaryota; kingdom Viridiplantae; phylum Streptophyta; class Pinopsida; order Araucariales; family Araucariaceae; genus Wollemia; species Wollemia nobilis. The sequence continues at coordinate 1,076,713 of JAQPPZ010017175.1, read as the reverse complement.
AATGAAGCATTCTAACAGTCCTCCTTTAGTCACCAAGGACCAAATGATGCCATTATGATACGTACCTCAAGAACCTCTATTTACTAGCTCACTTATGTACACAAAACTTGCAGTGTGAGTGGTACACCACCACCATTGATTCACTCTAGAGATCATCCAATGAATCTGTAATTATCGGACCATATTGCATTGTACTTGAGGCACCTTCTTTCAGTTGATACTGCCATTCTATCCAAGCCATGAAGTTTTCATAGCATGGAATATCATCATGCATACCAGTACCTATGCAATTTATGATCAATGTGGTAATAAATTTTACCATGTGGGAGCCTTATTTTTGTACTGGTTCATCTAGCAATAGGCTTCAATGTTGCCAGACCTGGGGATCCACCTGCTATGGAATCTTGGCTTCACATGCCTCCAACATACTTGTGTACTTATTTTTGGAGATTGCATTGATTGAGCTTGCAACTTATGGGACCTCCTTGGGAACCAGATGTTGATCAACTAGGCCATCATGGAGATGACCTAGTCATTGCTTGTCATGTCCCTAGATACAAAAGGATGCAAAAATACCTTTTTTTTAAGGTGGAATTTTTGACCTGGTCTAGATACTCTGATTCTTGGAAAAATACTCAAGCAAAAAGGTTGTTTATCTCAGCGTTGGTGCTTGCTTTTATCTAACTTGGGTTCGAGAGACAATATGGACCTTGTGTTCATTTGGACTATGACCTTATCTCCTATGTAACTTGGGATAGGATCCATTGTGGGTATTGTGTATTTGGGAGGGGAACAATAGTGGTTGGGAAAGGGGATGGGAGGGTGGATTCGTCTAAAGATGTCTTTCCTATTTGAAGCAGGAGTCACTCTACTCGTACGACCTCTTAAAATATTTGAGAGAATCTTCTTTCCCTAGATTGTAGCAGTAGAAGACCTATATTTGAGCTAAAATCTCAAATATAGTACAAGTGACAGGCATTAATCACCTTAGGAGCATCACATATGGGTAGTCTCAAATCAAATGTTGAAGTCAATTAGAGATTCCAGAGGTGCCCTCTTGATGAATTAGAGGTGCATCAAGATTTGGAAGTAATCCAAAGATGTTAGAATAATGCATTAGTCTAATTAATATAAGGGTGTATCCCTTGGGACTACCCATATGTATTGTATAAATATGCATAATTAATATAATGTAATGTATGCCTCATTTTACAATTTCCAAATCCAATATGGTATAAGAGCATCAAGTTTGTCAACTGACCTAAGAGTATTGGAGCATCCAATACCCAACATTGTTTGATGCCAACCCAACACAATCCATTGTTGTAAAAGATCAAATAGAGTCATGTCGTCATCACAAGGTGAACTATTCTGGCAAACTTCTCCAAGGAAACAAATTGCTATCATTAAGGTCTCATCACCATCAAATATGTGAATAGAAAAATTCCTCCAAAATTTAAAAAAAAATACCTTGAAGCATCTATGGAGAACACAGTGAACCTACGTTAGGAGTAGCAATGAGTAGTAGCATATTAAAACCGCTAGCCAGGGATATTGGTAAACGCAAGCAATGAGCAATAAAAAAGAGAGGTAGAAATAATAATAATAATAATAAAATAATTAAATCACACATTGATTAAAAATGATCGATGTCCCACTATTGACGAGCCCTTCCAAGCTTGGGCATAGTGATAAATAATAGGAACATTGAAAAATGATGGTTTTGGCCTATAACTCTATGAGAATAAGTAATTTGAATAACTAGAATAACATGATGTTGCCAAACGAATAGTCATCGTGCTTTCAACTTGGTGAATTTGCAGTGATGACTATGCCTATGAAACCCGTAGTGTACGCATGAATTGCATGTGTTTGGAATATCCTTCACCACAAGCACGAACCTACCATCTTCCAAGGGTTGACAGTCTGCACTACTTAAAATATCGAGTCAAATAGTGTATGCATAGGAGTTAACGAGTGTGAAATTCCTCCCACACTTTACATTGGTGGAGGATTTGCATAGCTCACCAGAAATATAAACCTTGATATAGCCAATAATATACCAGGCACTACAATACCGACTGTAGATCATGATTATCACCTGCTGGAGCAATTGCAAGATCCTCAATATCGGGATACTGCTTCAAACGGTGTTCAAAATGGGATTTTTTAAGTTGATCGAAGTCACTTAACTCAAAGACGATGTCATGAAGCCAGATCTGGTTGATGACCATGACATGACAACAATAGACTATGTTGACTCCTTTTGTAAAGATATCGCGTGCATGATAAAATTTCAGCCGCATGCATGAGATATCTTAATACTTACTTTATATTATAAAGTTATTATTAAATATTAACTATTAACTATTAGAAAGCTATAGTAATAGTAACTTTATATTATAAAGTTATTATTAAATATTAAATATTATAAAGTTCTATTTAGAACTTTATATAAATATATTTAATATAAATTTGTATAACTTTATATACAAATATAAAATATTAAATTTATAAATTTAATATTTATAAACCTCATTTAAAAAAAAATGATGGTGAATATTCTGCCCAAGTGAAATGGTGATATCAATAGCTCCCAAAATTCTGCTCTCCAATTCTCAAGTCCTCAAAGGTGACAATTATGCGGCCTGGAAAACAAAGATTCAAGTCATTATTGAATTTGAAGGCCTATGGGATATTGTTACTGGGATCGAGAAACATCCACAGACAGCTAGAAAAGATCAAGATACATTTTATCACTAGAAACGTAAATCTCGTATGATATTTTTTCTTGGTATCTCGAATGATGTCCAACCTCATGTTCAATATGCTAAGACTTCTACTGAAGTATGGACGAAGTTGCATCAAGTGTATGAATCCAAGAACCAAAATCAAATTCTTCATATTCAAGGACAGTTGCACACTCTAAAGGTGGCAAAAAATTAGAACCATATATCTTTCATATAGCTACGCTTCATGCCTTCCTACAAGCACTAGGAGAGATCGTGGAAGATAATATCCTTGTACCAATTATCTAGAGAGCACTCCCAGAGTCGTATCACACCTTTGTGACATCCTTGAACATCCTGAAGTAGAAGCCAGATTTTGAAGAATTGGTCAACCTATTGCAACAAGAGGAAGCACTCCATGAGAACTCAAATGAAGAAGAGAAAGACATGATAATGAATCATATGGCCAAGATGTCATTTCACCAAAGAAAAGGTAACCAAAATCCCAACAAGTCAAAGAAAAGTTGTTTGATTTATGGGAAAAATGGCCATGAATTACACGAATGTTGGTATAATACTTTTACTCAAGGATATTCGAGTAACAATAATCCTATGCAAAGAGGACCACCTCCTAAGAACTAGGGAGAATGGAACCAACGTCGACCACAACACCAACAACAAGGGAATGTTGCCAATACTGATGATGAGGAGGAAACTAAGGATTTTGCTCTTGTTCATCGAGAGCAACTATCCATCGCATTTTCCCTCTATGGGGAACATACCCTACTTAGACCTAAAGTTTGACCTAGTGGTAAATGACCGAAAGGTAGATCCATAGGTAAATGACCGAGAAGTAGACCTAGAGGTAAAATGACCCAGAGGTACACCCAGAGGCCAAATGACCTAGAGATAGACCCATAGTTGATAGACCCAAAGACAGACCTAGAGGTATTTATCTAACCAAGAGCCACAACGATAGCCAAGAGCCAAGAGTGAGAGCCAAGAGCCTAAGACATTATCCCACCTAATGTATTATGGGGGGTATGTTAGAATAATACATTAGTCTAATTAATGTAATGGCATTTATGTAAGGGTGTGTCCCTTGGGACTACCCATATGTATTGTATAAATATGCACAATTAATATAATGTAAGGTGTGCCTCATTTTACAATTGCCAAATCTAATAAAAGAGCCATCGAATATGTCGATGAGAGCTCCCACTAAATTCTTCAATGAGCATATGGTTTTCTACCCAAGGTTTCGGTACCATAGCAGTTCCCTTCCCTCTAGATATAGGATCAGGAGTCTGACCATGACATCTTCATGGGCAATACCATATATGGGTGCTAGTGCAGAAACATCTTCTAGATGTTCTCGAGAAATTTCCAAGGTGCTATTATAATTTGATAGAGATTTTAGGGCACCCTTAGGAATCTCATGCCATCTTTGGAGGTTTAGTGGACGGAGGTTGTTCCACTAGGGAAAACATGGTTGAGCCATGATGGCACCAGTCTTCAAAGGTCCTAGTTCTTCTATTGCATTTAGAGTTAGAGTCACCAAATGAACATACTATCTTCGCCAATGAGGTCAAGGTTGTTCATCGTACCTTGAGTTCTCTGGGATTTTTGGATCTTCAACGTGAATGAACGACTGGTCTCATGATCTAGACGTGCCGCATAGTTGAAGTCACTAGGTGATTTTTGAGTTGATATGGTAAAATAAGAGTGTCACCAAAATATGACTTCCTAAAACATGAAAAATCAGTGAATTCCCTAGCAGATTGCCAAAAAATGTTGGTCGCCAATCTGACACCACGTGCAGGGTGGGGGGTGGACCAACGCCAACATAAAATGACCACCGTGTTGGGATGGGATAGGGTAGTCGATCTCCAAAGGATGCTGGTTCCTTAGGGGGGTGGTTACAACTATCTATGTCATAGGGTTTGGAAAAGGAGAGAAATAAATGGGAAAATGGTCATATCCAAATATCATAAGGATGGGTATAGCTGCATCAAGACATATGCAATCATAACACCATAGGTGAAAACACAGACTCCACACCTAACATATCAGCTGATAAAACCCTTATTCAAGCTCTTCGAAACAGTGGACAAAGGGTGAATTCCAAAACCAAAAAAATAGGTGCATGAAATCCAGGATGCAAAATTAAAGCACTCCTATCCATACTAGCTTTAACAAAAATAAACCCCCAACCCATGTTTATGAATGCACACCCTTGAGTCACTAAGTAGATCCCACGAAATCCATATTGTAGAATATCTTAAGACAACTTAAATGACCAAACATAAATGAGCATTCATACATTCAGTAAAGAACACTAAGGTAAAATCAAAGACCAAACAATGTTGAATCTATATTTACATGGTGGTGAAACCTTACATACAAATTGTAATGGCTAAAGAGCCACCCTTAGGAATGACCAACATTCCACTATTTATAGGTATATTTACATAAAATTCAAAATCAAACATTAATGGTGGTAGACTGGAAGATAGCCCTTGCATTTGACAAGCACTACATTGGTAGTTCCTTGGGATAGCACCGATCTTCTAGAAGGAGGTAGATGCATCTAGTTCAATCTAAGCCTTTGGATCCTTTGACATTTCTACCCAGTTCATCAATTCTCAGCTACTTCATATTTTTTCTTGGTTGGCAATCCTCTAGCTAGGTTATGAGTGATAGACATTAATCACCTTGGGAGCATCACACCTAAAATCTATCACTTCTATGTATGAGAACCTAATAATGGTTGGCTATAGTGATGGGTACATCCTTTGGCTCAAAATTCAAGTGATGCTAGAAGCTTTGCATGCTAGGTGGATGCTTCTTTTGTCTTTCCTTCTACCCGTGGAGGCATCAGGGAAGAGGGCTAACATTTTTTTGTAGTTCCACCCAAATTGTGTTTTGTAACTTCTGCCCAATATGGGCAGGAGTTTATGTCTTCCCCAAGGGTGGGATTTCCTAATTTTTTTTCCTTTGCTAGCTGCTTGAAAGGTCCACCTAATAGTTAGGTGACTTTTTTAAAAAAAATTTCCCAAGGCCAAGGGCAGATCAACCACCCACTCCATCACCCACATTGTTTAAATCTGCCATCCACCCACTGTTTTAACCTGCCCATTGTCACAGCTTCCACCACTTGATATCTTTTTCCCGTCCATTAATGATTGTCAAAATTTGATGAAATCCTTTTAGAGGCATCATCTTGGAAACTAGGATGTGGGTACAATGGTGTAAAATTGCACCCACATCAATCCATAGTGACTTTTATTTTTGAAGGATCTATGATCCTTGCTTGGAAACGAGGGCTAGGTTCATCTGTCTGACTTTTATGATCCTAATACCACCATATTGTTTCTTGGAGTAGACCTGGTCCCACACAACCAAATGAAATATATGTTTGTGTTGTGAGCTTGACCATAGAAAATTCCTCTAGAGTTATTCAATATTGGTATAAACTTCAACCAAAATATGAAATATGGACAAAAAGAAAATAGGGATACTCTGGAGAGTGGATTTGACTAAGTTTGCTTTTCTTGTCTAACTAAGGATCCCTCCTTTCCATCCTACCAATTTTTTGTGAATTCTCTCAATGAGTGGAAACCAAAGAGATTTTTTGGTAGAACAAAAAAAATAGAAAACATAGATAGGTAGAAGGAAGGTCAACAATGGTACAACCAAGGATATTAGCTATGTTGGTTTTTCGTATGGGTGCGTATTTAGAAAATATAGTTTACTTTTGGAGAATTTAACTTTTTGTCTAGCAATAGACTCAAAGGAAATAAGAATGGACTTGATGATTTTGGCTTGGGGAACAAAGGCATGAGTGGCCAGAATAGTGTCATCCACAAACTGCTAGTGGGATATGGGCATGAGAGATGAGGTAGGTTTAATGCCAAAAATTTCTCCTTTGGAATAGGAAGACCGTAGAGTTCTCCCTAGGGATTTCACCATAATGATAAACAAAAAAGGGGACAAAGGGTCACCTTGTCTTAAAACTTTGATGCTTTGTAAATAACTAGTAGTAGAGCCATTGCCTAAGATAGAGAATTTGACTCCTAATATGCATGCATTGACTAGGTCGATGCAATTAGGATGGAAACTAAATCTAGACAAGACAAAGAAGAGAAAACTCCAAGAAACTCTATCAAAATTCTTGTTCATGTTCAATTTGAGGAAAAAATCATATTTACCTCTTTTAGAAATAGAATGTATAAGCTCATGGATTGTAATTATGTTTTTAGTAATTAGCGTCCCTGGAATAAAACTACTTTGATAGGAGTCAACGATGAAAGGGAGAATAGGTTTCAATATCGTGATAATCACTTTGGTGAGGATAAAAAATATTCCATAGACTGATTGGGAAAAAATCAAATAAATATTTGGCATTATTGGACTTAGGAACGAGGGCCAAAAAGGTGGAGTTTATATCTTTAGAAATGTTCTTAGTCTATTGCATTTTATGGATGACTGAAATGATGTCAGACCCCACAATGTCCTAATATTTTTGAAAGAAAATTGGGGGAAAACCATCTAGGCCTGGAGCCTTCCTACATTGCATTGAAAAAAATGCATTACAGATTTTCTTAGCAAAAAATGGTTGAAGCAAACAATTGTAATGCTCCTAGGATACCAACCTCGGGATATTGTTCAGGAGGGTCTCTAACATTTGCGTATTGCGTAAGCCACTACCTCATCTTGGATATCTATAATTTTTGAAATAATGGTCCCGTCAACTCTATTGAGTTCCCTGATATTCATAGAGCCCATGTGCCTCATCATGGTGGCATGGAAAAATTTAGTATTAGAGTCTCCTTATTTCAACCAGGTAACTCTGGAATTTTACTTCCAAAAAACTTCTTCACTTTTAAGAATATTGTGGTATTCAAACAGAAGCTTCATTTCTTATATTAGATCCTGTGACTATTTTCTTATGGTGATTTATATTAAATATTAGAGTATCAAAATATAACAGTGGTATTAGAGCCACAACAAGGTTTCTTTCATAGGATTTGAAAGTTACGTCAGGCTAGAGTCTTTCCACAAGGTTGAAGAATAACCTGTGAAGAGTAGGACTCAACAAGGATATTAGCATTGGGTAAGAAAAACCAGTGAAGTTAAGGATATTACCACTAGGTAGGGAAAAATAGTGAAGATAAGTATTTCTACTAGGTTGAAGAAAAATCAGTGAAGCTAATATTATTTCCACTAGGTTGAAGAATAACCAATGAAGATAAATTTTAATAATTTTGGAGAACCAAATCAGAATAAAATTTGGCCATTGTCATTATGCTTTAGTAATTTGAATATATTGGATTCTTAAGTAATTCTAGAGAAAACTATCTAAGATACTTGCTACAGTAAAAAAATGATCTTCAAACATTGAGAAGCTTCCTACAATAAATAGAGAAAACTTTCATATTCAAATGCTTGAAGACTAAGAGCTTTCCTCACACAAGGATTGATTTGAGTTACATTCAAGTATATTTTTTAGGTCTCAAAGATAGACCTTGATAGACATTTCAGGTCATTAAGATATTGTTGGTGCAAAATCAGCCTATGGTTGTGATTGCACCCACGACCTTATCAACATTGAGTAGACAAACTAAATTCAGATGGATTTCATATAATATCCAGAGAAGGCTAGTTCCTTGGTGGTTTTTATGAGAAAAGGAAAGAGATAAGTTTACTAAAAGAAAGGGAAATATAGCTGTTGCTAGATCTTTTATCCAGATGTAGATTAAACAACAACAATAAAAAATACATATAACTCACGGTCTAAGAATTTTCTATATCTTCATGCAAAAATCATGGTTCTTTAATGTGATTTAAATATTAATCTACCACATGCATGCATAAAGTAATTAACACCAACAATACTATTTATAACGTGCATGAATCCATATAATAGAACAAATACAATGTATAATTCAGTAATGTAAATAGAAGCATTAAACGTTCATACATACATTTGCGCACAATGAACCAGAAGTCAAAGAAGCATATATTATTGCTTAAATCCAAAGTACATACATCCAGTCTTGTAAACGTCTAAGATTTGACCTCTATTCAAGGTGCACTCTCTATTATATATACTCTATTGTAAGCATCTTTTGATAGCTAACAAATTCCCTGACATAGCATCAATTACAATGAATTTGCTACAAAAATGTGCCAGTATGTTTCTGCATGGCTTCTATTGGTTTAGAAGAGAATAAAATCACCAATGGTAAGAGTTTAGGATTTGATTCTTTAATCATCATCTGCCATTGGTCATCGAGACATGTTCTATTGAAGGCATGTTTACTTGTTTCTATTTACGTCTATCTACTTCGCAAAATCACGACATTCTGGCGCCTTGCCTCTCTTTTCTCTTTTGGGCCTGTGAAACTCTGTCATGTTGTGAAATTATGATATCCTTCATGCCTTAGTATTTGTTTTCCTTTCAGTCCCAGAAACTCTAGCATATCATGAAATCATGACATTTCGGTGCCTTGGCCTTTTTTTCTACTTCAAGCCTACGAAACTCTAACATATCGTGAAATCATGACATTCTAGTGCCTTGGCCTTATTTTCTATTTCAAGCCCGCAAAACTCTAACATGTCGTGAAATCGTGACATTCTGGTGCCTTGGCCTTATTTTTTGCTTTGATTCTGTGAAACTCTAACATGTTGCAAAATCATGACATCTTCATGCCTTGGTATTTTTTGCTCATCTTCCACAAAAATTGAAAACTGGTTCAGGTCTCAAAATATTCACTATCTTCGGTGTAGTCTTTTTAGACTAACATTATTAGCACCTTCTAGGGAATTTTTCTAGCAAAAATATTAGAATCCAGGACCTTCATCCATTGGGAAACATAGTCAAAACAATATGGAAGAGGGAGTTTTGGAAAATTAGAAAAGAATTACTTGAATAAGAAAAATATTACATTTCGAAATACCTCTTACTAGCTTATGTATACTTTACTCCATTACATAAAACTTCTAGTTACTCAACTTTTGTGAATCTCCTCATGTCCTACCACTGGTACCACCTTTTGTCAGCTAATTCCACTTAGCTCTCTTGGACCTCTTATATTATTCTATCATTTTAATTACTTTATTATAAGTGAGGTAGACTTACCTCCAAGTTTCATCATCGAGGTCTGAATATTCCATAAACAGTTGGTACAAATATTGCAACTCTTCTACTTTGTCGTGAGACAATATCCTTTGCCTCAAAATCAACTCTTGTAAGCATGACTTAATCTGTGTGATATTTTGTACCATAGAAAACATGTTTTTCTTGGATAGTCTCTTCCCAACCTTCTATTTCTAATCCATAAATGATCTTAGGGACACTGTGAGTGCATCTTCACTTAGAACATTTAAATTTTTGTCCCAAAGATATAGAAGCCCACATTTATTTTCTAGGTTCAAATATTTCACTAGCCTTCTAGCTTTAGATTTGAGCTCTTGGAGGAGTTTTGCCCCTTAGTTGAAAAGTTTAAATCTCCTTAAGAAACTCCTAGCTGCAATTTTAGCTTAAGATCAAGCTTCACTTCATACCTTGGCAGCAATATTCTTAGGCATGGTATCAGACAAGACCTGCATTTTCATTGTAACGTCTGATATTACCTGTAAAAAGCTCACTGAATATTTAAGCTCATCTTCAACCATTTTGAGCACTTATTTTACTTTGGCCAAGTATAACAACATAGACCTTGTTCTTAGACTCAACTTCAAGATATCTTCAAAAATTTCCTTTCTAACTGCTTTGGCATTTTCTTTCGATAAGCTATGTGCTTTGTTTTGTCCTTCTTGGACTTGTTTTTGGAGCTCTTGTATTTTTTGATTTAGAGATTAAATATGTTTAGATTCTTCTTTGTCCTTAGCTGCTTCACTTACAACTTCATTGAACCTGTCTTCCCACATTTTGACCTCTAATTTCAAGTCTTTCTCTACAAGTTTTTGTTCTTGCAATGCAGACTCTAACTCCTTTCTAGCTTCTTTTTCTCTAATGATTTTTTTTTTAAACTATTCCCCATGCAAGTAAATAATTCTCAAGTGATAATGGGCCATTCCACATTCATCTTGCATATGAAGCTGAGTAATATCTTATGCTACACTTTCTGCTTGGTAATCTTCTATCATCATTTTTCCTTCGGGCTTTCTTACCTTCAGTGTCAAATTTACCTTGTACCGCTACATAGTGGTGGGATCAAGCACTATCATCTCCTAGGTGTAGGCTGGAGCCTTGGAGGCTTTAGCAGAGTAGGATTCCCACCAATCTAAAGCATTCCTATTAGCCTTTCCTAGTTTTTTTTAATTTTAAAATAGTGGGATGATTTTCAGTAGCTGCGTTGGAGGTGGATATCATAGCTAGGATGCATGCACTAGGGAGAAAAGGGGTCGATACCAATGTAGTGTTTCCATCCAAAGGAGCAACTATAGAATTAGTAAGCAACTTTGAATATTGGCCAACTTTAGATTGAACTTGTGAAGAGAAGGAAACCATTATTTTAAAGGAAATATTATATCCTTTTTTGGAATAGAAATGGAAGGATATTCAACTTGGGAATGAGGAGGAAGAGAAGTATGAGAGAATAGAGAGGCCATACCTGATCCCGTTGGGAGCACGTGTTGGTGTTCATCTTCTGCAATGTGATCTTCATTAGTTTTATTTGCACCAGAATTATCAATTTCATCTTGTTGAGAGGATATTTCTACTTCTCTTCTTTCATCATCTTCCTCTTCGACATCTGTATCTTCTTCTAGGTCTATTACTTCAACATCTTTGGGGATTTCCCCATGCTGGTTTTTATTGTGCTCAACGATCTCTTTCTTAACAGTTATGTTTTCAGAAATGATTGGGTTCTATTTTTCTTGAGCAACGTTAGCACTGTTGATAGGGTACCTAGGAATAGATATTTGGGGATATATTATATTGTATAAGGGTTGGCATGGGCTACACATAACCCAAGGTTGATTGTATTATAATATTTTATTATATTATAATATTATATTATATTAGTAGTAGGCTTCCCAAAGTAGAATAAGAAGATGGATATATAAAGAAGAGATATTTATCATTGTAATCATCATTGAAGAATAATCTTATGTAATCATCATTGTCCACAAAGTGGCTTATGGGACTTTGCCCTCCTTAAGTGACGTCTCATCTTGGGAGAACTTGTGGAGTGATTCCTTCTTTAAGGATTATTATTGGTGTTTCCCTACCTTAAGGGTATTATCTATCTCTCTCTCATTTGTGGATTGTTATTGTGGATAATGTATTATGGATGAATGATTTGATATTTCTGCATATTGGTGAATGGTTTATGTTAATAATAATAAATTTCTGCAACAAGTGGTATCAGAGAAACAATTTTTGCAAAGTGGGGATTTTTGTGTGAAATTGCAAAATTAGGGCAATTTTTTTTAGAAAAATGTCTTATATTTCAGGATCCATATCTCTGCATAATTTTATTCGATTCAGGCACTTTTTGGATCCGATTGTGTAGAATTTGAAGAGATTTAAAATGAGTGGTCATATGAAGGAATCTAAGCATTATTGAGGGAGATACGAATTTTTGAAGTTAGTCACCTAAAATAAGGATAGTGATGAATTTCATAGATTTTTTCTAGAAAAACCTCTCATCTTTCAGAAGTCATATCTCTATGAAATTTTATCAGATTCAGGCAATTCTTGGATCGGTTTGTGCAGAATTTGAAGAGCTTTAAAATGAGTGGTCATATGAAGGAATTTGAGTAGTATTTAGGGATATACAACCTATTGAAGTCAACCATCTGGAACAAGGGTAGTGACAAATTTTCAAGTCATGAATTTTTCAAAAGACAAAATTTGTTTAGTTCGGATAAGCAAATTAGTTGCACTTTATTTTGTTTGAAAGAAAAATTGCAGATATAGTTGTCTTTATGGAAATTTAGCTTCAAATCAGTGGAAATATGTTTATTTCCATAAAACCCTTGTTTGCATTAGGGCATGATATATATTGTCAAAAAATCCTAGTTTTCATTAGGGTATCAACTATGGAGCTACAAAAGTTTTTAGGGGAATATGATATTGATGTTAGGGATTGGTGGTAAAATTTTAAATCCTTGAATCATCGGAATCCTATTTGGAAAAGTATGCTTTATTTTTGTCTTCATGGAGAAGCTCTTTTTTGGTTTTGTAAAATTCCTTGCGTTTATGAAGATGAACTAACTTGGGAAACAATGGAGCATGTATTCTTGAGTAAATGGGACCCATATTAAAAAATAGCTAGTTTGAAGGTCACCATCAAGGGATATGAAGAAGAAATAAATATGCTTCAAAAATAACAAAAGGAAATAAAAAAAGAGCTAGAAAATTTCAAAGAAGTGGTAGAAGATAAAAAAGATGTCAGTATGCAAACAAAGGAAACCATACCTTTGGTAGAAGATAAATTAAAAAATGGACAAAGGGATTTGTTTGAATCTAAAAAGTCTATTTTGCAGGTTCATGGAAGCATTCAAAAGGAACAGGTTATTATTTCCATTGACCCTAGTAGCAGATATAATTTTATTAATATTGTTTTGGCTAAGAAGTTGCAAGTTCAAGCAACAAAAATTAAGGACATACATCTAGAGGGTGAGCATGTTCAGATTTTTGAAGATTTGAAGATCACCATGGATAAATATGTTTTACATTCATATTTCTATGCTATTGAGATGGATGAGGAGGATATTGTTCTTGGTTATCCTTGGTTAGATTCTTTGGGTACTATTAACATTAATGTACAAAAGAAGTTTATGAAGTTATGGTACATGAAAAAGAAGATAACATTGCAGGATATTTCTCAGCTTAAGGAGCAAGGATACAAGGAAAATAAAGAAGTGGTTGTAGAAGAACAAATTGAAGAATTTGAAACAAAATCCAAGAAGGCAGTAGTAGGAATAGATTCCATGGAAGAAGTAGCAGCAACTGATTTAGGGGAAATAACAATAACAGAGTCCAAGGAAGTTTTGATAGAAGAGCACAAGGACACACCAAACAAAGAGAACATGAAAGAACAATGTATAGAAGAATTTAAAACAATGGAGCCAAATTTTGGGAAGTCAAAGAAGGTAGAACATCAAGTTAAGGTTGCACCATATCGCCATCCACACCACCATGAGTGGTAACATTCTTGGAGGTATGGCTCAAGGCAGCAATATTATGGTTCCACATGGAATCATAAGGGCACCAACTATGGCAAAGTTTGGCAGAGAAAGCATAGTGATCCTAGTGTTAGAGTGATTCATCAAGATCAAGGAACAAGTGGACCCATAATTCAAGTTATCAAAATACAACAGCAGAAGCATGGAGCCAACAAAGTAGATTTGGATACTCAAGTAACAAAATGGCATACCAACATCAACGTGTTTCACTTGGATGGATGGATGATCGATATTGGTACCAGTTGCTAACATTGCTTAAAAAATCATATTATCATGTTTCTTCATATGTTTCAAGGATGAAATATTTGTAAGGAGGGTGGCATGGTAGGGTACCTAGGAATAGATATTTGGGGATATATTATATTGTATAAGGGTTGGCATGGGCCACACATAACCCAAGGTTGATTGTATTATAATATTATATTATATCATAATATAATATAATATAATATAATATAATATAATATTAGTAGTAGGCTCCCCAAAGTAGAAAAAGAAGATGGATATATAAATTAGAGATATTTATCATTGTAATCATCATTAAAGAATAATCGTATGTAATCGTCATTGCCCATGAAGTGGCTTATGGGACTTTGCCCTCCCTAAGTGGCCTCTCATATTGGGAGAACTTGTGGAGTGATTCCTTCATTAAGGAGTATTATTGGTTTTTCTCTACCTTAAGGGTATTATCTATATCTCTCTCATTTGTGTATTGTTATTGTGGATGAATAATTTGATATTTTTGCATACTGGTGAATGGTTTATGTTAATAATAATAAATTTCTGCAACAATTATTGTCAATTACCTCATATTGGACTTCTTTCTATGTATTATCAGCTCTATCATTTCAACATTTTGAGAAATTTCTCCAATATATTGAGCAACTTCCTCTCTTTATTTAGCAGTTTCAGTGTATTCAGTAATTTCCTGTTGTTGATCTCTGCCACGCTGAGCAGTCTCCTCAATATTTTAAGTCATTTCAACTTGTTTGTTCCTTTTCTATCGATGCCTTGTCATGGATTTCAGCTTTCTTTTCTTAACAATAAGAGGTACATATTATTTAGTGTCTGATGGAGAAGGGAGGACAAATTTTGGGGCCTATGAATATTCGGCTCTACCTCTTGATGGGTCTGCATCGAGTGCCATATGCTTCCCTCTTTTCTCCACTTACAGGGGCTCAGTGATTCCTTGACCATCCTTTCCTAGTCCTCTTCCATCATATCCTATTTTTTCCATCATTTGGGTCACCTTCCCATATGCATTTCTCTACTCTTCCATAAAGATAGTTTCAATAGTCCTCTTCTTAGAGGACCTGACCCTTATTTGTATAGAGGATTGTTGTTGCTCAATTGCAACCCTTTTTTCTTTTCTCTGGTTTACCTATTATTTTTCAACAACTTCAAGGTTTTCTTCCTTGTTGCTACGAATGCTTGATGGCACTTTCTTGATGAATATTTCTAACCAGGTAGCTTGGTAGTGGTCATAGTGGACCAAAAATTCAATGTCATTTTTAATTGGGTACCTAGAGTTGATCATATTCGTTTGGACTCTCATCATCCACCATGCATGGATCTTCCCTTCTATCCATGTTGCCCCTTTCTTCTACATCCTAGTGATAGTATTGTCATCCAGGATGTGCTTAGGATCGTTCTTAGGGTCATAGTCGGCCACATGTTCATCAAAATTATGTCATAGAGGTAGTGGTTGCATTATTTATACATTCCACTCTAATACCTCATCTTCAACATTATTCTTGCAATCTTAGATGTCCTTCTTTGGGGAGATGTGGTAGCTCTTAACAGGGGTTTTTTTTAAAATGGTTCGTCTCTCTAAAAATTTGTTAATGGGGTCATACTTCCATGATTGTGTTAGTCTCACAATGACACTGAGAGGGGGGGTGAATCAGTGTAGCTATTTTAAATTCAAATCTACAACTCTTAACGCCGAAACAATGAAAACTTAAAATCAGATAAAGCAAGTATAACAAGAGAGCATTCCACAACACACGATGTAACGAGGTTCACCAATTTGGCTACTCCTCAAAAATGACTGCTTGGACTCCCGTCCAAATCCAGTCTTTGCAAAATACCAATTTTACAATCAATTTACCAGCACCCACTAGAAGGAGCACCAACCCCTGATTTATCTGCACCAACAGAAAGGAGCACCAACCCCTGATTCCAAGCACCAACTCGAACTACAATTTTGAAACTATAAGATTGACATAAAAATGCCTTCGCTTATACAAGACCTTGACTGGTCTATTGCTAACCCAACCTCTCTCGCTATTCACCAAAACACCATACACACTCATGGCTCTGCTTGCTACACTTTTATGGCCCTCTTACAGCCCTCTTGCTGCGCTTCTTACTGCACTCTTACGACTCTCTCGGCTCTGCTTAACGCTCTCTTATGACACTCTTCCAACCCTCTTTTTGTAGCTCTTTTTCTCCTTTTCAAGCCAACTAATTCTCCACGTAGACCTCCTTTTATAACAAAGTTTTGACTTTTCTCTATAACTGCATCTGTAACTATCATACCGACTTCAGTTAACTCTTCTTATTTTAGCTACGTGATCTTCTTCTGTAACTACACCTGTAACTGTCGTACCGACTTCAGTTAACTCTTCTTATTTTAGCTACGTGATTTTCTTCTGTAACTGCACCTGTAACTATCGTACCGACTTCAGTTAACTATCACATATCTTATTTCGGCTGGGTTCTCTTCTTAGCTCGTGCCAAAGTGACCCGTCATGAAATCATGACACTTCTGCCTCTTTGTCCTCTTCTCGGACTTGTACCCGTGAAAACACAACATGTCACGATATCATGACACTTTCACCTTTGTACTCTTCCTCTTTACTTTTGTCGTGATATCGTGACACTTCTGCCTTCTTACTTTCTCTCTCCTCCTTTAGTCGTGAAAATGCGACATGTCATGATATCGTGACACTTTTTCTCCTTTGCTCTTTCTCTTGCCTTCGGGTCATGAAAACTCGACATGTCGCGATATCGCGACACTTTTTCTCCTTTGCTCTTTCTCTTGCCTTCGGGTCACGAAAACCCGACATGTCATGATATCGTGACACTTTTTCTTTCGTACAAACTTCCTTGCAATATGTCATGAAATTGCGACACTTTTTCTTTCGTACAATCTCTCTTGCAATATGTCATGAAATCATGACACTTTTTCTTTCGGACTCTCTCTCTTGCAATATGTCATGAAATCGTGACACTTTTTCTTCCGTACAATCTCTCTTGCAATATGTCATGAAATCATGACACTTTTTCTTTCGTACTCTCTCTCCTGCAATATGTCACGAAATCGTGACACTTTTTCTTCCGTACAATCTCTCTTGCAATATGTCACGAAATCGTGACACTTTTTCTTTCGAACTCTCTCTCTTGCAATATGTCATGAAATCGTGACACTTTTTCTTTCGTACAATCTCTCTTGCAATATGTCGCGAAATCGTGACACTTTTTCTACTTGCCTTTTTTTTTCCAACATGTCACGAAATCATGACAGTTTTGCTTGCTTGCACTTTCTCTCCGAACATGTCACGAAATCATGATAGTTTTTCTTGCTTGCGCTTTCTCTCTGAACATGTCACGAAATCATGATAGTTTTGCTTGCTTGCGCTTTCTCTCCGAACATGTCATGAAATCATGATAGTTTTTCTTGCTTGCCTTCTCTCCGAACATGTCATAAAATCATGATAGTTTTGCTTGCTTGCTCTTTCTCTCCGAACATGTCACGAAATCGTGATAGTTTTTCTTTCTTCTCAACATGTCGCGATATCGCGACATTTTTTCTTTCTTGCTCAACATGTCGCGATATCATGACAGTTTTCTTCCTTGTGATTTTCTTTTGATTTTTAGTATATGGGCCACTTCTATCTTTTGGAAAACCACTGTATTACTATCTCTTTCTTTCTCTCAAGAACCTCTTAACTCCTGTCCACTGCATCAACCGATCTGTCTGATTGTGTTGACAACAATGACAATATTGTTGCTGCACCTTGCTCAACAATCTCCCCTTTGGAATTATTGGCAACACACATGCAATTTCCTGTAATTCTTCTCCCCCTTTGACAATAATACCAAAGGGTTGCTATAGACTCCCCCTGAGTCCATGCACAACATTCTCAGGCACAAATTATTACAGTTAGCAAAAATTACAAACATGAGCAAAAAGATAATCAAATATACAAATGCTCCCCCTGAGAATGTGGTCCCGATTGCTAGTCAATGCTTGGGAAGCGTGACCACTCCCAATTTATTGCGAAGGTACTCAAAAATTTCTTTGGGCAACGGTTTTGTGAAGATATCCGCTACTTGCTCTGTAGTTGGGACAAAATCCAACTTAACCTCACCTTCCGCAACTTTCTCCTTCAAAAAGTGATATCGGATAGCAATATGTTTTGTGCGAGAATGCATAACCGGATTCTTTGAGATGTTAATGGCACTGGTGTTATCACACTTAACTAAAATTGGCTCACTGAAGTTAATGCCAAGATCTTTCAGGGTTTGTTTCATCCATAAAACCTACGTACAACACGTTGATGCTGCAATATATTCTGCCTCTGCTGTGGATAAGGAGACTGACTCTTGTTTCTTACTCGTGCCATGCGACCAACTTCGTCTCCAAGATAAAATGCACCTCCACCGGTACTCTTTCTGTCATCGACACATCCTGCCCAATCTGCATCTGAATACGCAATAAGGGTGAAATCCTTACCTTTCGGATACCATAACCCATACTCCATAGTACCCTTTGGATACCGAAGAATCCTCTTCACTGCTTGTCACATGAGTCTCCTTGGGACTCGCCTAAAATCGTGCTACCATGCAAACTGCCTGCAAGATATCTGGTCTGGTAGCTGTCAAATACAGTAAGCTCCCAATCATAGATCTGTACATGGTTTGATCAACATCTGGAGATTTGTCATCCTTGCTCAATTTGCAACTTGTCATCATGGGAGTGCTAACAAGCTTACAATCCTCCATTGTGAACTTTTTTAGCATCTCTTTCACATATTTAACTTGAGAAATAAATATGCCCTTCTCATTTTGATTAACTTGCAGTCCGAGAAAATACGAAAGTTCACCAATCATTGACATTTCAAATTCTTTCTGCATCTTAATTGCTAAATCTTTACACGAATCATCATTGCTGCTGCCAAAGATGATATCATCTACGTATACAACAAGGACAATGAGATGGCCATTCTCTGTTTTGATATACAAATTGCTGTCCACCATACCCTTTTTGAACCCTTGTTGAGTAAGATAGTTGTCTAGCCTTGCATACCATGCTCTGGGTGCCTGTTTCAAGCCATACAGTGCTTTCTTCAACTTGCAGACGAAGTTGGGATTATCACCGAGTTGGAAACCATCTGGCTGCTCAATATAGACCTCTTCTTCAAGTTTTCCATTCAAAAATGCTGATTTCACGTCCATTTGAAAAACTTTGAAATTCTTGTGAACTGCTAAAGCCAAAAACATTCTAATTGCCTCTAGTCTAGCCACCGGTGCAAAGGTTTCTTCAAAGTCAATACCTTCAACTTGTGCATAGCCTTTACAGACCAATCTTGCTTTATTCCTGACTATCTATCCATCTTCATTCAATTTGTTTCGAAAAACCCATTTAGTACCGATTATATTTTTATGTGCAGGTCTTGGTACTAACTCCCAGGTTTTGTTTTTCTCGATCTGATCTAATTCTTCATTTATTGCCGTCATCCAACTTTCATCTTTGCTTGCTTCAGCAACATTTTTGGGCTCAATGCTGGATAATAGAGAGTAGTTACTTACTACTCTTCTTCTTGTCTGAACACCAACTGTGGGGTCTCCAATTATTTGCTCTCTAGGATGATTTTTCTGCCAACTGCTTGTTTTGAATTTCTTGTTTTCTTCCTCTTCTGAGACACTACTTAAATCATCTGAGTCAATTTTTTGTTTCTTCTCCGTTTCCTCTTCCTCATCTCCTTCAATAACCTCTTCATAAATTGGGTAGTTTTCTTCATAGCTAATTTCTCGTTCCCTACCTTCATCAACTTTAACATCGGCACTCTCCACAATTTTCTTTAGCCTCTTGTTGTAGCATGTATAGGCTTTGCTTTTTGTCGAATAGCCAAGAAAAATACCTTCATCAGCTCTATCTTCAAACTTACCAAGATTATCTTCAGTTCTTTTGATGTAACACTTGTTGCCAAAAACTTTAAAGTATCTTGTTGTTGCCTTTTTACCGAACCACAGCTCATACGGAGTTTTGCTTTCATGTGTCCTCAACATGCACCTATTTTGGATGTATACCGTAGTATGGACTGCCTCTTTCCAAAATTTATCTGCTATTTTGCTCTCAGTCAACATAGTCCGTGCCATTTCCTGCACTGTCTTGTTCTTTCTTTCTACCACACCATTCTGCTGAGGTGTCCTTGCTGCTGAAAACTGTCTCCTAATCCCATACTTTTCATAGTACTCTGCAAACTCCTCTGAAATGAACTCTCCTCCTCTATCTGATCTTAAACATTTAATCCTTTTTCCTGTTTGATTCTCAACTTGTTTTTTGAAAATCTTGAACATCTCAAAGGCATCTGATTTAAGCTTCAAAAATAGTACCCATGTCATCCTGGAATAGTCATCTATGCACAACATAAAGTATTTGTCACCATTTATGCTTTGCGTTCTCATGGGTCCACATAAATCAGTATGTATTAGTTCTAAAGGTTTGCTTGTGAAGTACTCTTTTGTTTTAAATGTGGCTCTAGTTTGCTTCCCCTTTTGGCATGAAGCACAAATGCTATTTAATGGTTTGCCAATGGTGGGAATATCTCTCACTGCCCCTTTTGAGCTGATTTTTACTAGATTGTCAAAACTGATATGACCGAGCCTCTTGTGCCACAGCCAATTTTCTTCTTCCTGTCCAATCAAGCACGCTCCTTCTGAAGTCTCTGAGAGAGTATACAGGTTGCTAGATGTCCTTGATCCAGTTGCTATCAACTTTCCATAGTTTGTTGTTCTGACTTCACAACCCTGCTTCTTGAAAATTACTTCATGACCTCTGTCACAAATCTGACTTACGCTTAACAAGTTATGCTTCAGACCAATCACAAACAAGACTTCTTTTGACTTGATTTTTTCGTCACTGATCTTAACTGATCCTTTGCCAACTATCTTAGCTCCATCATTATTTCCAAATTTTATAGAACCACCTTCATATTTCTGTAACTTCTCAAATTTTTGTTTGTCCCCTGTCATATGACTGGAGCATCCACTATCAAGTATCCATGGTGTAGATTTGTTCTGTGCTTTAAATGTTGTCCGTACGATCAAGGATTCCTTTTCTTCCTTGGGTTGCTCCTTTTCTTTCCACTCTGGTTTGATTACAGTTTTGGTCACTTGTTTTGACTTTTCTTTGTCAATAGCCTGTGCATGTTTTTCGAGAAATTTTCTATTTTGTCTCAAACCATTTGGTTGAAATTTTCTTCCCTGATGTTTATTTGCTGCAAATGTACTTCGACAATTTCTTGCAATGTGCCCAAAATTATGACAGTTATAACATTCTACTGCATAATCCATCAACGGTGAAAAAACATTTCTACTGGTAAAGTTTCTCTGTCCTACATTATACTTGCAATCTGCAATCTTATGTCCATAACCATTGCATTTAAAACAATAACCAGAAAAGAAATGAGTGAACCTGGGTGATGGTCTTTGCCATTTTGTAGTGGGAGCCACAAATCTTCTTCTCCTTTGATGAGTGACATTGGTGAATCCATCATTGTCAATACTCTTCTCGTGCCTGGCATTATTGCTTTCTTTAGCATGATTCATTTTTTCTTGATCAATCCTGATCTTATCTTCATTCTTTATGGGTTCTACAGTTATGGCCTTTGATCCATTTGATGATTCTCCTTCGACGAAGCCCAAACCAAATTTGATGCCTGTAGTCCTTTGGCTATTTATAATCTTATCCAACTTTACAGAACTTTCTTCAAGTTTGTGATAACAACTCACTTTTCGATTCATCTCTTCTAGCTGCATCTTTAAACCAACAATCTCTTCTTCTAGCTTGCTGCACTCATCTATTTTCATGGTTAATTGTACTTCGATATCTTTAGATATTTTCTTAGATTCGTCTATCTGTACTTTCAAGCTGGTTATGATTTCATTGGCATCCTCAAACTTTCTTGAAATTTTCTTATTCTTTTTCCTTTCTATACTCAACTCTTTAAGTGCAGCGATCAGCTCACCTTCCAGATCTACTTCAGCCTCAGCCTCAAGTTCTTTATCACATTCCTATTTTTCCTCTATTTTTTCTTCTTCGAATGCCATGAAAAGAGCTTCACCTGTTTCTTCTTCAGAATCCTCACCAGAGTTGTCTTCTGAAGGACTGACATTCTTGGATATGAAACTTTTCTTCTTGAAGTTGCTTTTTCTAAAATTTGGTTTCTTCTTCCAGTCACTTCTTTCTTGATGTGAACCTTCATCACTTTTATTTTTCTCATTAAGTGGACATTTAGCTGCAAAGTGCCCAACACCTCCATAGTTGAAACACTTAAATGGTAGCTTTCCTCTATATTTTCCTTTTCCCCTTATCAGTTTCTGAACAAAGTTTGCTTCCGTTTCATCTGATGTCTCTTCTTCATCGGATTCTTGCTTTGCTTTTATATTTTTATGTGCTTTAAAAGTAGCTTCTCTATCTATGGGTTTAGTTTTTCCTATTCTCATCTCATATGCAGTCAAAGAACCATGCATCTCATCCATACTAAAAGTATTTAGATCTTTAGCTTCTTCTATTGCTGAAACTTTAGAATCAAATCTTTGGGGAAGAGATCTTAGTACCTTTTTCACGATGACAACATCTTCCATTTCCTCGTCGAGTCCTCTAATCGCATTAATGATTCCATTAACTCTCAGCATGTATGCCTCTATGTTCTCATCGTCATTCATTTTTAATGCTTCGAACTGAGCTCGATGCATTTGTAACTTGGCCTCCTTGATCTTGTCGTCTCCTTCATGAATGCTCCTTAGTTTGTCCCACATGTCTTTTGCCATTTTACAACTCATAATATTTATCAGTTCGTTGTCCACTAAACCGCACATGATAGCATTCTTTGCTTTAGAGTTATTCTCAAACAGTTTCTTATCGACAACATCGGTTGGAGGAGTGATGGGTATTGTGTATCCACTGTCTACTGACTCCCAAATGTCATATCCCAAAGCACATAGATATGTCTGCATCCTGAGTCTCCAAAATGCGTAATTAGTTCCATCAAACAATGGTGCTTTGTTTGATGAGAATCCTTCACCACCTGCCATTGTCTCACTTCCAAGATCACCTTAGCCGATTAAGCTTGTTCAGGAACTTGGCTCTGATACCAATTGTTAGTCTCACAATGACACTGAGAGGGGGGGTGAATCAGTGTAGCTATTTTAAATTCAAATCTACAACTCTTAATGCCGAAACAATGAAAACTTAAAATCAGATAAAGCAAGTATAACAAGAGAGCATTCCACAACACACGATGTAACGAGGTTCACCAATTTGGCTACTCCTCAAAAATGACTGCTTGGACTCCCGTCCAAATCCAGTCTTTGCAAAATACCAATTTTACAATCAATTTACCAGCACCCACTGGAAGGAGCACCAACCCCTGATTTATCTGCACCAACAGAAAGGAGCACCAACCCTTGATTTATTTGCACCAACAGAAAGGAGCACCAACCCCTGATTCCAAGCACCAACTCGGACTACAATTTTGAAACTATAAGATTGACATAAAAATGCCTTCGCTTATACAAGACCCTGACTGGTCTATTGCTAACCCAACCTCTCTCGCTATTCACCAAAACACCACACACACTCACGGCTCTGCTTGCTGCACTTTTATGGCCCTCTTATAGCCCTCTTGCTGTGCTTCTCACTGCACTCTTACGGCTCTCTCGGCTCTGCTTAACGCTCTCTTACGACACTCTTCCAACCCTCTTTTCGTAGCTCTTTTTCTCCTTTTCACGATCACTAATTCTCCACGCAGACCTCCTTTTATAACAAAGTTCTGACTTTTCTCTGTAACTGCATCTGTAACTGTCGTACCGACTTCAGTTAACTCTTCTTATTTTAGCTACGTGATCTTCTTCTGTAACTGCACCTATAACTGTCGTATCGACTTCAGTTAACTCTTCTTATTTTAGCTACGTGATCTTCTTTTGTAACTGCACCTGTAACTGTCGTACCGACTTCAGTTAACTATCACATATCTTATTTTGGTTGGGTTCTCTTCTTAGCTCGTGTCAAAGTGACCTGTCATGAAATCGTGACACTTCTGCCTCTTTGTCCTCTTCTCGATTTGTACCCATGAAAACACATGTCGCGATATCATGACACTTTCGCCTTCGTACTCTTCCTCTTTACTTTTGTCATGATATCGTGACACTTCTGCCTTCTTACTTTCTCTCTCCTTCTTTAGTCATGAAAATGCGACATGTCATGATATCATGACACTTTTTCTCCTTTGCTCTTTCTCTTGCTTTCGGGTCATGAAAACCCGACATGTCATGATATCGTGACACTTTTTCTCCTTAGCTCTTTCTCTTGCCTTCGGGTCCTGAAAAATTGACATGTCACGATATCGTGACACTTTTTCGTCCGTACAAACTTCCTTGCAATATGTCGTGAAATCGTGACACTTTTTCTTCCGTACATCTCTCTTGCAATATGTCACGAAATCGTGACACTTTTTCTTTTGGACTCTCTCTCCTGCAATATGTCACGAAATCATGACACTTTTTCTTCCATACAATCTCTCTTGCAATATGTCATGAAATCGTGACACTTTTTCTTTTGGACTCTCTCTCCTACAATATGTCATGAAATTGTGACACTTTTTCTTTCGTACAATCTTTCTTGCAATATGTCATGAAATCGTGACACTTTTTCTTTTAGACTCTCTCTCCTGCAATATGTCATGAAATCGTGACACTTTTTCTTCCGTACAATCTCTCTTGTAATATGTCATGAAATCGTGACACTTTTTCTTCCGTACAATCTCTCTTACAATATGTCATGAAATCGTGACACTTTTTCTACTTGCCTTTTTCTTTTCCAACATGTGAAATCGTGACAGTTTTTCTTGCTTGCTCTTTCTCTCCGAACATGTCATGAAATCATGATAGTTTTGCTTGCTTGCTCTTTCTCTCCGAACATGTCATGAAATCGTGATAGTTTTGCTTGCTTGCTCTTTCTCTCCGAACATGTCATGAAATCATGATAGTTTTGCTTGCTTGCTCTTTCTCTCCGAACATGTCATGAAATCATGATAGTTTTTTGCTTGCCTTTCTCTCGAACATGTCATGATATCGTGATAGTTTTGCTTTTTTCTCAACATGTCACGATATCGCGATAGTTTTTCTTTCTTGCTCAACATGTCGCGATATCACGATAGTTTTCTTCCTTGTGATTTTCTTTTGATTTTTAGTATATGGGCCACTTCTATCTTCTTGGACAACCTATAGCAACTTCACCCAAACATCAGAAACATCCTCATAAGCATTTAACAACACTTGAACTCCTACTCTGAAGAACCTCTTAACTCCTGTCCACTGCATCAACCGATCTGTCTGACTGTGTTGACAACAATGACAATACTGTTGCTGCACCTTGCTCAACAATCTCCCCCTTTGGAATTGTTGGCAACACACGTGCAATTTCCTTTAATTCTTCTCCCCCTTTGACAATAATACCAAAGGGCTGTTGCAGACTCCCCTTGAGTCCATGCACAACATTCTCGAGCACAAATTATTACAGTTAGCAAAAATTACAAACATGAGCAAAAAGATAATCAAATATACAAATGCTCCCCCCGAGAATGTGGTCCCGATTGCTAGTCAATGCTTGGGAAGCGTGACCACTCCCAATTTATTGCGAAGGTACTCAAAAATTTCTTTGGGCAACGGTTTTGTGAAGATATCCGCTACTTGCTCTGTAGTTGGGACAAAATCCAACTTAACCTCACCTTCCGCAACTTTCTCCTTCAGAAAGTGATATCGGATAGCAATATGTTTTGTGCGAGAATGCATAACCGGATTCTTTGAGATGTTAATGGCACTGGTGTTATCACACTTAACTAAAATTGGCTCACTAAAGTTAATGCCAAGATCTTTCAGGGTTTGTTTCATCCATAAAACCTACGTACAACACGTTGATGCTGCAATATATTCTGCCTCTACTGTGGATAAGGAGACTGACTCTTGTTTCTTACTGTGCCATGCGACCAACCTGTCTCCAAGATAAAATGCACCTCCACTGGTACTCTTTCTATCATCGACACATCTTGCCCAATCTGCATCTGAATACGCAATAAGGGTGAAATCCTTACCTTTCGGATACCATAACCCATACTCCATAGTACCCTTCAGATACCGAAGAATCCTCTTCACTGATGTCACATGAGTCTCCTTGGGACTCGCTCTAAAATCGTGCTACCATGCAAACTTCCTGCAAGATATCCGGTCCGGTAGCCATCAAATACGATAAGCTCCAAATCATAGATCTGTACATGGTTTGATCAACATCCGGAGATTTGTCATCCTTGCTCAATTTGCAACCTGTCATCATGGGAGTGCTAACAGGCTTACAATCCTCCATTGTGAACTTTTTTAGCATCTCTTTCACATATTTAACTTGAGAAATAAATATGCCCTTCTCATTTTGATTAACTTGCAGTCCGAGAAAATACGAAAGTTCACCAATCATTGACATTTCAAATTCTTTCTGCATCTTAATTGCTAAATCTTTACACGAATCATCATTGTTGCTGCCAAAGATGATATCATCTACGTATACAACAAGGACAATGAGATGGCCATTCTCTGTTTTGATATACAAATTGCTGTCCACCATACCCTTTTTGAACCCTTGTTGAGTAAGATAGTTGTCTAGCCTTGCATACCATGCTCTGGGTGCCTGTTTCAAGCCATACAGTGCTTTCTTCAACTTGCAGACGAATTTGGGATTATCACCGAGTTGGAAACCATCTCGCTGCTCAATATAGACCTCTTCTTCAAGTTTTCCATTCAAAAATGCTGATTTCACGTCCATTTGAAAAACTTTGAAATTCTTGTGAACTGCTAAAGCCAGAAACATTCTAATTGCCTCTAGTCTAGCCACTGGTGCAAAGGTTTCTTCAAAGTCAATACCTTCAACTTGTGCATAGCCTTTACAGACCAATCTTGCTTTATTCCTGACTATCTGTCCATCTTCATTCAATTTGTTTCGAAAAACCCATTTAGTACCGATTATATTTTTATTTGCAGGTCTTGGTACTAACTCCCAGGTTTTGTTTTTCTCGATCTGATCTAATTCTTCATTTATTGTCGTCATCCAACTTTCATCTTTGCTTGCTTCAACAACATTTTTGGGCTCAATGCTGGATAATAGAGAGTAGTTACTTACTACTCTTCTTCTTGTCTGAACACCAACTGTGGGGTCTCCAATTATTTGCTCTCTAGGATGATTTTTCTGCCATTCGCTTGTTTTGAATTTCTTGTTTTCTTCCTCTTCCGAGACACTACTTAAATCATCTGAGTCAATTTTTTGTTTCTTCTCTGTTTCCTCTTCCTCATCTCCTTCAATAACCTCTTCATAAATTGGGTAGTTTTCTTCATAGCTAATTTCTCGTTCCCTACCTTCATCAACTTTAACATCGGCACTCTCCACAATTTTCTTTAGCCTCTTGTTGTAGCATGTATAGGCTTTGCTTTTTGTCGAATAGCCAAGAAAAATACCTTCATCGACTCTATCTTCAAACTTACCAAGATTATCTTCAGTTCTTTTGATGTAACACTTGCTGCCAAAAACTTTAAAGTATCTTGTTGTTGCCTTTTTACCGAACCACAACTCATACGGAGTTTTGCTTTCATGTGTCCTCAACATGCACCTATTTTGGATGTATACCATAGTATGGACTGCCTCTTTCCAAAATCATCTCGCTATTTTGCTCTCAGTCAACATAGTCCGTGCCATTTCTTGCACTGTCCTGTTCTTTCTTTCTACCACACCATTCTGCTGAGGTGTCCTTGCTCGCTGAAAACTATCTCCTAATCCCATACTTTTCACAGTATTCTGCAAACTCCTCCGAAATGAACTCTCCTCCTCTATCTCGATCTTAAACATTTAATCATTTTTCCTGTTTGATTCTCAAATTATTTTTTAAAAATATTGAACATCTCAAATGCATCTCGATTTAAGCTTCAAAAATAGTACCCATGTCATCCTGGAATAGTCATCTATGCACAACATAAAGTATTTGTCACCATTTATGCTTTGCGTTCTCATGGGTCCACATAAATGAGTATGTATTAGTTCTAAAGGTTTGCTTGTGAAGTACTCTTTTGTTTTAAATGTGGCTCTAGTTTGCTTCCCCTTTTGGCATGAAGCACAAATGCTATTTAATGGTTTGCCAATGGTGGGAATATCTCTCACTGCCCCTTTTGAGCTGATTTTTACTAGATTGTCAAAACTGATATGACCGAGCCTCTTGTGCCACAACCAATTTTCTTCTTCCTGTCCAATCAAGCACGCTCCTTCTGAAGTCTCTGAGAGAGTATACAAGGTTGCCAGATGTCCTTGATCCAGTTGCTATCAACTTTCCACAGTTTGTTGTTCTGACTTCACAACCCCGCTTCTTGAAAATTACTTCATGACCTCTGTCACAAATCTGACTTACGCTTAACAAGTTATGCTTCAGACCAATCACAAACAAGACTTCTTTTGACTTGATTTTTCCGTCACTGATCTTAACTGATCCTTTGCCAACTATCTTAGCTCCATCATTATTTCCAAATTTTACGTAACCACCTTCATATTTCTGTAACTTCTCAAATTTTTGTTTGTCGCCTGTTCGCCTGTCATATGACTGGAGCATCCACTATCAAGTATCCATGGTGTAGATTTGTTCTATGCTTTAAATGTTGTCTGTACGATCAAGGATTCCTTTTCTTCCTTGGGTCGCTCCTTTTCTTTCCACTCTGGTTTGATTACAGTTTTGGTCACTTGTTTTGACTTTTCTTTGTCAGTAGCCTGTGCATGTTTTTCGGGAAATTTTCTATTTTGTCTCAAACCATTTGGTTGAAATTTTCTTCCCTGATGTTTATTTGCTGCAAATGTACTTCGACAATTTCTTGCAATGTGCCCAAAATTATGACAGTTATAACATTCTACTGCATAATCCATCAACGGTGAAAAAACATTTCTACTGGTAAAGTTTCTCTGTCCTACATTATACTTGCAATCTGCAATCTTATGTCCATAACCATTGCATTTAAAACAATAACCATAAAAGAAATGAGTGAACCTGGGTGATGGTCTTTGCCATTTTGTAGTGGGAGCCACAAATCTTCTTCTCCTTTGATGAGTGACATTGGTGAATCCATCATTGTCAATACTCTTCTCGTGCCTGGCATTATTGCTTTCTTTAGCATGATTCATTTTTTCTTGATCAGTCCTGATCTTATCTTCATTCTTTATGGGTTCTACAGTTATGGCCTTTGATCCATTTGATGATTCTCCTTCGACGAAGCCCAAACCAAATTTGATGCCTGTAGTCCTTTGGCTATTTATAATCTTATCCAACTTTACAGAACTTTCTTCAAGTTTGTGATAACAACTCACTTTTCGATTCATCTCTTCTAGCTGCATCTTTAAACCAACAATCTCTTCTTCTAGCTTACTGCACTCATCTATTTTCATGGTTAATTGTACTTCGATATCTTTAGATATTTTCTTAGATTCGTCTATCTGTACTTTCAAGCTGGTTATGATTTCATTGGCATCCTCAAACTTTCTTGAAATTTTCTTATTCTTTTTCCTTTCTATACTCAACTCTTTAAGTGCAGCGATCAGCTCACCTTCCAGATCTACTTCAGCCTCAGCCTCAAGTTCTTTATCACATTCCTATTTTTCCTCTATTTTTTCTTCTTCGAATGCCATGAAAAGAGCTTCACCTGTTTCTTCTTCAGAATCCTCACTAGAGCTGTCTTCCGAAGGACTGACATTCTTGGATATGAAACTTTTCTTCTTGAAGTTGCTTTTTCTAAAATTTGGTTTCTTCTTCCAGTCACTTCTTTCTTGATGTGAACCTTCATCACTTTTATTTTTCTCATTAAGTGGACATTTAGCTGCAAAGTGCCCAATGCCTCCATAGTTGAAACACTTAAATGGTAGCTTTCCTCTGTATTTTCCTTTTCCCCTTATCAGTTTTCGAACAAAGTGTGCTTCCATTTCATCTGATGTCTCTTCTTCATCGGATTCTTGCTTTGCTTTTATATTTTTATGTGCTTTAAAAGCAGCTTCTCTATCTGTGGGTTTAGTTTTTCCTATTCTCATCTCATATGCAGTCAAAGAACCATGCATCTCATCCATACTAAAAGTATTTAGATCTTTAGCTTCTTCTATTGCTAAAACTTTAGAATCAAATCTTTGGGGAAGAGATCTTAGTACCTTTTTCATGATGACAGCATCTTCCATTTCCTCACCGAGTCCTCTAATCGCATTAATGATTCCATTAACTCTCAGCATGTATGCCTCTATGTTCTCATCGTCATTCATTTTTAATGCTTCGAACTGAGCTCGATGCGTTTGTAACTTGGCCTCCTTGATCTTGTCATCTCCTTCATGAATGCTCCTTAGTTTGTCCCACATGTCTTTTGCCATTTTACAACTCATAATATTTATCAGTTCGTTGTCCACTAAACCGCACATGATAGCATTCTTTGCTTTAGAGTTATTCTCAAATAGTTTCTTACCGACAACATCGGTTGGAGGAGTGATGGGTATTGTGTATCCACTGTCTATTGACTCCCAAATGTCGTATCCCAAAGCGCATAGATATGTCTGCATCCTGAGTCTCCAAAATGCGTAATTAGTTTCGTCAAACAATGGTGCTTTGTTTGATGAGAATCCTTCACCACCTGCCATTGTCTCACTTCCAAGATCACCTTAGCCGATTAAGCTTGTTCAGGAACTTGGCTCTGATACCAATTGTTAGTCTCACAATGACACTGAGAGGGGGGTGAATCAGTGTAGCTATTTTAAATTCAAATCTACAACTCTTAACGCCGAAACAATGAAAACTTAAAATCAGATAAAGCAAGTATAACAAGAGAGCATTCCACAACACACGATGTAACGAGGTTCACCAATTTGGCTACTCCTCAAAAATGACTGCTTGGACTCCCGTCCAAATCTAGTCTTTGCAAAATACCAATTTTACAATCAATTTACTAGCACCCACCGGAAGGAGCACCAACCCCTGATTTATCTGCACCAATAGAAAGGAGCACCAACCCCCGATTTATCTACACCAATAGAAAGGAGCACCAACCCCTGATTCCAAGCACCAACTCGGACTGCAATTTTGAAACTATAAGATTGACATAAAAATGCCTTCGCTTATACAAGACCCTGACTGGTCTATTGCTAACCCAACCTCTCTCGCTATTCACCAAAACACCACACACACTCATGACTTTGCTTGCTTGCACTTTTACAGCCCTCTTATAGCCCTCTTTTCTTCTTCACTCTTACTCTCTCGACTCTACTTAACGCTCTCTTACGACCCTCTTCCAACCCTCTTTTTGCAGCTCTTTTTCTACTTTTCACAACCAACTAATTCTCCATGCAGACCTCCTTTTATAACAAAGTTCTAACTTTTCTCTGTAAATGCATCTGTAACTTCGTACCGACTTCAGTTAACTCTTCTTATTTTAGCTACGTGATCTTCTTCTGTAACTGCACAACTGTCGTACCGACTTCAGTTAACTCTTCTTATTTTAGCTACGTGATCTTCTTCTGTAACTGCACCTGTAACTGTCGTACCGACTTCAGTTAACTGTCACATATCTTATTTTGGCTGGGTTCTCTTCTTAGCTCATGCCAAAGCGACCTGTCATGAAATCGTGACACTTCTGCCTCTTTGTCCTCTTCTCGGACTTGTACCCATGAAAACACATGTCGCGATATCGTGACACTTTCGCCTCCGTACTCTTCCTCTTTACTTTTGTCGCGATATCGTGACACTTTTTCTCCTTTGCTCTTTCTCTTGCCTTCGGGTCGCGAAAACGCGACATGTCGCGATATCGCGACACTTTTTCTCCTTTGCTCTTTCTCTTGCCTTCGGGTCACGAAAACTCGACATGTCGCGATATCGCGACACTTTTTCTCCCTTACAACCTTCCTTGCAATATGTCACGAAATCGTGACACTTTTTCGTCCGTACAACCTCTCTTGCAATATGTCACGAAATCGTGACACTTTTTCTTCCGTACAATCTCTCTTGCAATATGTCATGAAATCGTGACACTTTTTCTTCCATACAATCTCTCTTGCAATATGTCACAAAATCGCGACACTTTTCTTTCGGACTCTCTCTCCTGCAATATGTCATGAAATCGTGACACTTTTTCTTCCGTACAATCTCTCTTGCAATATGTCATGAAATCGTGACACTTTTTCTTTCGGACTCTCTCTCCTGCAATATGTCACGAAATCATGACACTTTTTCTTCCGTACAATCTCTCTTGCAATATGTCACGAAATCGTGACACTTTTTCTTTCGTACAATCTCTCTTGCAATATGTCACAAAATCGCGACACTTTTTCTACTTGCCTTTTTCTCTTCCAACATGTCACGAAATCGCGACAATTTTGCTTGCTTGCGCTTTCTCTCCGAACATGTCATGAAATCATGACATTTTTGCTTGCTTGCGCTTTCTCTCCGAACATGTCATGAAATCGTGATAGTTTTGCTTGCTTGCGCTTTCTCTCCGAACATGTCACGAAATCACGACAGTTTTTCTTGCTTGCGCTTTCTCTCCGAACATGTCATGAAATCGTGACAGTTTTTCTTGCTTGCACTTTCTCTCCGAACATGTCACAAAATCGTGACAGTTTTGCTTTCTTCTCAACATGTCGCGATATCGCGACAGTTTTTCTTTCTTGCTCAACATGTCGTGATATCACGATAGTTTTCTTCCTTGTGTTTTTCTTTTGATTTTTAGCATATGGGCCACTTCGGTCTTCTTGGACAACCTGTAGCAACTTCACCCAAACATCACAAACATCCTCATAAGCATTTAACAACACTTGAAATTCTGCTCTGAAGAACCTCTTAACTCCTGTCCACTGCATCAACCGATCTATTTGACTGTGTTGACAACAATGACAATATTGTTGTTGCACCTTGCTCAACAAACTGTATCATTTCTAAAAACCCTAACTCTTTTAGAGCTTGAGTAATTTGCTCGTGCTACCCATTCTTAGATATAATTATACCTTCAAACTAAAATGGCATTGTACAGGTACCATTTTTACCTATACCCATACCATATCTAAAATTTATTTGCTTTGTTTGCCTAACATATTCCAAGGTGAACAACCTATCTGTGACATAATGGAAAAGCAAAAAGGGTTTCCTTATAAACCCATAGAGTCTGATAACATCTCCCTGAGTGAGAATGAACCAGTCACCCTCCTCTACATGTTTGTTTTGTAAAACTTTTATAGCTTTTGGGGTCAGTATTCTTATTTCTTCGTACATAATTTATAGGATTGGCCCTAAAATGTCCTTGTTAAAATTATAATAAGACTTTGTATTATACAATACATTAGTCCATTCATACACAGGAAGGGTTCTTCCTTGCTCGTATTTACCATGCACTGAAATAAAAGTGATCTCTTGAGCCAATAAAAAAAAATCCAAACTAAATATGAAGAAAATTTAAAAGAAGCCTGAACTTGGCAAAAAATATACCCTAGCTAGTCGAAAAACATGGGTCTGATGCTCCCATACATAATTGAAGAGACATAATTCATAGGGTTTGAAATTTAATTGAATAATGCAATCTGCCATCCATAGAATTTTTTGTTAGACTTCAGGCCCACCACCATAGCTAAAATAGAAAATAACTCTGGGTTTTTGAAATCCGCCAGAGGAATGGGAGTTTCAGGCATGGTCCCTCCAATAGGTGGTTTCTTCAATTGTAGTGCCAAGAAATTTCTTATGTTCTCAAAAGGGATAAAATACTTCACCTAGTCTGTAGTGTCAAAAGTTTTTGGCTTTAATACAGTCACATGACCAATAGCAAAGGCGATAATGAAATAATCTGGGCTTAGGGTGAAAAGGGCTCTACCCTGGGAATTTCTTATGGTCCTCTCTTTGGCATCATAAAAATGTGTCATGGCCTTAATCAACTCGGTACAGGGATGAATAGGAATATAAACATACCAATAGAGTGTATAATTGAATGCAAAAGTAGTGAAAGAATACACAGTAATACCTATGGTCATTCTCTCTTCGATATCCTTCCATATTCTCTCTGGGTTTTTCCATGTTATAGTAGTATCGCCAATTCTAGCATCTTTGTCAATGAATTTTTTTTCTGCTTTATCCTCACATCTCACTTTTGGGGAAGCATAAGATGATGCCACCATTGTTGTATTCTAGCTACTCTTCTTTAGGGCCATGGGAAAACACTTGTAGATATTTTTTGCACTAGGTTTGAGCTTGAAAATAAAAAATATAAAATAATTTGCAGCAGAAGAACTCAGTTGAGAGTGAATTAGGGTTTTTCACATTGATTAGAAAGAACATGCATGGATTGCATTAATTGCGGTTTGTGGACTTGGATTTCTCAAATCTTCTCATACTTCATTTCTACCATATTCTCGTATGCTAAATTTTTTGGCCAATCACTGGTTGATGCATTCAAAAAAATCATGCTCTTCAAAGTCTCAATTATTCGTAAAGGAGGTACCTTCCCACCAATAATCGAAATGTTACGTGGCAAAATTTGAATTTTTAGCTATTACATATCGACAAGGTAGCGCTTTTTCTATTTTTTCCTTTTGTTTGTTGAATTTGGATGGTCGCAAAATTGTGACAAAAATCGTTACAAGCTGAAAACTATAAAATTTTAGAAAATACCATATAATATACATAATATACAAGAATAATTTTTTATCTATTCAAAGTAGCCATTCACTGGAATTGGTTGAACCTCACCCTTCTCATATTTCAACTAAAATGAATTGGATTGTTTCTCAACAATTATCTTGAAGGGACCTTCACAAAAGGCATCAAATTTCTAGTGGTGCCTTGGCTTAGCTTTTCTTTCATTCCACTTTAAAATCGAGTCTCCAACTTTAAAATTTCTAAAAGTAGTCTTTTTATCAAACCACCCTTTGGTGTCAACCATGTGCTTCTGATGGTGGTTATAAGCCTTCTCCCTCTGCTCTTCTAGCTATAGGAGTTACATCAATCTAGACTTCATTGGTTGAATTTCTTCAACATCGATCTGGTTGAACAAATTCAAAGCTGGTATCTCTATATGTATGGGCAGAATAGCCTCTTTTCCATAGACCAAGGAATAGGGTGATGTATCAATAGATTTTTTTAATTAAAATTCTATCAGCCCACAATGCTTGGTTTATCAAGGAGTGCCAAATTCTCTTGTTATCCTTTAGAGTCCTCTTCACACTTTTGAGAATATTTTTGTTTGTAAATTCTGCCAAACCATTCCCTTTGTTGGAATATTTTCAACATTGCCTCCTTAGTCCTAAGTATTAAGTCCTAGTATTTAGTTTTAGTTTAATATTTTGATTTACATATTTCTAGTTAATTTGATTAGCATATGTTGAGGTTTTGGCTTGGTTGGTCAATGTTTGACCATAGTCCAAGATTAGCATGTTGTTAGGATAAGAGCTATCTTTAAGTTAGTTTGTTGTAATAAGTTTAAGAGAATTTCTCTCAACCACCGTGTCTATTTTTAGTTCTTTAAAGAACTATAAAACTATGTAATGCATTGTTGATCAATAGAACAATTTCACCATTGTTTCTCATTTGGTATTATAATAGGTTTTCTCAGATGGATCAAAACCTGTGGAGAGTGGCGTGAAGAGATCTGAAGCACGCACCTTGTCAGAGAAACTCAAGTGGCCAGCGCTCAACAGATTTTCAAGGAAGATCTCGACTAAATCATTAATATCTCACGTATTTGGAGTTATTTGATTATAAAATTTTGAGGGTTGTTATATAATTGTATCAAGAGGATGAAATCAAAATTTCAGGTGATTTGGAGCTAATTTTCTGATTTTATTAGCATTTTGAGTTTTTAAATAAAATTGTTTTATAAGATGGAATACAAGGTATTTGCTTCTCAAATTTTGGGAGAAATATTATTTCGATAAAATCATAATTCAGAAAAAATTTCAGGTCATTTGGATCTGTATTGATTGATTTGTGTGAAAAAAAATGGAAAAAGTAAATGATCACATCTTTTTCACATTTGTGAATTTTCTTCCAAAATTTAGAGGGTTTTCATATTATTGTCTCAGGAATACAAAGTTTAATTTTTAGAAATTTTGGAGTTGTATGGATTGATTTATGTGAAAACATTGAAGTTGTCTCAAAAACACTCTAAGATCTAGAAAGGGCAAAAGTAAATTGATCACATATTTCTCATTTGTGTGAATTTGCTTCTAAAATTTAGTGGATTTTTAATAATTATACCAGAATTCTACAAGAAAGTAGTGGCTGAGAGCTAGGTGGAATATTGATGAGTGGTGGATTGCAGAATGGCCACCATGTATAAAGAATTGGAAGTGCCCAAATTCAATGGAGATAATTATGCTATTTGGAGCATAATTATGAAGACCTTATTGAAGGCTCAAGACTTATGGGATATAATTCAATAAGGCTATGAGGAACCTTCTTGGAGAAAGCTACAAGGTGAGGAGAGAAAAGAGAAGAAGGATCAACAATATGCAAATTTCTTAGCTCTTATGGATTTGAGGAGAGGAATGGAAAATAATATTTTTCCTCTCATAGCCAATTGTAGATCAGCTACAATGGCATGGCAAGTATTGAAGGATGCTTATGGGTTTGATGAGGACACCCCTAAAGCCATGAGTGACAATCATGAAGATTGTTTAAGCAAGGAGGAGCCTTGCTTCCTTGAAGTAGTTTCTGAATTAGATCCTTTTGAAGGAGTTTTTGAAGAGTCTTGTAAAGACTCATATGAAGCCATGCTTTGTAGTGGAGAATTATTTCTTGCAAAGGAAGGCCTATATGTAGAAAACCAACAACATGAAGAATGCTTCATGGAGGAAGCATATGTTGCTGAATTTTGTGATGAAAATATAATAAAAGGTGTGTATTCCTCATGAGGACGAGGAGGAAGAAGAGGATTTGTTGATAGAATGCAAAGTGATAAAAAATATCTCATGGAGGAGATAAATGAAGAGTGTATTATGGATAATACACATAAAATTCTCATGGGAGATAATAAAGAAGATAATAGGATCAACCAAAATTGTTGGCATGTTGATGGAGAAGTAATGTTCATGGAAGACCATTGTCTTGAAGACCATTCACTTGGAATGGATGTATGCTCTCTTAACAAAGCAAATGAAGATATCCTACAAGGAGAAGATAAAATTTTTAGAGTTCCTCTAAAGGGGGAGAAGAATGTGACAAATGAGATAGAAACAGAAAATGAAAATGAGATTGCTGATTTTATTGTTGTAATGGCAAAGAAAACATCACTCATGGATGATGATCACTCACTTGGAGTGACTACATTGCAGAAAGAGAGTTGTCTTGAAAAGGCAAAAATGTATGATTGCTTGAATGAATGGTGTTTCAACACACCAACATGGATTGAAAAAAGGAGGAGAACTCTTAGTGAAGAGTTGATGGTTGATCTTGAAGCAACATACCCTAAAGGAGAACTACTACAAAATAACTTTATGGGAAGCACCAAATCTACTCATACTAAAGGTAATGTTTTTATGATTAATGATTTGTTTTTTGTGAGCAGGAATGAAAAGAAAGGTGATTGTCTCATTGAGACAACTTTGATGAAAAGTCTTCTTGGAGAGAATACAGTGATGGAGAACTTGGGTCATGGGTCACATGGATTAAAATGATGTGTTCAAAATTCCTTGGGAGAAGGATTCTTGTAAAGTCATTGTTGTGAGAGAATATTTGTGTGAGGAGCAACTTTATGTTGCATATGTAGTTGGTCATTATATGGCCATATTTGTTGTGATATTTTGTGTGGAAATATGTGAAAGAGTTTTATGGTATAATCATCTATGTGAGATGATTAATTGTAAATACTCATGTGGAGTATTGTTTAGTGTTGAAGATGTAAAAGAAGATCAAAATGTGAGAGCATGGTTTAAATACCATAATGATAAAGATTTAAGAGAGTGGTTGCTGAAAACCACAAGAGGAGATACTTTTGTTGAAGGGGGAGCTAATCAACAAAAGAAGGCACTCAAGCATTTGCAGGAAATTCCACATGAAGAGTGGAAGGAGTGCCACCATAAGTATTTTGTAAATTCTGATTTCTTGATTCAATATTGGAGGAAACGTAAGAGAAATATTTTCTTCCAACTCTGCGATGCTTAAATAACTCTTGCATGAGTGTCTTTAGCAGCAAGGGGGAGAATTTTGGAATATTTTCAACATTGCCTCCTTAGTTCTAAGAATTAAGTCCTAGTATTTAGTTTTAGTTTAATATTTTGATTTACATATTTCTAGTTAATTTGATTAGCATATGTTGAGGTTTTATCTTGGTTGGTCAATGTTTGACCATAGTCCAAGATTAGCATGTTGTTAGGATAAGAGCTATCTTTAAGTTAGTTTGTTGTAATAAGTTTAAGAGGATTTCT
The DNA here is from genome assembly GCA_028583015.1 of Wollemia nobilis. Lineage (NCBI taxonomy): Eukaryota > Viridiplantae > Streptophyta > Pinopsida > Araucariales > Araucariaceae > Wollemia > Wollemia nobilis. The sequence goes on along the minus strand of JAQPPZ010017175.1, from coordinate 1,038,043 downwards.
CTCAACCACCGTGTCTATTTTTAGTTCTTTAAAGAACTATAAAACTATGTAATGCATTGTTGATCAATAGAACAATTTCACCATTGTTTCTCACCCTTGTGGGTAGTAATTGGAGGAGGTCTTCAAGTATATACCATATTTACCAGAAAATTCAATCATATTTGCTCCGATGAAGGCTGATTCATTGTTTGTGACCAATGCATCTGGTATGCCAAACCTTGTAATCAAGCTTTCTAAAAACTCAATCACAACTTTCTTATCAAATTTCTTATTGGGAATTGCTTCAACCCACCTGGTAAAATAATCTGTAGCAGTGAGTATATATTTGTGACCAACTGATTAATTTGGATTTATTACTCCAATAAAATATAACCCCCATTGTTGAAAAGGCTCTTCAACTTGGATAGATATCAGAGGCATAGGGACATTTTTGTTTCTCCTTATGTATCTATGATATTCTTCACACTTTTTGATAATTTTGAAAGCATCTGAGAAAATGGAGGGCCAATAGCAATATGTTCTGAGTATCTTTAGTGCAGTATTTCTTCTTAAGTAGTGTCCACCAGACAGACCTCCATAGAATTTCTTTAGAACCTTTTGTATCTGATCTCTCTTTATGCACTTTAGCAGTATGCCATCTATGTTTTTCTATACAACCCTTTTGGTAAAAGATTGTATTTTAAAGCTTGGTTTCTATACCCTCTTCTCTATGAAGCATTCAGATTATCTGGGTATTTTCCAGTATAAAAATATTCCACAAGGTTGTCAGTCCAGTCGATGTTCTTTAGAGTTTGATCTTATTATGAATTCAACATTAGGTCTTGGTAGGCTATATGATCATTTGGTGCTTGCTTAGCCAAATCTTGGCATAAGGCTTTGCCCCTTACTAACTTGGTTGGGTGTATTTCTACATCATACTCTTGTATCTTCATTACCCAACCTACTCTTTTCTCGCCGAGTTCTCCCTATATTACAAAGTTCCTAACATCAAGATGAATTACATAGACAATAGTTTTACTTTGTGACAAGAAGTGCCTAAATATTTTTAGGGATTTCATAACTGCATATACTTATTTTTCAATAAAGTTATATCTTTCTTCATGATCATGCATGGTCTGACTTAGAAAGGCTATAGGCATTTCTTCGTCATCTATTCCCTTTTGGTTGAGAACTGCAACATAGGTTTCTTGCCCTTTGAAAATATATAAAATTAATCTTCTAGAGTAATCAAGGTTAACAAGCACAGGTGCTTGAGCTATTTCTTCCTTTATATTTCAAAATGCTTCTTTTCTTGGGTCTATCCATTTGAACTGGGTATCCTTATTTAGTAGTTCTATCATTTGTTTGATAATTTATGCAAAATATGCTATAAACTTGTGTACAAAATTTATCTATCCAAAGAAGGATTGCAAGCCTTTCTTGTTTGCTGGTAGGGGAAGCTCTAGGAGTGCTTTTACTCTATCAAGATCGATGGCCAATCCAGCTTTTGAGATGACATGGCCTAGTAGAATTCCTTCTACAACAAATATGGATTTCTTTGGGTTCAAATATATACCAAATTCTCTGTATTTTTTAAATACCTCCTTAAGGTGTTCTACATGGTCTTGTTTATGGTGAGAGAAGACTACCATATCATCTAAATAGATGAATATGACCTTATTAGCAATTTTTCCAAAAGTCGCATCCATTACCCTTTGAAAATTTGCTCCTGCATGGAACAAACCAAAAGGTATCGTTTGATAAGAAAATATCCCCCACTTGGTGGTGAAGGCAGTATTGTATTGATCTTCATCTCTAATCCATACCTGATTGTAACCATAGAATCCATCCAATAAGGAGAATATCTCTACCCCTACTACTGTATGTAAAATTTGATCTATCTATGGAAGAGGATAATGATATTTTAGGGAAGCTCTATTCAGGTTTCTGAAGTCAACACACAGTCTAATATCCCCATTTTTATTTCTAATTGAGACTAGATTAGCTACCCAGGTAGAGTTTTTAATAGGGTATACTATCTTGGCTTCAAGGAACTTTAACAACTCTTGTTTCATTAATGCTTCTATATTTGGGTTTATAGGTCTTTGGTTTTTCCCGAAGGAATTTGCATCTTATTCCAACTCAATGGTGTGTTGTATGGTTTCTTTCTTGTGTAATTTGATATCGTTATACACACAAGCAATAATTTTTGAGAATTTCTTGTATAATTTCTTGATTTGGTTTAACTCTTCTTCTATACAATTAATCCCAACTTTGATCATTTTTCCTGGATCTAGTTGGATTTTCTTGTACCGACATTTATCAATATTTATTTTATGACCTATTGCTCTGTCATTATTATAAAAAAGGTTTTCAAGGGTGATCAACCCCTTTGGAATATGATTATTATTTAATTGGATTAGACCTTCTTCTTCACATTCTAGCACTATGATGCTTGAACAATTCATTTCATAGGTTAAGAAATCTAATATTTGCTCATCACTTTCAAATACTTGCCAAAAAATATTTTTATCTAGCATAGAGGGTTTTTATATGAGCCTTTCTGTTTTGGACTTCTGGATGACATCGTTGATGGGGTAGAAATTTGATCCTACATACGCTAACAGATCAGAGTGGGTATTTTGCTCTCTAGGAATTGTTTTAATGTTTAAAGCTTTAAATATTTCCATGAGGTGCCACACCTTATTCCTATATGCTTTGAGATAATGTTGTTTACTTCTACATTTTTCTGTGACTTGATTCACAATGAGTTATGAATATCCATATATCTATAACTATTTGACACCTAGTTTTTCAAATTTTCTTAGACCCAAATAGAGCACTTCGTACTCAGCTGCATTGTTTGTACAACTCCAAGTCAATATATAAGAGAAAACCTTTTCTTTACCTATAGGATAAATTAGAACTATGTCGACATTGGTTCTATTTTTTCATCTAGCGCCATTAGAGAAAAATTTCTAGAGCTGATTAGTAGGCTTATCTTCTCTGGGAGCAGGAGCTGCTTGGCTTTTTTTAGCTTTATAATAGAGTAACTTCCCATCTCAGTTTCTACCATAGCGTTGAAGTTTTTTAAAGAGAACTTATCTTCTGTTTGAAGTTCCTACAAGGTCTCTTCCATTATATCAAGGTCTTCCATTTCATTTGTCATCATGTTTACAACATCGATCTCTTCTACCTTTTTTATATGAAAGGTGGATGGTTTTTCATTAAATATATTGATTCTTATACCTTTGAAATGTATTTCCAAATGTGAATAGTCTAAATATAGATATCCTCCTATCTTAGCCATGAATTCTTTGGATAAACACATGTCGAAGTATGGTTCTAAATCCACTACTACCACTTCTTGTATAACTACAATTTGAGGTATTCTATGAAGCTTTATAGGGATATATTTGATTACCCCTACAATTTTTACTGGATTACCATCCAACTATAGAACTCCTGGGCTGCTCCTAGTGTATTCCATTCCCATTATGTCACACACTTCTTTTGGTATTATTGTGGTAGCAGCACCTAAATCTATCATGCAATTACGTACAACTCATCCTTCCATTTGAAGGGATAGATAAAAATTGGTGGCCTATTATTTATAGTAGTAGATGTAAGTTTGCCTGAACTGCATTTTAGTAATAGGGATTCCTACCTTTGCTTTTTATTGACCTCAAAGATTCCTGTAACAGGTCAATTTGGTCAGGAAACTGCAGGGCATCATACATACTTTCTTTCGAAGGGGTCTTCTTCATATCTTCTACTATATTTAAGGAATTTGAATCGACATTATTCTTTATTTAGCAAAAGTATCATATATGCTTATGTATCCTTGAGTTGTTTTCATTCTCTGTCTCTTAGTAAGATAAGGAAATATTAACTTATTCCTAGCTTGCTCTTGAGTTTTAGCCTCCTTTTGTGTGATATATTTTTTACGTACTTTTGATCCAGTGTTTTGGGTAGGGACTTGAGGCTTCTTTTAATAGGGGATATTCTTTTTAGGTAGAGCCTTAGGGACCAAGGGAAAATTTAGAGGCTGAAGTTCCTGGGGATCTTCTTACAGAGGTTTCTTATCTGATCTTGTCAAAATAACAACTTGTTCTACTAAAGGCATCATGAAATTGTGGTTCACTTCTCTGATCATTTTCACATATCCCTTCAAGGTTTTCTTACATGAACTTTACCCATGCGGGTCATTACATGTATAACACTAGTAGTTAGAATCTATAGGAGCTGCATATTCTTTATCATTGTTTGCATAAATGACACTCGATATTTCTTGACCCTTGTTACTTGATGAGGCTTGGTCTCTCATCACTTGTGGAAATATTCTTGGTTGAAAACTTCTTTCAACTTCCCTTATTTTCATCGATGTGATCTTGTTAGTCAAATTCTTCATTATCGATTGCATATCGAGTAAGATGGCAAGCTAAGGTTCATGAGATGACTGAGTAGATGGTGCAGGTAGCAAATGAACCACAAGACTAGAGGGCAATACTAGGAAATTTTGAGACATTTGTATTGCTGTAATAAATGATTACCCACTGTATTTTAGAAGCTCTATGCTAGGATAATGAGAATAACTTGAAGTGCTAGCACTAGAAACTTGAATAATATATGGAAAAATTGGCATTACCACCTTTGGTGAGAACCTTCCAGTGGCAATGAGGTCTTTCTCTGCTTTTGATGCCTCTTGAAAGATATCAGGGAAAGTGAGTACTCAAGATTGCCTTATAATAATACTGATATTAGAATCAAAATCTCTTAAATAATAGTACATGGCTTGTTCGCTAGTCGATCTCAGCCCATCAGACACTCTTTCCCAAGTATGATTGAATCTAATTTTAAACTATACTCTCCTCTTGAGGATGCTTTCAAATTATAGTGAACTAATCGAGTAGGAAGAAAGGATTTGCATGTTGGTTAAATTTGTCTACCAACTTGCTAGCAAGTTCAACCCAACTAGTAATAGTTTGTATAGGAAGTGCTATGTACTAGTAAAGCATTTTTCCTTTTAGGGAAATGACCAAAAATCTGATCATTACATCTTCTTGTGTGATGTTGTATATGGCTGCCAAAGAGGCAACATCTAGAACAATGCTCATAAGTTGTCTTACCTATACCATCATAAAAGGGCAATTCCTTCAAAGCCATAGTAAAGATCATATTCTAAGATATCTGGTTCAAAAGACCCGTGTGATTCCATGTGAGGCAATCTGGATGAGGTGCAACCATTATAGCTATTGTGCTTGCTTATGTCATAGAACTATTGGCAGTTGCACTTAAATATACATCACTAATGATGTTGGGTAAAATAGTAGGTATGAGGATGGTGATATTGGTAGCATGTGGGTTTGATCTAGTAGATAAAACTGGATGAAACCTGAGGCTACTGAGGTGTAACTTGAAGAACTCAATGGGCTCTTCAAAGTTTTTTTCTTTGGATCTGGTTATCATATACGTGGAAATTTGCAATATTTAACTAGACAAATAGATAAGATATGTCTTGGGTCTATACCTTTGAACGGAGTTGCGCTGTGATTGATTTGGATATAAATAGAAAAAATAAAAATATTGAACCTTTGAAATATAAAATATTGTGGGATTTTGGTCCCATCGGGTGTGCCAAAAACTATTGGTTAAAAATCATCCTATGGTTGTGATTGTGCCCATGACCTTGCCAACATTGAGTAGACAAACTAAGTTCAGAGGGATTTCATGTAATATCTAGAGAAGGTTGGTTCCTTGGTGGTTTTTATGAGAAAAGGGAAGAGAGAAGTTTACTAAAAAAAAGGAAAATATAGCTATTGCTAGAAATTTTCTTAGGGTGCAGATTAAACAACAATAATGACAAATACATATTACTTACAGTCTAAGAATTTTCTATACCTTCATGCAGAAATCATGGTTTGTTAATGTTATTTAGATATTAATCTAACACATGCATGTATAAAGTTATTAACTCCAGAAATACTGTTTATAACGCGCATAAATCCATATAATAGAAAAATACAATGTATAATTTAGTAATGTAAATAGAAGCATTAAATTTTCATACATACATTTGCGCACAATGAACTAGAATCCAATAGAAGAATATATTATTGCTTAAATCTAGAGTACATACGTCCAATCATGTAAATGTCTAAGAGCCAACCTCTATTCAGGGTATGCTCCCTATTATATATACTCTATTATAAGCATATTTTGATAGCTAATAAATTCCCTGACATAACATTAGTTACAAAAAATTTGCTACAAAAATGTACCAGTATGTTTTTGCATGGCTTCTATTGGTTTAGTAGAGAATAAAATCACCAATGGTAAGAGTTTAGGATTTTATGCTTCAATCACCATCTGCCATTGGTCGTTGAGACACATTCTTTTAAAGGTATGTTTACTTATTTCTATTTACATCTATCTGCTCCACGAAAATTTGTTGTATCATGAAATCATGATATTTTGGCACCTTGGCTCTCTTTTCTCCTTCGAGCTCACGAAATTCTATAATGTCTCAAAATCATGATGTCCTTCATGCCTTAGTATTTTTTCTCCTTTCATCCCCCAAAACTCTAGCATGATATGAAATCACATCATTTTGGTTCCTTGTCCTTCTTTTCTACTTTGAGCTCGTGAAACTCTAACATGTTGCATAATCATGACATTCTAATGCCTTGGCCTTATTTTCTACTTCGATCCTGTGAAACTCTAACATGTCATAAAATTGTGACATTTCGATGCCTTGGCCTTATTTTCTACTTCAAGCCCCTAAAACTCTAACATGTCATGAAATCGCGACATTCTTCATACCTTAGTCTTTTTCGGCTCATCTTCTGCAAACATTAAAAACTGGTTCAGGTCTCAAAATCTTCACTATCTTTGGTGTAGTATTTTTAGACTAAGATATATTAACCTTGATAAGATAGATTGAGTTTACTTATTCTAAGAATCTATTTGGAATAGAAGGTAGACTATAGTATTGATTCGGGTCTTGAAGATAGACCTTGACAAATTGGTCCAAGATAAGAGACCACTATTAAGAGATAGAGGCTAAGGAATGACTTCCTCTGTCTTACCCTGTTCCCTTGTTCCTTTTTTTTTACATTTTTCTGCCCTTCTTGCTTCCTTGTGTGGAGCCTAAGAATTAATGGTCCTTAGGTTTTCTTGTTAATATATGTCTTGCATTTATGTATTTTCTTATTTTAGCCTTACCTTCTTTCTAAGTTTGGGTTTTGGTTTTGGCTTATGGTATGAGGTTGTGTCCTCACTGTTGGGTCTTTTGGGTTGTATCTAGTACGTCTAAGGCTGAGGCTACATACTCTTCCATGACCTTCACTTTTTTGGTCTTCTACTGGGGTCCTCGGTCATCCTTCCAGCATGGCACTGCTTTTCTGATGCTTTTTTAAATAGGTTCAGGGATCCTTAAAACCCTTCTTTTGCAATATAAACCTTTTACTTAGAAACAAAAATATTAAGAGATAGAGTTCAAAGAACTAGATATTTGAGACCCTTCAGATAAAGATATCCATAGTAGATAAAAGTGGTCCTAGTAGAGGTAATATTTTTATTGAGAAAGGAAGGAGTTATAAGAAGAAAATTTGTAGAAGACTTAAGAGAAAAGATAAATATAGGAGATCCATTAGAAGATCTCCAACAAGAGTACTTACTCTAGATTTGAGATAATCGTTGTCATTCAATGACAAGTCCATAATACCGACGAAAAGAAGACCAACTAAAGAAGGTCTTATTAAAGATTAAAGGTATTTGAATGATATCCAATTAAAAGAGGTCCATCATAAACAAATAATATTAGTCCTTAGCATAATATACCATCAATATAGTTTGCTCTATAGAAGACTTAAAGCTAGCATATAAGAGACGACATCAAGTCAAGTAAAAGAGATTAGACAACAACAAAATATAATCAAGAAGATTAATACTCAAGATTAAATTGAGCACAAGGGAGAGCAATCAAATTACAAAGGATCTATAAGGAGAAGATGTCCCATTACAATCAAAGAAAGAAGACCCAAGAAAATAGGTCCCAAAGCTAGTAGAGATAGGAGATACAAGGAAAAGGTCCCATAGAAGTCATAGAAGTAAGAGATATAGAAAATACCCAAGAAAAGAGGTCCTATTGAAGATTGAAGATTGGATATTGATCCTTATAGAAAAAGAGATCATTATTCTAGAAAAGAAAGCAAGAAAGAAATACTTGAACGCACATTTTTGGAAGGCAAGCATCTTGCCAAAGTTTAACTGTCATAGAAGACATCAAGGACAAAGTTAAAGGTAAAAAGATAAGAAGGTAGCAAGATTACAAGTTTGTGGACATAAAGTTAAAGGCAGCATCCACAACATCTTTTATAACCATAGAAATACCATGGTAGTGCCATAGCTAAGAATACCACATATTGTCTGCACCTGCACAAAGAAGATAAGTTTTATAAAATGAAGGTTGTCTTAAGATATTCAAGGTAACAAATAAAATTGAAGACATCACTCAACAAAACTAAGCACCAAAGATAATATAAGCACTCAAGTCAACCTACGAGCACCAAAGTTAAGCCTAGAACATAAAACATAGTCGAATGTAGGAGTGTTTTACCTCATGTAAAACAACTCTGGAATGTAGAATAATATCAATATCCATCAGTAAATCAAAGGCAAGCATAAGCCATTGAACAGAGAAGAAAAGGAACATAGAGGCTGAGCATCAACCGATAGTGCATAGAAGTCTAAGGGATGCAGAAGATTAAGGGTCAAGCATCAAAGTGCTATGGAAGTTCAAGCATCAAGCTAAGATACAGTGGTGAAGCATAGATACAAGGTAAAAGGTAAGCTAAGCATAAAAGATCAAAAGCTATGGGAGAATAAAACATCAAGTGTAAAGCCAAGAATAATGCAAAGGATTAAGCATTATACGTAGGATTCTAAGAACCAAGAAAGCAAAACAAGCTAGTAAAGTGTAATTCATGAAAGATAAAATATTAACTTCCAAGACTATGGATGTTGAAGAAGGCAACATGTCAAGTTGCATGAGACCAAATTACCACATGAATGGACACATTACCAAGAAGCATTGAAGGTAACGATAGTTTTGCACAATAGAATCGAGTGCAATGGTAAGATGGAATGTTAGGGCAGAATGAATTAAAATGTTTGCCAAAGATATTCAAATAGACCATTTGCATGTTGAATAGCATCACATTCATTCAAAGAATATATGAAGTAAGAGAAACATTCATCCAAATGCCCATTGATTTCAGATGGAGGATAGTGAAACGCCCAAATGTAGGTATATTAGGGTTTACATTTTTTAAATTTGAATATTTCTAAGGTTAAAGGATATATAAGGATTTATGAGTTTAATTATTGATTTTTCTAAGGTTTAATAAGTTTAGAAGGAGAGATAAGGGTGTTAATAGAGTATTAATACCTTAGATGCATTTTAAAGCTTTGAAGTATTAAGTAGAAGTTATCTTAATTACTTTTATGAGTTTAATTATTGATTTTTCTAAGGTTTAATAAGTTTAGAAGGAGAGATAAGGGTGTTAATAGAGTATTAATACCTTAGATGCATTTTAAAGCTTTGAAGTATTAAGTAGAAGTTATCTTAATTACTTCTTTAACTTTTTGGATAGATAAGTAGAAATAGGGTTTATTTATTTAAGTTTTTCAAAGTTATTTAGTATTTGAAAGGTTTAGTTTTTATATTTTTGAAAGTTAAAGCTAATATAATATTTGCAAAATTATTTTGGAGAGATAAGGAATCATTTTTTTATAAGGTTTAATTATTGAATATTTATTTTATAAGGTTGCTTATCTAGATTAATTAGGAGTGATAAGGTTTTGATTATTTTGGAGTAATAAGTAGTTATAAGGTTTTATTATAGTTTGTTAGAAGCTTTTATTAAATTTTTAAAAGGTATTATTTTAATATTTTTTTAAATACAAAAACTTACAGAATTTTTGCAAATTATATAATTTTTGAGGGATAACTAATTCTAATTCAAACTTGAAAATTTTTACATTTTCAAAAATTCTTATTTTCTAGTTTCTAATTAATTAGGGAGACGTAAGGAATTCAACTACAAAGGTTTTTGAAAAAATTAGAAACTTAAAATTTATCATTCAAAACCTAGGGAGATATAAGAATGTCCACTTCAAATAATTCAACGAACCCATTGGATAATGATATTGAGAATACGATTAGAAAAGGAAAGGAAAATGTCATAAAATTTGGAATAAAAATATTGATTAAAAAATGTAAAGGAAAATTGGATCTAGTTTCAAGTTTCATCTATAATGAAGCAATAGAAGAAAAATTTGAAAAATTAAAATACTATCTACACGCAAGAATTGTTAAAGCAATTGACAATAACAAAGATAGTGTTACGATTTCTTTGGATAATGTTAGCATAGTGTATATGGCATTTCTTACACTTAAATTTCATAAATAAAAGAGCATAAAACAAAAGAAGTTGATTGAATCTCTTAAGAAGAAAGTAAAAGTGGACGAATCCTTTTTGGAAAAGATATTTCAATCCTTCTGCAATACTGATAGTTCAACTTTGTCTAACTCAGGATCTTACTATGATGTTTTAAGTGAATGTTCAGAAGTCTTTATACAGGAAAAAAAAGAGTCACATAATTCTAAAGGTAAAGAAAATATTCTTGAGTAAGAATATCAAATTAAAGGAAAAGTACAAAAAGCTACAAAGACTTAAGAGCATGAAGATGAATTCAAAGACAAGGCAAAGCAAGGAGAAGAAGGAGAACCTAATCAATATGAAGGTCGCATACATTGCAAAGTCAATTAAAGATGAATACCATATTGAAGACTAAAGTCTTCAACAACCAAATAATGTAGTAAGGAGGGTGTTATATAATATTACATTATTTGGTACATGCCAATGTACCACCTTGGTACATTATTAGATTAGGAGTGTGTCTTAGATTAGTGAGTGAGTTAATATTTTATGTAATGTAATAATGTGTAGGAAATGCACAAGTGTCATGTAAATATGTGTGCAAGTATTATGAGTGTAATTGTCACAAGTATGTAATATGTGAGTGTGCACATGTGTCCTTAGAATAAGAAAATGAAGAGTTATTAAGAAGAGTGAATGTCAAGAGTGTAAAATATGAAGAGTCACTTACAATTATATATTTGTGACTAAGCATTGTAATATGAAAAAGGTGAATTGAACATGCAAATTTTTATGTTTGCATTAGTAGACCTTTATTCAATAACATTTTCAGTATTTTTTCATGTGTAATATTGTGAGTATTCTTATGAGTTATTCAAATTTTTATTGCATTATGAGATATTATTTGATTTATTATATTACAACTTCATTATATAAGATCCTATGATTATTTTCCTGTGGTAACTTATATTAAATATTAGAGTATCAAAAGCTAACAAATTGATTATTGAATTTAAGACTTTGGAGAATTTGATTTGCAAATTAAGTTGGGAGCCATAAGGTCTTCTATTTCAAAGAAATTATCATGGAATAAAATAATCTGAAGGCTATAATAAGAAAGCAAAGACTGAAATCCTTGAACATTGGCATACAATAATTGATTGAAAAATATGATGAAATGCAAGACATAGCAGTGAGATTTATTTACAAATAAGATTTAGATAAAAATATTTAGATATTATTTGCACTCAAAGCTTATCGAAGCACTTGAAAATTCTAAATATGATATTATAATACCTATTGATATAGGTAGTGTAATGTATATGGCATTACTTACACTTGAAATCTATAAAGACAAAAGTCAAAAGAAAGAAGAGTTGTTTCTAAAATCGGTGATAAAAGACATTGGTCATAATACAAGTGAATTATATCATACATTTCAATAAGTAGATAAATAAATGAAATTTTATTACATTTAGCATATGGTAATAATAGTGACAATAAAAGCCCTTCAAATTCAAAAATTTATGATACTCTAAGTGAATGTTCAAAATTTGCAGGACATCAAATAAGTATAAACAAAGAAAGTACATGAATCAAAAGCTAAATACAAAGAAGAACCTCAAGCAGTCCAAGAGACAAGAATTGAAGAATGAAGAAGAATAAACATAGTGTCTAACAAAAAATAAATTGAAGACTAAAGTCTTCAATAACCAAATAATGTAATAAGGGGGGTATTGGAGAATATTACATTATTTGGTACATTCTAATATAACCCCATGGTACCTATGGTACAATGTAAATATTAGAATAGGGTTTGAGTTAGGAGTGTGATTTATATTTTTCTAAATGTATGGATCTATGTGCAAGATGTGCACAAGTGTCATGTAATAAAGTGTGTAAGTATCATAATGCAAGTGTGCATGTATAAGTGTCATATGGTAAATTGTGAAAGTGTGCATGTAGAAGTGTGCAAGTGTTATTTAGTAAAGTGCACAAGTGTGCAAGTGGGAGTGTGCAAGTGTCATAAAGTAAAGTGTACAATTAAATAGAAAGTCAAGATTCATGTATACAAATGGAAATATGTGAAGCCAAAGGACATGTGATATTTATCTTATGCATAGAATAGTAGAAGGTGCATATCCTGGATGTGTGAGGAGAGAAATAAAAAAAGAGTCCAAGAGTCACTTTTCAAGGTTTAATTATGGATACAAAGATCCATGTAACATACTGAAGTTCACATTCAAGAATTGATAATATTGAAACTTGTATGCATATTTTGAGCAATTCTATTGTAAGTTTTCTTCATGTTATTTCATGAATGATATTGGCCATTTTATTCATATTATTATTATTTTCATGAATGTTATGTTCATTTATTTTGGTCATTTAATATATTGATTGCTCTTATATTTGAGACTACTCAAGATCCTAAATATTAGAACCTAAGATAATCTAGCTAAAAATCCAGCAAGTTGATCATTTGGTTCAATATCTCCTACCAATGCCACCTAGTCTATGGGGTCTAACATAGCAAGATTCTCATATTAATCCCTATCCCTAATGATTTTAGTGGGTTGTATCTCTATGTCAATTTCTTGGATCTTTTTTTGTCAAGCCTTCTCTATTTTTTCCTATTTCACCATGCAGCATGATAGATCTAACATCGATATGTACCACAAAGATAGTAGTTTTACTTTGAGATAGGCAATGCCTATATTTTATTAGGGATTTCATCATTGCAAACATCTATTTTCAATTAATGTATACTTTTCTCATAAGTATGGAGTACTTTAATTATAAAGGAGATTGGATATTCGTCATCTTTATCATCCTTTTGAGTCAAAATTGTAGTGATACTTTCATCTATATCGAACACATACATCTTGAAGTATTTAGAGAAATCCAGCTTGAGGAGAATTGGGGATTTGGTAGTATCATATTTTATATATTGGAAAGTCTTATTACCTTCTTTAGTTAGGGTCCTATATTTTTAAAACCTTGGTTATTGGTCTCACTAGTTGTGCAAAATTGATTATGAACTTACCTACAAACTAGATTTGACCTAGGAAATATTGAATCCTTTAATAGACATGGGTGGGAATAATTTTTAGTTTAATTTTATTTTGTTTGGATATATTACTAAGTCATCCTTCAAAACTACATGCTCTAAGAATTTCCCTTTCTAAACCATAAAAATGAAGTTTTTTAGAATTTAATGAAATATCATATTCCCTTCAAAAATAAATAGTTATTTTGATCACTAAGCATATGAGTGGGGGATTGGGCTCTACAGGGGACTTTCCTAGGAAGTCCTCCCTATAAAGTCTTAGACCACTTCCCTGAAACCCATCCTTGGCCCTATCCTAGATCCTTGGCCTTGTCCTGGATCCTTGGCAGTTCCTTTTCCATTTCTCCTTATCTGGTTGGCGTTACAGACGATCTCCTTGGGGTGGGATATCATTGTTTCATTTGTTTATCTCTTTTATTGTTGTTTGATGGGGTTTTATTCTAGTGCTTGTGATTTGGGATATCCTTGGGTTTTTGGGACATCCTCAGGTTCTGTTCTAGTTCCTTGGATTTCCTTTACCCTCCTCCTTGACTAGATGGTGTTGCAGATGATCTCCTTGGGTTGGGAGATCCCTAATTCGCTTATCTACCCCTTTCCTTACCTTATGGTTGGGTTTTCCTTTTGGGGCCTATGAACTGGGACATCCCTAGGATTTTTTGGGTTGTCCCTAGTTTTTCCTGGGTCATCCTTTGGGTTTTCTAAGTTCTTTCAAGAACCCTTTTCCTTTTTTTCTTTTAAGGTCCTATTTGGTGCTAAGGATCAGAGGTTCTTTTGGTGTATTTTGTGGTGGCTGGGGTTTTTGGCTTCATGAGAAACTCTTCACAGCATCTTTTGGCTTGGAAGGGACCTTGTGTTAATTTTTGTGGTGTTGCTCTTTGGGTTTCCAGGTTCATATTTTATGTCATATTCTCATATTTTTGTGGCTTTGGGGAGGCCTCTATGTTGATTGTTGATGTTTTCCTGTGGGTCATCCTCTTCTGGATCCCTAAAGCTACTCGTTGGTGGTGTTGGTGGTTTTCCTTGGGCCTCCCCACCTTTTCCCTTGGCTCTCATTTTTGCACTGTTGGTTCCTCTATCTCCCTTGGTTGTTGAGTAGTTTTCCTTGTTGCAACAAGATTTCATGGCCTCTGGAGTCCCTTGGTTGTTGTTCCACTTGCAGGCCTGGTTGGGATGTTGATCCTTGTTGTTGCCGCCCTTTGCTACATCCTTGTGCATCCATAGGCAGGAATTTTTTGTGTTTCTCGCTTTAGTTTCAATTTTGAATTTCAAATTTTTGTTTTGGGTGGGATTGCCCTATTTCATTCTTTTCTAGGCAGGGTTGCCCTTGCTCTTTTCTTCCTTGCACGTGTTGGGATTTTTACACATGTTTTTTGGCTGTCCTAGACGGGGTGGCATCATCCCAGGCTTCATTGTAAAAAGCATATATATATATATATATATATATATATATATATATATATATATATATATATATATATATATATATATATATATATATATATATATATAAATTTTTAAATTTTCCTTTAAGGCTATCCTTTAGCCTTTCCTTAGAGGATGTCCTTTAGCCTTTTCTGAAAGGTTGTCCTTTTTTTTTCCTCTGGATTTTGTAGTCCTTTCTTGTGGCCTTCCTTTGGCTTTTTAGTCTTATTTCTTGTTGTAATCAGGTTTTGGAATCCTTGATAAAAATCCATTTTTAATTTAATTTAACCTATCAAAAATAAATATCATATTCCCTTCATCTTTAAAATATAAACTCTAGATGTTCACTGTGCTTACTTTTATCTTTAAAGAAAGTAGTTAAATTGTCAAGGTATATGAGTATAATTTCACTTACCACACTTGCAAAGGTGATGTCCATAGCTTGTTGTAAGGTGGACCTAATGTTTGATAACTCAAAAGGTATCCATTGATTTGAATTATTCCCCATTTTGGTGTACCTTGAGAAGCCATCTAATAGTAACAACTTCTATGATCTAGCCACTTTTTACAAGATATTATCTATGACGGGTCATGAGTAATAATTTTCTACTAATGCCTAGTTCAAGTTACTGAAATCAACACATAACTTGATATTATTGTTACACTTTTAGACTAGCACCAGATTGGCCACCCAAGTAGAATGTTTAATCAAAAAGATAATTTAGGCCTATAAGAGATTCAAAAGCTCTTTCTTAATAGTTGTTTCAATCTTGTGATTATTAGGTCTCTATTTTTGTTAGAAGGGATTTGCACTAGATTCTAATTTTATAGTGTTTTCAATATTGCTTCTATAATACACCGTAAAATATTTACAATATTAGGCAATAAAATCATCGTACTTCCTATAGGGTTCCTTGAAAAGGCATACTTCTTCATCGATGTATAATAGAGAATTTATTCCTTCAACAATATTGACAAGGTGGTAAGAAGATGCTTTTAATTTAATGCTAGACTTCTTGATATTAGCATCAAGGTTGAACAAGCTTTCTAGTGTGATTAGTCCTTTTATTAGGTGATTATTTTTCAATTAGATCAGCTCATCCTTTATATTGTCCCCATATTCATTTTTTTTTCATATGTTGAGATTATTTCATGAGGAATTTGATAATTTGCTCATCATTATTAAAGACTTGTGAATGAGATAAATTATTGGGGAAGATTACCTATAATGTTTTTGGTTTATCCCATATCTTTGAAGTGGAATTGAATCTTATTTCCATAGAATCTAATCCATCCACTTTTACATTTAGTTATCAAGGTATTGCTTTGATTTTTTAAGTGCTAAAAATCTCTACTGCATCTAAAATCCTATGCTTACATGATTTCAAGTTTTTGTTCTTGGTTTTGCACTATGAATTAGACTGATTTATCATTAGATGAGTCATACCATATTATCCTTACTTAAACCTATGCATAGTGCTTCATACATGGTCACATTATTGGTGTAGTTAAACAATAACCTATAGGAAAAAAATATTTGAGTACTTTTTGGGTTTATAAAATAGATACCAATGTCAACCTTGTTATAAAATGGGCCCAAGGATATCACAGGTCCAATTTATAAAAACATAAAATCACTTGCAAATAATCTCACACAATCACAACACCAATATTGCACAAAATAAAACTTTATTGATAATAAAAAATATCTTAATACAAACTTGTTACATAGCATGGAGCTTTGTCTCCAATATATAATCTTACATAAAAACTCTTCAATACTCCTAACTATTGCTCTCTCTAAACTCACAGAAGATGCAACCTTTCATATGCCTTACATTATGAAAATTATCTCATGATTACATAACCTCCTACTTCTAATCTTGACACATCTTACATGAATCTTCACTTCCACACTTGACACCTATCACTTATGACTCTTCACTTGCACACTTGACACCTTTCACACACACTTGCACACTTGACACCTTCCACTCACACTTTCACCCTTGACATCTTTCACTCATTAATTACATGACACTTAAATACTCTTCACATATTGACATATACTTTTGACATAAATATTAAACACACTCCTAATATAAATATTTGCAATGGTACTTCAAGGTACCAAATAATATAATATCGTCAACCCTCCCATATTACATTAGTTGGTGTAAAGTATTTTATCCTTCAATATTTGACTCTTGTATTTATCGTATCTTAATCCTTGTTCTCTAACTTTAATTTGGGTGTTGTTGTTGGTATTAATTTTCTTCTAAATTGATTATTGAATTTCAAACCTTTTCTCTGGCCATATATGAAATTGAAATAACTCTTCTAAAGAAAACCATATAGTGTTATCCTTGTAATTATTTCTTTCATATTATCCCATTTGTGTATGCTTATCCATATATGAGTCATATTATTATTTACTTTGTACCAACAATGTCTTTGAGAGTGATTGTTACCTCCATAAATTTCACAATGAAGATTCAAACATCTTTCTATATTTGTGTCACCGCATACCACAATGTCCATATTTGTTATTCAATTGTTTGAGGTCTTCATTATTTTACCTTACAATATTACAATGTTCTTTGTCACATATATTGTTTGCACACTCTTTGTCTTCACAAACCATGTTCAAATCCTTTGTATCACATGCAATGTCTATTCTTAGAACAAGTTCTATATTTATCATGGATCCCAAATCACAAGTATTACAACTTGCATCACAATTCTTTTTCTTAAATATCACTAGTGTCACAACATGCATCTTTCATCATGGGTTTTAATTCTATGGTATCACAATATTCATTTGTTGGCATAGGCCTTAAATCATTTGTGTCATATGTGACATCCTTTATTATAGGCTTTTTCTTCAAATCTTTAATTTTTTCTTCTTGTCGTTTATTCTTGTCTTCCATAGAGATAAATATTATATATATTATCATTCATACATCATCAAATAATGTGATAGAACAACCATTAATTTCATCAAAAGCATCATTAAAGTAGTTTTTAACTGTTGAAAAATCTTCATCTTCGGCTTCCTCAAAAATTCTATCTAAATAAAATATCAATTTTGGTGACATATAATCTTTGATCATTTAAGAAATTTTCAACCTCTTGAAAAAATATTTTTTTAACTTGTTTCTCTTCTTCATTTGATTTTTATAATTCATGTTCTTGTCTATACCAATTTCTGATGTTTGAAGATTTGTTTATCTTTTTTTTTTGCTTTCTTTTTTTAACTACCATGTTGTATTCAAGTTTTCACTTTTTGAATTTTCCTTTGTTTTTGACAACCTTATAACTTCAAAAAAAATTAATTCTTTCACTTTCACTTTTCTTCTTTATTTAATTTATTGCCTTTAAAATTTCTCAAAAAAATAATCCTCTTAAATTCTTCTTATATTTTTCAAATTAATAATATTCTCTCCTTATTACTCCCCTTTAAAATTTTTATTTGTTAATCTACTTCCTGTAATTAACCTTTCTTCACATTAATTGTCCTCCAAGATAAAAATAAATCCTCGTTTACTTTTTCAGTCTTACTTTAATTTAATCCATTTTTTTTTTTAAACATCTTTTTATAACTCTCATTTTCCATTCAAATTCAATTTATTTATTCACTTCCTCATATCTCCAAGAAATAATTTCTTGGACCTCTAATTTAATTTAAAAACAACAAAATACACATTTAACTTCCTTTCAAAAGTAGTTTGTTTAATTGTCCTCTCAAAAAATTAAAAAACCTTTACTACATCTTCTTCTGATTATTATTATTCTTTCCTGCAACTTTACCCAATTAAAAAAAACTCTCTTCCTCCAACGAACGTCCTTGCCTTTTAAATCCTACATGCAAATTTCAATATGTTTTCTGCATTACCGCTCACTATGTTTGACTTTTACAATGTGTAGTTATGTTTTTCTAAATTTCCCAATTCACAGCAAAAAATCGATCAATATATCTTCAAAAAAAATTTGCAGATGTGTTAATACTTATGTTGTGAACATTTTAATAATTCTACCTTAAATGCATAACGTCTGCTAACCATCTCCATTGTCTCAATCCGAA
This sequence comes from Wollemia nobilis, assembly GCA_028583015.1. Classification (NCBI taxonomy): domain Eukaryota; kingdom Viridiplantae; phylum Streptophyta; class Pinopsida; order Araucariales; family Araucariaceae; genus Wollemia; species Wollemia nobilis. The sequence goes on along the minus strand of JAQPPZ010017175.1, from coordinate 1,019,043 downwards.
TAATATTAGGGCATTCAAGAAGAGTGTTGCACTAAATTTTTGTGTTTCAGACAGTCTTCAAAGTGTTACGTAAAATATTTTCTTCTCAAGCAAATTTCATTGAAAAGTGCTTCCAAATATCTAACAGCTCAATTCCTCTACTTTCGTCTTTACTCTACCTTGGGTTGCACTCACAACTTCTTCCAAATATCTAACACCTCAATTCCTATATGTTTAGTTTTACTCTAATTTAGGTTGCACTCACAACATCTTCGACCTCACAGCTTCTCCATGTTCAATATCCTTCTCTCTCCACCCTCGATAGGGTTCACTAAAGTGGCTCTAACACCACTTGTAGTAAATGGGCCCAAAGATATCATAGGTCCAATTTTCAAGATTATAAAATCACTTGCAAATAATCTCACACAATCACAACACCAATATTGCACAAAATAAAACTTTATTAATGATACAAAATATCTTAATACAAACTTCATTCGATTACATAGCATGATTTTTTTTTCTAATATATAACTTTTAAATAAAAACTCTTCAATATTATTGCTCTCCTCAAACTCATAGGAGATGCAACCTTTCACATGCCTTACATTATGACAAAGTCTCTCATGATTACATAACCTCTTACTTCTAATCTTGACACATCTCATATGACTCTTCACTTCCACACTTGACACCTATCACTTATGACTCTTCACTTGCACACTTGACACCTTTCACTCACACTTCTACACTTGACAACTTTCACTCATTAATTACATGACACATAAACACTCTTCACATCCTGACACATGCTTTTGACATAAATATTAAACACACTCCTAATATAAATATTTACAATGGTACTTCATGGTACCAAATAATATAATATCATAAACAAACCCCATTTTCGGTTCAAGCATTGTCAAAATGCATGGTCCACGTCCCATCATGTCCTTATGCCTGCTAGTTGATTAAGGTTGGGATGCTAGTAGGCTCTTTAGATATGAAAAATTTAATGCTACCAATGATTTGATATAAAAGGATTTTAAAACAAAGAATTTACCCAATATGACATAACAACCTCCAAATAAAGACAAAAAATGCCCTTAACTAACACAAACACATAGACCTTGTGATAGGTGGTTGTAACCACTCTTATTTGTTGGAATATGTAATGCAACATTGTGTAAATTATTCTTAGACTAAAATATAAAGTCTAAAGAATAATATTTGAATTAGAAAATAGTTCTATTTTATGTAAAAATATTCCCATCCATTAATAAATAAAATAAGGGTTCTAGGAATATTTAATTTGTGGGAAAAAGTTATTTCCCCTTTTCTAGCAAATATTAGAAAGTAACTAATCACTTTCTAATATTTGATAGATGTCACTTATCACACATCTCAAAGATTATATTGTGATAAGATTAGAAAGTAACCAAGCACTTTCTAATATTTGATAGATGCCACTTGTCACACATCTCAAGATTAGATTGTGATAAGATTTAGGGTTGTAGTAGAAAATCTTCTCTTTAAATAGGGGTGTTGTCTACTACATATTAACATATCTTGTCATATTGACTTGTGTTGTAATATTATGTTGATGCATATTGTTGCATAACATTGAAACATTCTTATATTGTTGAATCAAATGAGTAATATAGTGAGCTTCATAGTGGATGTTTCCTTTCTTCATTTGAAGTAGGGTTTTACCACTTAATATTGGTGTTGTGGGTTTTTCTCTTTTGTGTGTGATTGATCTTGTGGAGCATTCTTTGATCTTGGGGAGACTTTGTTTGTCTCACATTTGGTATCAGAGTGGTTGGGATCTCCATCAAGTGTCTTCAATCCTTTGAGGTGAAAAACCCATTAAGGTATATATATATATTTTTTGCATGCATTTGATATTTGGGTATTTTATGCAAAATTATTTTGTAAATATGCCATTAGGGTTTATAGATTTATTGTTTTTTTAGATCTAGTTGTTTAATCTTTTGCAAATAGTATTTTCATTTTAAATCTATAATTTTTTTTTTTGGCATTGAGCTTTTTCTGGAAGGGTTTTGGAGCCAAACGGACCCCATGGTTGCGTCCGGAAGACCCAAAAACCCATATTTCCATATATAGTCATTTTTTAAATTTTTTTAAATAAAAAAAGTAGTCGGTTATATATATATATATATATATATATATATATATATATATATATATATATATATATATATATATATATAAAAAAATAGGCCTATATTATTCCGAAAACCTTTTAGTTTTTTTTTTAATTTTTGCTTTATAAAAATCTTTAAATTTTTTGATGCGATTTATTTATTTATTAATTATTTAATAAAATATTTTTTATTAATTTAATTGCATTTTTTTAAGCAATTTTTGTATTAAAAAATTATTATTATTTTCCTTAAAATGCAATATTTTTTTGTCTCACATTAACAATGGTTGTTTGTAAGTTTGATTGTTTTGCAAGGTTATCCAAGTATGTTTTGGAGTATACAAGGCAATTTCGGATCAACTTTTTCACTCTCTTCCCCTATTTTTATTAATTTCTTCTAATCTCTCTCAAGCATTTGTTTGAAGCATAATGTAAATTAATGTAACTTGTATCTCTCATAATGAAAGTAAAAGAGAATGAAAGTGAGAGTGAGAGAGAGAGAGTGAGTGAGTGTATTTGTGTTTTGCTTTGTGTCTCTACTATCTCTTGTTCATATTTCTTACATTTTTATTTTGCATCTTTTGTATTTTGCATCTCAACTAATCTAACTACTAATTTACTAACTTGCTACTAAACAATCTACTAACCAACTAACTTGCAATTTACTAATTTTCATATTAATCAAGAAGGTTACAAATGAATCAACTTACTAACCACAACTTTAGTATTTGATTAAAATTTACTTAATATTGCAACACAAGTTTATATTTGATAAACACCTATTGAATCCAAAAGAATATGCTCTATTGGTAGCAATTCCTTTTCGGGTCCTCGTAGTCGTACCCTTTTGGGTAGCTTGTTTGACCTTGGGTGAGATGAATTGGCAATTCATTAGGCTATAGCAAAACCTTAAAATGAACACTAACTAACTAACTTATTGACTATCTAACATTTAACAAATGTTTTATGGTTCAATTCAAGTTAGTTTATTTTGTTGCAATATGGTTGTTATGATTAGTTACCTTCTTATTGCAAGTTAATATATTGCAAGTTGATTTTGGTTTATTTCCTTTATTCAATTGCAATATGGTTATAGTTGTTTATTGCAAGATGGTTATAGTAGTTCATGATAATGTTGATTATCTTTCATGATGATACTTATCTCTCTTGATGATGCTTAGTTTTAATTATCTTTCATGATGTTTATCTTTCATGATGATTATCTTTGATGATTGAAAAGTAGATTACTTGAAAGTTATGTTTTTTTATATATATGCAAGTATGTTTATCTACTTTCTTATTGCATCATTTATTTCCTTTGTCAATGCATCTTATCAAATATTAGAAAGTGATTAGTTACTTTCTAATATTTGCTAGAAAATGGGAAATAACTTTTTCCCACAAATTAAATATTCTTAGCACCCTTATTTTATTTATTAATTGGGTGGGAATATTTTTACATAAAATAGAATTATTTTCTAATTCAAATATTATTCTTTAGAATTTATATTTTAGTCTAAGAATAATTTACACAATGTCCACCAAACCTCTTCCCAAGGAGCAGTTTTGTAAGTTGAGGGACTCACTTGGTTTGGTGAAGTTGTCCTCAAGGGTAATGAAGTGTAGTTACACTTGTGTGATGACAACTTCATCCTTATGAGGTGTTTTGTGCTATATACATGAGTTGATATTTGGTGGTATAATTGCTTTTTACATCTCTTTTGAACATGGTACTTTCTTGTTTGCCTTGTACAACTTTTGTACATGTTACTTTGTAGATGGCATTGTGCAATTATGGTATATGATGCAATTGCTTTATGCGACTCTTTTACATGGTAATTTCTTGTTGCCTTGTGCAACTTTGTACATTTTTTATGTAGTTGGCATTATGCAATTGGTTTATCATGGTACTTTCTTATTAGCATTTATGCTACTTTTGTACATGATATTTTATGGTTGGCTTTATGCAACCAGTGTGCACACTTTATTATTTTCATATACCTTATGCAACTTTTGTACATGGTACTTTAGAGTTTGCATTATCATGGTACTCCTTGTTTGCTTTATGCAACTTTGATCATGATATTTTTTTATCAACTATATAGCACGTGACTATAAGTATGGCTTGGCATCTTTTTGTGATGACTTATAGTTCACTATTTGTTAGATCAGTTTTATTATCATCTTTGGATATTCATATATGCTATGGTGAATATATTTATGATGATGTATCTAACTGATCTTATGTTGAGCTACTTGTAGCTTGTAGGTACTTCCGTTTGGGGTTTTGTAGGCTTACTGAAGACACCCTTGTGATGTTTTCTTCTTGTCATTTGCAACCACTTGTGGTTGATGGATGGCTTTGTAAGCTGCTTGTATCTGAAGCTACTCCGTTGGGGGATTACAGTCTCATTTTGGCCCATTTTGTATTGGTGCCTTATTGTAGACCATTCTTGTTCATAGAAGCTCATTGTAACTATATTACTCATTTGATTCTCATCCCCATTTGTATCTTTAGGGGGAGAATGTTTCTTTGTTTCATAATTCCTTTCCCCAATATTTCATTAATGGGGAGTGTTGGAATATGTAATGCAACATTGTGTAAATTATTCTTAGACTAAAATATAAAGTCTAAATAATAATATTTGAATTAGAAAATAATTCTATTTTATGAAAAATATTCCCACCCAATTAATAAATAAAATAAGGTGCTAGGAATATTTTATTTATGGTAAATAGTTATTTCCCCTTTTCTAGCAAATATTAGAAAGTAACTAATCACTTTCTAATATTTGATAGATGTCACTTATCACACATCTCAAATAATAGATTGTGATAAGATTAAAAAGTAACTAAGCACTTTCTAATATTTGATAGATGCCACTTGTCACACATATCAATATTAGATTGTGATAAGATTAGATTGTGATAAGATTTAGGGTTGTAGTAGAAAATCTTCTATTTAAATAGGGGTGTTGTCTACTACATCTTAACATATCTTGTCATATTGACTTGTAATATCATGTTGATGCATATTGTTGCATAACATTGAAGCATTTTTATATTGTTGAATCAAATGAGTAATATAGTGAGCTTCATAGTGGATATTTTCCTTCTTCATTTGAAGTAGGGTTTTACCACTTAATATTGGTGTTGTGGGTTTTCCTCTTTTGTGTGTGATTGATCTTGTGGAGCATTCTTCGATCTTGGGGAGACTTTGTTTGTCTCACATTATTATCATGCTAAATCAACTATGATGGTAATAATTCCTAATATTTCCCCTTATTACATCTTAGTTTAGAGTTTGTTGAAGAGAAAATATTGAAATGTTTGAAACTTAAATTCTTCCAAGTGGTTTGGTGAAGATGTTTGCACATTGTTCTTGATTAGGATAAAATATCAGCTAAATGTGATGTTGTTGAATATTTTTGCATATGAAGTAGCACTAAACTTCAAAATGTTTGGTGTGCTCATGGAAGACAATATTATGAACAAATTTAAATACAACTTGATTTTCATAGTACATGATTATTGGTTTATTTTGTGGTATACCCATACTCAGTAGCATACATTTCAATCATATTGACTCACAAACAACTCCTCTTGCAATATTATATTCTACTTCGATGGAAAATTGAGCAATTGCTCATTGTTTCTTACTTCCTCATGTATAAGTGTAGATACTAGAAAGAATACATATCTAGAAGTGGATTTTTGATCATCAATACATCCTACATAATCTACATTTGTGTCATCAATTAAAAAATTATCACTCTTCTTAAATTTCAAACCATATTCAATAGTACCTTGGACATACCTTAATACATTTTTTGTTTCTTTTTAAAGAGATATTTTTGGTTCTTTCATATATCATGAGAGGTAACTTACTACAAAATTAATATTTTTTCTGGTATATGTTACATAAATAAGACTTTCCATCAGTTAGTGATATAGAGTTGCATTTACTAGAGGAGAGGATCTAGACTATGAGAGTTGTCACCCTGGTTCCATAGGAGTCATCATCGACTTGCAATCATCCATGTGATACTTATCAAGAATTGTCTTGGCATATTTAATTTGTGTGAAAAATATGCAATGATTTGTCTACCATACATCAAATCCTATATAATAGTGCAATATCCTAAAATAAATCATGTCAAAGGAGCTTTTTAAGTCTTCCTTTGCTGCTAGAATTTTTTTCAAAACTTATTGTGATGACTAAATCGTCCACATATATAATGTTGATCACAAATTCTCCCCTTGTTCTTTGTGATACAAACTTGAACCATATGAATTTCTCTTGAAACTATGTTTTTCAAAATGCTTGTCTATTTTTATAGACCAAGCTCAGGGGGTTTGTTTGAGACCATAGAGGGACTTGATCAATTTACACACCTTTGTTTCTTGTCCAGGAATGATGAATCCCTCTGGTTGAGTCATGTAGACTTCTTTTAAATCTCCATTGAGGAAGGTAATTTTTCACATCCATCTAATGAATTCTCCATCCAAACTATGTAGCTAGAGCAAAGATCATTCTAAAGGTCTTTGTTTTTTTGTAGGTGCAAATGTTTCTTCACAAACGATGCCTTCTTTTTGCACATAGCCTTTGCCTACAAATCACACCTTGCATTTATCAATACTGCCATATAGTTTGTATTTGATATTCAAAATCCTTTTGCATATAATAGCCTTATTCCCTAGTGGAAGATCAAAAAGCTAACAACTCTTGTTCTTCATTAATATTTGATATTTAGTATTCATAGCATTCTTCTCATAATTAGACTGAAGAGCTTTCTACACTATAGATGGTTCAATAGTACTCATTAAGGCCATATTTATCTCATTATAAGCCATGCTACGTGTCCTTGGTTGATGAGGACTGATCACATGACACCCCTTTCTCCTAACTAGGCTTAGGCTTATATTATTAGCTTAGGCTTAGATTTTATTGTTTACAAATAACTATAAACATGAGGAGTATTCTCACATACACTTCTAGATGCATAGTTGGGATTCTAGATGCTTAGGTAACTTTGTGAATTAGAAAGTTATCTATTAGTTACATATTATCCCAGGGATCGAAGAATCATGAAAGCCTCCCCAAGGGAAGGGGAAGGGGAAAAACTCCAAACATTCCAAATGAAGGTTCTCTAATGGAATGTGAGAGGCCTTAATGGCCAACCCACTCAAAGGGTGGTGAGTGAGTTAAGAAGGCAGTACAATCCAACTATTGTGTTATTGCAAGAAACAAAACTGGGCGAAGCCCAGTCAAAATCAGTAGGCAAAAAAATTTGGAGCCAAGGGGATATGGTGTTCAAACAGGCTAGAGGAGCTTCAGGGGGTCTCATGGTGATGTGGGATCCTCGGGTGGTGGAAGGAAGCATCATCCAAGATGACGACAAAGTGTTGAGTGTTTTCTTCCCTGACATTGACAACAATAGGTCGTGGATCTTCTCAAATTTCTATGCTCCTACATTTGTACAAGAAAGAGCTTCTTTGTGGGAGTATATGGGTAAACTTGGTGATGCTTTCCATGACATCCCGTGGGTGGTGGCTGGCGATTTCAATACGCCATTATACCCCTCGGACAAAAAGGGTGGTTCCGGGCTACCAACCAGAAGTATGGAAGACTTCAATGACTTCGTTAATTCGAACCATTTAATGGATGTGAGACTAAGAGGGGCCAAGTATACTTGGAGCAACAGGCGAGCTGGAAGCCAGCTGATCAAGGAAAGACTTGACAGGTTTTTCTTATCAAAGGAGGCAATTGTTGGGTTTGGCGACTCGACCTTGCAAACTCTCCCCAAAATTTCTTCTGATCACAATCCCATCCTTTTGGAGGTTCCTAAGTCAAATTCCTTAAAAAAACCTTTTCATTTCCATTTAATGTGGATCGGGCACCCGAAGTTAAGAGAAAATATTTCAAGGTGGTGGCGGCAACCCGTCCAGGGAAGCTATGGTTTCAAACTTGCTCCAAAGCTGAAAATAGTAAAGGATAATCTTCGAACCTGGAATAAGGAGGTGTTTGGGAACCTGTTTGAGAACAAGAAACAAGTGGGAGAAAGGTTGCAGGTCACTGACAATTCCATACAAAATGGTTTTGGTGACGAAGCTACTAGGAAGGAGGAGCAATCCAAGCTATCAGAATATTACAATATTTTGGCTTGTGAAGAGATTTACTGGAGATAGAAATCAAGGGCTTTATGGCTAAAGGATGGTGACTTAAACTCAAAGTTTTTTCATGTCACAACTCTGAGGAACAGAAGTAATAACAAGATCAGAGAGCTGACCAAAGCTGATGGATCCAAAACCCAGGATCTGTTGGAGGTCAGAGAGGAAGTCGTTGCTTATTTCAGCTCCCTTCTCAGAGATGAATCCCAATGTGTAGAGGAAGCCAAGGACTATCTCCTCTAGTTCATTCCTAGCATAGTTGATGAGGCCATGAATGGTAAGCTTATTGCTCAATTCACCGATGAAGAAATTAGAAATGCTTTGTTTAGTATGGAACCTGAGAAGGCCCCTGGTCCTGATGGGTTCCCTCCTCGGTTCTTCCAAGATTTTTGGGATGTGGTGAGAGAGGATGTCATTTCTGCTATCCAAGAGTTTCAGGCTTCAAAACATATCCCGAGAGGGTTCAAGTCCACCTTTTTAGCCTTGATTTCGAAGGGTTCATCTCTGGAGACAATGGCAGACTTTAGACCGGTTAGTTTATGTAACGTAACCTACAAGATATTAACCAAAGCCATGGCTAATAGAATGAAAGAAATATTACCCCTCATTATTGACCCTGGTTAGGGAAGCTCTGTTCATGGGAGATCAATCTTGGATGGTGCTATCACTGTCCATGAAGTGCTGCACTCTGCAAAGCAAACCAATAAGGAGGTCTTTGCACTAAAGCTTGACATGAACAAATATTTTGACCGCATTAACTGGGAGTTCTTGATGGCTGTTATTTTGAAGTTTGGCTTTCATCCTCAGTGGGTCAGGTTGATAAAAGAATGTATTTTTGAACCTTGGTTCTCAGTTCTGTTCAATGGCATGATAGCTGGGTATTTCCAGAGTCATAGGGGGCTTAGACAAGGAGATCCAATTAGCCCAATGTTGTTCATTTTAGTAGCAGAGGCATTAGGAAGAACCATAAAAGCTGCTTGTTCTACTGGGTTAATCTCGGGGATTAAAGCCACTTCTCTCACCAACCCAGTTTCTCACCAACAATTTGTTGATGACACTTTGTTGTTGACTCTCTCGTCTGTGGTTGAAGCCAGAAGGATTATGCACATTCTCCAACTCTACAAGGATGCGATGGGTCAAAAGGTGAATTTCAACAAGAGTAATATTTACTTCCTCAACACCCCAATCCAGAGACAAGCTAGAATTACTACAATTTTGGGATGTTCGATAGCGACTTTTCCTACATCTTATTTAGGCCTTCCCCTTTTCTATGGTTTTCCAAGAGAGTCGATGTGGGATAGAGTGGTTGAAAGAATTCAAAAGAAACTGGCTGGATGGAAAGGTCACCTCTTATCTCAGGTCGGGACGCTTACTCTTACTAAGGCATCCTTACAGAGTATCCCAATTTATTTTCTATCTGTGTTTAAGGCCCCAACCAGAGTTTACCAAAAAATTAAACAGATTCAAAAGAATTTTCTCTGGTCTGGTTCAGAGGAAAAAAAGAGGTTCCACCTTGTGGGCTGGGGAAAGGTTTGCAGGCCGAAAGAAAATGGAGGGCTAGGACTAAGAAGAATTGCTCACCTAAACACTGCCTTGCTGGCCAAACAAGCTTGGCGTCTCACCAAAAATGAGGAAAAGGAGTGGACGACCATAATTAAAAGAAAATATCTTCAAGATACCGATTTCCTAAATGAATCGATGCATGCTAGTGGGTCGGCTTTTTGGAAAGCAATATTAACAAGTAAAGAGGTCATAAAGAAAGGATTAAGATGGGTTCTTGGTAATGGGCAAAAGATCAAGTTATGGGACGACAGGTGGGCCAAGGATGAAGCTTTATCTCAGTTTCCTTCCCTTGCAAGGATTAAAAGAATCACTAAGGATCTCATAGGAAGGAAAGTGGCTGACTTTATAAGATAGGACAGAGGCAGGCTTATATGGAAACAGATAAGAATCCAAGGCTTTAAAGCTAAATCAGAAGAACTCCAAAGAATACTGCATCAAAAATTCATTCCCATGAGACCTAAGCAGGATCATGTAGTTTGGGCAGCGACCGAAAATGGGTAATTCTCTGTCAAATCTGCATATATGCTATTGTTAGATACCGAGGAACCCACTCTCCAGACTCAGTTGGTGTGGGTTAAAAATATTATTCCTAAAGTTGCTATGTTTTCGTGGTTGGTGATCCAAGGTAGGATTCTGACGATTGACAACTTGTTAAGGAAAGGTATGATAATTGCTAACCGATGTTCTTTGTGCAGGGGTAATTGGGAGTCCACCCACCATATTTTCCTTGAATGCCCAATCTCTTTGAGTGTTCTCAATGGGTTGTTTCAAGCCTTTAGCATTTGTTGGTTCAGACCAGCTACCATCCTTGACCTCTTCCACCAATGGCCAAATCCCTTTGTTAGCCTTAGGCTGAGGTTTTGTTGGAAGATTTGTCTCCATCATTTCCTTTGGCAGGTGTGGTTAGAAATAAATCTCAGAGCATTCCATGAGTCGAGCCATGATGTTACCTCCATTACCAATAAGATTCTTACCTTTACCCGTGAAAACGTCAGCCTTATACCTTATGATGATAGAAATCCTTTTCCCTGGGAGAGGCGGATTGCTCAATCCTTAAACATTACTCTTGGCGAGAAACTTGTGTCTTCCAAGGTCAATCCCAGATTAGGTGTCAAGTGGAAACCGCCCCCGGTTGGTTGGTTCAAACTCAACTTTGATGGGGCTTCTAAAGGTAACCCTGGCAATGCAGGGGCTGGAGGAGCAGTGAGAGATTATCAAGGAAAGTTGGTGATGGCCTTTTCTGAATAGCTGGGAAGTAGGACTAACAATGAGGCGGAAGCAAGAGCGTTATGGAGGGGTCTTCAGTTGGCTCAGGAAATTGAAGGGAAACTGATTATCGAAGGAGATTCAATGCAGGTCCTAAATCTCCTCAGCAATGGGAAAATTCCTCCATGGCGGATTAAGACTGTCATCGAAGAGGCTAGGAGCCTTTACCAGGTCAGGAATGATCGGAAGGCCCAGCATGTATTTAGGGAAGCAAATAAAACTGCTGATATCTTGGCCAATTTAGGGGTGGAAGCCGATGGGTTGGTCATTTGGGAACATGGGGTCCCAAGTGAAGTGACCAAAATTATTCAAAATGATTGCCAATGATGGTGAAGTCGTGGGGAATGAAAAAAGGGAGAGCAGGTTCAATGTGGTTTGGTCAGTATTGCTTCGGCCCTTATGGTGACAGCTTCAATTTTATCTGCAACAGAGGAAGGTTCCAGGTGGCTTGGTGGCTTCGTTCTTATGGGGTTAAGGGCAATGGCTGAGGACAAAGACCGCTGGTGAGTTTTCATGTATTTTTCAAGTTTTAGGAAAAGCAATTTTTAGCAAGTTAGGAAAAATGAAAAGTGGCACGATATCGCGACATGTAGCTGTGTCGCGACCAAAAAAGAAGTGAAAGAGAAGGAAGGAAAAAGTGACGCGATTTCGCGACATGTTAGAAAAAGTGTCGCGATATCGCGACATGGAAATTATGTCGCGATATCGCGACATGTCTCTTTATCGCGACCAAAAAAGAAGAGAAAGAGCAAGTGGAAAAAGTGTCACACTATCGCGACATGTTGTTTTTTCGTGACTAAAAGAGAAGAGAAAGAGCAAGTTAGGAAAAGTGTCGCGATATCGCGACATGTCGTATTATCGCGGTCAAAAGAGAAGACTAAGGGAAAGAAGGGAAAGTGGCACGATATCGTGACATGTAGCTGTGTCGCAACCAAAAAAGAAGTGAAAGAGAAGGAAGGAAAAAGTGTCACGATTTCGCGACATGTTAGAAATTGTGTCGCGATATCGCAACATGGAAAATGTGTCGCAATATCGCAACATGTCTCTTTATCACGACCAAAAAATAAGAGAAAGAGCAAGTGGAAAAAGTGTCACGATATCGCGACGTGTTGTTTTTTCATGACTAAAAGAGAAGAGAAAGAGCAAGATAGGAAAAGTTTCGCGATATCGCGACATGTAGTATTATCACGGTCAAAAGAGAATACTAAGGGCAAGAGGGGAAAGGGGCGCGATGTCACGACCAAAAAAGAAGTGAAAGAGAAGGAAGGAAAAAGTGTCGTGATTTTGCGACATGTTAGAAAAAGTGTCGCGATATCGCGACATGGAAAATGTGTCGCGATATCACGACATGTCTCTTTATCGTGACCAAAAAAGAAGAGAAAGAGCAAGTGGAAAAAGTGTCGCGATATCACGACGTGTTGTTTTTTCACGACTAAAAGAGAAGAGAAAGAGCAAGATAGGAAAAGTTTCGTGATATCACGACATGTCGTATTATCGCGGTCAAACATGCTCGCGACCAGCAGGAGGGAAAAAGTGTCGTGATATCGCGACATGTCATATTTTCATGACCAAAAGAGAAGGAAGGAGAAGTGTCGCGATATCGCGACCAAAAGAAAAGAGAAAGTGTTAGAAGGAGGAGTTGTCGACCGCCTTTGTTCCAAGGTGTGGGTAAATTTTTGTAAGGGTATTGCTCTTTGTTGGCTTTGTGTCCTCAGCAGAGGGCTAAACGGAATGTCCATTTTGAGTTATTGTCCCTTTTTAGCGTTATGCTATTGTTGTAATAGGTTTTGGATCAACCTGTAAAACCCGATTGTAATGATTATGTCCCTTAATTACCAAAAAAAAAAAACATATTCTCCCTGCTTTAGCTATATTAATTTTAGGTAGCAATATTCTACAATGCTAGTTTTAAGCTCCATGGAAAATATAGCAAAGATTAGTTGTGTATAATTTAGGCAACTTTAAACCTATATTTCATGTATAAGAAATAAAGTACAGTTGGAATTGCTTCATCATTTTCACTGGTATTAGAGCTCTAGTTGAGCATTCATTGGGCTTATGAGTTGAGAAGGAGAGGAAGAAGGCATTGAGATTTAGTTTGCTAAGTTTTAGTTATTTTTCATGAGGACTTGGCCTTGGATTCAGAATATCCTTCGTCATCTAAGGACCATACGTCAAAGGAAGGCTCTCTGAAATCAAACCGATCATTCCAACTTCCTTCGCATGCTTCTATAGCATAGAAAAATCCAACCCTACATGTTTTTTTACAAAAATATATTGGCAGGAGTTGATCTAAGTTTGGTAAACTCGGACGCTTGAGTGAAGTTGCCAAAAAGGAGGTTGTTTATCTAGTTCTTGATTTCTAAAATTTATCGATTGGATCTTGGTGTCTACTAAGCATGTACTGGAGGTATAAAATTTACCAAAAATAGGCTTTTGGATATCTTCATAGACTTATTTTTGTAATTTTTTATGTTTAGAAAAAGTTCTAGCTTTTTGAGCAAGTTTTGTAAATATTTTTTTTATGCTAGGCAAGGGCACCTAGCTGTATTTGGGCTATTTGGGCAATATATATTATTTTTGTTTTCTAAAAAAAAATTATTTGTCTGCTAGACAACAAGCTCGTTGCCAAATTTTGGCAATGCAGGCCATTTCAAGGTTGTCATTTTTTTATGACTAGCAGGTCCAAATCAGGTTACGACCCGATTACCTAGATAGCCAGTGATGTGATTGCATTTTTGGCCAATGCCTTCCAAAAATGAATGGGCTAACACAGTCACCAACTTTTGGTGATGCATGGGCCCTTGTCAATTCGTCAACCATTCATGATGCATGACCGCCATCTAGTTGTTGACCATCGACGACGTGCAGGGCCAAATTTGCATCACCAATTTTTGGCAAGTAGCCCCATTGGTGATGATTTAGATTGGCAACAATAGTCGTTGATCTATTTTCCTACATTTGGAGATGCGGGGTCCAACGTGGGGCCTGATTCTAAACCTGAGAAGCAACAAAATTTTAAATTTTTTTCAGCAAGTATTTTTCTTGAATAACATGAAGTCAACAACAAGTTGATGGTTGTCTTCCAGCTTCGAAAATCCCTTTTAAAAATTTATTACATGGAAATATTTATAGGATAAGCTCTAAATTTGAAGGCATTTCCTTAGTTTAGAGAAATTAATTAGTTGTTTTTAACTTTTAACTAAAATTAAAATTTTCTCTTTTAAAAATTATTAATTAATAATAACTTAATTAAAGATTAATCATATTATTTGGCTAATATTTTTCTTTTATTAATTAAGTTTTATTTAATTAACAATTTTCCTTTCTAAAGAGAAAATTTCTTTAGTTAAATTTAAATTAAACTTTTTAATTATTTCAAAGCAAGTTTTCTAAGCTCAATTGGCTTCCAAAAATATTCTAATTGTTCAACCATTGTTAACCACCCCTCATTTTGGTTGACACAAGAGTCTTGTTGCTTTGATTGTAAGGAGCTTCTTAAAGAGAAATAATTTGTATTCAAGGTCCTCAAATTTACCTTGTTTTGTGCCCTTTTATTCCCTTGCTCTTGGCTTATACCCAATCAAACATGGCCTCAAATTTAGCTACCCAAATGGCTAATTTGGCCCAAATTGTAAGCAACCTTGCTGATAAGGTTAATGATATAAGTGTACAAAATGTACCTCATAATGTCAAGATTTACAATAATGACCCACGCTCAAAGGCCAAGTGTGAGGTCTTGTTGTACGACAGATCAAGGAATCCTAACACCTTGAATAGTTGGATATTGGATATGGAAACGTGGTTTTCCTATACCCAAACTTCAAATGAAGACAAAGTTCCATTTTCCAAGCTTAAGTTTTTGGGCTTAGCCAAAATTTTGGTAGAAAGAAAAGAAGGTCAAGATGCTATAACCACTTGGGACAATCTTGTTAAGGCACTCAAACAAAACTTCTACCCCTCAAATTATGAACAAGATTTGATTATTAAGTGGTTTCATTTTTGATAGGGAGCTAACATGTCCATTCAGGACTATATCTTTCATTTCAATAGGTTTCACATCCTTCTTGGTGTGACTGATGATGTAGCCACCCTTATCCTCAAATTTAAGAGCAGACTTTTGGAACACTTATATCGAGAGATAATGTATATTCTCCTTGCAATGTTAGACATTTCTTTCAACCATGCACAACTTATGGAAGACAAATATTTGGCATAATCGAAGGGGTTTCATCCTCCTTCTTCATATTTTGGAGGATCATCAAAGGGGACAAGTTCTTCTCAAAAGAAGAATTTTCCACCAAAGAAGACTTCTTCTTTCTCTCCATCTCCTTCTCCTTCTCCTTCTTCTAAGCCTACTTCTTCTTCTAAGAAATTTTGTAACTATTGTAAGAAGAAAGGACATGAAAAGTCCAATTGTTTTAAGTTGAAGAAGAAAAGCTTACTTGTAAAGTCTCAAGTGGAGGACCAAGTGCAAAGTCCCATTGAGGTTGTAGGAGAAGATCAAGCATATGAGGAACTCAAAGGTAGACTTAATAAAGTTACCTTAATGAACCAAAATTCATCTATGAGCACTTGTGATTCTTTGTTTGTCACTCGAGCACATTTGACTCACAATTTTTCAATAGATTGTATTATCGACAATGGCTCGTAGAAAAACTTAATTGCGAGATCCATAGTCGACAAGTTGCATTTGTTGATGGAGCCTCATCCTCATACCTATTCTTTGGGATGGAAGGATAGTGGTACGAGCTCCAAAATTACTCACACTTGCACTATGAGTTTTGCATTTGGTCCTAAATTTGTTGATAGGGTCACTTGTGATGTGACACCTATGGACTGTTGTGGTATCTTGCTTGGTCAACCTTACCAATATGATAGGAAAGCAGTATATGATGCCTATCATAAAACATACACATTGCAGCAAAATGATAAGGCATATCTCATAAAATGCACTAAACAAACACAAAATTTGGTTTTGAGTTGCAAGCAAGTAACAAAGGCAATTAAGCAAGCACGAGAAATTGCACTTGTATTCATTCATCCATAGCACACTCATTCTTCTACTCCACTTCATCATCGACATGCTTCTTTGGATAGATTGTTGAAAAAGTACTCTCACATTTTTTAGGAGCCTAAGTCACTTCCTCCCATATGCACTATTAATCACAACATTGAGATCATCCCCGTTGCTTCACTTCCAAATGCACCCATGTATAGACAATCTATTTTGCAAAATGAAGAGATAAAAAAGCAAATAGAAGATTTGTTGTCTAAGGGATTCATCAAACCAAGTACATCTCCTTGTGCATCACCAATTTTGTTGGTGCTTAAAAAGGATGGAACTTGGTGGTTGTGTATAGATTTCAGGGCTTTGAACAAGATTTCTATCAAGAATAGATATCCACTACCCCACATTGATGATCTCTTAGATCAGCTCCAAGGAGCCAAATTATTTTCTAAGATAGATCTTAAGAGTGGATATCACCAAGTGCATATACAAGCAAAAGATACATGGAAGACAACTTTTAAGACCAAAATGGGCCTTTTTGAATGGTTGGTCATGCCCTTTGGTCTTACCAATGCTCCTACAACTTTCATGAAATTGATGAATGAGGTCTTCCATGATGTTCTTGACAAATTTGTAATCATATATCTTGATGATATACTTGTATTCTCATCTACTTGGGAGGAACACCTTGAGCATATTAAGCAAGTTCTTGACACCCTTCACAAGAATCACTTATATGCCAACCTTGCCAAGTGCTCCTTTGGCCAAACTTCCATTTCTTACCTTGGCTTTGTGATTAGTGAGCATGGAATTTAGGTAGATCCCACTAAAGTAGATGTCCTACTTAAGTGGCCTCCTACTACTCTCACCGAGTTGAGGAGTTTTCTAGGACTTGCAAATTTCTATCGCAAGTTCATCCCTCATTATTCCACTATTGCAACTTCATTGCACTACTTAACCAAAGCCAAGGTTCCCTTTCAATGGGGAAAGAAACAGGAAGTTGCCTTTGAGATTTTGAAAAATAAACTTTGTACAACACCTATGCTTGCTTTACCTGATCTCTCTCAACCCTTTGAGATTGAGATAGATGCTTCTCAAGTTGCCTTAGGTGTTGTCCTCAAACAACATGGTCATCCAGTAGCTTACCATTCTGAAACATTTTTTGCTACTAAGATGAACTATTCAACATATGACAAGGAGTTATATGCCTTAGTTCAAGCCATTAAGTACTAGAGACACTACCTCTTGGGAAAATAAACAATTGTTCACACTAATCATATGCCCCTCAAGTTTCTTCAATCACAAAATAAAATTGAAGAAGCTCGACACATGAAGTGGGCATCTTATCTGCAACAATTCCATTTGGTCATTAAGTACAAAAAGGGGAAGAGTAATTCTATGGCAGATTGTTTGAGTAGGCCTCCTACCACTCATGCCTTGATAGTTATGACCACTTCACATTTGGGTTTTCAAGCTTGGCCATCTCAGTATTCTCATGATCCTGACTTTGGGAAGATATACCAACAAGTGTGTCATCCTACTTCTTCCAATTTGCATCCTTTCCAATATTTTCATATCAAGGATGGGTTGCTCTACAAATTGGATAAGGTTTGTGTACCTCATGAGCCTAGAGTATCTCTTCTCAAGGAGGCACATTCCACACTCTATGGTGGTCACTTTGGTAAACACAAGACACTCCATCATTTGCAGTGATTCTTCTATTGGCCACATATGCAGAGAGATGTTTTGAGATTTTTGAGACAATGTGTTGTTTGTTGCCAATCCAAGCCTGCTAATAGAAAATTTGACTTAGGCATTCCTTTGCCTATTCTTTCTCATCCTTGGAAAAGCATTTCCATGGACTTAGTTAGTGGTTTTCCCATAACAGTATGGCAACATGATTGTGTCTTGTTGTTGATAGAATTAGCAAAATGGGTAGCATGATTGTGTCTTTTTGTTGTTGATAGATTTAACAAAATGGCTAAGTTTCTTCCTTGATGCAAGACTTGTTCTACGCCAAACATAGCCCAATTGTTCTTTGACTACATATGTCGATCCTTGGGTCTACCAACTAGCATTGTTTCTTATCGTGATTCACGCTTTGTGGGTCACTTTTGGTGCTCTTTGTGGAAACTTTTAGGGGTCTCTCTTAACTTTTCCATTGTCTATCATCCTCAGTCCAATGGGCAGATCAAAGTGGTGAACCATACCCTTGTGCAAAGTTTACGAATCTATCATCATGCTTCACCAACCAAGTGGGACTTGAGTCTCACCCATATTGAGCATGCATACAATAGGGTAGTACATTCTTCTACAAGGCATTCTCCATTTGAGGTTTGTTTGGATTTTTAATTTTGGCTCCTTATGAGTTTCCCTTGTCTTTGCCTTCTCTAGCCACCACTCATGTTCAAAAGGAGCAAGACAAGGCTCACTCTTTCATTCAACATTTGCAGAATCTTCAATCCAAGGTGATTCAAATTTTGTAAAAGATACAACAATAGTAGAAACAAGCCATGGATAAACATAGAATTCCTCATCATTTTTAGGTTGGTGATAAAGTTTGGTTGCACTTAGACAAGCGGTATTTTCCAGAGAAGGCACATAGCAAAATAAAACCTCTTCACTATGGGCCTTATACTATCCTTCAATAGGTGTCCAAGAATGCTTTCTACCTTGATCTTCCCACACACCTTGGGATTCATGACATCATCAATGTAGATCTTCTGAAGTTGTACCATGATTCTACATTGGAGATCGAACCTGCCATCAACCATCCTATCGATGTGGTTCTTGATTCTCAGTCACCATTGGATTTTGATCAAGTCTATGACACCAAGACTCATCAGACTCACCATGGATCTTCCACTTCTTATCTTGTGGCTCGACATGGCCAGTTTTTGCATTAGGCTTGTTGGATTTCTTCTCAACAAATATCCTATGACTTTCCTTCTCTTCTAAAATCATTGGAGTCCAATGCTTCTATTGTGGGGAGGCATGATGAGGAATAATCACATGACCCCTCTTTCTTTCTAGCTAGGCTTAGGCTTATATTATTTTCTTATATTATTAGCTTAGGCTTAGATTTTTATTTGTTTACAAATAATTGTAAACATAAGAATAATATTCTCACGTATACTTTTAGATGCATAGTTGGTATTCTGAATGCTGATGTAACTTAGTGAATTAGAAAGTTATCTATTAGCTATAGATTATACCTAGTTTAGCTATGTTAATATTAAGCAACAATATTCTGTAATGCTAGTTTTAAATTCCATGGAAAATATGGTAGACATTAGTTGTGTATAATTTAGACAACTTTCAGTTTATATATTTCATGCATAAGAAATAAAGTGCATTTGGAATTGCTTCATCCTTTTCATTGATCCTATGGTATATGTGTCTAGAACTCCATCTATTCTTGAGGAACTTGTTATGCTAGTATACTACTTGGGTATTTTCTACGTGTGATGTGGCAAAGTCGATTGGTCCACATATTTAACATTGTCTTCATTGTTGTTATCCTTAGGAATTTAATCATTAGCATCTTCATCACTTTGAAGTATTACTAGAATAAATTTGGATGAATATTCCTATGGAGAGGATGAGAATATGTTATCTTCTTCATCAAAGATGACATCATGGCTGATATACAATATTTTTGTAATTTGGATTAAATAATCTATAGGCTTTTGATTCATCATTATAGCCTAACAGAGTTCATTGTTCTCATCCATTTTTTATCTCTTCTTCTTTGGAATGTGCATATATGTTGTACACTCAAACACACGAAGATGAGAGATTTATGGCTTATATTCGTGTTAGCTTTTGATGCTAAATACTTAATGCAAAATAACCACACGATCTAAAATAAAGCTACAATATGAAATATAAGATAATGGAAATATTCTAAAAATATAAAACTCATAAATAACTTCTCTAAAAACTCATAAAAGTGCCATTAACAAATGCTCACAAAAATAATATCTTAATAGAATAAATATCTCCAATACACCATATTTCCACACACTCTCACTCTACATTGTCTCACACACACACACATAGACACATATATAATGGAATGTGACTCTTCATATGGAGTACTCTTGGCCTTCACTCTTCTTGAGACTCTTCACTTTATTATTCTATGGACTCATGTGCACATGGACTATTATGCACATTTACATTATTAAATACTTTGCACACTTTAATAATACTTATGCATTTATTACATTTCATAAAGTAAATACTCATACACTAATCTAAGATACAATCTTAATCTAAATATGTACCCAAGGTTGTACATTAGCATGTACTATCATAAAATCGATTTCTAACTTCAACTTCTATATATTTTTTTTACAATAAGATTGTTTTCTTAAAGAGAACTCGACCATGTTAAACAGATATTCATTTCACCCATCACTAATCTTACACAATTTTGTATGTGCAAGAGCACTAGGTGCCACACCCCATTTAACTATTATTCTCATTGGCCATATGAGCTAGTTAAATTCTCTTTTCTATCAATCGAAAAGTATCATAGCTAATCCCTACCCTCACATAATTCCTTTGAGTGAGGGCACTTAGCATGAAGGGTGTTAAATTCCTCTCATCCATTGGAGAGAAAGTCATAACAATCTTGAGCTCCTTTTTAACTCTTAATAATATCCATCACATGTAACTTATTTACTCTAACTTTAAGATCTACTTATCTACTTACAAGAGTTTTGGTTAAAATATATCGCTAATTCCTTAAAGCGTTCCATCTCTTTATAACACAATATCCATATTCAAACTCATTATAATAAGCACAAAGAATAAATAAGTTATAATGTGTGATAATCTAATCTAATCCAATGTCCATGCGCTGACTTCCATAAGCTCATAATTAACTAGAAGATTTCACTAATATTCACTTTAAGTTAAACTCCCTTCGAATCGGCAAAGATATTTCTAAGCTTAAATAAGAAATACTAGCTTCACTTTACTCCAGAAGACTCATTCACACAGTCCTCCATGGCACAAGGTTGATATTTAACTTCTACTTGAATTCTATTAAAATAGATTACACCATATCAACATAGCAACCGACGTCAAAGCGTCTTCACCGGGATAACTCAGACCCCAAGATACAGTCAATATTTAAAAACTAAAACTAATATTTTTAGGTAACTCAACAATAATCATTCCATATTTTAGTTACATTAAGATCCCAGTTCGATAGTTATCTCATTCTTGATCCCTTTTATTTAGGGTTAAGGAGCTTTGACTGTGTTATGTCTTCCTTTGGGTTGCACTAGCAAGTGTTCCTTTCTTCGGCGACTCTATCATCATTCCAGCCAGTAGATGATGTCTTCCCTTACATCATGTCTTCACTAACCACTGATACAGGTTACCTTCCAATGGGAATCAGAGACGGCTTCCAATTTTTTTAGGATAAGCAAAAATTTTTACCGATAGTATAATTTCAACTACCACATCTCTAGTATCCATCCTCATATAAGGATTTCATGAATGCATTATCATCATAGTATCAAACCATTCCCAATATGCAAACAAAAACATTGCAGACATTTCCCTTAAAAACACAATGTTTTCTATCCATTCTACAATAACCACAGTCACTCGTTTCCATATCATTGAAGAAGTATCATTGCTTAAACTAAAAATCAATCATTTGATTCTATTCATAAGGCTTTTCCTTAAAGCACAAGGTTCTATGTTCATTCTAAAAATAATCACAGTTATACATTTCTATATCATTGCAGAAGAAGTGACATTGCTTAATCTATAAATTAGTCCTTTGATTCTACTCAAACTATACTTTTTCCTATCCATAGGCAACATATATTAGACATCAATTTCATAAATCTGAAGTTGAATTCATTCACACAAAGAGATAACCAGTTTCTGTTCTTTCTTTACCTCAAAAGTATATCCATCATACATTAGTTTCAAACAATCACAATCCAGAATACATCAGTCAAACACAGGTCTGGTTCTCTTACCTATGGAAATAACATTTCCTCTAGAGTTTGCTATTTTCTATTAACAAGATGGGTACGCCCGGACACTTGTGCAAACCAAGGAAAATACACAATACCTCATCCCACACCAAATAGAGCTACTCTAATTTTTTCTCTCTACAAATTTAATAGCAACCATATGCGATTCTTCAAAACAAAACTTGGAAATAAAACGTAGAGCAACTAAAAATATTTTTAACCAGTGTATTTACTAACAAAAGAAGGTCTTCTAGTCTCTCCAAATTTTTCTTCATGATTTATATTTATCACTTAATACAACAACAATCCAAAATTGATCATTCCAGGCTATACATTCCTTCCCTACCGACAGCTAAGGTTTTAACATGACTCGTCCGGTGTATTCTAAAAGAATTTAGACATACTATCATTCTAACCAAAAATTAGCATACAAGCCAACGTATACAATATAAATAAAATACAAGCCCAAAAGCAATTCAAAATCAACTTGGTAACTCCTTTGTAGTCCTCCGAATTTTCTACGTTCAGGTGTTCTTCGTCTCTCCATCCTCAGCTCTCATCTTCTAATCGCGATACTCAAAAACATTTTTTTTTGTCCTTACTTGTCCAACTCTCTCCAGAGTACGTCGACATTTGTTGCCTCTAACCAACTCCATTAATTTCCCACTCGTTTTACCCATTAATGAGAATATCTTGGTTGACCATTATAACACGACCGACCACAATCACACTTAAGCTTCATTAAAAATTTATGAACAAAAGTTCTTCTTTTGCTAAGAAGTTCACAACTATCACCCTATAGAATAACTTAACACTACGGTTTATCAGGTTCCTTATAATATAGTTTTGAATTAAGTAGGGTTCTAAGTTTCCCTTTTATTTTTTTTTAAGAGAATCCATTTCCTCTATCTTTAATAATCAAAATCCCCCTTTCCTTACCATTCATTAAAATTTATCAACAAAGATGGATTCCTTAAGTGCTATTTCAAAATACATAAAGAAAAAGCTTAAATCAAACTTCCATCTTAAAGAAAAAGCATGATGCAGAAATATTATGATATGCATCTTCATGAATAGGGGCATTCATCCATGTTGCCTCCTCAAATAATTTGACAATAACCCATCACATCATTTCCCCAAGGCTTCCCTTTTCTCGGTGGTTAGTTCTTTTTACCACCATGAAGGAACCTATTCCTGCAAAAGTGCACTTCCATTAGAAGCATCATATTCATATATAAAATGTAGGTTCTCACAAAACCAAACATGAAATTATCTTACTTCCACAATAATTTTTACAACTCATGTTCTATTGAGTATCCTAAATACTGAAATTGTTCATTTTATACATAAGCCATATAGCAAAATAAGTCCATCAAAATAAAATTATGCCAAAAAGTGGATCATGACATCGTCCCACCTTAGGCTTAACACAATCCTCTATGTTTAAAACATTATAACATAAAAAAATATTTATATAGCATTTTCAAATAGAAATGGAAAGTGTTTTTGCTTATCTACTACTTCTTCCCAAGTAGCATTTCTTTAAAAATAATGGTCCCACTAAAGTTTACACTGCTCTATAGTTCATTGCATCATCGATTTAGATCATAACTTAAGGATTCTTAGTGGTTGAACCTCTATAGCCTATTGGTTCACCATCTGCAAATTAGAAAATTCCCACACATGCTCTGGATTAGAAACATACTTTTTAAGCAAAGAAATATGAAATGTGTTCTGAATCTTGGACATATGGGGGTGGTAGAATTAGTTGATATGCCATAGGACTAATCTTCTCTATAATTTCAAAGGGTCCAACATAGCGAGGATCAAGTTTTGTGGACTTGATAGCACTCTTCCTTGGTCTCACTCTCAAAAACACTCTATCACCAACAACAAACTCTCTTGGTGACCTCTTGAAATCGACATAGCTTTTTTGACAATCTGAAGCTTCCTTCAACGTTTCCTTAATCACCCTTAATTGTTACTCCATTTCTTTGACCATGTATGGTCCAAGTACAATCTGATATACTTGTTCTCAAACCATATATACGTTTTCCTATCCGTAGTCAACATATATTAGACATCAATTTCACAAATATGAAGTTGAATTCATTTACACAAAGAGATAACCGGTTTTTATTCTTTCTTTACCTCAAACATATATCCATCATACACCAGTTTCAAACAATCACAATCTAGAATACATTAGTCAAACATAGGTCTAGTTCTCTTCCCTACAAAAATCACATTTCCTCTAGAGTTTGTTTTTTTCTATTAACAAGATGGGTATGTTTGGACGCTTGCGCGAACCAAGTAAAATACACAATACCTCATCCTATTGGTATTTTTGCCACATTAAATTTTTTGACAAATTTTTGCCTAAGTGTGAAGCACACTTCGCTAGCGAAATCATCTGGAACTTTAGATCAGCAAAATACATGCAAAAGTGTTGGCATTTTTGCAGGACCTAAAATATTATGACTAATTGGATGAAATTATCTTTAGATATTTCATTATTTTAGATCTTTTTGTAAGCCTTTTTGCAATATATTACAATAAGCGATCAGGTCAATGGATCAAAAGTTATGGCCCTGGGAAGCTATAACACCAAAAATCATTTTCAAGCCAATTTTCAAGCACATCTGGTGCAAAAATACCCTGCGCATATTTTTGGTGTAAAAATCCCCTACGCACATCTCTAGTGCAAAAATACCTTATGCACCACCTTTGGTGCGAAAATCCCTTGTGCACCACCTTTGGTACGAAAATCCCCTATGCACCACCTCTAGTGCGAAAATCCCCTACGCACCACATCTAGTGTAACAATCCCCTGCACACATCTCTGGTGCAAAAATCCCTTGCACACCACCTCTGGTGCAAAAATCTCCTCTGCACCACCTCTGGTGTGAAAATCCCCTACGCACACCTCTGGTGCGAAAATCCCTGCAATGCAAAAATCCCCTAATTTGGGCACAATGTTGTTTCACTCCAGTTTGGGAGTTCTTTGGTTGTTGACTTTTCAACACCAGTGCATCTCCCAAGACTGCAAGGATGTTACGCTCAGTTTTCCAAGCGCATAGTAGTTTCGCACCTGATTTGAGCGCAATGCCTTTTGACTTGTCAAAATTCAACACTGTTTCCGAGGCACCAAGGTGTTGCGCTCCATTTCTTGAGTGCAAGGCAAATGCGCAATAAGTTGATGCACTTCGATCGTTGACTTTTCAATGTCGATGCGCCTCCCAATGCCCCAGATGCTTGCACTTTGCTTTTCAGGCGCAAGGTATTTGCACTTCATTTCTATGCACTTCGGTCGTTGACTTTTCAATGACAGTGCTATCTTCAAAGTGCTAGGTACCTACGCTCCATTTTCAAGTGCCAGGCAGGTTCGGGACAAGTTAGTTGTGCTTCATCCTTTGACTTTTTAACTGTTGCATTGTTTTGAAGGCAATAAGTGGTTTGGCTGCATTTTTTCAAAGCTCAGACATTTCTCATCTTTCGGACCAGGTGCATCCTTATCCATCCAAGCGAAGTCGGTCTAGGAAGCTTCTAGGATTGACTTTTCGGGGATGAAGAATCCTATCTTTCACCAGGGCGGTTCTAGCAAGCAAGGATATAGTACCACCAGCTGAACCTGTCAAAGCATTGAAGGGGTGTGACTACATTCCAGTGAGTCATCAGTTCTAGCCCATGCCCGCCTACTGTTTCATAAATGTTTTCCTTGCAAATATTATCTTGGCTACCACCGCCACATTTTTTAGTTGCGCATTAAATATTTCAAGTGGTATAATTCGCTATTTAATCCTGCTATTTTATTGTAAAACAATGGACATTTGCTAGAAGCTTGATGTAACTCGAATTCTGCTATCAATACAACTAATGTCTGGCTCTAACTCTGGACTTCTACTTTGTGTGTATGTCTTCTATTGCTTATCTTCTATTAAATTCTCTGATTTATCTGTAGGCTTGAATTCTAATATCTGGATTTACCTTTTGATAAAATGTGAACCCTAGAGTAGCCTTGGAGATTACGCATGTTAGATGCCTAGTTTTAATTTCTATTAGTTGTTTGTATTAAGTGTTATTTGATTCGACATACAATAGAGTTATCGTGTTGTTAGTTCATAACCCTTGTTGTATCTGGCCTATGGCCATATTTCCCATTCTTTTCAGTTATTTAATCTCTTTCTTGTTCTCTATACTCAAATCCCCCAATTAGAATAGCAAGGGAACTAGCTCATATCTGGAGATTGGCATGGGAAGCATTTCTTCCTCTTGGCCTTTCAATGTTGGTCGGGTCTAGGGCGCATGAATAGACCATTTCATACCTAAGGCAGATCTTTGAACAACAGTTTTTGGCATGCCCAATGGGACCAATAGTCTCCATGTTTTAAGGAAGCGTGAGTTTCATGAATATCTAGCTTACCTTCATCTGGCAAAATCACCTGGCGACTCTGTTAAGATAAAGATCCGGGTCTCATGATCGATGGATCCCTTTTATACTGAAATAAGACACCCTGGAGGAATCAAGGTTTGGTGAGTAGCCTTAACCTCACAAGTAGAGAAAAGAATGTTCACCTAGTGACTTTGCCTCAGTAGTAAGGATCGTAATCTCTGAAGACCACTTCTATAATGGCACATGTATGCTATCCTAGCTGGGATGATCCTCGCCCTTTGAATATTCAAAGTTAGCATGAGATTCCCAAAAATGCCCTGAAGACCCTAACAAAATACAATGGCATTAAGGTAATGGCCTGAGAGCACCTTAAATATGTTACTGCTCTAGAAACCCTCCATGGCATAACCCACAAAGATATCATGATCAGAATTTTGGTCCTATCTCTAGAAGGAAGGGCGATGTAGTGGTATAAAATACTCGAGTGTAAGAGCATCTGCTCATGGGCGGACCTAGCGGGAGAACTAGTCGATACATTTGATGGCTCTCAGGATCCCTTTCAACTTTTGATGCACCTCTCCACCATCACGAGAGCACCTCTAGAGAGCATCACAAACTTCAATGTCCAATTTTGGAGGAGTTGGAGGAGAATTCTAGAGAAAATCCAGCCGACACCCGCCCAGGCCCACCTCTATTATGTTCGGGCTTTCCACCCGAACATAAGCCTCCTCTTGTTGCAATATGGGGAACATAGATTCCCTCAAATATTTCAAGAAGCAGTACAAGCAGAGCAGCTCCTGCTCCAATCAAAAAAAATACAATG
Organism: Wollemia nobilis; assembly: GCA_028583015.1. NCBI lineage: Eukaryota > Viridiplantae > Streptophyta > Pinopsida > Araucariales > Araucariaceae > Wollemia > Wollemia nobilis. Next base: position 991,665 of record JAQPPZ010017175.1, on the reverse strand, counting down.
GAGAGAACTCGCTTTCCCATCACTTCTTTTGGTGGTTGCTACCCCCATCTATTTTGCATAGTATTCACTATAGCAGATTCCTCAAATTGTGCGAAGACCTGGAATGCAGCTGTGTGGAGCACAAGCAATGGATCTCATCCAAGGCTAACAAAGGGAATATGCAAGCATTGTTCCCACAATGAACAATATGGTTTCTTGTAGTTTCCATCAGGAGATGGACCAAGAAGGGGAACAGGCTCAAGTGGCATATTATGAGAGTGAAGAAGACATAATTTTGCACACTTTTTGTATCCCTAAGTATAGAACACAAGTACTCGACTGAGAATCAATAAGCATACCTCTTTAGGAAGCTGGTCCTAAAGAGATCTTGATAGTAGGGCTATCGCTAAAAAAATCTTGTTATCACATCAAGGAGTTAGAGGAGCACGTACCCAAGATCCTACAACTGATACTCGAAGAAGGCTCCCATGTGGTAAATCTCTTTTCCACATTATTCATTAATTGTATAAGTACTGACATGCATGATAACCTACCATGTTGCATCCTGTTCGCAACTTGCTAAACCTTGGGAGGCCAACCAGATTTCAAAAATCAACTAAAGTACAATCAGATCTGGTCTAGACACTACATATTCACTGGGTAGGTACCCAATGCCAATTTTGTGGTGGCGATATGCCAATCATGTCATAAAATTGTGTAAATAATGTAAATAGGTCAGCTGATAAATAAGGTGGGGAAAGCAAAGTGGTATGATTTGGCATCACCAGATCTGGCTGACTCAAAGTGGAAGGTACTTTTTTTCTTGTGTCTGTGTTTTGTTGTGACTTTGTTGCCCAATGGATTAAAGGCCTGGGATCTTTGCATTGAGATAGGCTCAATGCCCCACGAGATACCAAAAATATTGGTATTTTTGCCACATTAAAATTTTTGACAAATTTTTGCCTAAGTGTGAAGCGCACTTTGCCAACGAAATCATCTGGAGCTTTAGATAAGCGAAATGCATGCAAAAGTGTTGGAATTTTTGTAGGCCCTAAAAGAGGATGATTAATTGGATGAAATGATCTATAGATATTTTATTATTATAGATATTTTGTAAGCTTTCTGGAAATATATTACAATAAGCGACCGGGTCAACGAATCAAAAGTTATGGTCCCGAGAAGTTGTAACACCAAAAATCATTTTTGAATAGTTTTCAAGCACATCTGGTGCAAAAATCCCATGTGCATATCTCTGGTATGAAAATCCCATGCGCATATCTCTAGTACGAAAATCCCCTATGCACATATCTGGTGTGAAAATCCCCTGTGCACATCTCTGGTGCGAAAATCCCTTGCGCACCACCTCTAGTGCAAAAATCCCCTGTGCACATCTCTGGTGCGAAAATCCCCTGCACACCACCTCTGGTGCCAAAATCCCTTGTGCACCACCTTTGGTGCAAAAATCCCCTGCGCACCACCTCTAGTGCGAAAATCCCCTACGCACATCTCTAGTGCGAAAATCCCCTGCGTACCACCTCTGGTGCGAAAATCCCTTGTGCACCACCTCTAGTGCGAAATCCCCTGCACACATCTCTGGTGCGAAAATCCCTTGTGCACCACCTCTGGTGCGAAAATCCTTTGCACACCACCTATGGTGCAAAAATCCCCTACGATGCAAAAATCCCCTGATTTGAGCGCAATGTTGTTTCGCTCTGGTTTAGGAGTGCTTTGGCTATTGATATTTGAATCCCACCACATCTCCCAAGGCTGCAAGGATGTTGCGCTCAGTTTTCCAAGCGCAAAGTAGTTTCGCACCTGATTTGAGCGCAATGCCTTTTGACTTGTCAAAATTCAGCACTGTTTCTGAGGCACCAAGGTGTTGTGCTCCATTTCTTGAGCGCAAGGCAAATGCGCAATAAGTTGATGCGCTTCGGCCATTGACTTTTCAACACCGATGCATCTCCCAATGCCCCAAATGCTTGCACTCTACTTTTAGGGTGCAAGGTATTTGCACTTCATTCCTATGTGCTTAAGTCGTTGAATTTTCAACGCCAGTGCTATCTTCAAAGTGCCAGGTACTTGCACTCCATTTTCAAGCGCCGGGCAGGTTCGAGACAAGTTAGCTATGCTTCGTCCTTTGACTTTTCAACTGCTGCACTATTTTCAAGGCAGCAAGTGGTTTGGCTGCATTTTTCCGAAGCTCAGGCATTTCTCATCTTTCGGACCAGGTGCATCCTTATCCATCCAAGCGAAGTCGGTCTAGGAAGCTTCCGGGATTGACTTTCCGGGGATGAAGAATCCTATCTTTCACCAGGGCGGTTCCAGCAAGCAAGGATATGGCGCCACCAGCTGAACCTGTCAGAGCATTGAAGGGGTGCGGCTACATTCCAGTGAGTCATCAGTTCCAGCCCATGCCCGCCTACTATTTCATAAATGTTTTCCTTGCAAATATTATCTTGGCTGCCACCGCCACATTTTGTAGGTGCACATTAAATATTTCAAGTGATAGAATTCTCTATATAAGCCTTTTATTTTATTGTAAAGTGATGGACGTTTACTAGAATCTTGATATAACTCGAATTCTGCTATCAATATAACTAATGTCTGGCTCTAACTCTGGACTTCTACTTTATGTGTAAGTCTTCTATTGCTTATCTTCTATTAAATTCTATGATTTATCTATAGGATTGAATTCTAATATCTAGATTTAGCTTTTGATAAAACGTGAACCCTGGAGTAGCCCTGGAGATTATGCATGTTAGATGCCTAGTTTTAATTTTTGTTAGTTGTCTGTATTGAGTGCTATTTGATTCGGCATATAGTAGAGTTATCGTTTTGTTAGTTCATCACCCCTATTCTTTCTGGCCTGTGGCAATATTTCCCATTCATTTCATTCATTTAATCTCTTTCTTGTTCTCTATCCTCAAATCCCCCCAATTAGAATAGCAAGGGAACCAGCCCATCTCTAGATATCGGCACGGAAGGCATTTCTTCCTCCTGGTATTTCAATGTTGGTCGGTTCTAGGGCACATGAATAGACCATTTCATACCTAAGGCGGATCTCTAACCAACACATCCCACACCAAACAAAGTTACTCTAATTTTTCCTCTACGAGTTTATCAACAACCATACACGATTTTCAAAAAAAACTTGGAAATAAAACTTAGAGCAACTAAAAATAATTTTTAACCAATGTATTCACTAACAACAGAATAAGTTCTTCTAGTCTCTTCAAATTTTGCTTCACGATTTATATTTATCACTTAATACAGCAACAATCCAAAATTGATCATTCCACATTGTACATTCCTTCCCTAGCCGACGGCTAAGGTTTTAACATAACTCGTCCGGTCTATTCTAAAAGAATTTAGACATACTATCATTCTAACCAAAAATTAGCATACAAGCCAACATATACAACATCAATCAAATACAAGCCCAAAAGCAATTCAAAAACAACCTGGTAACTCCTTTGTAGTCCTTCAAATTTTCTACGTTCAGGTGTTCTTCATCTCTCCGTCCTCGGCTCTTGTATTTTGATCGTGATCCTCAAAAACATATTTTTTCCTCCTTACTCCATCCAACTCTCTCTCGAGTACATTGACATTTTTTACCTCTAACCAAATCCACTAATTTCCCACTCGTTTTACCCATTAATGAGAATATCTTGGTCGAACCCAATAATGAGAATATCTTGGTCGACCATTATAACACGATCGACCACAACCGCACTTAAGCTTCATTCAAAATTTATGAATAGAAGTTCTTATTTTGTTAAGAAGTTCACAACTATCACTCTATAGTATAACTTAACACTACAGTTCATCGGGTTCCTTATAATATAGTTTTGAATTAAGCAAGGTTCTAAGTTTCCATTTTTTTATTTTTTAAGAGAATCCATTTCCTCTATCTTTAATAATCAAAACCCCCTTTCCTTACCATTCATTAAAATTTATCAACAAATATGGATTCCTTAAGTACTATTTCAAAATACATAAAGAAAAAGCTTAAATCAAACTTCCATTTTAGAGAAAAAGCATGATGCAAAAAGATTATGATATGCATCTTCATGAATAGGGGCATTCATCCATGTTGCCTCCTCAAATAATCCTATAATAACCCATCACATCATTTTTCCAAGGCTTCCCTTTTCTCGGTGGTTATTTTTTATGCCACCATGAAGGAACCTATTCTTGCAAAAGTGCACTTCCATTAGCAGCATCATATTCATACATAAAATGTAGGTTCTCCCAAAACCAAACATGAAATTATCCTATTTCCACAATAATATTTACAACTCACATTCTATTGAGTATCTTAAATACTGAAATAGTCCATCATTTCATCCATAAGCCATATAGCAAAATAAGTCCATCAAAATAAAAGTCTGCTAAAGGGTGGGTCATGACATGTACCAAGTAATGTAATATATTCCAACTCCCCCTGTATTACATTATTTTCTAATTGAAGACTTTAGTCTTCAATATGGTCTTTGTCTTGGTTTTGGAACTTGTGCTCTTCTTTTCTGCTTTCTTCATTTTGTTCTCTGTCTATATCCTAATCAAGTAAATAATTAGTATCTTCATAAAATACTATCTTTATGCTAAAAGAGCTTTAACTTCATGTTATGTTGCATTTTCTAGTTCTTTAATTTATTGAATCTCTTGAGCTAAGTTCCCCTTTTGATTTCCTTCTCTATATTGTAATTGAGGTTGATTGTATTGATTTTGACACTGAAATTGTTATTGATGTGGTCTATATTGATTCTGATATTGTATTGGTTGAAATAACCTATTTTATTGACCCCCTTGATTTAATTAATTTTCTTGGATTGAATCTACAAAAATTTGTATTGTGTCCTCTCTTTCTGCATACTTGATAATATCTATTATTCCATTTTGATATGTCTCTTACGAATGAAGTGATATTTCCTTGTGGATTTTCCTTTGAGACTAAAGCATTGTTAGTCATTTCATCTTTAATTGAATTCTTTGTCTCATAATCTTGTATCTTTACTTAGAATTTGACTAACTCATTAAATTATGTATCTTTACTTAGAATTTGTAAAGATGTGACTAGATGCTTGTAGCTTTTTGGAAGTGCTCTTAGAATCACTTGAACAAGAAACTTGTCTTCTACCTTTTCTCCTAAGGTTAATAATTTTTCTTTTATATATGCCACTTTTATTAGAAACAATTCTATACTTTCACCATTATTAACTTCTAGAGAATGCAATTAGATTTGAAGATTCAAGATAGTGGCTTTATTCTTTCCTTCAAATATCTTGGCTAATGTATTTCAAGCTTCTATAGAAGTTTTTGCTGAACTAATGTATGGTTGTATATCATCTATAATTGCAATTGTTATTGTCATGAGTGTTTTTGCTTCATCTTCTTCATACTTTTGAATTTCCCTAGCATCTTCAGTAGGTTTAGATTTTGCTCCTTTAACAATATCCCAAAGCTTTTCTACTATCAATATTGATCTCACTTTTTTTCTATGAAGTGTAATTAGGACCTTTAAGAAGTTGAGATTCTTAAAGAGAATTTATTTGTTGTCATTATAACTCTTGTAGGACACCTTATATCTCCTAGTTTTTAAAAACAAGCAATACTTTTGATAAAGGTTTCAATTCTTCAAATCTCTATGTTGAATTCCTTTTATCTCCCAAATTTAAAAAATGTAATTTCTCAATTCCGAATTTCACAAACCTATGTTGGTGTTGAATTCCTTATAACTCCCCAATTAGAAATTTAGAAATTCTATAAAATATATTTGCAAGTTTTGTATTTCTAAGTTAATGTTTTTTTTTTTTAATTTACATGGTGAAATCGGTAGCCGCCACGAATCTGGGCAGGTAGGTCGTCCAGCTTTTTATGGCCACCATAGTATTTTGTGTTGTCCTGTTAGAGTTAATGTAATGTGCACTATGCTAGTTTGACACTTGTCAGTTTCATTGACAAGTGTCATGTTCATCATATAGGCTTATGCCTATATATTGTAACCATTTATCAATAAAATAAATCCCTTCAGTTTGATCAGTCCTGACATTTGGTATCAGAGCTCCAGGTTTTCTCTGGCCTTGTGAGCTTGAGGGGGGATTTCCCTCATGGAAATCCTCCCTCCCCCTCCATTTTTTTTTTAAGCTAGGGAGTATGCTCTCCATCCATGTGATGGATCAGAAACCAGAAGCTTTAAAAAAAATAATGGCTGTCCATTTTTTTTGGAGTGAGATCTCCATCATTTTTTTTACAAAGGCTTCTCCCAGACTGGATCGCAATCGAAAAAATTCTTAAAGCTGGATAGATAGTCGAAAAAAATCAACGACTAAACAGAATCAAAAAACAATTACGATATGCCATGATCTGGCTGACCATCTTCTGCAACTTTTCCAGGAACAGATGGCGTAATGTGCACTATGCCAGTTTGACACTTGTCAGTTTCATTGACAAGTGTCATGTTCATCATATAGGCTTATGCCTATATATTGTAATCATTTATCAATAAAATAAATCCCTTCAGTTTGATCAGTCCTGACATGTCCGCACCAGAAGTCGCCACACAGATCTTCGCGTAGTCCACCCCTATAACCACCATGCCACAATCATTTTAAACCTTTTACGTTGTTGAAAGCACCAGGAAAGGGGAAAGCATTTAGTTCGACGAGGCCCGAGATTTGAACCTTGGACCTCCGCTCCCTTTATGGGGTTTGGATGAACCAATTGGTCTACACCTCGAACTACACCTCAAACCTATTTCTAAGTTAATGTTGAAATCCTTATTTCTCCAAAATTATCAAATTGCAAATATTTCATTAAATAAATTACAAAACTTCATATTAATATCTCAAATCTTCAAATCAGATTTTCAAATCTTTATAAGACTTTCCAACTAGCAATAACAAAATATCTAGGTTTTTATTTTCCACTTATAAACCTTGTACCTCCAATGGCAATAATTAATCAATATGGAAATATATAAATCAATTTCAAACTTTCATAAATCAATAAAATATTCCTTATTTCTCCAATCTTTGAATAAATCAAATAACTTGAGAGTTTACCTCAATGCACGCTATTTTGGACTAAGTAATTTGTCTTCACTATTGAATAGTCAATAGTCTTATTGCTACAAGGCACTCTCTCCACTTCACTTCCCGAACTTGATTCCAAAATCAGTCTCTACTTTGCTAATTTTGGCCCATGCATTAAATGAGGATTTCAAAATGCTTTGACTCCCTTCAAAGACATTTGGCGCTCACTGTTTCAAGTGCCAAGTGGCATGTAAATGCTTTTCCTCTTCTATAACATTCCTTTGGTGCTCCAAGTTACTATCCTACTCATAACACTTGGTTGAAAAAGTCTTCAAACTTTGGTTGGTTACATTTAATGATTCTATAATGTCCTGGATGTTATATTTCTTAAATATCAAGTGGCAAATTAACTCTAAAACTCCTCAAATGAGTGTTCTTCCTTTTATAATGCTCCACTTCCTCTTTGCAATAATTTTCCTCTTATTTTTAATGTATTCCAACATACAGTAGTGCTTGGCCTTCTATGTTCTCTCTTCTCCTTTGATTTTTGGCTTTCTAAATTCTCCTTTGTGCAATGTGGTGGCTCTTCCAATGGCTTCTCCTCTCCAATGTATGTAGGCAATGCTTATGGTGGCTCCTCCCTTGCTCGTTTTGTGGCTACACTTATCAATGAGTGGCTCTTCCTCCTTTGCAAGGTAATCCACTCTCAATCTTGGTGGTTCTAGAATGATTGCCCCCTTTACTATGACTGCAAATTTAATTACCTTAATATTTCTCTTTTTTAGCTATTCTACTTGCACTAACTTGCTACAATTTCCTACCACTTGATGCAGGTTTAATGGTGAAAAATGAAGCTCTAAAATTTAGCTTTAAACACTAGAATTTAGTGCCTTTATTCTTGTTGTTAAATTCACCCTCCTTTAGCTTCAATAGTGCTTACAAAACTATCATATATATTATGCCTCTAAACCAATATTTTCTCTCCCTTATTACTCCACTTTTATGCAATTTCTAACTTCTCTATTTGTTGTTATGTTATGCAGATTTCAAGATGACAAATATGTCTTCTTCTTCAACTTGGAGACACTAAACTTAAAGATTTTATCTGCTATTATAAACTCTTGAATATGGTACCTTTTAAACTTGAAATAAATCCACTATTTCACATAAGTGAAATACACTTTTAAGGACCTATTTTCCAAAAATATTTGATCTTTTTTGTAGCTTGCCTCCTTTTTTGCTACTCAAACTTGTTGTTCAAGTCTTTCAAATTTGCAGCTCCTTTGCTTCTCGAAATACCACCCAAATATTTTGAAATTTGCAGCTTCAATTGCTGCCAAATATTCCTTTGCTTTGGTGTCAAGCTCTCTCAAATCTGCCCCAAAATTCTACAAATCACAGCTCTACTATCTCCTTTTAATGCTACCCAATTTTGCAGCCCAAATATCTTAAATTGTTGCTCACAAAATCTGATCTCTCCTCCTGTATCTTGCTGTCCAAAAATAGTCTCTAACTCCTCCAATTTGTTGCCTTAGTTTGTTGTTAAATTCTCCTTCACTTGCTGCTCAAGGGCACTACAAAATCTGCCCAAATTTTCTCCAATTTGAAGCTCTATGTCACCTTTAATTCTCTATCCTGTGGCCCTTCAACTTCTGTCACAAAAATCAGCAATATTCTCCTCCACAAATCAGCCTTCAAATTCTTAATGGTTGTCTTCAAATTTCTCAAATTGGTGGCCTCTTCTATCTCATTTCTCCTCCTTAGCTCTTTCTGAATTCTATATTCAAATCTAACCTCTTTCGCTAGCCTCTTCCTCAAGAATTTGAATGTCTTGAGGTCTTCAAAAATACTTTCTCAAATTTGGCAAACTTCTTGCCAAAATCCTTCTCCTTGAATCAGTTTCACAAATCCTTTTGGGCTTCTTGTTGAATGATAATTTTTTTTTAAAATTTGATGTGACTACCTCTTTTCAGGAGTTTCTTCTGCTTGCAATCTTCTACCTCGAGATTTCTTCAAATCTCCTCCAATGGCCACTTCAATTTTTTCAATAGGGCTTCTCTAGCCTTCTTTCTCCTTCCAAATTTGCTTGAGACCTCTTCTCTTGGGTCTTCAAATTCTATAACTTTTCAATTGAACCTTTTCGTAGTACTCCTCTATATTCTTTCTCCTATCTCCTTTCTCAAATCTACAATGGGAACCTCTTCTCTCGGGTCTCCTCTTTCTCAATATTCAATAGGGCTCATCTGGCCTCTTCTTCTCTTATTTATTCAATCTTCAATCTGGAGTCTTCAATCTTCAATGGGGACCTCTTTCTTGGGTCTCCTCAACCTTCAATATTCAAGCTTCTATGGGGACATCTTTCTTGGGTCTCCTCAATCTTCAATCTTCAATTTTCTATGGGGACCTCTTTCTTGGGTCTCCTCAATATTCAATCTTCAATCTCCAATGGGACCTCTTTCTTGGACCTCCTTAATATTCAATGTCTACTCTTTTGTTGCAACTCAAAACTAATTCTTGCACGAGGAAAGCACATAGACTTTTAGGTAATAGAAGATGAAATTCTTCTCTATCCGTTGTAGGAAGCTTCTCAACTTCTAAGAAGTAATTTTTTGCAACAAGAAACTTAGAAAACAACAATAAACCAAATATCCAAAATTCTAAAATTAATAAACTTCACTAATTATTCTCAAAACTATTGGAAAGAAATCTATGTTGAATCCTAGTCTTCACGAGTTTTCCTTCAACCCTATGGAAATACTCTAGCCAAATAACAGTCTAGAATCTTCTTCTATCTATCAAAATATTCAATAGGACCTCCTTGGGTCTCTTAATCTTATCAGTTTCAAGGTCTATCTTCAAAACTTGTAAATTTCATTCTATTTCGAATTTGCTCTTGGAATAGGTATATCGCTAATATTCACTGGTTTTCCTTCAACAAAGTGAAAAACTATCTTCCCTAGTTTTCTTTTTCTAGAGATAATTTCTTCAACTTCACTGGTTTCTCCTTAACCAATGGAAATCTCCTTTGCAAATTTAAAAAACATGTGCAAGACAAAACCTTGTTGTAGCTCTGATACCATTATTAGATTTTGATGCTAAATACTTAATGCAAAATAACCACAAGATCTAAAATAAAGTTGCAATATGAAATATAAGATAATGGCAATATTCTAAACATATAAAACTCATAAATAACTTTTGCAACAACTCATAAAATTGCCATTAACAAATGCTCATGAAAATAGTATCTTGATAGAATAAATATCTCCAATACACCATACTTCCACACACTCTCACTCTACATTGTCTCTCTCTCACACACACACACACACATATATAATGGAATGTGACTCTTCATATGGAGTACTCTTTACCTTCACTTTTCTTGAGACTCTTCACTTTCCTATTCTATGAACTCATGTGCACATGGACTATTATGCACATTTACATTATTAAATACTTTGCACACTCTAATTATACTTGTGCATTTATTGCATTGCATAAAATAAATACTCACACACTAATCTAAGACACACTCCTACTCTAAAGATGTACCCAAGGTGGTACATTAGCATGTACTAAATAATGTAATATATTCCAACAATCTAATCCATGCTTCTTCTGGAGAGATGTGATCAAGAGATGAAGTGGGTGCATGAATGAGCAAGTAGACTACAGTATGTGCTACTTTTACCCAAAAAGAGGGTGCAAGTTGAGAATCCTTCAACATGCAACAAACCATTTCCATTATGGTTCTATTTCTACATTTAGTGACATTATTTTACTACAGTGTGCAAGTAGTTTTCAATTGTCAATAAATATCATGTTTGTTAAAGAAAGTTGAAAACTCATTATTGGTAAACTTCTCCCCTCAATTTGAGTACATGGATCTGACAAAATATGAATGTCTCTATTTAAGCCTTAAAATGTTTGAAGTAGAAAAAGGCTTCATATTTGTTCTACAAAGTAAATACCTACATTTTGTGAGTATGATCATAAAAAAAAAGCTAAAAATAACTAGAGCCATTATAGCTCATCATGGGTCTACAAATATTGGTATGGACCAAATTAAGATGCCCTTTGGCTCAAGATTATGAAGAACAAAATGGAGATCGATGTTGCTTTCTAGCTAAGTAACAAGGATAAACTTGAGTAGCTTTCTTCAAAGAAGGAATACCTCTAACCATATTTTTATTTGGTAGTGCAATAAGATGGCCAAAACTTAGATGACCATATCATCAATGCTAGAGTGATGTAAAAATATTAGAGTTGACAATTAATGCCAAATTTTCATGATGAATTATATGGAACTTAAATTCATTTTCCATATGCAATAATCATATATTTTCTAGCTTTGTCATGAATAAGACATACCTTGGATCCATGTTGCTTGTTAATATCAACCTTTAAATTATGGTCTAGTAATTGATTGATGGATAGCAAACTCTTAGTGAGTCTTGGAACGTACAAGACTTATCTTATCTTCTATATATGAGATCCAAGTCATAATTTTACATCACCTATGCCTTTAATATCATAGGATATGTCATTACCTAGAGATACCTTTCTTGTAAATTTAGAATAGTCTTTTTGGTCAAATATCTACCTAATCAACAAAACTACGTTGTGCGCCCTAGATACGGCCAACATTGAAAGGTCGAAGGAAAAGAATGTCCTCCGTGTCAATCTCCAGAGAGGGTTGGTTCCCTTATTTATTCTAAAACTGGTTGAAGACTAGAGATGCAGGAAAGAAATCAAAAAATAACAAAAAGAAAGGGAAATATGGCCACGGGCCAGAATGTAGGCATTGGGGTAGACTAATAGTTATAATTCTATCAAGTTTTATGATAACATGTAACAGAGGGAAATCATCAAAATTCCACTCACACCTTAGAAGAGACAACCTCCAGATTGCATTCCAAAACAAACTCACTAACCAGCAATGTTTAAATCCATAAATAGAATTTTAAACTTAACAGCAGGAACATGAGCATAAACAGAAATGCTTAGACACAAAAGGAAATCACACACATAAGAATGCTTGCAAATTTTAGAAGCCAAGTATCTTCTATTGATGTAGAAGACTTAGAAAGTTTTCTTGCAGAATGTCCAACCTCCTTTACAATAAAAATTTGCTTAGTATTTATAAAGGATTTCGCCTCTTTCATTAAATGCATAAGAGAACAAAATGATCACAGATCAGAAACAAGAATCAGGAAACTCCTCCTTGGAATCATTGAAAATCTATTCCTCCGGGACAACAATCCATATTTCATGGAAACATTTCTTGGAAATCAGCAACTTGGGCTTCAGTGTGCAGAGAATTAGGGGACATTCAATATCTTGGAAATGCACTCCCATATTGAAAATGATGAAAATACTCCCTGCGCTCCCATAAGACTTCTTTCTTCACTCAAGATCCACAATTAGAATTTCTTATGGCCACCATTATTTAATGCTTACAAATCTGGCATTCTAAAGTTTTGACCATAATCCTTTTCACCCAAAAATGACATTCACCCTTTGACAAGGAAACAACTTCAACCAATCATGTGTACAACCTTCTTTTAAGAACGTTTTCGCCCATGGGAGGGGCGAACGGGATGTTCACCCCTCAACCGGAGTGAACGTGAATGCACTTTACTTCCAAGGCTTGTTCGCCCATGGGAGGGGCGAACGGGACGTTCGTCCCTCGATCGGGACTAACGTTACACTTTTATCTTTGGGCGAACACGATTACGCTTAGGTATTGGAGCACGTTCACCCATGGGAGGGGCGAACGGGATGTTCGCCCCTCAATTGGGGAAAACACGAATGGACTTTGTCGTGCCTATTTCTTGGATCTTCAAAACTTCTTATCTTCCTTTTGATAATTCGTTCGCCCTAACATGAGGCGAATGGGGCGTTCGCCCTATCTTTGGGGTGAATGGGGTGTTCGCCCTATCTTCGTCTTTAGGGAAAACACACCTGCATTTCCAAAATTTTAAAGCCCTTAAATTTTCAACTTAATTCTTCATTGTTTTGTTTGTACAAGCCTAAGCATGCCTTGATTTTTTATGTATTCATAGCAGGGCAAACTTCGAATCCCAAATGAAGTTTACATAAACACTTATAACACTGATGTAAAAAGAATACATAGATAAAAAAATCAGGAACATATGAGATGATTTCTAAAATAAGAGCCACCATACATACTCAACATATTTATCAAAATACTGCAACAAAAATTCCCAATGTGGCAAAGTGCAAAAACTGCCAACATTTCTAGCAACTCATGGGGTATCCAGCTCGCATGGATGTAAGTGATCCCAAGCCTTTATTCATTGGGCTACGGAGTTTTTTTCCCAGCTACCTTGGCTAGAGATTTCGTTGATACCACAGATGCTTTTCGATGCGCCTCTTCCTCAGCGCGCTCCTTCTCTTTCGCTTCAAATGCTACCCTGAGTACTTCATCTCGTTCTGCTTCCTCTGCTACCTTTGCTGTCGTCGCACGCTCTGCTGTCGTCCATTCTTCCTGTTCCTTGAGGCTTTCAGTCATAACTTCATAAATTGTCACAACCTCTTTCCAAGAATTAGTAGTAAATAAGTATGGGACGTTGAGGGACTTGTAAACAAAACAAAGATTCTGAACATCTATTAAACTGAGACATTTTGCTCGCTGAGCCAACTCATACAAGGATAGCTCCAGGTGTGTGTATTTTTGCATTAGGGGCAACACCTGTGCTTCCGTGAGAGGTTCTTCCCATGCATCAATTTCAAAGGTATCTTCAACAAACTTCTTCCAGAGCACCTCCAGTTGTTCCATTGGCAAGGGCTCACCCCACTCATCTATGAAAGTCGGAAATCCCAACTCATCAATAGTCTCAAAATGAGACATGGAAATGGTATGCTCATGTTCGATAGTGTTGAGAATTGCCCATCCTTCTCTTACCAGGTCCATTCGTTGAAAATAACTACACAAAGTGACTTTGGATTTATACCAACCATTATCCATTTCGATGAGTGGGCAAATGTATAAATGGGTATTAGCTAGGATTTAGATTTTTACTGCCACCTCTATGTGTGGTGATAGCATCTCTTTTGTGGTGTTGATTAACTGCTACCCTAACTGTATATGTATTTGCACAACCCACAAATAGTGCAACACCTTAACGGCTTGCACAACCAACTTCTCGCAGTTTTGTGCAGAGCAAATACAGGTTCCCTTGATGCTATCCGATGAAAAACCAGTAGCCTGTACTGCTTTCTCATATAACTGCTTCTTCATATCCTCAAGTTGTCGTTGGAGCTTATGCATTTCAATCCTGGCAGCATCGCGCTCCTTCAGGTGCACTTTGACTTGTTGGCTCAAATATTCATTTTCGATGGCCGTCTTCTCCTCTTGTGCTCTGCTTTTTACCAAGGCAGTTTCAAGCTCAATAATATTGTTTTCATTTTAAAAATATTTCTCTTTATAATGCTTGTCGTGAAAATATATTGAGCTCATATCCACCTGTATGTTGCCCATATTTTATGTTGGGTTTATACTGTTGAGTTCCTCTGTGATAGTCTTGCTAACATAGTCATTCGACAAAATTTCTCCCTGTGGCTTCTGAACCAAGGGTGTGATCTTAGTGTGGTGGGCTTCCATGGTAATAGGATCAAAGGTGACCTTGATTGGTCGAGCTGGAGCCAGGGCCTCTTTACGCCTCATGCTCTTCAACCATTGCGAAGAGCTCATGTGCACTCGATTGATATTCTCTACATAGGGCTGCTTGCGAGCCACTTGTACATCAAGAACTGTCTACAGTTCCAAAAATGGGGTGAACGGGACCAAAACATCTGAGCAATTAGGCTCAGTAGAGGTGGATGATACAATAAAAGGGTCGGAATGGAAACAACGAATGGAATAGATATGATGGACTTGGCGGAGGAAGTAGGTTCGAATGTAGTTATGCTTACTCTAGGAGGAGCTTGTGTACTTACAACTTCAATGGTAGTGGTGGTGGCAATGGAAGGGGAAGGGCACGAAAAGGGATTCGGCCCTGACACGTACGAACTAAAATAAATGGAGGACGAAGGAATGGGAATAGAGGAAGGAGCAGTAGTGAATTTGGGAGCGAAAGAATATGTAAGGGAAAAGGATGTAGATGGCATATCAAAAGGTGGAGAAATGGAGACCGATGATGGAAGTGAAACAAATAAAAGTGGAACAAAAATCACTGCTTGCTCCGAAGGAGAGGGAAGAGAGATCGTACATTCGAGCACGGGTACCGTGTGACGTGGGGATGCAGGCGGCTGTGAAATTATCTCCTCTTGCTGCACTTCCACCCTCTCTTCCATGTTTATATTATATTTTTCATCCATGAATTCTATGTGAGAGCTTTTCGATTGATGATCCTCCTATTCTTGCACCATAGAAAATATCTGCATAATATTGGTCGGGAGCTCTGCCATAGGTGAAGGACTTACAATTGTCGCTGACACATTTGTAATCGCAGGAACCCCTACAACTATCTCTGTAGAAATTGTGGCAACTAAAACTGTAGAAGTTGCAGTGACTGAGTTCTCCACAGTAGAAGTCATAACTGCACTGGTCCTTGGTCTCTTGGTCACCTTTGGAAATGGAGGCACTTTTGGTAGATTCTGCTTTTTGAGCGCAAGAGTTTCCTCCACCTGTTTCTTTGTTCGCTGAGATCTCCTTTTAAACATATATTGTTGTTCCTCTTCTTCTGGAGTCTCATCTTCGACTGTCGAACGTTATTGTTTGTTCTCGCCCTCATCGCTATTAGAGTGCTAGAAAATTTGTGATAAAATATTGGCGAAGGCGATGGGATGATACGAGTCTACAAACTTGTCATAAGTATCTGAAAACTGCTCGTCCAATTTCAACCCATAAGGAGTGGTTGGTTTCCCGCGATGAATTCTCATTATCCACCAATTCATTATTTTCTCCTTAGTCCAGGTGGGCTCACTTTCTTGGATAGAACTGAATAAAATCGGCGGAGGAATTTGTGTCTTATATTTAGATGAATTATACTCTACCTCTTGCTCATAATAATCATGTCATGGTGGGAGCGTTGTCATATTCTCAATGTGTCAAATCATGTACGACCCATCAAAATTGTTTTTGTTCTTCTGGATATCTGGCCGCAGACAACAATGAAAAGATTTAGCTTTCACAATAGCTATGAATTTACCCAAAGGGTCATATCTCCAGCGTTGTGGCAGTTCTATAAGGCCCAAATATTGTAGCACCACTATCCAGAGCCTATTTTGTCCAACTTGGCTCACCTATAAACTATTGAATTTGAAAGACATGTTGCATGTGGTCTTCTTTCCGCACCCAGCTCCATATATATCATTAATGTAATTTGTCTGTCGCACAACTTCCATGGCGAATACATGTTCTATGGCAAAATACTATAGCAAAAACGTCTTACCTATGAAACCAAAAATTTGCACAACTACGCCTTGGGTAAGCAGAAAAATGTTGCCCTTCTCTGTCGCAACGACTGCATCCCTTAAATTCTATGGTGCTCTCTCGTAGGTACCGCAAAGCAATTCTATTGCTAGTCCCAAAAACCAGTTGTTGAAGCTATAAAACGACTCCCTTATTAAAAACATGGGAGTCCACAAATAAATGGGTAGGGGTTTATTTTTCTCACCCACCTACGATACTGCAATGAAAGAGAAGCGCTCCTGTAACTGAAAAAAGAAAAACCATACCAGAAAGGAAGTGTGCCTGAACGACTTTGACTGTGTAGTTTGCATATTTTCCAATTGAGAATTCAACCTTTGATAAATGAATTCTACCCAATCATAGAAAATGGGGTTTTTGCCTTGCCTCATAGTCGCGAGAGAATAAAATTCAACTTTAAAAATACATTGCTGCAACGAGATAGTGCCTTGCCTTGCCATTTATGCACTATCTCGTCCGAAGGCAACCCGAAGACCCATGCTAATATTGAATATATGTCCAGGCTTTTAAAATCTAACTTCGATAAATTGGGAAGCTACCCCATCGATGACTCTTTTACTAGTTGAGTCTCCATGAACTGGCGCATAGTCACCATAGAAACGTATCTATTCTCTTGTTCATCAGTATGCAACTTCTTGTTAATTGCATAATGGGGCTTTAATCCACAAGTGAAAGCCTACTAAACCTCATCTAGAGTAATGGTGAACAATATTTCTCTTCTTGAATTTCTAACAGCCCTGGTGAATGGATCATAAAATTGAGCAATGAGCTTCTATCCTCTTGTTCATCAGTATGCAACTTCTTGTTAATTGCATAAGGGAGCTTCAATCCACAAGCAAAAGCCTCCCAAACCTCATTTGGAGTGATGGTGACCAATATTTCTCTCCTTGAATTTCTAACAGCCCTAGTGAATGGATCGTAAAATTAAGCAATGAGCTGCACCAGCTCAGGGCATGGATGAACCGACGTACACAAATACCAGGATAGTTGCGAATTGTAAGGCACTATCATCCATCTATTTGATGATACTCCTTGAATCACCATCACTTCTACATCTTGCCTTAATCTCTTCACTTCTTTATGGGTGATTCCTCAGCTTAGCCTTCTTTTCATTCCATTTTAAAACTAAATCTCCCACTTGGAAGCTTCGTTCAGTTGTTTTCTTTCCAAACCATTTCTTCATATCTTTAATGTGCTCAACGAATGCTTGATAAGCCTTCTCTATATCCTCCTCTAACTGTAACAACTGTGCCAACCTTGCACTCATAGGATCATATTCTTCATCTTCATCCTGGAACAACTGCAATGTTTGGAGTACTGGCAGCTCAATATGAGTAGGAAGGATAGCCTTTTTTCCATAAATTAAGGCATACGGGGATTTTTTGATAGATTTCTTTACTGAAATATGGTTTGCCTAGAGCACTTGATTCAACAAAAAATGCTAGCTTCTCTTGTTACTGCCCATCGTCCTTTTTAAAATTCGTAGCAAATTTTTGTTGGTAGATTCAGCCAACCCATTCCCTTGCGGATAATAGTTGGATGATGTCTTCAAATATATGCCATTTTTGCTAGCAAACTCTGTAATTTTGGTCCCAATGAATGGAGTGCCATTATCAGTTACAATAGAATCTGGGATGCCAAAACGCATAATGATCCCTTCAAGAAAGGATATAATAGTAGCTTGATCAACCTTCTTAGTGGGAATAGCCTCTGCCCATATGGTGAAATAATCAGTCACTGTCAAGATATACTTATGCTCCGCGAAAGAATGTGGATCAATAACCCCAATGAAGTCAAGACCCCACTGTTGAAAAGGTTCTTCCACTTGGATTGGGCATAGGGGCAAAGCTTTTTTTCTAGTTCTGCCAACATATCACTGACAACTGTCGCAATGTTGGGTTACTTTATAAGCATTAGCAAACAGAGTGGGCCAGAAATAACCCACTCGAATAATCTTTAAAGTCATAGTCCTACCTGTGTAGTGACCTCCAGATAGTCCAGAATGAAATTCCTCCAATATCTTCTCCTTTTTGGATGTTTTCACACACTTTAGAAGAACTCCATCAATGTTCTTATGATACAATCCATCGGGCAACAATACATACTTGAGCGCTTGCAGCCTAAATCTCCAACGCTATGAAGCATCAAGGTGAGTTGGACATCTCCCAAAAGTAAAATAACCAATAAATTCTTCTGTCCAATCATGGTTGCTCATAGTATGGTTTACGCAAATTCTTTTGCCAATGTCCTCCTCATGTACTGCATCCATTATCGCAGAGGCGACACTTTTGGCTAACTCCTGACATAAAGCTCGCCCATGAACTAGCTTTGTTGGTCGGATATCCACATCATATTCTTGAATTTTAGAGACCCAACCTGCCCTTTTATCACCTAATTCTCCTTGGAGTATAAAATTTCAAACATCAGTTTGAATAACATAAACAATAGTCTTTCTTTGAGAAACAAAATGTCGAAACTTCTTCAACGATTTCATCACTGCATACACTTGTTTTTCGATAAAATTGTAATTCTCCTAATGTGGCGCAATAACTTGGCTCAAGAAGGCAATTGGCTTCTCTTCCCCATCTTGTTTTTGTGTCAATACTGTAGCATAGCTTTCTTGCTACCCCATTGCATAGAGAATGAAGTCTTTCGAATAGTCAGGATTAATTAATACTGGAGCTTGCATGATTCTTTCTTTGATTTCCAGAAAAGCTCTTCTCCTGACTTCTATCCACTTAAATTCAGTATTATTTTTCAAAAGCTTAGTCATGGGCTTCACAACCTAAGAAAAATCGACAATAAATTTGCGGATGAAATTTATTTGATCGAAGAAATATTGTAGGTCTTTCTTATTAGCAGGTAGTAGCAATTTCATGAGCGCTTCGACTCTCGTAGGATCTATCGCTAACCCTTCCTATGAGATTACATGACCCAATAATTTTCCTTATTTAATAGCAAAGATCGACTTCTTCGGATTAATGGAGATCTTGAACTCGTGGCACTTCTCGAACATCTGCCTTAAATGAGCAACATGATCTTCTCTGTGGTGGAAAACACAATCATGTCATCAAGATATATCACAATAATTCTATTCAATAACTCACCGAAGGTGATGTCCATGGCTCTCTAGAAGGTAGCACCAGCATTTGAGAGCCCAAAGGGCATCCACTGGTAGGCAAATGTGCCCCACTTGGTGGTGAATGTCATTTTATATTGGTCCTCGTCCTTCACCCAGATTTGATTATACTTGAAGAAGCCATCTAATAGTGAGAACCAACCACATGAAGAATTTGATCAATCTAGGATAAATTATCCTTACCTCTAACATGAAGAATTTGATCAATAAAGAATTTGCGCCACCCATGTTGAGTGCTTGATCGAATAAATTATCCTTACCTCTAACATCTTCAGTAGTTATGCCTTCATGAGCGCTTCGATTTTAGGATTTACATGACACTTCTTTTGTTGAAAAGGCTTTACCCCCTATTGCAGCTTTATGGTATGTTGGATCACATTCTTGTCGTATCCTTTTAAATCTTGATAGCTCCACGCCACAATGTCAGGGTACTCGTAGCACAAATTTTTAATGCCTTCAAATACATTCGGCACACTGTCGGTCCCCATATTGATAATATTTTCTGGTTCCAACTGTAATTCCTTGTACTCTTTAGCATCTACCTTAATTATGTGCTTGTCAACTCTGTCATTTGGATCAAATAAACTCTCCAGTGAGATCAAACCTCTGGGGATATGGTTATTCTTTAATTGAATCATCCCTTCTTTCTCTTCCTCGGCAAGCACTCTATCATTTGCACTAGCAGCTTTTCTGAGAAGAAAATTGACTATTTGTTCATCATTGTCGAATACTTTTCAGTAAATATTCTTATCTGGGACTGAAGGTCTATAAATCACCCTGAAAATCTTGGGCTTTCAGACCACTTGCTCCACAGGAGAATAATTTGTACCAAGAAAGGCTAAAATATTTGCATGTTTATTCTACTCCCGAGAGATCGCCTGAATGTTCAAAACCGTGAAAGCTTCAAACAAATCCCAGACCCTATTGCGATAGGCTTTAAGGTAATGTTGCTTTGACATACACCTATTAGTGTTCTAGTTGACAATAAGCTCAAAGTCACCAAAAATCTACAGTTGCTTAATGCCCAGCTTTTCAACGTTTTTCAACCCATGGAACAATGCTTCATATTCAGCTGTGTTATTTGTACGACTCCAAGTCAACCTATAAGAATAAGTTTTTTGTAATAATTTTGGGGAGATAAACACAACACCAGCTCCTACGCCATTCTTACATCTGGTGCCATCAAAATACAATTTCCATAACTGATTCGTGTCAAAATCCTGAGAATCAAGAACTACTTCTTTAGTTTTCTTGGGCTTGGTTATTGTATAACAACCAATATCTATCCTGATCATTGCATTAAAATCTATGAGCAAAAACTCATCCTCTAAGCGAAGCTCACCTAATGCTTCTCCTACCACATTAACTTCTTCTAGATCTTCAGTCATCATGTTTACTTCACCTGGAGATTGTTCTTCCTTTTCCAGCTTCTTAATGTGAAAATGTGAAGGCTTTTCATTATGGATATGAATCTTCTTTCCCTTGAATGGTATCTCCAAATGCAAATAGTCTAAAGAAAGGTACCCTCCCAGCTTAGTTGTGAACTCCCTTAAGAGGCACATGCTAAAATACAGCTCCAATTCAACTACTACCACTTCCTGGATGACTATGATTTGTGGCATGCTATGGAGGACAATAGGTATGTCTTTGATCACTCCCACTATCTTGATCGGAGTCCCATCTAGCTATAACAATCATGGGCTACTTCTTGTATATTTCATCCCCGTCACTTCACACACTGCCTTTGGCATGACAGTAGTCGCAACTCCAGAGTCGATCATACAGTTGTGTACAATCCACCCTTCCATTCTCAGTGACAAATAAAATGGGGGAGGCCTATTTTTTCCTATCACATAAGTGGGTAGCACTTGCGTTAGGATTGTTTGAGAAGGAAATTTCTTCTGATCTTTAGTTGTCTTCAAGGACTCTTGCAACAAATTGATTTATCCTAGCAACTGTAGTGCATCATACAAGCTAAATTTAGTTGGAATCTTCTTCATTTCCTCTACAATATTGTACCTTGGGATAGCCAAAACCTTCTCTTCTGGAGCTCGTTCATATTTATCCTGATACTACTAAGTAGCTTCTACTCTCTACCTCTTCGTCAAGGATGGGTACTTAAGTTGCTCCCTGACATGCTCTTTTTTTTCACTTTGTGTTTGAGTAGCTGCTACAAGTTGCTAAGTTGATGCCTTAGTTTGCACTCTCTCTTGACCTTGCTTAGGCAATAGGCCTTTTAACTTGATAGAATCATGTTCCTTAGTCCTCACACCAGGCGCTTTTGTTGGAGGTGGCTGCTTTTCATCTTATACTTTTTGTTCTGCGGGCACCTTCAAAGGTTCGAGCTCAGTCGAATCTATAATTACTGGCTTCTTTTCGAACCTTGTGAGGACCGAAACTTGCTCCAAATATGGCATCATAAAATTAAGTTCGACTTATCTAATCATATTAACTTGTCCTCCAGCCAAACTCTGCAAGCGTTTGCACATAATTCATATGCACCTTGCAAGTTTCTTCTCCATGAGGATCATTGCATGTCGAGCACCAATATGCTTTTTATGTTGCACTAGTCTCCTCATTTGCTAGCATTGTTGAGTTGTTATCAGGGTCTCTACTAGTAGAAATCTGTTCCCGAGTGATTGGTGTGGTTTGAAATCTCCTCGATCGAAATTTAGCCTCCGCTTGCTTCTTCCTCACTGTTGTAAGTTCATTGGATACTGTCCTTAAGGCTGCATTGTTAGACTTTACTTCTTGCAACAATTTCATGAGAGGATATGGATTTAATGATGCGGTCAATGTCGATAAAGGTAGAGGTTTTTATGGTGCGGGTAACGATAAAGGTGTCGGAGGCACTAGCAATGTTGGAAAAGGAAAAAATGTCGATAACTGGGGAACTGATTGAGTAGCTAACTGTAAAAAACCTGGAACCGAATGTTGCGGGGCGGGGATCAGAGCAATATGAGGCAGGCTAGAACTCCATGAAGGGACCAGGTACATGGAAGGCGTGGGTTGCAAAAATGCACTAGAATATAAATATTGTGGAAGGTCAGGGACAATGGGCATAGTCATCTTCAGGGGAAGCCTACCTACAACAATCAAATCAGATTCAGCTTTCTGAGCTTGCATATACAAGTCTGGAAATGTAGTCACATTGGCCTGTCATACGACCATACCAATTTTAGTGCTAAATGCCCTAAGATAGTAGAACGCAACTTGCTCATGTGTGGTTCATAAAACATCAGGGACTCTTTGCCAGCTTTGTGCGAACTTGACGTTAAAGTCGACTAACTTCTCTTGCGGATGTCTTTGGATTGTTGTAAACTGGTGCAACAAAGAATATGGATCGACTTGTTCATGAAAATTTTTAATTAGCAATTCCGCCAACTATTCCCATGAGGTAATAGTGTCTGGTTGCAACGATCGGTACTAATACAACAATTTCCCTCTCAACGACAATACCGATAACTTTATCATTACATCCTCATCTATTATGTCATGGATGGTCGCCAAAGAAGCCACATCTTGGATATGCTCGTATGCAGTTTTATCGATACCATCATAGGTTGGGAAAGCTTTCAAAGCAACTTGCGGGATTGGGTTTTGTGCTTGCAGGTTCAAATCCCCCGAGCTATTCCAGGCTAGGAACTGCCTTGGTGGAGTATTTTTAGCCATATGAACTGGTATATGGGGTGTAGTGTGGGGAAGGCTCGTGGTCATATGAGGTGGAGGTGGAGGGAAACTTGTGGTGGTCCTTACTAGGCTTACAAGAGATGAAAATACACCAAATAATCATGACGATGTGACAGATGGTATATGTGATATGTGGGGTAATGAGGATGTACACCAAAAAGTGGCTAATTGAGGATGTTCCCCCAACCTTTGAATATCAAGTTCGTAGAACTCGATTTGATGATCTGGATTTTTGGCCTTCGATCTTGTATTCATGAGACACAACTTTCGCTACCCTAATGTTTGGGGATTTATGGGTGTAATCGAGTCGCCAGATGTTCTTGTTTCACAACATGAAGGCGAACATCAAACCTTAATACTATTGGAAGTGGAAACTTTGAAGTTCCATCGGGCATGCCAAAAAATGTTGGTCAAATATCTGCCTAATCAACAAAACTATGTTTGTGCACCCTAGATACGGCCAACATTGAAATGTCGGAGGAAAGGAATGTCCTCCGTGCCAATCTCCAGAGAGGGTTGGTTCCCTTACTAATCCTAAAACTGGTTGAAGACTAGAGATGTAGGAAAGAAATAATAAAATAATAGAAAGAAAGGGAAATATGGCCACAGGCCGGAATGTAGGATTTGGGGTAGACTAATAGCAAGAATTCTACCAAGTTTTATGATAGCATGTAACAGAGGGAAAGCAACAAAATTCCACTCACACCTTAGCAGAGACAACCTCTAGATTGCATTCCAAAACAAACTCACTAACCAACAATGTTTAAATCCATAAATAGAATTTTAAACTTAACAACAGGAACATGAGCATAAACAAAAATTCTTAGACACAGAAGGAAATCACACACATAAGAATGCTTGCAAATTTTAGAAGCCAAGTCTCTTCTATCGATGCAGAAGACTTAGAAATTTCTTACAATAGAAATTTTCTTAGTATTTATAGAGGATTTTGCCTCTTTCATTAAATGCATAAGAGAACAAAATGATCACAGATCTATAAGAACCTTGATGTTCTTGTGTAAATTTTATAAATAATTTAATATAAAATGTAATCACAAGCCACTTAAAGGGGGCTCCCTTGTAATCGCTTTGCCGCTATAGGGGCTCCCTCATTGCCACTTATAGGGGGCTCCCTCTTTAGAATCTATGCTTCTTATTCTTCTTCTTGGATGATTTGTGTGAATGGCCAACCTAATATATATATATATATATATATATATATATATATATATATATATATATATATATATATATATATATATATATACCCTAAAGCTACGTTGGTGAAGAGACGTTATGAGTTAATAATATAATAATTAAATGATTAATAATACTAACTAATAATGTTAGGATGGAGGATCCTAACATGCCACCCTCCTTAAAAAGAGCTTTGTCCTCAAAGCTCAAAGTGAGGAGTTTTGTCCTTTTTTTTCCAAGAAGGATTTGCGTAAGTTCTTGGACTCTTTTAATGTCATCCTTCTGTATGCAGGGATATCGAGAAGGATGAAGCGTTAGCGGGGGGTTGCCAGAAAAATTAGTAAATGTGTGATGATGAGGGAAGGACAACCCTTGGGGTTCTTCAAACGCCTTAAAATGATGCATAAAAAGAGGTGGTAAAACTTCTACATTCTCCTGTTGTTCCCTGGGAGAGGCAATGGAGGAGTGTACAATCACCTTTATGTCTTGTTTTTTAATAGGTTTGACCCTATGGTGATAACTCACTATTGGAGAGGAAATTGAGTGTAGTTCTTGTAGAGTGCATGTTTGGCCATAATGAATCACTTTAGGAATGTCTACTTCATCCTTACCTGATGCATCGCCCACTTTTGGCATATCGACCTCATTGTCTTTATGTTGTGAGTAGGTGCGTTAGGAACTTCGGACACAACTACCTCATCTTCACCTTTTAGGGATTGACAAGGATCAACTTCCTTTAATAAATACAATGTTAGTGTAATGTATTTCTGATGGGATCCAAATTGCTCATCACAATTATCACAGAGGTCTTTCGGTCGTCATTCCTTCACTTCCTTCGGGATGAGGTACTCAACCTGCAAGGGTTGGTTAGGTTTTGGGGCATCATAAGTGGTTTGTGCTTTCTCAATAGGTGTTTTTCCTAATCGATGTTGAGTATTGAATTTGTCTTCGGCTAATTTGGCCAATCCATAGGTCTGCATCATGGTATAGCGATTGAACCTTGTCACCTCCATTCTAATTTCCTCTTTCAATCCACTAATGAAGCTATTGATGAGAATTGATTCATCCAACCCTGTGTTGTGTTTGGTGATATCCTCAAACCGAGTTTGATACTCACGCACGAAAGTGATTTGACAAAGATCTTTGAGCAATTCCCACATGACTAGGTCCCACATGGCTCTGATACCAAATGCAAGAACCCTGATGTTCTTATGTAAATTTGATAAATAATTTAATATAAAATATAATCGCAGGCCACTTAAAGGGGGCTCCATAATCGCTTTTCCTCTATAGGGGGCTCCCTATTTAGAATCTATGCTTCTTATTCTTCTTCTTGGATGATTTGTGTGAATGACCAACCTTATATATATATATATACCCTAAAGCTACGTTGGTGAAGAGACGTGATGGTTCACTTTATGAGTTAATAATATAATAATTAAATGATTAATAATACTAACTAATAATGTTAGGATGGAGGATACTAACAAGATCAGAAACAAGAATCAGGAAACTCCTTGGAATCATTGAAAATCAATTCCTTTGGGATAGTGATCCATCTTTCAAGGAAATATTTCCTGGAAATCAGCTACTTGGGCGTCGGTGTGCAGAGAATTAGCGGACATTCAATATCTTGGAAACATACTCTCGTCTTGAAAATGATGAAAATACTCCCTATGCTCCCATAAGACTTCTTTCTTCACTCGGGATCCACAATTCGAATTGCTTATGGCCACCATTATTTAATGCTTACAAATCTAGCATTCTGAAGTTTTGACCATAATCCTTTTCGCCCAAAAATGGCATTCACCCTTTGACAAGGAAACAACTTCTCCCGATCATGTGTGTACAACCTTCTTTTAAGAACACGTTCGCCCATGGGAGGGGTGAACGGGATGTCCACCCCTCAATCGGAGCGAACGTAGATGCACTTTACTTCCAAGGCTCATTCGCCTATGGGAGAGGCAAATAGGACGTTCGCCCCTCAACTGGGGCGAACGTAATTACACCTTTATCTTTGGGTGAACACAATTGCGTTTGGGTATTGGAGCATGTTCGCCCATGGGAGGGGCGAACGGGATGTTCACCCCTCAATTGGTACGAACACGAATGGACTTTGTCGCGCCTATTTCTTGGATCTTCAAAACTTCTTTACCTTCCTTTTGATATTTCATTCACCCTAACATGAGGTGAACGGGGCATTTGCCTTGTATTTAGGGTGAACATGCCTGTATTTCCAAAATTTTAAAGCCCTTAAATTTTCAACTTAATTCTTCATTGTTTTTGTTTGTACAAGCCTAAGCACGCCTTGATTTTTTATGTATTCATAGCAGGGCGAAATTCAAATCCCAAATGAAGTTTACATAAACACTTATAACACCGATGTAAAAATAATACATAGATAAACAAATCAGGAACATATGAGATGATTTCCAAAATAAGAGTTGCCATACATAATCAAAATATTTATCAAAATACTGCAACAAAAATTCCCAATGTGGCAAAGTGCAAAAATTGCCAACAAGTCTAGAGTTTGAAACCAATCTTTCTGACTAATCATATGTTTGGTTTCTCTAGAATTGACATACCAAACATCATTGTGCTAACTTTGTTGAGCATGAGCAGCATATGCATGCTCTTCTTCTCTTGAGTGGTTTTTTCTTCTCTAGAGTGGTTGGCTTCAACAATATTACTAGTTGTTGATGTATCTTCTTCCAGTTTTTATTTTTCTTATTAGTTAATGATTTCTACTATGGATGCATTACTTGATAAGAGGACCCATTTATGAAGTAATTATGCCAACATTGCTTCAATGTGTGGTCATTTGTGTGAGAAAATTGTTTCTTTGATGTTGGAAGCAATGTTTAGGTCTTGTGCCTCTCTTGATTGGTTACTTCCCATTTTGATTTGAAATAAGAACTTGATCTTCATCTTGTACTATATGAAAAACTCTACTTTTTGAAGTAGATTCACCAACTTTTCAAATGTTGGTGATTTTTTAGTGATGTTCAAAGTTATCACAAACACGTTATATTTTGAAGGGAGAGATCTCAAAATAATGGAAACAAGTATGTCATCAAAGACTTTTTATTCCAAGGCTTGTAGTGATGCATGTAGATCTACAACTCGTCTTAAGAAGGAAACTAGTTTTTCTCCATTCTTCATTTTCAAGCAATGAAGTTGGCTTTGAAGGAACCAGATTTGGTTCTTATTCTTTACCTCAAATAATGTCTAGATCTTGTCCCATGTGTCTTTAGTTGTGGTTGTGTCATGAATTTATGGTTGTACTTTATTAGCAACACCAAACATGATGATCAACCAAACCTTTCTATTTGCTTTGTCAAATTTTATCTATTCTTTATCATCTATGTCACAATAGGAAGTGGACTTGTCTACAACTTCCCACACTTCCTCAAAGTCAAGTTGAGTTCTGAGATTGTTTTTCCAAGTAGAGTAATTATTCCCTCGCAATATATGGGAATCAGACAATATGAACTTGGGTAAACCACTAGCCATATTAAACCTTCACAAAAATAAAAAATTTCATTTCCACTAAAGTGACCCTGAAAAATGCTTTCCAACAAGTATATATAAGCCTATACTCATAAATTGATTGATGCTTCAAATTGCAAGAAAATAATGTCGCCTCACACACAAAATAAATAGAGTAGAATATTTGCTTCAACTAGATTCTTCAAAATATTTTGGCTCTTAAAAATATTATATTAATTTCCTTCTATTCACCTACATCTAATAACAAGAAGAAAAAATATGGACTTCAATAAGCCCTCCTGTGGTTGATGTGGGATAATTTAGAAAGAATTTGACTAACCGATGATGGCCAAAGTTGTGCGCAACTCCAATGACGTCCAATATGGAAGCTTATAGATGGGGAAATGATGCAGATATCAAGGAAACCATGATATGTCTAATGCATAGGTTTTCTCAATTTGGAGACATCAGTTCAGCAAGACTAGGAGTCCAAAATCATTTAACAAATCTATTGGTGATTCTTTGACTGGATTTGGAGTCTAAAAAAAGAAACGATTTTCCTTTGCTACTACTCTGACTCCCTTAACAAAATTGGTTTCTATGGTTGGCGGTAATTTTTTATCATATAAATCATGCACCTCAATAGTGATACGCCTCAGATCTCCATCTTCTGCTTGTGCTTCCTCACAGGCTAACTCCATCCCTCCACCACATGAAGCTCTCTCCCTCATGAGAATCAGACTAGGAGGAGATCTTTTGCATGAATCACTACCATGGATGGAGCACAAGACAGTCATCAATGGATGGTCTCTGCCATTGAGAAATTATTTTATGGTTGGTCTTTGCTATGAATGGATAGGTCCAAATTATTTTTTGAAAAACCAAAAGATTTAGGTAGACTATTTCTAGATTGTGATCCAAAAAGGTAGAGGCATAAATGCAATAAGTTTGTGTGGGCCACTATATCTGCTATTGCTTGGAAAACTAGCCTATATCATTGACTATTACTACTCATACATGTTTGTGCATTTTTTTGTTCTTATGTTTATCAAGATCGCCTCCATATTTTTCAAAAGTGAAGCAAACTTGTAGGTTTTGTGGAGAGTATAAAATATAGTCAAGGGATTTTAGTTCCCCGTAGGTATTGACAAAGTAATCATACTCTAAATAGAGGCTTAAACTCTTGTTCAACTTATTTTCATGTGCCTAAAAATCACCTCTGGAGTGCATTAAATATTCTCCATATCAAAGCAAGATGAAGGTTTATTTCTCTTCCTCACAAAGGTGTTGAGTCTCAACAAACCAAAAGGAGAGTTGGCTCTACCTTATACCTGCTTTGATACCATTAATGTTGTTATGCTTAATTAATATAAAATTATTTAAATACAAAGCATTTTTCCAATATGGCATAACAACCTCCAAATAAAGACAACTACCCTTAACTAATACAAACACATAGACCTTGTGATGGGTGGTTGTAACCACTTTTATCATCATGCCAAATCAACATTGATGGTAATATTTCTTAACATAATCATTGAGCTTAGTTTGTTCAAAATTCACTTGTGAGTCTTCATAATCTTGAAGCTCATCGATGATTATATCAATTTTGGTCATTTCAGCATCCTTCCTGACCTTATTATCTACAAATTCATGCAGCACATTTCAATTTACCATATTATCTTCATCAAGCTTATGAAGCAAGTAATTACATGGCAATTCATTCTCTATTCTAATCATCTTTCCATCCTGAGGTACATTCATATGGACATAGTCCATTGCTAGGTATCCATATCTAGACAATTTTCATGTCCACTCCCTTAAAATCAGTATTTCAAAATATGAAGGGAGATCAATAACTATAACTTCCTGGACAACTACTAATTCATGATGCTTTGTTATGGTCATGAATAAATCCTTCAAAGCCCCAACAACATTTACCCTAGTGCCATCCATTTGAATTGGATTCCCAGCACTCTTAGTGTATGGTAAGCCCATTTCTTCATAGATAGCTTTAGGCATCATCATCGCAATATCCCCTAAATCTACCATTCAACTCCTTCATATATAGTTTTCAATGTCACACATAATTTTGATGGTTCTAGTGTCTTTAGCTTAGGAGCATTTAGAATATCTACTACATACCATCAGGTTTTATTGCTGTGGAAACCCCAACTGTGTTTGTTTTAGTTGTCCATTCTTGGCACAACTCCTTTCTTACTCCTCGAGGGCCTCTTGGATAAAATCCCTTTATCTAGGTAGGGATAGAGCTTTCAACATGTTTACCTTTACTAGCATCTTCTTCAACTTTGCCATATTGAATTTGACCTCATTAGTATTGCTTTCACTATACGATGTGAACTTCTTATACTGCCTTGTGACCATCACATATCCCTCCTTGATGAGGGAAGGATATTTTAAGTGATATTCAACCTCTTTTTGTAATTTACCTCTTTCTCATTTTGTT
Organism: Wollemia nobilis; assembly: GCA_028583015.1. Classification (NCBI taxonomy): domain Eukaryota; kingdom Viridiplantae; phylum Streptophyta; class Pinopsida; order Araucariales; family Araucariaceae; genus Wollemia; species Wollemia nobilis. The sequence goes on along the minus strand of JAQPPZ010017175.1, from coordinate 961,207 downwards.
TATCCCTTAGTGTGTATATCACCTCTTAGCCCCTTTTTTCCCTTTTCGATATCTTTTCTCTTATAAGCTTGTTTTCTATTTTTATCTTGGGTTCCAATTTGGGGGTTGTGAAAGGTTTTTTGTAATGTCCCTTTCCAGGCTTGTCTTTTGTGAGAATGCTCTCAGAGGATGTTGGGGTTTCGCCGGATGGTTGTATGCCTTTGGATGCCAGTTTTTTGGGGACATTCTGAGATTTGAGGGAGGACTTACTATTTATAGTAAGTCGGTGATTCAGGTTTCTGGCCGAATTGACTGCAGAATGTTGTTCTTCACCGAATTGGGTATCCAAATATATCTTCAATTGATTGACTAGACCCGTTTGGTTATCAGTGCAGGGAACTTACTATTTTTAGTAAGTTGGTTTTGGCGGAGCGGAAGTCCTACGAGTGGCTAGTTTGGCCAAATGGGTACTCATTTCTATCTTCGGATGTGAGTTTGGATGAGCGGTCATGGAGTTTTTAATCGTCGAAGTTATAATTATTATAAAGTCATTAAATTATTATATTATTCTCCTAAGTATGACTTTATAATTTGTTAGGGGGCTTATGAGTACTCATTTTGAAGGAAATAATGTATATTTTAATGTGGTTTTATTAATGCCTAGCTTGGACGCCACTTTGGGAGATTATAATATGATTAAGTGATATTGTGGAGTTAAGTCATTATATGTGCTCATTAGTAAATGAATTATTGACATAAAGCAAGTAAAAAAGAAAGAAGTTTAATCCCACATTCTACCCACATTGGGTCGACCAACTCGAGAAAAGAATAAATAGAGGTTGTGAGAGCATTTGAAGACATCTTTGGTTATTACATTTCATGTTTGGAGAAAGGAGCTTGCTTGCAGCAAAGTTTGCAGGAAGATATCCAACTTGTTTGTGACGAAAAACCACAGGCAAGGGCAGATTTGGCTTGTTTGGAGACGAAACCCTCCAGAAGGAACATCACTTTTGGGATTGCAAGATATCCTTGGAGTGATTGTGGCATTTCCGTGATGGGGAATGATTTGAGCTTCAAAGTGGCAGGTTGTTGATGAGTTTTGGGGTGCACTTGGTGCCATTTTTAGAGTTACTTCAGATTGCGGATGTTTCCAGTGAGGCCAAACCATTAGAGGCTATTTTGAATTAGATTGCTTGGGTTTTGAAGAAGCTTGTATTGCTGATTATTCATAGTTTTTGATCAGCTTATCAGCCGTACACTTCAGCAGTTTGGAAGGGATCTATGTCATTTGTGAAGGGTTTTTAACGAGGTCGTACCAGTTGCAGTGAAGGGCGTGCACTTATTGAGGCCAAACGCCTCCCATTTGGAGTATTCATTGTGTTGTATGAGGTCTTCTCTTTGTTGGACAGCCAAACAACAATTAGTATGCTGGAGAAATTGTATTACAAGCATATTTAATGAATATATAAGTTTGTTGTTGCTGGTGTTAACTTCCAGAATTATATTAGGCCTTTAGATCTTCGGGTACACTTATCCTTGTACAATTTCCTTCATTGGGTTTGCTCAATATCATTAGAAGAAGTTTGTGCTTAAATTTCGTAGTCATTGGAGGAGTAGTTTTTAAGATACAAGCATTTCTAGTTTGCTGCTATTTTTATTTCCAGAATTTGTATTATTGCAAAAAGTATAAAAAATTCATATTTGCATAAATCACGTGATATCAAAGCAATCAGCAAACAAGACATTCAAGTTTTCAGTTTGGAACCCAAGATCGGAACCTGGCTCTTTGGGTGGCAAATTTATTTGCCTTCGAAAGGGGTAGGACATTACAGTGGTATCAGAGCCCAGGCTCATTCCTGCCAGCCTGTGGAAGCCTCAAATTAATTTCAGATTCATGGGTTTATTGGGAATGGAGGACTAAGAGATTTTTTAGCGTTGAGTGGGATAAGAATGAGATAGAAAGTCCTACATTAAAAATATTAGTTGTAATGATGAAAATTTCATATATCAAAAGGTGCTCCTTCGGATACAATATTGAACACTGTTAGAACGCATCCTAAGTGGTTGAAGCCACCATTAGCAGTTGAAACTAAAAAGGATGAGCTTGTTGTCCCAGCAAGAATTGACAAAGGGAAACAGAAGTTGGTGGGTAAAGCAGTAGCTTCGAAAGTTTCACAGGATATAAGACCTCCTCACATAAGCAAAAATCAGTTAAGGAGAGAACGACGATGTTTCAATTGCAGAAAGGAGTGGACATTCGGTCATGTTTGTGAAACTAACTGTGATAGTAATTTGTTGCAGCCATCTATGATTCAGGACAGCGAAACAGTTGAATGGATAATTGATGCTTCATCTCAGGAGGTAAACAATATAGTGACTCAAAATGATTTAAGTAGTGATGAGTTGCTAGAAGATAGTTTGTCACAGGACGAACGCATATCAAAGTTTCAGGATGACTCGGTCAAGGAGCAACTTGATGATGAGGCAGTAGTTGTGGGTTTACATGCAGAACAATCCATTGATAGTTATAGCAGGTTGAGTAACCATTATGATGACCATTACAATGTTCCTGAAGATCCTAAGTACGATGAATTGGAAGTTTATGACGATTCTTCTTTGAGTTCAGAGATAGAGAGGATCAACAGGTTGTTGGATGGTGAACCGGATAACCCACAGGTCCCAGGATTGGAGAGTGGAGATGAATTTCCTTTTGATCATGGTGTTGATTTCGATGAAGATGAAGTTAATTCATCTTGCGGATCCACTTTAGGAGAAGTATACAATAGAGGTGTGGACCAGGAGTTAGCTGATTTCAAAACAGCAGTTGTTGATGACTCTTGGGATGAGAATGAATCAGACCTAACTTCAGTTTATGTAGTTGGGGAATGTAGTGTTAAGAGGGATAATAATTTTGATCATCATGCTAAGTATAACAAATCAGAAAAATTCTTGTGTGCTGCTGATTGCGATTTAGAACCAGAAGCAAAGCAAACTTGGAAGGATAAATTGCAGGTTACGAGATGAAAAAATTGTTAAGACTTTATCTTTTTTGGATAGCACACATCAATTTGTGGAGTATCTCTTGTGGACAGCCCAACTCAGGGATAGACAGGAGGGGTTGATAGATGGTTCCTCTATTACTAGTGCACAAACAATCAAAATGCAAACTGTTAAGCAAGCTTTGGAAGTGATAAAATCTGATTATATACAGTTGTTGGCAGATAGGGACTTGGCTGTCCAAACACTCAAAGAGAGAGATTCATTTATGAGCTTAGCTTGGAGCTGAGTTTAGCTCATCTCTCTCTTGACCAAGCGGGAATTTCATCACCTGTCATGACTACTTCAAAGAGTGCAGAACGTGATACAAGGTGCACAATAATCCAACCGTTGATCGAAGAGGTTCATAAGATCGGACGTGACGGAGAGTTGCATAGTAACAATAGTGAGGGTGATGCAACTTCTGAAGTTGATCAAACTTCTCCCGATTCATGCATAATGGATGGTGAGGGTGATTCTTCCGAGTTTCCCATAGAGCCTGTCGGAGAAGTGCGCATGGATTGCATTGGGAGGTATGCTCACCATTTCTCTTTCAGTTCACATATGGAGAAATTATTCATGACATATTCAAATGAGAAGAAGAGCTGCGATACAAATTTTTTTGTATCCCATTGGCATGAGGCGATCTCTTCTTCAGATGCAGAATCATTTCTCTGTTGGTTCCCCAGCATATCAGATCCTGATGAGTTTCAGATTGGGCTATAGAGTAGTTCAGTTGTAATCAGTGTGGCACAACAGAAGCTTCCAGTTGTGAGGAATGACAGGTTACCATCTTGGCTATGGGACCCGGGTATTGGTTTGCATTTTGGGTTGCTTCATCAACTAGTGCAGTTTGACTAGGTCATTTTTGACAGGGTTGAGCAGCAGCTTTACAGTGAGTCATTCTGCAGTTTCATTTGGGATCCCGACATACAGATAGTATGGAGGGAAGTTCTTTCAGGAAGTTGCAGGATTTATCTCAGTTGGAGATATGGAGCTCTTCGGTTCATCTGGGATCCAGGGATCACATGGCAGTTGTCATTGAGATTGTTATGTGATGAGATTGGATTGCTTGGGGACAAGCAATCTCGGGGAGGGAGGACTGTAATGTCCCTTTCCAGGCTTGTCTTTTGTGAGAATGCTCTCAGAGGATGTTGGGGTTTCGCCAGATGGTTGTATGCCTTTGGATGCCAGTTTTTCGGGGACATTCTGAGATTTGAGGGAGGACTTACTATTTATAGTAAGTCGGTGATTCAGGTTTCTGGCCGAATTGATTGCAGAATGTTGTTCTTCGCCGAATTGGGTATCCAGATATATCTTCAGTTGATTGACTAGACCCGTTTGGTTATCAGTGCAGGGAACTTACTATTTTTAGTAAGTTGGTTTTGGCGGAGCGGAAGTCCTACGAGTGGCTAGTTTGGCCAAATGGGTACTCATTTCTATCTTCGGATGTGAGTTTGGATGAGCGGTCATGGAGTTTTTAATCGTCGAAGTTATAATTATTATAAAGTCATTAAATTATTATATTATTCTCCTAAGTATGACTTTATAATTTGTTAGGGGGCTTATGAGTACTCATTTTGAAGGAAATAATGTATATTTTAATGTGGTTTTATTAATGCCTAGCTTGGACGCCACTTTGGGAGATTATAATATGATTAAGTGATATTGTGGAGTTAAGTCATTATATGTGCTCATTAGTAAATGAATTATTGACATAAAGCAAGTAAAAAAGAAAGAAGTTTAATCCCACATTCTACCCACATTGGGTCGACCAGCTCGAGAAAAGAATAAATAGAGGTTGTGAGAGCATTTGAAGACATCTTTGGTTATTACATTTCATGTTTGGAGAAAGGAGCTTGCTTGCAACGAGTTTGCAGGAAGATATCCAGCTTGTTTGTGATGAAAAACCACAGGCAAGGGCAGATTTGGCTTGTTTGGAGACGAAACCCTCCAGCAAGAACATCACTTTTGGGATTGCAAGATATCCTTGGAGTGATTGTGGCATTTCCGTGACGGGGAATGATTTGAGCTTCAAAGTGGCAGGTTGTTGATGAGTTTTGGGGTGCACTTGGTGCCATTTTTAGAGTTACTTCAGATTGCAGATGTTTCCAGTGAGGCCAAACCATTAGAGGCTATTTTGAATTAGATTGCTTGGGTTTTGAAGAAGCTTGTATTGCTGATTATTCATAGTTTTTGATCAGCTTATCAGTCGTACACTTCAGCAGTTTGGAAGGGATCTATGTCATTTGTGAAGGGTTTTTAACAGGTCGTACCAGTTGCAGTGAAGGGCGTGCACTTATTGAGGCCAAACGCCTCCCATTTGGAGTATTCATTGTGTTGTATGAGGTCTTCTCTTTGTTGGACAGCCAAACAACAATTAGTATGCTGGAGAAATTGTATTACAAGCATATTTAATGAATATATAAGTTTGTTGTTGCTGGTGTTAACTTCCAGAATTATATCAGGCCTTTAGATCTCCGGGTACACTTATCCTTGTACAATTTCCTTCATTGGGTTTGCTCAATATCATTAGAAGAAGTTTGTGCTTAAATTTCGTAGTCATTGGAGGAGTAGTTTTTAAGATACAAGCATTTCTAGTTTGTTGCTATTTTTATTTCCAGAATTTGTATTATTGCAAAAAGTATAAAAAATTCATATTTGCATAAATCACGTGATATCAAAGCAATCAACAAACAAGACATTCAAGTTTTCAGTTTGGAACCCAAGATCGGAACCTGGCTCTTTGGATGGCAAATTTATTTGCCTTCGAAAGGGGTAGGACATTACATTTTTTATATTCTCTTTCTATTTTTGTTGTTGCATAACCATTATTGGTCTTTTTTCCTTCACATGTAGTGTTAACCTTCCCCTTCATAATATTGTAGTACTTGTATTATGCTCAACTTGTCTCTAAGTCAGTTCTTGTTCTTCATCTTCCTTTTATTTTTGGTTCTAACCCCTTGTTGATTAGCACATATAATGTTGTCCTCAGATGAGGAATCTTCACCTTCTCTGACTACACGATAGTTGACAAGGATAATATTGTTCAAGTTTGGAAAAGCTAGAATGTCTTGTTGTGGTAGAGATAGAGCCTAGTAGACTAGTTATTCATCATGGATGGTCGATAGACTATTGGATTATAGAGGAGGATTGATGCATTACAGGTACCATCTATCCCATAGCAATGGCATATTGAGCTTGAAATTGTTTATTATACTAATTAGTTTGAGAATACTCAATAGCCATGGCACAATCTATAGGATTATGTTTGGCGTTGCATGGGAAGCACCATAAGGTTTTAATCTCTAAGATAGCATTCACCATATTGTTTTGCACTTGACTTCTACTTTATCTAGCATTTTGTAAGGGTACTTCATCTTTTGTAAGGTAAGAGGTTTTCCTTTGTTGTCATTCATTCTTTGGTTGCCACTATCTCCTTTTCATAGTATTATGATTCACAATTTTCTTTTCTCCTTCATATTGTGTTTATATTCATCAATGCTTTGAGTAACAACATTAGTGTTGCCACTATTTTGTGGTGAGAGGTAAAGTAGACAATTGAGGTTGAAAGGTGATAGTTGAAGGCATATTTTGACCTTGGTATGGCATAATGTATAGATAAGGAGCATTATTAGAAGACAGCTGAGAGTTTAGATTGGGAGACAATAGGGATGGATCTAGGAATTTGGGGATTCTAGATTATATGAGCGACGTAGGCCATAGGCAAGGTAGGTGGTAGTTTACCTACTCTAATCAAGACATCTTCTGCACAATCCACCTATTCAAATTTTGTAGCTAGAGTGGCAAGGTTAGCATTAAAAACCATTAGTGCCAAATCAAATTGTAAGCCTTTGATATGGTATGGCAATGTTTTTTCCTCATTGTGTCAAACATTTAAAGGAATTAAACAAAAGGTCCTCGTAAATCTAGAATTGTAATCATGAATAAGTTTTTGAGGATGTCTTTGGATAGCATTTAATTGGAACAAAATAGAATACCCATTACCCATGTTACAAAATCTCCACATAAAATGTTCCACAATTGATGTCCAATTAGTAACAACATTATCCAATGATCCCCTATACCATAATGCAACTTTATCCCTTAATGAATATATAAGAAAATGTACCATGATGTCTTCCTCCTAGATGTGGTGAATCAACTTTAATGTGGAGAGATCATTCAGGTGATCCATCATCAGTATGGTCCCATTTCCAAAAAAAATTGGTAAGAATTTGATGGCAATTGTAAGAATGGGTGAATAGGCCTTAGGTTCAAAGGTCCTTCATAGGTCCAATTTGAAATTTTATTTTGAGGTTTGGATGACAATGATGCGTGATTATTTTGAGGTGGCTGACCATGTTGGGTTGGATAAGGATATAACCAAGGTTCCACAAGGTTAGGGGACAAGGGGATGGGGGACAATTTTTGGGGATGGTGGGGGACAACAAGCCAATTTTAGGAAATGGATGGGGTTCGGCTAGGGGACGACAATATAATAATATTTAAAAAATTAGAAATTTAGAATCATTTACACAACTAAAATATTAAATACTAATAGTTTACAACAAAAATAGTTAGAAGCCATTAAAATAATTTACAAAAAATATCAAAAATACTTATAAATCTGAAAATAAAACGCCAAAATCATAACTTGATGTAAAAAATTCAACTTTAGATATTCTACTAGATCAATGGCTTCACAAAATAAAGTTTTTCATCCTACAAGAAATTAAATTCAAGTAGTTTGAAAATCTTGAAAACATAGTTGTTGCTGAATGAATTGAAATTACAGCTACAGATTGGAATTCCTCACAATGCCGACAAATAAAATATATTGTTGTCATATATAAGACTTGTGTAATACTTATCTAACATTGAAGATCAACTTAATCAGGTTATCCCTCAGTTAGAATAAGACATAATATTTTTTTTTATTGATAGTAGAAGGGGTTTTAAAAGGGTCCTATTGTCATTTTTGCAACATGATGTATATTTTGCTAAATCTATAATTCCTCCTTCTCTGAAGCTCTTTTCCATGTACAGTGTATTTTTCTCTTCCCTGTTTCTTCTGTCAATCTTGTCAGTTGCACCCAAAATTTGACATGATTTTGTTTTCATCTGTCATGCAGGGTGCTTGTCTTTTTAAGACGTAGATCGGTTTCCAAGCGGGGTTAAAGTGCAGAATAGTTTTGGTTGATCAACAGCATCCACCCACCTTTGAGCGAGAAAACGTAGGTGCACCCTAGTTGTTTGTGCCCTATATGTAAGGCGCAATCCTGTCCCGGGGCCTAAATGCGGTGTCTAAGTTGCCATTTTTAACACAAGTATGGGGTCCAACTTGCTTCGCACCAGTGGATGAGCACAAGGAAAATTCGCAACTGATAAAGGGCATAAGGCCCGTTGACTTTTCAAAGCGTAGTGCTAGTTTTAAATGAAAAATATGCTAAGTCTTGCTAGGCTTGTTGCGCTTCACTTTTTAGGCACAAGGCATTTCACACCAGGAGACTGCACTTTGTCCTTTGACCATTCAAACTTGGCACATCTCCCCAGTAAAGGATGTTGCACTCACTTCTCCAAGTGCAGAGCAGTTTCACACCTGAGTAGAGCATAATTTCATTTGACTTTTCAAATATTAGCACTGATTTCGAGGCACCAAGGTGTTGTGCTCTATTTCTTTGAGCGCAAGACAAATGTGAAACAACTTGTTGCGCTTTGGCTATTGACTTTTCAACACCAACGCTCATCCCAAGTCGCCAGGCAGTCGCGCACTATTTTCAGGCGGCATTTTCGCTCCACTCTGATGCACTTTGGTCGTTGAATTTTCAATGCCAACGTTGTCTTCAAGATGCCAAGCACTTGCGCTTCATTTTCGAGTGTCAGGCAGTTTCGGGGTAAAGTTAACTGTGCCTCATCCTGTGACTGATTCAAACCTGGAACCCCACCCGATGCAGCAAGGCATTTCACTCAGCCTTTTGAGCATAGAGCAATTTCAGCCTAAGGGAGTAGTGCTTTGCCCTTTGAATTTTCAACGTCTACACTGGTTTCAATACGACAAGTGGTTTGGCAGCAGTGTTTTTAACATCCAGCACATTTTGGGCCAAGAAGTGGCAAAGTGTTTGAGCTGAGACTACATATAGAGCCTGTTTCCTGTCTAGCCCCCTTGCCTCAGCCCAAATTCCGTAGAGACACTTCTCATCTTCCGGACCAGGTGCATCCTTATCCATCTAAACACAGTCGGTCTAGGAAGCTTCCGGACTTGACTTTTCGGAGATGTAGAATCCTATCTTTCACCAGGGCGGTTCCAACGAATCAAGGAGACGGTGCCACCAGCTGAACCTGTCAGAGCATTGAAGGGGTGCAGCTACATTTTGGAGGAGTCATCAGTTTCAGCCCATGCCTGGTTACTATTTCATAAGTGTTTCTCCTTGCAAATCCTATCTTCTTTGCCACCACGATGTTTTGTGGGTGTGCATTTAATATTTCAAGCAGCAGAATTCTCTATATAAGCCTGCTATTTTATTGTAAAATGATGGACGTTTGCTAGAAGCTTGTTGTAACTTGAATTCTGCTATCAATACAGATAATGTTTGGCTCTAACTCTGGACTTCTATGCATGTGTATGTCTTCTATTGCTTATTTTCTATTAAATTCTCCGCTTTGTATGTGAGTTATTATTCTAATATCTGGATTTGACTCCCGATAGAGGGTGAACCTTGGAATAGCCCTGGAGATTATGCATGTTAGATACCTAGTTTTAATTTTTGTTAGTTTTCTGTATTGAGTGCTATTTGATTCGATGTATGGTTAAGTGATCGTGTTGTTAGTTCATCACCCCTGTTCTATCTGGCCTATGGCCATATTTCCCATCCCTTTCAGTCATTTGTTAATCTCTTTCTTGTTCTCTAATCTCAAATCCCCCAGTTAGAATAGCAAGGGAACCAGCCCATCTCTGGAGATTGGCATGGGAGGCATTTCTTCCTCTCGGCCTTTCAATGTTGGTCGGGTCTAGGGTGCATGAATAGATCATTTCATACCTAAGGCAGATCTCTGACCAACAGTTTTTGGCACGCCTAGTGGGACCCAAACGTTCCACTTCAAAAGCAGTATTAAGAAGTTGATGTTCATCTTATTGTTGTCGAATCCGAACATCTGGTGACTCAGCTGAACTCAGACACCTCCGAATCTTGAAGACCAGTTTAAAATCCCGCCTTCATGCACACGATATGGAGAGCTAGAAATACAGAAGAAGAAATCGAGTTCTTCGAGCTTGACATCGACGCTCTGGGAGAACATCCTAGAGTGGTCAGGCCGAATATCCCGTTAGATGGGACATCTTCGCAAGAAGTTGTTGTTGCTTCACGGACTCCAACTCCTGAGAGCACAACAACTAGCTTGCCCCCGAATCCTCCGAATTCTCCGGATCATCAGAATCCTCCGGTTCAACCGAACGTTCTACCATGTTTTGATTGTTCCAACTGTTCCGGTTCAGCCCGTTCAATTGAATTCGTTGATTCAACTGAATTTCGGCCTGGAATCATTCGGGACCGCTTGCCCTACAGGCTCAGAATCAAGTGCCGCCTGCAGCGTTGAAGGCTCTACCCACATTCGACGACACAGGAAAGACCGCCTACGAGCACGTCCAAGACGTCGCTGCGCTGGCGACCATCCACCAAATCACGGTGGAAGACGTCATGGTGAAGCTGCTAGTGCTCTCACTTAGAGGTAAGCTCCTCTACTGGTACCGGTCACTTTCGGTCGGCACCATCAATTCTTGGGACCAGTTAGCAGAGCAACTGATTAAAGGGTTCAATGAAGTAGCAGACCCATTCTCACTGTTGCATCAGTTCACAACAATCCAGAGGCACCCTCAAGAGGAGATAGCTGACTTCAACGTCAGGTTCACTCGAACCTGGCAGAGAGTCACTCCCGGCCTTTGGCCTACCCCGGAGCAAGCGACCTTCTACTACTTAAGAGCTTTTCATTCGGATATAAGCATGAGCATCCGACATGTTAATATCAACACTTTCCCTGCTTTATACGAGCAGGCCCAGAAGGCTGAAGCTGACTTGGTAGCTATCGGCAAGTTGCCTCCAAAGACGACCATGCCGATTTACTCGGATTTCCCATAGAACATGTATCCCAGTGCATCTGCTCCACCTACATCTCCGATGTACCCCAATCAACCATGGAACCCCAATCCACAGAATCAAGCGGTACCCACTCCGCAATTTCAGGTACCTACTCCTCAGTATCAAGCGCCTGCCACTCCTCAGCTTCTAGCTCCTCCTCAATATCCGGCATTGCCTCCACCATTGGCACCATTGCCATTGGGGTGATTGTGAACGAGATGACCGTCATGAGAAGGAGGCAGAATGATCAAAGCTATCAGCCAAGGAGATTTCCTCCTCCGATCACTAGGGAGCAAGTTGCTCCCACCGGTAGAGCTCATGAGAGAAACTCCGCGATGTTGGAAAGCGATGAAGCTGGTTCATCCGATAGGGCTTACTGGTGCTCCACCTGCAATGACCCGCATGGCGAAGAAACTTGCATGGTTCATCTGAACTATGTGCAAACACTTGCAAACGGTGCACCTGGCGGACAGGTAAATATGATAAGGGAAAATGATCGTAATTTCATGATTCCCCCTGTCGAGCAGGTCTCCGTTCTGATGAGGACGGGCAAGAAGCCAATTGAGGTCGATCCGGTTCAGATGGAACCATTCAAGGTGCCTGCCAATCCCAAATTGCCAAGTGAGAAGGCACCCCCACCACCAAAAAAGGAGCTAGTTCAAGTATTAGAGTCGGCGGACACTGCTCGATTAAGAGACTACCTCCCTCCAAGGGCAAAAGTGAGAATCCCTCAACCGCAAGCTTCGCCCTCTCAACCCCAAACCGAAGCAAGGGATCAGGCGAGGGAAAAGCTAAGATACCCCTCACTGACCAAGCGCTAGAGAGTGGAAGCAACGCAGCAGTACCGAACCCGGTACGAAACTACTAAGGAGGGAGGCGAGTCTGGTGCTGGAGCATACAGCATCGTCGAAGAATTAAGGAAGACTCCGGCTAAGGTAAGCCTCTTCGACGCGCTTCAGCTGCCTGGTCAGGTAGACCTGTTGCAGGAATCCCTCAAGTCCGTTAAGGGCAAGGAGAGGCCAACTCAGACCATCTTGACACAGCCGTTGACCACCTCCGCCACCGGGAAGAACAGGTCGCCGCCATTTTATCTATCCCTCAGAATGGAAGGGTGGGTCGTGCATAATTGCATGGTTGATTCTAGCGCCGCCACTACTGTAATGCCCAAGGCAGTATGCGAAATCATGGGCATGGAGTACACCAGGAGCAGTCCTAGAGTGCTTCAACTAGATGGAACTCCAGTTAAGACAGTGGGGGTCATCAAGGACATCCCGATCATGTTGCACAAGATGCCGCAGATCACAGTGATTCAAGAAGTTGTGGTAGTAGACTTAGAGCCCTATTTTAGCATGTGCTTATCAAGGGAATTCACTGCCAAGCTTGGAGGCTATCTGTCTCTCGATTATTCGCACCTGGAGATCCCCTTCAGAGGAAGGAGGATCAAAATTTTTAATGAAAAGCCCTCTACCTTTCACATTGAAAGGATCCAGGATGCGGAAAAACCCATGGACTCAGTCAACATCGTTGACGAAGTAGAGGAAGTAGAAGAAAAGGTAGAGCTGATGGAGGAAGCTCTTGACGAGCTCCGCATAGAGGATGAGTTCTCTATGCGCGATTTTAACGCTATGATAGAATCGGACATCGGGTGTTACTCGATTACCAAGCCTGAAAAGGCTAAGGTCCCGAGTGACGCAGACCCCATGGACGATCAACTATGGAAGCTCTTCTTCGATGGTGCCCGATGCAAGAATGACATTGGAGCAGGAGTTGTCCTCGTCTCCCCTTCCGAAAATCAGAAGACTTACTCGTACAGGCTCGCGTGGAGCTGTACAAATAATGCCGCTGAGTATGAAGCCCTATGTTTGGGGTTACGAAAGGCGGAGAAACTCGGAATAAAGCAGTTGCAGATCTTCGGCGATTCAGAGCTGATCTGTAACCAGGTGACGAATAAGTGTGTTGCCAAGCAACACTATTTAAAAGCATACCGTAATAAGGTATGGGATCTGCTTGAGTCCTTCTCCGCTCTCAACATTCAGTCTATTTCGCGGGAGCGAAATAAGCATGCCGATGTTTTAGCATCTATTGGAGCCAGGTGCTCCCCTGCCGAGAATATAATGCAAAATCCAAAGGCAGTGAGGGTGATCTATAGGCCCTCGATGCCTGACAAGAACATTCATTGGCAGGTTTTTGACAGTGATGAGCAGATCGTCAATTTTTTTATTGATGAAGCAAGAAATATCGAAGAAAGAGCCCTCGACGAAGAAGAATATGAGGGCCTAATTCAGTTGAAGAACAACCACCTCCCTAAGGGTTTGATCACCCTTGAAAGTTTGTTCGACCAGGACGACAGGTCTCTCCCCCACAAGATTAAGGTGGATGCGAGAGAGTATGAAGAGCTTGAACTGGAGTCCGAGAAAAACGATTAAAGTGGGAACTGATTGCACACCATTGGAAATAGAGCAAATCAGAACCCTCTGTAAAGAATATCCGGACATTGTCGCCTGGAGCTACCGCGACCTGAAGGGGTATGACAAGGATGTCTTCCAGCATACAATCGAGCTCCAGGAAGGAGTCAAACCTGTCAGGCAAAAGCAAAGGCCTGTCAATCCAAAGATAGAGATGTTGATGAAGGTCGAGCTCCTGAAGATGCTCGAGGCAAAAATTATATATCCCATCAAGCACTCTTCCTGGGTGGCGAATCTTGTCCCAGTCCGGAAGAAGAATGGAGACATCCGCCTCTGCGTAGACTTTCGAAACCTTAATCAGGCTTTGCTGAAGGATCATTATCCACTGCCCCAAATTGACCAAATACTTCATGTAGTGGCAGGAGCACAGAGATTCTCTCTGTTGGATGGCTTTTTAGGGTATAATCAGATCTGGGTCAAAGATGAAGACCAGTTCAAGACTGCCTTCACCACCAAGTGGGGCACTTTTGCATACCAGCGCATGTCGTTCGACCTCTCTAATGTCGGTGCAACTTTCCAAAGAGCAATGGACTTAGCCTTTGGTGAGTTGCTCAATCACATCATTGTTATTTATCTTGATGACATGACTGTTTTTCCCACAAAAGGGAAGAACACGGTCTACATTTACGACAGGTGTTTGAGAAATGCCGGGAATTCGGGATCTCGATAAACCCGAAGAAGTCAATTTTCGTGGTTAAGGAAGGTAAGCTCCTAGGCCACGTCATCTCGAAAAGAGGACTAGCTATAGATCCTACCAGGGTGGAAGCCCTCCTCAAGCTACCTCTGCCAGCAAGCAAGAAGGGCCTCCAATCCTTCTTCGGGCAGATTAATTTTGTTCAAAAATTCATTTTCGACTTCGCCCAGGTAGTCAAGCCGATGACGGAACTCCTCAAGAAGGATGTTGAGTTCCAATGGACCGAGGAGAGAAGGCGAGCATTCAAAGAGATAAAAGAGAGAATCGCCTAGGCCCCCGTTTTGGTGAACCCCGACTACTCCAAGGATTTTATCCTCTACGTTGTCGGAGAGCCGGAGAGCTACGCAGTTGTCCTTACCCAGAAAAACGAGGATGGGGACGAGCGGCCAATTGCATTCCTGAGTCAAGTTATCCTCCCGCATGAGGAAAAGTTCAATTTCATTGAAATACAAGTCCATGCGGTGATGCGGTCGCTGAAGAAGTTTCGTCATTTCATCTCTCAGAGTAAGATGATAGTGTACGTGATACACCCGGACGTTAGAAACTTCATCATCCAAGGCGAACTCGGCAATAAGAGGGCAGGTTGGATTTCCAAGATCCAAGAGTTTGACATAGAGGTCCGGCCCACTAAACTGGTCCGCGGCCGAGCCTTATGCCAAGAGTTAGCCAGGAGTGTCGCATCCGAGGTGACAACTTGCCAATGGGATGATCCGGCGCAAGAGAGCAATCTTGCAAATCGCCCTGCATCCGGCAGAGATTGGATGGAAGACTTGGTGGAGTACTTCTCTACGGGGCGGTGCCCTTCTAACCTCAACTCTTCGTAGAGGAGGAGGTTCAAGCTTCAGGCCTGCAGATATGTGTTGTTACCCAACGGATTGTTTCTTCAAGAACATTGACGGTGTCCTCCTGAGATGTGTCAGGGGGACAAAAAAAGAGAAAATCCTAGATGAATTCCATTCTGGAATGTCCGAGGGCCATTTTTTAGGAAGGCCTATGGCCTTGAAAATAATAAAAGCAGGCTATTATTGGCCCACCATTTTTGTTGATTCCTTCGAAGTTAGCCGGAAGTGCGACAAATGTCAAAGGTATGTCGGCCGCACCAGGAATGCTTCTCTGCCTCTGCACCCGATTCAGGTCGAGGCTCCATTTCAGCAATGGGGCTTAGACTTCATTGGGATAATAGAGCCCAATTCTTCCGCAGGGCACAAGTATATCTTGACGGCCACAAACTATTTTACCCGATGGACAAAGGCAGTGCCCACCAAGCAGGCTAACCAGGATGTTGTCATCGCCTTCTTGGAAGGGCTGATAACTCGTTTTGGGATCCCGGATGCGATAGTAATAGACAATGGCACCCATTTCACCGGTGCCAAAATGTGCGCATTCGCAAGTATGCTATCTACCTG
Source organism: Wollemia nobilis (assembly GCA_028583015.1). Taxonomy (NCBI): domain Eukaryota; kingdom Viridiplantae; phylum Streptophyta; class Pinopsida; order Araucariales; family Araucariaceae; genus Wollemia; species Wollemia nobilis. Next base: position 945,492 of record JAQPPZ010017175.1, on the reverse strand, counting down.
AAAACTTCGTCTAATTATTACCCGCAGGGCAATGGTTTGGCGGAGTCTACAAATAAAAACTTGCTTAGGATCCTGAAGAGGACATTGGAAGACAATAAGCGGAGCTAGCATCTGCTTCTGGACTTTGCGTTATGGGCCGACCGAATTTCCATTAAGAAATCCATCAAGACGTCCCCATATTCCCTGGTGTACGGGAAGGAAGCAGTGCTCCCTACGCATATTGAGTTGCCCGCGTTGCAGTCTCTCCGATCGTTGGACGGTGGAGACGAAGAGTTTGATCCTATCAGCATCAGGATTGCCCAACTGTTGCAGTTGGAGGAGGAAAGAGAGAAAGCCTATGAGGCTTTCATGAAACATGTCATCACCACAAAAAATTGGTTCGGCAAAAAGACCTCCGATCGGACCTTCCAGGTTGGCGACTTGGTGCTGAAATGGAATGAGAAAAAGTCCAAGCCCGAAAACCACGACAAATTTGATGCATTCTGGGAGGGTCCATTTCGGGTTTCTCAGGTCCATCCGGTGAACTCTTTCACTCTACAAGATCTGAACGGGTTTACTCTTCCGTTATCGGTTAATGGCCTTCATCTGAAGGCGTACTACCAGTGAGAGGTAGTATGAAATGTTTTATCAGGCTGTATATATTTTTTATTTCCCTTGTTTGCTTGTACATATTTGCTTTTCAGAGTTTAGGTCTCTTCGCCCTCTCTCGCACTATCAAATAGCACAATTTTTAGGCCAAAAGTCTAGCTGGCACGAATTTTTTCCGGGGCCTATGTTTTGTGGTTTTATTTTAGTTCAGTTTCTGTGAGCCAAGTAAGAAAGAAAAGTAGCAGTTTCAAGCATCAAAAAAAATTAGTTGAAAAGAGTGTTAGGTTTGCAAAGTTGTCATCACCTGGCGAGAGCAGTTCGGTAAGAAGAGAAGGCGCCTTGCCATCCGACAAAAATGAATTTATCTGTCTCAGCAAGGAGCAGAGATGCGCTCCAACACTCTAAGGAGCGGAAGTAAAAGGCAGAAGGCGAAGTAAAGGTTGAGGCCCCAAAGAGTCAAAGTCAAGGCTAATTTTGGGGACATGTTGAGTGCCAAGGCCTTTGCACTCCGAAAAAGCAGCGAAAGCCCATCTCGGGACTTATTTGGGCAAAGCTACTTGTGGGGCCAAAGGGTCAAATCCAGTCAAAGGTGCTTTCGCCCTGCATGGGGAGCACAAGGCGTTTTCTCATTCCAAGATAGCGCTTAGAAATTTGATTTTTCCTCCATTGCACAGCTCCCGTTGTAAGAAGGCCTAAAGTCATTTCGCTCATGTTTAGCAGTGCAACCCATTTCGGAGCTGAGGAAGGCAAATTGGTCATTGAATTTTCAACAACGCGACACATCAAACAAGAAAGAAAAATGCTAAGTGCTGAAGTAGGTAGTTGCACTCAGTTTTAGAGAGCAAGGTGCTTTCGTTTTAAGAAAACAGCGCTATACCCTTTGACTATTCAACTCTTGCACCCCTACCGAGGTTGCAAGGCATAGTGCTCCAATTTTCAAGCGTAAGGCATTTGCGCTCTGTCCCATTGCGCTTTGGTCATTGACTTTTCAACACGAGCACTATCTTTGATATTTCAAAACATTTCGATCTGCAATACCTACGCTTTGTCCTTTCGAGGGTTAAATAATGCAAAAATATTTTTGACTTTTATCATCCTGGTGTAACTCCCAAGGCAAATTTCACTCCAATTTATTAAACGCAAGGTAATTCCGAGGGTTTCGTGAGCGAGTGAGCTTTGCGCTCTCCTTGCTGAGCGAATTCCATTCTCGAGCCCCTAGGCAGCAATTAAAACATGTTTAAAGCGCAGGTAAGTTGTGCTTTCTCCAACAGAAGGGGCCTGCAGTTCAAGATAGCGCCAGCAAACACACACCTCGAGGAAAGTCGTTACGCCCAAACATTGTACATAGGGATTTAAAAGGTGGCGGTGCTTCACATTTTTCGAGGAGGATTTCGACCTCATGCAACAATCCGTCATTAGGAGGTGTGTTGAGCACACTGAGCAGTGCCCAGGAGATCCTCCACTACGCTGCAATCGCCCCCAGCATTTACTCGCCCTCAATGCCATTAATATGGCAGGTAAATGGTTGGGCTATAAAAGAAGGGACCAGCGTTGCACTTTAATTCAACCCAAAAAAATTACCGAAGATTTCGTTACAGCATTATTTGCCATAGTTCATAGAGGAAATTGCTGGATAAGAAAGCGAAGTGCTAGGGTTTTCTTTAGGCATTGTCATTTTCAAGATTCAATGACCTGACAATCGTACAGTCATAATGGGAAAAAATACTACCGAGCAAAAGAAAGAGCTGGCTCAGAAGAAAGAAAAAGCCCCTAAGGCAGCAAAGGGCAAGAAAAAGGAGAAGGCGAAACCACCACCACCCTCGCCTGAGGACAAGCTGAGCAAAATTTGGGACTGTGTCCTAACCAGAACGATCATGGAGAAGCTACGCGAGAATGTTGACCTCATGATATCAAGGGTGTCTATTGAAAATAAGCACACGATCGCTTATTATTCCCACTTGTACTGGTACCTGTGCATACCTGTGCACCATTGCCTGGAGTTAATCTGTGCCATTGCCAAATTCTATGATCCTATGACTAGAACAGTTTGAAATGCTGCGAAGGAGTTGTTCTCTATATCTACCGAAGACATCCAAGAGGCTTTTGCCTATGGGGAAAATCCCCCCAAGGATTTCATAGTCAGGAGAATCGGTTGTACCGAGCAGACTGAGAGGTACACTAATTCAGAGCAAACACGCCAATTCATGGGGTCATTGCTGAGAGAAAAACCAAAGAAAGTCAGGGTATTGCCTGACCTGCCTGCACCCTTAAGGGCATTTAAGCACCCTGGCTTATTCTCAATGCTACCATGGGTTATGGGTATGGCTACGAATGCAACGGTGCATAAGTGGCAGGCTGCGCTTGCCAAGTGCATCTTGCATAGTGAGTTCTATGCACCCGCCACCATGCCATCAGGAACCAAGCCCATATATTTCGATTGGGCAGAATGGGTGGCACGGTTAATTCATTTCTAGATCACTGATGTACAGAGCGGAAGGGACATGACGTTCCAACCCTGCTCTTTTCTAGCGTGGTATTTATTCTACCACATGCACAATAAATTTGCTTTCATTGACATCGCCCACACAAATGCAGAGGGCAAGGCGCTTCTTGTTTACCAATGGACTCAGAGTCTGTCAAGATGCAAGTCTTATTATAACTTCAACGGGATGCTCCTAGGTCCTGCCCTGGAGCTTATTTACGGCACCTACAACCTGAGGACCAAGAAGAGGAAGGAGGTCAGCAAGAAGAAGAGGGCCATGAGCCCCAAAAGGAAGAAGAGGAAGCAGAAAGAGAAGGATTGGAGGAAGAGTCTACTGCTAGCACTTAACGCTCTAAGGACACCGAGGATGACTCTAAGCCCAACAGATAAGGCTTGGGATGTCGACATTGAGGCGAGCTCAATTTCCAAGCGAGCCGCCAGAGATGTCATTTCTGCAACATGATGTATATTTTGCTAAATCTGTAATTCCTCCTTCTCTGAAGCTCTCTTCCGTGTGCAGTGTATTTTTCTCTTTCTTGTTTCTTCTGTCAATCTTGTCAGTTGCACCCAAAAGATGGTGCGGTTTTTCTTTTCATTTGTCATGCAGGCTACTCACTTTTTTTAAGGCGTAGATCAGTTTCCAAGCAAGGTTAAAGTGCAGAACAATTTTGGTTGATTATTAGCATCCACCTGCCTTTGAGCAAGAAAACGTAGGTGCACCCCGGTTGTTTGCACCCTGTCTGTAAGGCTCAATCCTATCTCGAGGCCTAAATGCGGCGAAGTTGTTCCAAACTGTCTAAGTTGCCATTTTTAACACAAGTATGGGGTCCAGCCTGGTTTGCACCAGTGGATGAGCGCAAGGCAAATTCGTAGCTGATAAAGGGTGCAAGGCCCGTTGACGTTTCAAAGTGCAGTGCTAGTTTTAATGAAAAATATGCTAAGTCTTGCTAGGCTTGTTGCGCTTCACTTTTTGGGCGCAAGGCCATTTCGCACCGGGAGACTGCGCTTTGTCCTTTGACCGTTCAAACTTGGCACATCTCCCCAGTAAAGGACGTTGCGCTCACTTCTCCAAGCGCAGAGCAGTTTCGCACCTAAGTAGAGCGCAATTCCATTTGACTTGTCAAACCTCAGCACTGCTTCTGGGGCACCAAGGTGTTGCGCTCTATTTCTTTGATCGCAATGGAAATGCAAAACAAGTTTGTGCACTTTGGTTGTTGATTTTTCAATGCCAGCGCTCATCCCAATTCCCCAGGTAGCTGCGCACTATTTTTCAGATGTAAGGCATTTGCACTCCACTCTGATGCGCTTTGGTCGTTGACTTTTCAATCTCAGCCCTGTCTTCAAGATGCCAAGCGCTTACGTTTCATTTTCAAGTGTCGGGCAGTTTTGAGGTAAAGTTAACTACGCCTCATTTTGTGACTGATTCAAACCTGGTGCCCCGCCCGATGTAGCAAGGCATTTCACTCAGCATTTTTGAGCGCAATGCAATTTCAGCCTAAGGGAGCAATGCTTTGCCCTTTGAATTTTCAATGTCTGCACTAGATTCAAAGCGGCAAGTGGTTTTGCGGCAGTATTCTGAACATCCAGCCCATTTCGAGCCAAGAAGTGGCAAAGCGTTTCAGCTGAGACTACATCTAGTGCTTGTTTCCTGTCTATCTCCCTTGCCTCAACCCAAATTCCGCAGAGACACTTCTCATCTTCCGCACCAAGTGCATCCTTATCCATCTAAACGCAATCGATCTAGGAAGCTTCCGAACTTGACTTTTCAAGGATGCAAAATCCTATCTTTCATCAGGGTGGTTCCAACGATCAAGGAGACGACGCCACCAGCTGAACTTGTCAAAGCATTGAAGAGGTGCAGCTACATTTTGGAGGAGTCATCAGTTTCAGCCCATGCCTGGTTAATGTTTCATAATTGTTTCTCCTTACAAATCCTATCTTATTTGCCACTACGATGTTTTGTGGGTGTGCATTTAATGTTTCAAGCGATAGAATTCTATATATAAGCCTACTATTTTATTGTAAAATGATGGACATTTTCTAGAAATCTTGATATTTGGCTCTAACTCTGGACTTCTATGCATGTGTATGTCTTCTATTGCTTATTTTCTATTAAATTCTCCGCTCTGTATGTGAGTTATTATTCTAATATCTGGATTTGACTCCCGATAGAGGTTGAACGTTGGAATAGCCCTGGAGATTATGCATGCTAGATACCTGGTTTTAATTTATGTTAGTTGTCTGTATTGAGTGCTATTGATTCGACGTATGGTTAAGTGATCATGTTGTTAGTTCATCACCCCTATTCTATCTGGCATGTGGCTATATTTTCCATCCCTTTCAATCATTTGTTATTTTCTTTCTTGTTTATAATCTAATCCCCCTAGATAGAATAGCAAGGGAACCAGCCTATATCTGGAGATTGGCACGAGAGGCATTTCTTCCTCTCGATCTTTCAATGTTGGCCAGGTCTAGGGCACATGAATAGATCATTTCATACCTAAGGCAGATTTACCTAAGGCATATTTTTGACCAACAGGTCCCCAAACTTATTACAAGTAGGGTTTTGAAAGGCACCCTCAAACCTTAGATCTAGCAATAAGACATCAAGAAAGACTAAGTTGGATTCCATGAATCAAACCCGAAAATCCAATGAAACAACCTCCTAGAAAATAAGTTGTAGATTTTTATCAAGCAAATACAAGATATTGTCCCATGGTCAAACCACCGTGTGCTTTGAATCTAAAGCAACGGAGAAAAACAATAGAATAATGAAAATGCTACCGGTTAAAAATAAATTTACAAATAAAAACTACCCAAACCGAAGCATTTGCCACCTAACATGAAAGGAGAACAGAGGAATCATGTCATCACAATCAACAAATCTATCCAACAAAGCACATAACAGGAGAACCCCTCATGAGAATAGCCAATTTAAGAAAACAACACTAGAAATACCGGCCAACAAAATCCACAACATAAAAACCATCTAGGAGATCTGCACAAGAAATTCCATGAAACCCGCAAATCCCGCTAGAGCCAACCAAAATTTTTTCAAGAACAACTACTCTCAGGTACAAGAAAAAGGAGATAGCAACATTCCACATCGCACCTGAGAGGGAGAAGGGTAAGATATCGAAAAAATAAGCCTTAGAACCCTAGGATCAAACACACCACCATTGCTAGAACTGGAGAAAGAGATCTCTGCAGACCGTCGAAGCTAGGAAACCCACCAGAGACATGGGGCCAAAAGCCGAAAACCACCACAGCATAACAACCCACTTTCACCCCAACTGGTTTGGGTCGATATTTGGCCCTATCTCCCTGGAACAGCCAAATACAACAAGAAATTATTAAACCTAGAAGAAAGCAGCACAAACCAGCCATGAACCCACCACTGGTAGAGAACCCTAGCAACATAGCCATCTAAGCACCATCCACCCAGAGCAGTTAAAGACATCAAAACCGAAGCTAGCCAAGGGAACATCGTTATATTTATGCAGCCAAACACCATACCAAGCTCATCCCAACAAGTTTGGGTCGGTAGATGGCCCTTTCCTCTCCCTGGAAAGCCATAAAAAACATGAAACTATCAAACCCATAAGAAATGTTGCACAATCCAACCAAGTCCCCGAAACTAGCAAACAACCCAAGAAACGCAACCACCCAACACACCCACCAACCAGAGCGAGAGCCAGCCAAGGGGTCAACAGCTAGAATTTTCCACTACATTATAACAACCCAGGATCACCCCTACAGGTTTGGGTCAGCATTCGGCCCTTTGCCCTAGATAAGAGTGATAATGCCAAACCCATAAGAGAGCAGAACATACCAACAATATCCCCAGCAAGCAAAACACCCTGGTCACGAACCATAGCAGAGAAACTAAGCATGACTAGCAGCCAGATCTAGAATGGGAGAAAGGAGGCCTCCCGCTCAAAGGGTTTCAGAGCGTCGAAGCTGGAGTGGGAGTGAAACCCTCGCGGAGGAATCCCTCACAAAGGAAACCCTCACGAGACCTCTCTACCATGGTGAGGCTCAGGAAATATCTGCCATGGTGAGGCTTAGGCCGGAGGAAGCCCTCACGGGTTCTCTCTGCCATAGTGAGGCAAAATGTTCAAGCAAAAAAATAGAATAAGATATAATGTTACAACTTATTGGAGCATTAAGTATTATTTCAATGCACTATTTAGTGTGTTTAATTCTCGGCCATCCACTCACTCTGTTACTATTCAATATTAGCCAAGTGCTTCCCTTTCAAAAATATCATATTCTAGGAAACTCGTCCCCCCATCCCACCCCTCATATTTTTATTTAAATTTTAAAAAATACCCTTTCTATTTTTTTAAGTGAGGAGACGCCCAGCCATGGGGACGGTTGGGTGTATTTGGGGACAGTCGAGGATGCCTAAGCACCCCCTTGGAGTCCTCGGGGATGGTTGGGCATCCATAGGGATGTCCCCTCATAGAAAATATCTTCAATGTCATCCCCCATGTTGGGGATGGAGGGGATGGAGGGACACATCCCTCAAGGTGGGGGATGCATCTCTGTGGAACATTGGATGTATAGCATAGCCTTGAGGTAAGGTTGCATATGCTTGGTATGGAGGCATTCAATGTTAGGTACCCAAGATAAGTATTTAATATTATAATATTATAATAAATGTAATTATCCCACATGTGTGGATAAGTGGTAATGGTAGGTAGTTGAGCATTATATAATGTAGGCAAAAGGCTCATATGGGAATATAGAGAGGAAAATATTGTATTTTATCTCAAGTTGAGATATATTGAGTGGCTTCCTTCCAATAAGGAGCATTGTACGATGTTGCCCTACCTTAAGGGTTTGAAATATAAATTGAAATAATTGGAGTAATTTACATATTTTCCTTGTATTGATTTATGTAGATTATTCATTGTAATTTATTTAATATTTCTACAAATTGTTAATGATTTATGTGGATGAGAAAAGAAGATTCATAACAAGTGGTATCAGAGCACTTTCTAGGGCCATGTTTTGCTAAAGAAGTTTTGGTCATCTATTCATTATTTGGATGCGAATTTTGGTGATTAATAAGCACTTGCATTAGGCTAATAATCTCTTGCAGGATTAGGTGTAAGTCTCAATCGCTTAACTAAGGGAAGTACTTGGGCTAATATTTGCCCTAAAACTCAGTCTGAAAAGTACCCCAACAACCCCAAAGTAACTAGTTTGAGTGTGTCACCATTGAAAAGGGTCACCGACCCCACACCCGTTTAATATTACCCTGTGAGAGTATACAAAGAGTTATCGTCTAGAGATAAAACCATGATTGGTTTCTCATCAATTATTCCCTAGGAAAATATTGTTGGTAATCAAAGAGCAGTACTCGCTTAGACAACCTTTGTGGCTGGTGAGATTTGCCTTAAGCCACTAGGAAGCCAAAATCTAGGGCATAGTTCATTGTTAGGATTTCCACAAAAGCACCATATAGTCGTCAAAAATAGCTTCAACAAGAGTCTTTGCACAATTTCCATAGTCTACAACAATTCCATAGCTTCAACAGAGCAGACAGTTTGTAATCTACCAGATAGTCCGAGAAAAAAATATTGTAGAGTAGCAGCGTGCAATTTGGTAGCAGTCTGTATAGTAGTTGTTGTAATCGGGTAGCAGTGTCGAAATACTTAGTCTGCAATTTGGTAGCAATTTAAAAAAAGACTACAATCTGGTAGGAGTTAAAAAAAAAAGGTCAGCAATTTGGTAACAATTCAAAAATAACTACAGTTTGGTAGCAGTCTAGAAGTGGCAATTTGTTTTAAAGAAAGTATATAGTTTGGTAACAATTTGGTAAAAAAAATTGCAGTTTGATAGCAATCCGAAAGTGGAAAATTAAAAAAAATAGAGAGAGAAGTCTACAGTTTGGTCACAATCATTAAAAAAAATGGTCCGCAAAGCAAGTTGTTATTAGTTGTCAAAAGTACATCGTTTGCAAGCCATTAACAACTGTTAATTTGTGTGCCAAAAAAAATCTATAGAGCAGGTTGTTATCAGTTGTTGGAAGTACATAGTCCATAGGCCATTAACAATTGTTAGTTTGGAGTGTAAAATTAATTATTTATTGAAAGGAATGGAGCATACTTTATTTTTTTTTAAATCAAGTTTTGAATTTTTTTGGATTTGAGGTCATGGAAGGAATGATGATGCTAGGGGATGGAAAATATTTAAATATTTAAATAATTTTGAATGGAAAGGTAAGATTTATAATTCTCTCGATGGGGAAGTTGCATCATGGTTTATAAACTTTAAGTGGACCCATCAACATACATTCACACGAGAGGAATTTGAAGATGCATTCTTAATCATATGGGTATTCAAGAAAATAGTAGTTAAGACCCAAGTTGAACAAATGGAACTAAAGAGAGTTGAAAATTTTCAAGAAGTTAGCAAAAGAAAAAGATAAGGGTGACAATATGCAGATTGAAGGAAGAACAACTTGGGCATTAGACAAGTCAAACAATGTTCAAAAAGGTTTGTGTCTGCAAAAATGTGTAGAAGAAATAAACAGGCAGATAATTTGTGAAAAATGGCAAAAGAAAAAAGAAGAATGATAGTGTACAAACTGAAGGAAGCACCAAAGGCTTCATAGAAATTTTTTAAAATATGAAGTTGACAGAAGAGGTAAACAAGCTTCAAGAGGAACGGAAAAAAATGAAAAAAGTTAACATGATAGAGGGAAAAAATATAGATGACAACATACAAGTTGAAAGAACCACATCATCGGTATTAGATAAGCCAAAGAGTGATCAAAGGGATTTGTTTAATTTTAAAAATTCTATTTTGCAGGTTCATGGTTGCATCCAGAAGGAAAATGTTATTATTTCTATAAACCCTAGTAGTAGATACAATGTCATTAATATGTCTTTGGCTAAGAGGTTGCAATTTTAGGCAAAGAAAATCAAAGACATACAACTTGAGGGTACAAATGTTCAAAATTTTGAAGATTTAAAAATCACCATGGACAAATATATTTTACATTTAGATTATTATGATATTGAGATGGATGATGCAGATATTGTTCTTTGATATCCTTGGTTGGAAACCTTGGGTACTGTTAATATTAATGTGCAAAAGAAATTTATGAAGTTATGGTATAGAAAAAAGAAGATAACACTACAAGATATTTCTCAGCTCAAGGAGCAAGGAACAGGGGAAAACCAAGAAGCTATTACAAGGAAACGAACTGAAGTAGCAGAACAAGAAACAAACTCTAAGGAGGAGGTGGTAGCAAAGATCAAGAAAGAAGCAAAAACATAATCCAAGGACAAAGTAGAAGATGTGAGCATGAAAATAGAGCACAAGATAGAGAAACAATGTTTTAAAGAGTCAAAAAAATTAGACTATCATGCAGAAGAACTTAAAACTAAGGAGCAAAATGTAGAGGAGACAAAGAAGGAAGAACATCTACTTAAGGTTGCAGCATATCACCATCCACGCCACCAAAAGAGACAAGAATCTTGGAGGCATGGCTTAAGGCAACAATATTATGGTTCTACATGGAATCAAAAGGGCACCAACTATGGCAAGGTTTGGCAAAGAAAGTATAGTGACTCTGGTTTTCAAAGTGGTGTAGCAACATCAACGAACACATGGACCCATCATTTGAGTTACCAGAGTAAAAGCAACAGAAGCATGGAGCTAACAAAGCAGTCTTGGATACTCAAGTGCCAAAAGCAAGCATGGATGAAAAAGAGTTGCTAGCAATAAGATGCCTCCAACACATGGAACCAAAAGATTACTTCCAAAAATTCAAATGGCAGAAGGGCATATCAGCATCAGCAAAGACCATCACCAATCAAAGTTTCACTGGGATGGATGATCGAGATTGGTACCATTTTATAGCAAGGCTTAGAAGGTCATGTTGTTTAGTCTCTTCTTATGTTTTAAGGACAAAACATTTTGTAAGGGGATGGAATGTTAGGTATCCAAGACAAGTATTTAATATTATAATATTATAACAAATGTAATTATCCCACATGTGTGGATAAGTGGTAATGGTAGGTAGTTGAGCATTATATAATGTAGGCAAAAGGCTCATATGGGGATATGGAGAGAAAAATATTGTATTTTATCTCAAGTTGAGATATATTAAGGAGTGGCTTCCTTCCAATTTACATATTTTCCTTGTATTGATTCATGTGGATTATATTCATTGTGGTTTATTTAATATTTCTACAAATTGTTAATGATTTATGTGGATGAGCAAAGGAGGTTCATAACATTCGAGGAATAATCTATTGGGGAAAATATTGAGGTTATTGTTGTATAATATAATACAATGGCGAAAAATGAGGATTTAGGTTTTGAATTGGTGGTGGGTTAGGATAGGCCAAGTGTTGATTAGGAAGGGGTTGTTAATTTTACATCCAAGGGGGATATTGCAAGCCTTGTTGAGGGTTTGGTGATTGGGAGGAGGTAGGTATTGCTACAGATTTGGGAATGACTAACTAGCTAGAGGTGGCATTTGTTTCAAGGGGTTTCCCTAAACTCATTACGCCCTCCTTTGTCCAACTAGCACTTGCAAATTCTGAATGATACCCTAACTTTAGGTCAAAACATTAATGTGTTTAAAAGTACTCATATTGGGTGGCATAGACTATCTTGATGATAAGGTTGCTACTTTGGAAGTGTTATTTCTTAACAAGACCTGGTAAACTTTGAGTCAAGATTGTACATGTCAAGAAGTTATTTTGGATATTAGAAATTGGCGACTGATGTACCCCAACCTAACTATTAGAGCTTACATAATTTTGGTTATTCAAAGGATTATTCACATAAATTTGAGGGATTCCATACATAATTTTGGTTATTCAAAGGATCATTCACATAAATTTGAGGGATTCCATACAAATATTTGGTGTGATTCATGATGGGTTCCATAGTGGCCCAAGCCTAGTTTGGAGGATTTGGAACGACAAAGGCATAATCATAGAGGGGGAACCAAGGAAATTTACCCTTTCTAGTTTTGACTTATTTGATCATCCATTGGGCTCTTTCCTCTTAATAGAGTAGGACTCAGTGTTGGATCAACCTCAAGTTCATTGTCCTGGTGTACCCACATGGCTACTTATTCCTTTATCTTTTCTTTTGAGTTCTTTAAACGATACGATATTAATTCAACTAGTTGAAATCCTTTGCCTAGCTACTATGTCTATGAGTGTGTATTCATAAGCATGGGATATCTAAGTATGTACCTACATGGATAGATTTTCAAGATCAAAACTTAAAAATTCTAAAAAAATTCACAAGGGAGCAAATCACTCTGCCAGCAAAGTAATCTGCTCCAAAGACGAGACTTGTGAAACATCTAGTAAAATAGGGGCCAAGTGAACCACTTCAGGTTTTGAGGCAAAATGCTCCATTGGTAGTTGGAAAAAAATTATTTTCTTAGCAAATCGCTTCTTGGGTCCTCAATAAATCGCTCTTTAGATTTGACTTGGAGGAAATTTACTTTTCAAGTAGTTCACTTGATGTTCTTTGAGGGAATAGCTCCTAGTTATCAAGTGAACTGCTTGATGAACTGAACTTGAAGAATTTCTCAAATTTTTAGGTAATTAGTCCAAAATCGGGTGAATCACTCCAATGTTGGAGCAAATTGCTTCCCAAATGAAGACTTAGCAAAAAATCCTCAAACTTTGGCAAATTGCTTTTTGCCTATGGCAAATACAATTTTAGTGCCAAAATTGAATAATTTTTGTGATTTTAAGTGCCTTATGTTGTTGCTTTGCCACAATTTCAAACTTTTGAGGTTTGTAATGAAATCACCATTCATGAAGCACATGCAAATGCAAACAAAAAAATGAAATATATGCATATTTAGAGTTCAAAAAGGGACTAGGCTCGATCTTATTATAGAAATCAAGACCTTTGTCCCATTGAGTGTACTACAAACATGTTGAATTGCAAAAAGGTTTAGCTTCTTATGAGTCCACAATTTCATTTCAACATATTGGAAGAAATGGGAGTGTGCCCCTCAACCTCCAAATTTAGGCTAGCTCCCTACTATCCTCACTAAATCTAACTAGTATGATCTAAATAAATAAATAAATACAAAATAATGCATGAAATTAAATTTGAAAGTTTATGGTGCAAGAAATTGAATGTAAAATACAATCAAAATCTAGGTCCGAGGTGTAGACCAATTGGTTCTTCCAAACCCCGTAAGGGGGCGAAGGTCCAAGGTTCAAATATTGGGCCTCGTCGGACTGAACGCTTGACCCTTTCCTAGTACTTTCAGTGGTGTAAAAGGTTTAAAATGATTGTGGCATGGTGGTTATAGGGGCAAACTACACGAGTACTATGTGGCGGCTTCCGAGGCGGACAACACAGAATACTGTGGCGACCATAAAATATAGATAGTGTGCCCGGATCATCGTGGCGGCTATCAATTCCACCATATAAACTCAAAAAAAAAATACAATCATCATCGTAGCAAGGAGAGTATACGATCAATCAAAACATTGTAAAATTGAATAACAACAATGCATCTCATGCATATGAAATGCATTTAACAAGGAATGACAATAGGACAAAAGGGCAATTTCATAATCACCATGCATTCCACAATCCAAGAGGGTAGTGCACTTAATGGAAAGCAAGTCTCACCAATTTCTTATTAATCCAAGAGGGAACAATTACAATGCAAGGTTCATGAGGTGTAGCTCTAACTCTCTCAAGGCCAGATGTTTGCAATGGAGCCCGTGAATCTTGTTTATAGAAAGAATTTACCCTTGAGTTACCTCGAATGGAAAATTCTTACACCTAGTAAAAGTAAATATTTCAGGGCATCTTTAACGAAATGATGCACCTCCAAATGTTGCATGCCTCTAAATACATCTCTAAATAGCTTAGTGATGTCATCAAATGCCAAAATGTCGCTTTTTGGAAATATTTATCGAGATTCATGTGCTTCATTTTTTGCCTTTACCTATCAATGATTGATTTGTTCTAGGAAGGGGAGTGAATTACTCCTACCTAGGGGCACTTCACTCCATTTTGGTAGCACGTTTCCCTTCAGGAACCAATCGTTCCATGATGTCAAGTGCTTCACTCTTTGGAAGTCAATTACACCACTTTGAGCAAATCACACTTATGACCAAAAATTTGCAAAACATAGTTTCTAAATGCCTCAATTGGTCGATTGAAGAGTTTTTCAAATCTTGAGAATGTGGGGGAATCCCAAGGTAGTAATGGGGTTACTACAAGTTCATAGCTTATTACTAATGTTGTGTAGAAAAATGGATGTGGAGATTGAATCAATCACAATATTAGTCTCGATATCCAATTAGATGTTAGTCTCCATCTTGGAGCAATTCAAGATTTTGAAGGCAATTGGCAAAAGAAGATTGTCTCATGATGAAGATGGTATCAAGGATTTGGTTAAGGACATATAGCAATTTGAAAAGGCTATAAACTATCATTGAGAGAAAGGCAAGTTGGAAATGATCCATACACTTGTGTGGATATGGTCCAATTAACCTAAGAGTAACTTTAATGTTTTGCTATTTTTTTTTTTATTGAGTAAATACTTCTTATACATATACATATCCGTCGTAGGGATTGAACCCGGTTCACATCATCGATAATGCAAGTGGCATCCTTACCGATAGACCACATCACGTGGATAATGTTTTGCTATTTTGACGAGAGTACCAATAAAAACCATATTAAAAATGAAACTTATAAAAGCTTATAAAATTTAATAACAGGTCTTTGTTGGTAAAGAAAGAGTTATTTGCAAGGATCCCCAACTTCAAAAAACATGTCATTGATTAATAGTGCACCTCCTTCCAATATGGTTATTTTGCCATATAAACAGCCAATGCTTACATTGCAACTCTTGATTTCCCATCTAATATCATGACAATTTGATTTGCATTATGGTATGATATGATTTTTAAGGTCGTAAATTGTGAAGGCATTCTCTCTATTGTCAAAAGATGCAGTTGCTTTTTATCTTTGGAGGAGCGTAGATAATCACAAGAAAGATATTTATTTATTGATATGTAACTAAACCCCACATTAACCAAGCTATCAGCCAAAACATTTCCCTAATTATTTAGGTAAATATTTCCAAACAAAGAGACTATAATTATAGCCAAGAACATTATTGGTAAGTAGATTTAATTGTCAATCTCCACTAACTTTTCTTCTTGTTGAAAACGTAATCTGACTTATGGCCAAGGATGACATTGTATGATGTAATCTTGTATAGGCCTAAGGTCAATCATTATACCATTCTATTTAATTTATTGTAATATTTCATTATGTAAGCCTTATGGATCGTGGAACCTATCTTATAACTTGTAGTTAACCTTAGAACCCTCTGTTATGTTGGCTTAGGTTAAACTCATTTATGTAATTGGGAATCTAATATTAGTATAAATATCGCCCACTACTCCATCCATTTTATCAGAGTGTTTTGATCCTTATCCAAGAATAATATAGTAATTATTTATGGTGCTTAAGGGCGCACACAATTTTTGTATCGCTTTTCTTTTTCCGTCCTTTTATGCTTTCTATATAAAATTTGAGTGAATGGATTACTTGTGTTCATTTCTAGAATTAGTTATGAATTCCAACTACATATCAAAGTGGGTGTGGAGCCACCTCACTTGGTCACATAGAAATGTTATTTGGAGCCTTTGATCTTTCTTCTGAATCATTGGATGAATCCCTCCTCGAAGTCTCATAAGCAATTTCTACATAAGAGGCAAAAAGGAGTTTTTATCTTATTCCTTATTGTCTGCCTTTCCGAAAGTATTGGAGGAAAGATCCTTTGCTTGTTCCAAAAATCACTTCAAATTTTCCAATTAGAAAGATTATGGTCTTATATCGTTGAAAAGCCTCAAAATATGCAAATGTTTCAATTGGAGAGTTGGCGATTTTTCAAAAGAAATTGTGCATGATTCAAATTTAAATCACACATTTTTGGCATGTGTATCCAGCTCTGGCTTGGCGCCCTTTCAAAAAAGAGCATGCAAAGCCCTTCTTCATGGGGAAGGGGTGTTTTTCCATCTAATATGAATAATAATCATTATGGCTAAGAGACTGCGTGCTAAGGTGTTTGGAAATGAAATGTGCAGGTTCGAATTGCCACAAGAAGTTTTTTTCGAAGAAATCAGAGTTTTTTTTGTCATCTTTGTCTAAGAGGAAAGAGGCATATTTTGAAGCATTCATTCCAAACTCATTCATAGTTGTGGCATGACGATATGCGTTTGTAGGTTCAAATCGCACTAGACTTTTGTTTTACCACAAGGGGCAGTTGATTGAACTTCTATGAGAGCATCAACAGTTTGTTGTGCTAGTAGGCAATGGTAGTTTGGACAATGGAATGGTTGTAGGGGAGCAAGGTCCTGTCTTTGAATCTCATGCTCGTTTTTTTGTCCTCTCATAATTGATTAGAGACATAAATGACTACAAAAAGGTGCAATTTCCCTCCCAAAAACAAACATGGGAAGATGGCTAGTGCATCATGTTTGATGCACGAGACCATGCTTCAAATCCCTCTAACAACTTTCTTAGTTTTTTCAAACAGGGATGGATATACAACTAACATGTTGGCCAACGTAGTTGCTTGCAATGCCACAAATTATCGTTTTCATTATATATACCTCATGCACCAATCAGATAGAGACAAGTGTCAACAAGTGAGTAGATCAAAGGAGTTGAAATGGCAAAAAAAGCAATGGACTTCACCAACAAATCAAAGAACACCAAGTGGCAAGTCAGGGTTTGTTTTTGCATCTCAAATTTGGGGCTTTAATTTTTTTATTTTTATGGTCCATTAAGGTAAAACTTCTAGAGGCCATAACTTTTGCATAACTATGCATTTTAAGCCCATTTTCTTTTTCAAATTGTATGATTTTTCGAGCTCTATGCATTCATGGCATCAATTCATAGACCTACTAAAGTGTTAGGGGTTAAATTGTGTAAGATATATCCTTAATCCTATGTTACTCACCTCAATGGACAGAACTATAGCATATGGTCAATCCAAATGATCGGCTTATTATGTAGTAAGAACTTGTGGTGCATCTTTCAGGAGGAGAAAACATCCCTTGATGAATAAACTTGTTAACATAAACAAGATGCAGCTCTTAGCCTATTCTCCTTGTTAATTGAACTATAATTGCTTTTCCATATCAATGAGGAGAACAAACCTATCAAGGTATGGTTGAAATTACCTGAATTGTTTGGGAAATACAAGAAGTCACTTGGAATTAGAGCTTTCCTCTCTCAAATTGGCCAAGTTTTATAACTTTGAGGACTATATTGGAAGATTCGAGGCATTGAGAGCAAATATTGCATCTTTTGGAGGCATAAAGAAAGATGATGCGGAATGTGTGAAAAATGTCCTTTACAATCTCTTTCCTTTCTAGATGTTCATCCTCATGCTTCATGTGATTCCTATGTTCTTGGAAACACACAAAATTCTTACTCTTGATCAACATTTTTCTCTCCTAATTCATTTTCAAATACCAATAAGGAATTGTGGTGGTGCTTCACAAGTACAAGCTCATGCAAAGGAATTCAAAACTAAAGAGGCTAAGACCTAAGGGCCCAAGGGCTAGGCTAAGTCTTCAAAGAAGTCGAAGACCATTTGTGGATACCACAAGAAGGAAGTACATACAACCAAGAATTGCTTACTGAAATTGCAAAGGATTGAAGAAGAGTTTTTGAAGATGGAGGACGTCTTCCAAATGATTAGGGGGATTCAAAAGGATCTTCCACAATTGTAGAGGCCCACTTAAGCATCCATTCTAGATGCAGCAGAAGCAGAAGATAAAGATGAGGAAGAAGTTGCTATTGATGTATCAGGCACTCAAAGATAGATTTTTAACAAAAGCACCTTCTAAGGGAGACTCGAGAAAGTAATGAAGATAACCTGCATTTTATCTAGTAAGCTACCGGTATGATAGTTGAGTGGATGTTGTATGTGGATTAGTCCAGGATAATGCTCGAATTTGTATACATATAAAACTTCTTGTATCCAATGCACCATTAGATGTAGAAAAGTTTAGTGATTACTCTGATGCAGCACAAATTTTTGATATACCAGGGTCAAGGTTTCCTGATAAAAGTTAAAACACATGCTAACGAATCACCTTAAGCAGACAATTTGCAAGCTGTAACTGTGACTCCCAACATATTCATGTGACACAGAAGACATCAGCTGTTATTGTATTTTTGACAGGCATGAAGAGATTGAAGTAGCACAAGAGAATCTAAAGCACAGGACAAGAGGTCTAGGTGCAAAAACTGCTGAAAGAATATTATGTGCTCTATATCCTAATTTCCCATCAGATCTGTAAGGAAAACAATTTGATCCAACCACAGGAGGACCATTCAAGAGTCACACTGGAAACAAAATAACAGAAACCTCTTTAACTACCAATGGAAGAAAGTATGTTATTGATTCAAAATTCTGCAAGGAGAAATCATATGACACTTGTACAGGCATGGAATCCTGGATTGTGTCTTCATTTTCCAAGGCATCTGATCTGCAGAGATTAGGCAGAGCAGGAAGAAGACGGCCAGGTATATGATTCATTTGTGCACTGTCTAGCCATATCAAAACAAGATGGAGGACAATACGGTTCCAGAAATACAGTGGACAAATCTATACAATGTTGTACTTTCGAAGTTTGTGTATTCATAATCTTATGAATTTTGACTTCATGGATTCTCCTCCAGCAAAAAGTGACAAAACATAATAAGAGCACTAGAGCAGCTTTATGCTCTTGGTGCCATCGATGTGAAGGTACGTTAACAAAATTGGGATGACAGATGAGGGAGTTTCTACTAGATCCAATGCTATCCAAAATAAAAATCTCATCTACAAATGTTCACAGGAGATCATAACAAATGCTGCCATGCTATCAGCAGGAAACTCAATATTTTATTGTCCAAAAGAAACTCTCCATTACAAATTTTCGACAAGACATCAGATATCGCTTAAAGAGGAATTTGATAGATCTTAAGTCAATAAACAAGGCTATAACATCAAGATATTTTTATCCTGCTCTAAACCCAGAGAAATGAGTTGTATCGTACAATTAAGAACCCACAGAATGTTGATATCCATCCAGGTTCTGGTTGCTCAGTGTGACCACACTGGATTGTTCAGAATTTATAACAAAAGAATACACGAGACAAGTGATTGGGATTGGAACTGATTAGTCAGTCGAGAATGCTCCATGCTAAAAGTTAATAGATGTTGAAGATACTGCATCTCAGAAGTTAAGGTTCAAGGCAAAGCAATGAGGTCATTAAAGAAGCATGCTATTCATGCAGTTTGTGAGATGCACTTTGCAAACTCAAGAAGCCACATCCCTTTAGGAAACTTAAAACAAACAATCCAATTCAAATGGTTGCAAACATATATTGTGATAGTCATCTTCCATATTCATTCTAAATTGAAGTATGTTCCTTCCAAACAGGAAAAGATACTTCAACAAAGAGACTGAAACAGCATGCTATTTATGCTGCCAGAGTTACCGTGCAAAACAAGGTCACATCAATGAATATTATTAACAAAATAAGTGAGCTATATTGGTCATCCCGCTTGTTTCTTCCTACGGAAAGGACACTTCTACATGCATGCCTTCTAAAGGATTTTTTTTTTTTTTTTTTTTTTTTTTTTGAAGTAATACTTCTTATACACATCCACCATGGGGATTGAACCCGAGTCACATCACCGATAATGCAAGTGGCAAAGGATATATTTTACAAAGCAAAACCACTAAGTGTGAGAAAAAAAAGTAACAACACTATGAGGTCTGAGCACAACAGCAGACAAGTTCAGGGCATCCTGCATCGAAAGTCAGTTTGCATCATAGTTACCAGGTTCGCTCCAGTTCGGACTTTCTGGGTGTTTCGTGCTGCCTTTTTTTTTTTAATAAAACTATTTTATTTATTCATAAAATAATATGGTTGAATGTAGTTGAATGTATTCATAAAATAATATTCATAATAAAACTATGTTATATATTAATAAAATCTGACTTATACATTTATAAAGTATAAAATATAGTTGAATGTAGAAAATATGGAAGAATCTGAATTTTTCTATGTTTTATTTGCATATATTTATTTTATTTTTTATGAATATTTTGTATGGGTGTATATATATTTTATATATATTAATTATCCAAACTTTTCTGAACCGAAACAAATATCCATGAGAAAACCAAACCTCCAAAACAAACTGTACCTGGTAACTATGGTTTGCATGTTCTCCACAATGCACTGCTAGAAAGGATGGGATTTATACATCACTATTTTATCATTGAACCACACGGTGTGGTGCACTTTCTTAAGTGAATTGTTTGACAAATAGTTTCTTGACAAGATTTTAACTGCACCCATGATATAGTGTTGTAAAATCTGTTACAACATTGCAAAAATGCAAATGAATGCCTATGTTATGAAGAGCTAATGAATGAAAGCAGTGTCCTTCAAAGCAATGTTAGACACTTCCTAAGAGTCAGTTTGCATGTCTCTACAATCCAGTTCTAAAAAGGATCACGTTCTATGCTATATACATTACCATTTTATCATGGAACCATATGTTGCCATCCAATGTCATAAATGTTTTGGTAAATTGTTTGTTGACAGGATTTTAACTGTACACATGATATAATCTTGTAAAATATGTTACAACATTGCAAAAAGTAAATAATGCCTACGTTACAAAGATTCATTGAATGAAAGCATCCATCTTTGAAGCCACCTTAGACATAAACCATAGCGGTTCACTTGAAAACACACAAAGTTTACTAAAAATTAGCATTTCATGAAACCATCAGCCATCAGAAGAATGATATCCAAAACGTTATTGACCCAATGCCAACACTTATAATAACCACACAAAAAATTTAATGAATTTCCATAGTTCAAGCCAAATTTATAAATAAATTCTTTCCTTAAATGTTTCAAGGGTTCCCTGAAACATAAAGAATTTCAATATATGATGTAAGAGTACAATTCTTAACAAGGATTCTAACCCTGCAATATAATTTCACAAGAGACCCACCAAAATGTTTAGGCTATTTTTAATGGATCAATGACTAAAAGCAGATGGAATCGGTGATAAAACTAAAATACATAGCCAATGCATTGAGAACAATGGTTTGACCTTAGAAGGCTGCATTTGACACCTATTACTTCAAGTTAAAATCAAGACAGGAGAGTATTCAGTCTCCTTTCAACCCAGAAGTAGCAAGAAAACACCATAAATAATTATATTACTCTCTAACATATTGTTATTTTATAATTGTTGGTACATGATGAAGAGCCCATGCATGCAATACTAACAGAAAAAACATGAAATTTATAACCCTTTTGCCAAAAGTTGATAGTTGACTGTATTTATCAACTTTCTCTAGAACAATTTTTAGAAGCAAACTACCTACCACCTTCCACACCAAGGAGTTCCACACACATCTAGATCAACCTTGTGTCACAAGTGAGTGCTCCTCTGGATCAATAACTGATAAAATCTACACAGTAACGTACAAATGTAAGTCCATCAATTATGAATCTAAAAGTAGACTTTTCATGTTCAAATATAATCAAAATGACCAGATATGAAGATGCTATACCTTGTCTGTGAACTCTCTAAAAAGTGGCCCTTCCATTGCTTTGTCAAGCTCCTGACATGACGTAAAATAAAAGATTTAATGTATCATTGTAAATAAAGCTGGCATACAACCCTGCCCCTCGCATAGAAGAAAGTATTAATACACCTAAGGATGCATGCATGTGTGAGAGAAAGAAAAGATAAAAGACCTCCTCTGGGTTTGATGATGAATCAATTTTTAGTATGACCTTCTGGAGTTCCTCATCCTTCAAAAGGTTTCGAATTTCACTTGATGCCGCTGCAACATGCTTTGATTTATAAAATATTAGAAATGTTTTGCCATGTTTAAAAAGTGCCTATGTCAGGATATATATAATTCCAAATAAATAACAAGAAGATGAACATTAAGTATTAAATACAAGCGTAGAACGCCTTACTCTAGAAGGTCAAAAACTATGAATAAAAACTCTTACAATTACTCTATATAAGATATTCATAGGTAACAATTGTATGTCAATTCCAGTGAAAATATCATTTTAATTTTTTGTTATAAGCAAAAAATTTAGCAAAAGAAAGAGCAATTTAGTTTTTTTATTATAACTAAAATTATTTTAAAAAGAAGAAATTGCATATTACCTACAATTATAATTTAAGCAGAATAAAGTTAATTTTTTCAAAGCTAAAAGAATTTAAGCAGAATTCCCCTTCACCCCCAACACAGAGAGAAAGAGAGATATAACACCATTTAAGCTGTATTTTGATGGTGCACTCATGTAATGTATGTCTCTTGATTTAATTCCATATTTCCACATGACATAATTAAGTAGATATAGAAGTCCAGTCCCTATCAGAACACCTTTGCACCCGCAGGTGGTATTGCTAGTTCATCGCTAAGCAATCTTACATGGAAGAGTGTCCCAAGGATTGTTCAATAAATTTAAACCAAATTTTCATCTCACACATTCATTTATTTATTCTTTTCATGTCTGCACTTCCATCTATGAATTCCACATATAAACTCAGCACCACACCTTATCTCCTTAGTTAATCTTGGAGGGGTCTTTCATACTTTGTTTGGATCCAACACTTCTTCTGATATAAGCGGTGGGCAGTGCTTGTTTCCTTCTCTAGACAACAATAACTTTCTTTCTTTCTTTCTTTCTTTCTTATCTTTGCATGTTAATTCATTCTTCATTTTAAGGCTTATTTAAGTAAGATAACTTGGTTCGGTATTCTAAACCTCAAATTAATCAGCTGCTGAAGTGAGTATTGTTTCAAAAAACAATTCATGAAATCAAGTGAAAGAATAGCAACCCCTGTTCATTTTTGCAATTCAGCAAGGGGTTTCAAGGCATGGGGCTAAGGGATTAGAGCTGAAGTTTGGCTTCCTCAAAGCTTGGTCTTTTTCAACAAATGAGAATGAGAGGTTACAAGATTAACAGGCTTGATCCTTCACAAGTTGAAAAGAGAGGGTGTAATACACCTCATTAATTATTATTACTTATTAAAGGGTCTATCTAAAGGGTCGTGACTCTATACTAACATATATATATATATATATATATATATATATATATATATATATATATATAAGGATTTCATTAATGTCCACAGATGGCCAAAGTAGGCCAATAGGACTTGTCCAAAAGAGCTGTTACAATGCATTGTAGTAATTATAAACTAGAGTAAATAAACTAGCATAAACTACACTTGAGTGGAACAATTGTATGGCACAAAATTACATCCTCAAGGGTTAACCAAAATAGATAAACCCTAAACATGCTAAAATTAACAACAAAAAGAGAGCCAATAATTTAAGGTAAAATTGGTAAGGCTTAGTCTCTATATAAGGCTTGATTGGCAGTAGGATTCCATAAAAAATTCTTCTGGTTGGACAGTTGGTGAAGTGGTCAAGCAATATATGAAAAATCCTTGATGAATTTTCTATAGAAGTTCATGCCACCTAGGAAACTCTTCAAATCTGCAATGCAAGTAGGAACAAGCCAATTTAGGAGAGCTTTTACCTTATCAAGATCTGCATGCATCCCATATTGATCAATAACAAAACCCACATATTTGATAGATCGTTGACCAAAAACTTTCTTCATCTTAGCTTGAAGCTTGTGTTTTTTGAAGATCTAATGTAGTGCGAACATGCTGAAGATGATCTTCCCAAGTCTTACTGAATACAAGGATGTCATCCAAGTACACAATGATGAAGTCTCCTAGGTGAGGTCAAAAAATATCATTAATGAGACTCATAAATGTTGCAGGAGCATTACTGAGCCCAAAGGGCATCACCAACCATTCATAAAGGCCATACTTAGTTTTGAAAGCAGTTTTCCAATAATCAGAAGGATTCATTCGTACCTGATGATAGTTTGAAGTGAGCTCCAGCTTAGTGAAATAATGAGCTCCCTTGAGATTGTCAAGAAGGTCATCGATCCTAGGTAAGGGATATCTATTCTTGACAGTGATTTTATTTAAAGCTCTATAGTCAATGATCATCCTCCATTAACCCTGCTCCTTCTTGGGGATGATAAAAGCTAGGGATCCACAAGGAGAGGTACTAGGTTGTATATTCCCTTCTACAATAAGCTGTTGGGTCTGCTTTTCTAGGTCTCAGTTTCAATTAGCGAGAGGCAATATGATGCAAAATTTGTTAGAGAAGACCCTGGAACCAAATCTATAGCATGATTGATAGCTCTAAGAGGTGGCAACCCTTTTGGCTCTTCAAAAACATTTGAGTAACAATCAATTAACTTTTTCATATCAGAGGGTATTAATTGCTCTTTATTATCCTCCTCAGGTTGGCAAATGATACAGAGTGCTAAATATTTTGATAAATGTACCTGCTTTACAGTTGGCTTTCCTAAGATGAAATGAGATTTAGCATTGGAAAGAGAAGTAAGTTGATACTCCTTACCATATTTTTTAATCTCGTAGGTGTTTAGCCGGCCATCATAAATTGCACTACGATCATATTGGAATGGGCATCCAAGAAGAAGATCTGAGCAATCCAAGGGTGTTACATCACATTCAACTGTATCCTAGAAAGGCCCAATAGCAAATGTAACTGCACAAACCTTGTTGATTAGTGTACAGGGCCCCTGTTCTTGTACCCAACCAAGATGATAGGGATGAGGATGATCATATGTGGGGAGCTACAAAGTAGTGACCAAGCGTTCATTGACCAGATTCTTTTCGCTTCCATTGTCGATGATCAAGAGAGCCATCTTATTCTTGATTTGGCAATTATGTGTAAAGATAGACTCTCGAGTGGCCTTAAGAGTAGTTCTTAGTCATGAGAACAAGGGTAGGGTCGGTCTCTGTAGGATTTCAATTTCTACAATAGGTAGGTCCTCTACCTCAGATGCTTGTTCTTGTTGCTCTTCTACAAGGAGAGATTTTCCATCTTTCTTGCTTTGGAGTACCCTACACTCCTCAGTTGAATGACCCCAGCACTTGTGATAGTTACAATACTTTTGCTTGCTACTAGTAGCAAGGGAGGAGTACTGATTAGAAAATTTTGATTGTCCACTATTATTAGTGGAAGGCTTAGAGGTACCCTGTTGAATTCCCTTATTAAGGAATAACTTATTTTATGCAGCCATTGCAAGCTTAAAAGCCTTATCTAAAGAATCAACTTCAAACATAGCCAACTCTTTACAAAGGATAGGGGAAAGACCTAAAATAAATTTAACAACTAGTACCTCTTTTGCATCTGAAACTTTGAGCTTGACCTGAAGCTTGCTAAAGGTATCGATATACTGCTACACTATTTGCCCTTGAGATTGTCTGAGTTGCAGCCAGTAAGCTAACATGTTAAGAAGGTAGCCAAGGGGATAAAATATTTCCTTGAGTGTTACATGGAGTTCCTCCCACTAAGTGATTGCTTCTGCTTTTGCTGCAAGCATGGTTTGATGGTTTTGCCACCAACCTAGGGCTAGATCTGACATGTGGACTTCAGCTATTTGGATCTTTTGAGTGTTAGTCAGATCGGGCCTAGTTTTAAAATATGCCTCAAGGCTACGCAATCAAGAGTCTAGCTTCTCACCATCAAACCTGCCATCAAATGTTGGAATTAAAACCTTCGTTTCTAGTTGGAAGCCCTGGGTCTGAGTTGCACGCATGTTGGTTGGTGGGAGCTGAAGCATTGCTCAAAAAGCTACTGTTGCCACATTTTGTAAGGGGTTTTAAATTTTGAAAATTTCTGTCATCTCCGGATTCGGCCCTAAATCGCAGCAGCTAGACAGCAATCTGAGGAAAAACTGCCAATTCTGGGCGCTTTAGGGCAAAATTGAAAAATTTGAAAAATTATGTTTTTTTAACTAAGTCTAGAATTTCTCCCCAAATCGTTGTTCCTTGGAGCGCTTTGGGGCACTTTTTCCACCCCAGTGCGCTTTGGAGCAAATTTCGGGCAGTTGGAGGAGAAGGGTGGAAAAACGGCCAGAAATAGTCTAAGTGTAATTTGACCCTAAATCGCTGCAGTTTGGAGCGCTACAGGGCATATTTTCCAGTCTTGAGCGCTGCAGGGCAGATTTCCCTCCCAGAGCGCTATGGAGCAATTTTTGGCCGGGTTGTAAAAATGAACAAGGAGTGTGTTTTTTGGGCTAAGTAACAAAAAGTGCCCCATGTCGCTGCAGTTTGGAGCGCTCCCGGGCAACTTTCCGTTTTTGGTGCGCTTTGGAGCAATTTTGGTGCTGCCCAAAAGAGAGCAAGGAGGCTCAAAATTTTCTAAGTGTAAAATGAGCCCCAAAGCGCTCCAGTATGGAGCGCTCCAGGGCAAAAATCCTGAGGTTGAGCGCTTTGGGGTTATTTTCGAACACTTAGTGAAAAAAGAAAAAAGGGCAATTTTGGTCAAGGAATGAAAAGCGCCCTAAAGCGCTGTTGTTTGGCAGCGCTAGAGGGCAAATTCTCACATCTGGAGCGCTCCAGGGCAGCATTTTGACACTTATTAAAGTTTTGAAGATGTTGGCAGCCAAGCAGTTCCAGGACAGCAGTAATCCTTTTTAAGCATTTTGATGTTGTTTCCCTCCCAAATCTTGCCAGTTAAGCAGCTGAACTCCCCGGAGCAGAAAAGTCAAGATTTTTCGGGATCAGGGTCCATTAAAGTACAGCCAAAGCCATACTGCTGCATTCACCGCAGTAATGGGCCATCTCCTCCTGGCTACCAAACCTGTCAAAAGCCATACCGAAATCAGGGAAAACCATGCTGCAGGTACAGCTACGGCCAGCAAAGATCAAATATGGCCGCTTTTTACAGTTTTTGCAGGTTTGGGTATCTGTGCCCACATTGTAATCTGGGGGGAAATTCTGCTATAAATAGCAGATCAGTTTATTGTAATCGGGGGGGAACATATTGCTAAAGAAAGCTGTTGTAACTAATACTGTTTGCTTCAAATGCAATCCATACTTTGGCTCCAATTGTGTCTCTTTCTTTTATGCTGCCTTATCCGTGTCATTTCTGCATTTACTCATTTATTTTTCTGATTGCTGTCATTCTGAACTCTGGATCGCAGCATTGGCAATTATCTGAGCCTGGAATGCATGTTTAAGGATACATAGGGAAGAATCTCATAACTGGTTTCTGTTACATGTATTGTTTTGATTGTTGTTGGTTTAGTTGCTAGTTAGTGACTGTGTTGCTTGTTCTTTCCCAAAGCTGATAAATCACCATTTCTATCCTTTAACTCTTTTATTTCTTTCCAGTTCTCTTATCTTAAAACCGAAAAGTTACATAGGAAGCCGGCCTTCTCCGGAGATTGGCACGGAAGGCATCCCTTCCTTCCGGCCTTTCAAGCTGTTGGGCGAATCGAGGGCGCAATAACACCAAATCCTTTCCTCATGGCAGATTTGTAACCAACAGTACTTTTCTGGCACGCCCGGTGGGACCAGTCCCACCGCATAAGCAGCATTGAAGGTGTCGATGTTCACTTCATTGTTGATGGTTTTTGAACATCTGGCGACTCTGACTCTGTCGAACTCAGACACCCTCCAAGTCTCGCAGACCAATCCAAGCATATCCTGTCTTCATGCAAACGAGATGGAGAGTAAGAAATTCTGAAGAAGAACCCGAGTATTACGAGCTCGACATCGACGCTTTTGGAGAGCATCCCCGGCTAGTAAGAACACACGTTTCTCGGGACGGATCATCATCAAGGGAAGCTCAAGTTGCCGAACAAGGTCCAACTCCAGATAGCACTGCAACCGGCTGCCCCCCAGGTCCGCCCAACTCTCCAGATCATCCGATTGCTCCTGAGCAATTCGATTGGCAGCAACAAGTGCCGGAAGAACCTGTTCAACCGGACCCGCTGCAGCCTCCGCTATTACCGCCAAATCAAAACGCCAATATGGCGGATCAAGATCAAAATCAAAATCAGCAGAATGACATGTTTCCTGCTTGGGATTCTGCTTCTCCATTGAACTTATTGGGAGATGATCCAATTCCGCAAGCGGCCATGAAGGCTTTGCCCACGTTCGATGGAAACGGCAAGACGGCCTATGAACACATGCAAGACATCGTAGCTTTGGCCGCGTTTCATCGCATTACAGACGAGAGCGTCATGGTTCGATTGTTGGCTCTCTCACTGAGAGGAAAGCTCCTGTACTGGTACCGGTCCTTGCAGCCGGGTCCATCACCGGTTGGGCCGAGTTGGCCGAACGTTTGGCCAGGAGTTTTAATGAATCCGCTGATCCATCGTCCCTCCTGCATCAATTTCAGTCAATCCAAAGACACCCGCAAGAGGAAATAGCGGACTTTAATGTGAGGTTTGCTAGATCATGGAAAAGGGTGCCCAAGGAGCTGCGGCCAAGTGACGGTCAAGCCGCGCATTACTATCTTAGATCTTTTAATGCCGATATGGCCATGCAGATCAAGGTCGCCCGCGTTAATACCTTTCCTACGTTGTATGAGCTAGCTCAGTTAGCAGAACAGGACTTAATCTCAGTCGGCAAGCTTCCACATAGGATGCCGACGCCGATTTATCCTGACTTCCAACAATCCACTCAGTATCCTAGTGCATCCGCTCAACCATATTCAGCATCTTCTTCTTCTTTGCATTCTACTGCACCGTGGAATCCTGCACCTGCGATTACCCACTTTCCCCCTCAAATACATCAGTCTACTCCACCTCCACCACCGCCTACAACAACCCCATCGTATCTCTCACTGCCTCCTCCTCTCGCTGCTCCGCTATACCCTCCATTGCCTTCGGCCCCGCCGTTGGCTCCATTGCCACCACCCGCTTCAACGGCTCCTCCGGCCGTTGATATCCAAGCAAAATTGCTGCAAGAAATGCAAAAGCTCAATTCTGCCTATCGGACAATGTCCAACGACATGGCAATCATCAAGAAGAAGCAAGCTCAGATGGAGTTTGCTCCCAGGAGGCCCTACCCTCCTCCGGCACTGACAAGAGACCAAGCGACAGCCCAAGATAACAAACCTCCTGCAAGGAACGCTGCCATTAACGAGGGACCGAACACTTCTGACCCTGTGCACTGGTGCTCGACCTGCAATGATCCTCACGGCGAGAGTACCTGCATGTTTCATCAGCATTATGTGCAGACCATGGCGGGTACTCGGCCAAGCAGTGACCTGGAGGACCAAGTAAATATGCTTCGAGAAGAGGATCACAACTTAGTGGTCCCTGAGGAGGAGAAGGTGTCCCTTTTGACCAAAGATGGTAAAAGGCCAATTGAGGCAGATGCGGCTCAAATGCAACCGTTAAAGGTGTACACGAGGAGGAACAAGGAGCAGCCCACGGCTAAAGCTCCCGACAAGAACCCTGTACCGTCGTCGGCAGATGAAAAGAATGTCCCTCAGAGGGCTCCAGCCTCCGCGGCTCCACTTCAAGTCGAGACAAAAGAACAAGCGAGGGAGAAACTCAAGTACCCTTCGTTGACCAAACGGCAGAGGGTTGAAGCAACGCAGCAGTACCGTAGCAAGTACGAAGTTGCAAAGGAGATTGAAGGGCCTGCCGCTTCGGCCTACAACATTGTTGAGGAACTCAAGAAGACCCCGGCCAAAATCAGTATGTACGATGCCCTTCAGCTCCCTGGCCAGGTTGATTTGCTGCAGGAATATTTGAAGTCTGTAAAAGGGGGTAAAGCGCAGCAACCGGTACTGGCCCAGCCATTAACCAATTCAATCACCGGGAAGAATAGACCACCGCCGTTCTATCTGTCCTTGCGGATGGAAGGATACGTGGTGCACAATTGCATCGTTGATTCCGGCGCCTCAACTACAGTCATGCCCAAGGCAGTTTGTGAAGAGATCGGCATGGAATATACACGGAGCAGCCAAGGCGTACTCCAGTTAGACGACACTCCCGTGAAGATTGTCGGTATCATAAAGGACATCCCCATTCAATTGCATAAAGCTCCGCAGATCACAATAATCCAAGAGGTCGTAGTTGTAGACCTAGAGCCCTATTTTGGCATGTGCCTCTCAAGGGAGTTTACCGCCAAGCTAGGCGGATATCTGTCTTTGGACTACTCCCACATGGAAGTCCCTTTCAAAGGAAGGCAAGTGAAGATTTATAATGACAAGCCTTCCACCTTCTTGGTTGAGAAGTTTCCCGAGGAGGGACAGCAAGATGAGGCAGTTCACTTTGTGATAGAAGAAGTTGAGGAAGTGGACATAGTGGGTGAAACTATAAAAGAGTTGCAAGCGGAGGATGAATTCTCCTTACTGGACTTCAATGCTATGATTGAGTCTGAGATCAGCTGCTATTCTATTAGTCAGCCCGAAAAGCCGAAAGAAACGACAAAGGAAGATATAAACCCTGCCCCTAATGAGCTATGGAAGTTGTACTTTGACGGTGCCCGATGCAAAAATGGCGTTGGGGCAGGGGTTTTACTTATCTCGCCTACAGGAGAAGAGAAAGCTTACTGCTACCGATTGGCTTGGAGTTGCACCAATAACGGTGCAGAGTATGAAGCCTTGTGCTTAGGGCTGAAGAAAGCAGAGAGGTTGGGAATCAAACAGTTGCAAATTTTTGGAGATTCAGAGCTAGTCTGCAACCAGATTACCAACAAGTGTGCCTCGAAGAAGCATTATCTTAAGGCATACCGTAATCGGGTCTGGGACCTGATGGAGTCATTTGAAGCCCTCAATGTCCGAGCCATTCCCCGAGAGAAAAATAGGCACACAGACATCTTAGCGTCTATCGGAGCCAGATACTCCCCGATTGATGATTTAATGCAGAAGCCTAAGGCGGTAAGAACCATCTATAGGCCTTTTGTGCCTGATAAGGACACCCACTGGCAGGTGTTCGATTCTGATGAGCAAATCATCAACTTTTTGATTCATGAAGCTAGCACAATCGAAGGTAGAGACCCTGATGACGAGGAGTATGAGGGGTTAATACAGTTAAAAAACAACCATGTCCCCAAAGGACTAATTACCCTAGAGAGTCTCTTTGATTAAAATGATCGAGCAATATCGCATAGGATCAAGGTGGACTCCAAGCAGTATAGAGACCTGGAGCTTGAGCCAGGCAAGCCAATTAAAGTCGGGACCGACTGCACTCCAGAGGAGCTGGACCAAATTCAGGCCCTCTGCAGAAGGTATCCTGATATCGTGGCTTGGAGTTATCAAGACTTGAAGGGGTATGACCGAGAGGTTATCCAGCATACGATTGAACTTGAAGAAGGGGTTAAACCCTGTAGGCAAAAGCAGAGGCCGATGAACCCGAAGATCGAGGTCTTGATGAAGGCCGAACTCTTGAAGATGCTCGAAGCAAAAATAATATATCCCATCAAGCATTCTTCTTGGGTCGCAAATCTGGTTCCAATCAGAAAGAAGAACGGAGATATCCGCATTTGCGTGGATTCTGCACCTGACCAGGCCTCCCTCAAAGACCACTACCCGCTCCCGCAGATCGACCAAATTCTCCATGTGGTCGCAGGAGCGTAGCAATTCTCCCTCCTAGATGGCTTCTCGGGATACAACCAAATCTGGGTGAAATATGAAGACCAGCACAAGACGGCGTTCACCACCAAATGGGGAACGTTCGCCTATCAGGGGATGCTCTTTGGCTTGTCTAATGCAGGAGCTACATTCCAAAGAGCCATGGATATTGCATTCTGGAAACTGCTGAACAAAATAATTGTAATATATCTAGATGACATGACATTGTTCTCTCACAAGAGGGAAGAGCACAACTCTCACTTGGAACAAGTATTTGAAAGGTGTCGGGAGTTCGACATATCTATTAATCCGAAGAAATAAGTCTTTGTAGTGAGAGAAGGAAAGTTGTTGGGTCATGTCATCTCCGAGAAAGGCTTAGCAGTCGACCCCGACAGGGCAGAGGCTCTAATGAAGCTCTCCATCCTAGCAAACAAAAAGGGTCTTCAATCCTTCTTCGGCCAGATCAACTTCGTGAGGAAGTTTGTGCCAGACTTCGCTCAAGTGATAAAGCCAATGGCCGAGCTATTAAAGAAAGATGTCGAGTTCATATGGACTGAGGAGAGAAAAAAGGCTTTTGAAGAGATAAAAGCCAGGATTGCTCAGGCCCCTGTGCTGGTTAACCCAGACTACTCCAAGGATTTCATCCTATACGCGGTTGGAGAGCCAGAGAGCTATGTCGCCGTTTTGACCCAGAAGGGAGATTACGGCGAAGAACGGCCTATTGCCTTCTTGAGCCAAGTAATCCAGCCACATGAGGAGCGGTATAATTTTATCGAGCGGCAAGTGCATGCAGTCATGAGGTCTCTGAAGAAGTTCAAGCACTTTGTCTCCCAAAGCCGGATTACCGTGTTTGTCATCCACCCCGATGTCAGAAATTTCATCATTCAAGGGGAACCGGGTCATAAAAGAGCTGGCTGGATCGCCAAGATTCAAGAATTCGACATAGAAGTTCGACCCACCAAGCTTATCAAGGGCCGGGCCCTTTGTCAAGAATTAGCCAGAAGTGTCGCCGCAGAAGTGACCGCTTGTCAGTGGGAAGATCCTATGATGGAGGCCGATTTTGCCAACTCTTCAGAAGAAGCCAGAGACTAGACCGATGACCTAGTGTGGTACTTCAATACTGGGCAATGTCCTGATAACCTCGATGCCTCACAAAGAAGAAGGTTCAGACTCAAAGCTCTGAAGTTTGTACTGCGCCCCGAGGGGCTGTTTTATGCAAACATTGACGGAGTTCTCTTGCGATGCATCAAGGGAACAGAAAAAGAGAAGGTCCTCGAGGAATTCCACTCTGGAATGTCGGGAGGACATCTTTCAGGAAGGCCTACGGCCTTGAAAATCATCAAAGCGGGCTATTACTGGCCCACCCTTTTCGCTGATACGCACGTAGTCTCTTAGAAATGTGAGAAGTGTCAGAGGTTTGATGGTCGCAACAAGAACACTCCAATGCCCCTCCAGCTGATTCAGGTTGAGGCTCCATTTCAGCAATGGGGCCTGGATTTCATCGGTATGATATCGCCAAATTCTTCGGCGGGGCATAAGTACATTTTGACTGCCACGGACTATTTCACCAGGTGGGCCGAAGCAATACCCACAAAGCATGCCAACCAGGAGACGGTCATCGCCTTCTTGGAAAGCCTGATTACGCGCTTCAGAATCCCAAAAGCCATAGTGACAGATAATGGTCCAGGGTTTATAGGAGCGGATCTCACGGAGTTCGCTTGCAAGCACAACATTTATCTGAAGACATCCTCTAACTATTACCCTCAGGGTAACGGCCTGGCCGAGTCTACAAACAAGAACCTGATGAGGATTATTAAAAATACTGTGGAGCGGAACAAGAGGTCTTGGCACCTACTCCTCGACAAAGCGCTATGGGCGGACCGTATATCAGTCAAGAAATCCATCGGGACGTCTCCATATGCCCTCGTGTACGGAAAAGAGGCAGTCCTACCTACCCACATTGAGATGCCTGCACTATGGATGTTGGACGACGATAAGGGCAATCTAGACCCCCTGGATGCCAGACTTGCTCAGTTGATACAGCTTGAAGAAGAAAGAGAAAAAGCCTATGAGGCTTTTATGAAGCATGCAGGCTCTACCAAAAAATGGTTCTCAAGAGGGTCCACAACAAGGGTTTTCAAGGTCGGAGACCTGGTGCTCAAATGGGACGTCTGGAAAACCAAGCCCGACAACCACAACAAATTCGATTCCTTTTGGGAAGGCCCATTCGAGATTGCCCGGGTGAATCAACACAATGCCTTCATGCTAAAGGATATGGAGGGTCACATCCTCCCGATTCCGGTCAACGACTTTCATCTGAAAGCCTACCACCATTGAAGAAAGAATCACCGAAAGGTTCCCCCTATACATATTTTATTTTTTCTTCGTTCATTGTTTTCTCTGTAAATGTTTTTTTGTTTCTTCTTTTCTTTGGCCAGTGAGGTCTACCTATCCTCCGGATTTGAAAAGGATGAGCAGAGGAAAAATCTCCAAGTGCTGAAAAGTTTCCCTTCGTCGCCGCCTTCCACAAAACCTCAGTTGCTTGTTCAGTTTGCCAAAAAGGAGGACGTTAAAGGAAGGAGAGGGGGCGTTAAAAGGGGGGGGGAAGGAAGGGGAAAAGCCAGAGTCCCCCCCCCCACCCCATCTCCTACCCGGCCACCCTCATGAAAGATTCTTAAAGGATGGGGTGGTCTTCCCTCCTCCTTTTTGTTCCATCCTTGTGCTTATTTTTCATTGACTCGCCACTTTTCTGCCGAATACATAATCGGGAGAATTAACCTCAAGGAGCAGGGATTTTCATACTAAACAATGCGTCTTCCGACTGCATAGGCCACCTCCCCCCGGCAATGGTCGCAGAACCCTCGGCCCTTGTCAACTTTCAAAAGTCCTCATATTTACACCATGCTGGCCTGGGTTCTGGGTTGTGGGTCGGACTCAATGGTCCACCCCTATCAAATTGCTATCGTCGAGTGCCTCCGGCATGAGGAATTCTACGATCCTAAGCTGATGAAGGGTGACACCAAACCTGTCTTCTTCGACTGGGCTGATTACTTGGCCCGCGCAATGCATCTCGCCCTCTGCGACCTCAAACAGAAAAAGTCGGACACCTTCAGGTTCTGTTCATACTTGGCCTGGCTGTTCCTGTTTCACTTCCATGACAAAATGAGGTCAATCCCAGTTCAGCGTGGGGATGAAAATGGTGCCCCGCGTCCGGTTTATGAATGGACCCGTGTATTGTATAAGGAAGAGTCCTATTACAAGTTTAACAAATATTTTCTGAGTGGTGCCCTAACTGTCATCCAAGGCGGCTGCTCGCGCGTTCCCGGCATAATGAATGAGCACTTCATAAGCGGGGAGATGCCCTTCGGGGATACTTTCCGGCTGACGCAGGGTTTAGTACTCAGAGTCTTCGGATTCACGGGGAAACCCTTTTTGTTGCCCTATTACACCCCAGAGTACCTATTTGCGCTTGAGGCTGCCCGGCAGATGGACTATACTGACCAAAAACATGGCCAGGGCAAGAAGAAAGGGCATATATTCAAATACCCGATCACATGGGGAGAGGTGGAGATTGGCATCAATGGGCAGCATCGGTTCTTCACCGCCGTGCTTTCAAGTTTCGGGCTGATTCAGCTGCCGCAGCGGTGGAAATACGATCCTTTGGATATTATCAGAAAATTTAAAGGTGTCCAGGAGTTCCATGTCTGCCCTAGGAAGGACATAATGGCCGAGCGCAATAACCCCGAAAGGCGAGACCTTGAATGGCATATAGAGGATATGCAATCGTTCCCGCCATGGCATGACTTTTATGAAGCAGAAGCAGAGTATGATCCCGTCAACAACGCAGACCATAAGGCGGATGCTGATAGCTTCAAGAGGTGGCAAAAGAAGCTGAGAAAGAAAGGATGGACTCCCGGCAAAATATCAGAATGGTGGGTAATGCGCTGTCGGACAAGAAAGGAAAAATCAAGCAAGAACCTAGATAATGACGACGAATTCTCCGAGCTTTATGATGCTCACCATGCCACGTGGCGGCCTATCGTTTTCCGGGACATCGTGCCCCAAAGCATCCTACGGCTATATAAGGGCCAGGACCCACCTCAACAATCACTTGCACTAGGAGAAGGGTCAAGGAGTGGCGTAGAGAGAGGTCAAGAAAAGGAGAAAAGTCAATCTACAGCGCCAATGGTACGGCCGGTTACTGAAAAGCGACCAGCCGAGAAGACCCCACCAAAGAAAGGTTCATTTAAAAGTACAACCGCTGCCGCTGTTGTGCATGCTCCTCCAGAACCTCCAAAGAAAAAGCCGAAAATATCTTTTGTTCAGAAGGGGGCCGCTTCAGGCAGACCTGCTAGCCCTGCGCCCAAAAACCAAGAGGAGGAGGTTCCTCTTAAAAGAAAGAAGGGAACGGAGAAATACAAGGAGGAAAGGGCTACACCCGTGAAAGAGACCACGCAGCAAGGGGTTGTACCCTCAGAAGTCATCTGCGTACAAGAAAGCACCCCCTCGCAGGCCGAGGACGTAGAACAGTGGGCTACTCAGTGCATCTCCTCACCGGCCCACACAGGGCTCGCAGGTACGCATTCCGCCATCTTTGAATCTTTTAAGTCCCGGGCTGCGGCACCCTCATCTTCTGCTGCTGGACCTGTCCCCACGGCCATTTCTTTGGCTAGCGGAACAACAGCCGCCCATTCCATTGCCGCCGCAGCACCCTTCGTCGAGGTTCAACCCTCCGCAGAACTCAAATCTAGCCATCCAGCATTTGTGCGTTCTTCCGAAACCCTAACTCAGAGCCAGTCAGGTGCCGCCGCACCAGAACCCTCGCAATCCCCACGACCCTTATCTGTATCCGCCAACCCAGTCGAAACCCTAGTTCAGAATCCAGAGCGCCCTCCTGTCGAAAACCTTGTAGCCGAAACGCCCCTAGAGGAGCCCGAGCCCCAACAACCCGTTTCTACTAGCCTGTTTGCCGAAGGGCACCTATCCCAGGGCTACAACAGCATGGATCTGATTAGAATCATGGATGAGCGACCCCTTATGACCCAAGGTGGCCACAGCTCCAACAAATGGAGGCGAAACGTGATGAAGAGGAAGGGTGAGGAGCTCGCCCAGGTTGAAAAACGCTCCAGGGTCGACCCAGATAGGATGATACTCTACAAGGAGAAACGAGTCCCTAAGGTGCAAAAGCCAAGGAAGGACATGACTGATGCTGACTATGAGTACATCCCTAAGGAGAAAGACAAGCAATCTTAATTGGGAGAACACGGCAGTTGGGATTCAGGATAGAACTGAGTCCATGCTTGCGAATCACTACCAACTGCAGGGGCAATATTATGAGCTGGAAAATGAAAAATCCAAGCTGGAAGGAGATTTGGCAAAGTTGCGAGCTAAGGTGAATGACGCCGAGAACCAGTGCCAGCTACTGCAGCAGCGGCTGGAAGCAGCAGAGAAGGAAAAAGAAGTACAGGCCCAAAACGTCAAACTTCAGGGCCTGTTGCAGCAGACGCAACAACAGCTAGAAGAGCAGGCCGCCAAGGTAGAAACGTTCACCAAGGAAGGGGTAAAGGAGATGCGGGCCCGGTTGTTGAAAAATTTTAAGCCCAGGGCTTCTAGGTCCTTGTTCGTCCTTGCTTTTGCCACAAAAATTCAAGAGGTATCTGCCCGGGGTAAGCCCGTGGTAGAGGAGGCTGAACGCCAGACAGAGGGCTGGCTCGATTTAGCGCTCAAGGCTGGGAACCTTGAGCGTCGCAGTCTCCAAATTTTCCCAACAGACCCACTTGCCGATGATTGGGCAGCCGCAAGGGCAACCTTGCATTTTTACTTTGAAAAAATTGAAAAGATTCAGAAGGCCAGGTCTATCCTGGATAAATTAGAAAGAGAGAAGGACTTTTGCCTGGCTTCCTTACAAACCCTAGCGTCGCATGGGTTCCCTAGTTTCACTGACGCCAACGGGAACATCCTCTCTGAAGAAGAGCTGCAGCCAAAATGGAATGCCTTCGAGGCAAACACAGCAGAAATTGATGGGTGGACTGATCCAATCCAGGAGGCCCAGGTGACGCAGCTCTCGGCCAGGTTTTGTCAGATCCGCTCCTGCTTCACCACTTTGGACCTAAAGGTGGAACAAATTGATACGCTCCAAGTTGAGTTTTTCAGGCACCTGGTGGAGGACATCAGTACTTTCAAGCCAATTCCAGAGGAGGCTTGGACTCGGGTTCAGTCCGTATTCGATGAGATACAGGAGCGCCTCGTCTCGGCTGAGCAGGAGCAGGGTGAAGAAGAAGGTCAGGGAGACCAGTCCGAGGAAGAAGAAGAAAAGGAAGGAGGTACAGAAGAAGAACGCGCTGAGGAGAGCGCTGATGAAGAAGACCTGCCAGGGCAAGGCCAG
This sequence comes from Wollemia nobilis, assembly GCA_028583015.1. Taxonomy (NCBI): domain Eukaryota; kingdom Viridiplantae; phylum Streptophyta; class Pinopsida; order Araucariales; family Araucariaceae; genus Wollemia; species Wollemia nobilis. Next base: position 907,505 of record JAQPPZ010017175.1, on the reverse strand, counting down.
CAGAAAGATCAGACAGGGACCGGAGGTGACTCCGTGGCCCAATGAATAAAGGCCTGGGTCCTGGCATCGAGGCGAGCTCGATACCCCGCGAGCCGCCAGGAATGTTGCCACATTTTGTAAGGGGTTTTTAAATTTTGAAAATTTTTGAAAATTTTTGTCATCTCCGGATTCGGCCCTAAATCGCAGCATCTGGACAACAATCTGAGGAAAAACTGCCAATTTTGGGCGCTTTAGGGCAAATTTGAAAATTTTGAAAAATTATGGTTTTTTTTAACTAAGTCTAGAATTTCTCCCCAAATCGTTGTTCCTTGGAGCGCTTTGGGGCACTTTTTCCACCCCAGTGCGCTTTGGAGCAAATTTCGGGCAGTTGGAGGAGAAGGGTGAAAAAACGGCCAAAAATAGTCTAAGTGTAATTTGACCCTAAATCGCTGCGGTTTGGAGCGCTACAAGGCATATTTTCCAGTCTTGAGCGCTGCAGGGCAGATTTCCCTCCCAGAGCGCTATGGAGCAATTTTTGGCCGGGTTGTAAAAATGAACAAGGAGTGTGTTTTTTGGGCTAAGTAACAAAAAGTGCCCCGTGTCGCTGCAGTTTGGAGCGCTCCCGGGCAACTTTCCGTTTTTGGTGCGCTTTGGAGCAATTTTGGTGCTGCCCAAAAGAGAGCAAGGAGGCTCGAAATTTTCTAAGTGTAAAATGAGCCCCAAAGCGCTCCAGTATGGAGCGCTCCAGGGCAAAAATCCTGAGGTTGAGCGCTTTGGGGTTATTTTCGAACACTTAGTGAAAAAAAGAAAAAAGGGCAATTTTGGTCAAGGAATGAAAAGCACCCTAAAGCGCTGTTGTTTGGCAGCGCTAGAGGGCAAATTCTCACATCTGGAGCGCTCCAGGGCAGCATTTTGACACTTATTAAAGTTTTGAAGATGTTGGCAGCCAAGCAGTTCCAGGACAGCAGTAATCCTTTTTAAGCATTTTGATGTTGTTTCCCTCCCAAATCTTGCCAGTTAAGCAGCTGAACTCCCCGGAGCAGAAAAGTCAAGATTTTTCGGGATCAGGGTCCATTAAAGTACAGCCAAAGCCATACCGCTGCATTCACCGCAGTAATGGGCCATCTCCTCGTAGCTACCAAACCTGTCAGAAGCCATACCGAAATCAGGGAAAACCATGCTGCAGGTACAGCTACGGCCAGCAAAGATCAAATATGGCCGCTTTTTACAGTTTTTGCAGGTTTGGGTATCTGTGCCCACATTGTAATCTGGGGGAAAATTCTGCTATAAATAGCAGATCAGTTTATTGTAATCGGGGGGAACATATTGCTAAAGAAAGCTGTTGTAACTAATACTGTTTGCTTCAAATGCAATCCATACTTTGGCTCCAATTGTGTCTCTTTCTTTTATGCTGCCTTATCCGTGTCATTTCTGCATTTACTCATTTATTTTTCTGATTGTTGTCATTCTGAACTCTGGATCGCAGCATTGGCAATTATCTCGAGCCTGGAATGCATGTTTAAGGATACATAGGGAAGAATCTCATAACTGGTTTCTGTTACATGTATTGTTTTGATTGTTGTTGGTTTAGTATCTAGTTAGTGACTGTGTTGCTTGTTCTTTCCCAAAGCTGATAAATCACCATTTCTATCCTTTAACTCTTTTATTTCTTTCCAGTTCTCTTATCTTAAAACCGAAAAGTTACATAGGAAGCCGGCCTTCTCCGGAGATTGGCACGGAAGGCATCCCTTCCTTACGGCCTTTCAAGCTGTTGGGCGAATCGAGGGCACAATAATACCAAATCCTTTCCTCATGGCAGATTTGTAACCAACAGCTACCACAAGATCTTGCATGACACGATTTTGGCTCTCTGCTTGACCTTGCAAAATTTGGAGTGCATTCATATTGACTAATGATTCAAATGTCTCCTCACGACGGGAATCGCGCTTAGGAGCCATTGCAAAAGAGATGGTCAAGAGGTTTTTTTGTTCTTGAATCAAGGAACCTTCCAGAGGGCGTAACTTTTGATTTGGAACTCTAATTCCAAAAAAAATTATTGAAATTGTATAGCTCGTTTAGATCTACGCATTAAACCAATCAAACATGGTTTGGCGCTTGTTAAAACTCTCAAAAAACCCTCAGAAGACCTCGAAAATGAGCTCTAAAGTTGTTTTAAGTGTGATACCTGAGAAAAAACAAATAACGATCTAGCAAGGTAATATGTGAAAACCCTTAAGGAGGCTAGATCTTTGGCAACCCAAGATGAGGGATCTGGGTGAAGATTGTGCCACAATCTTTTAGAAGACTAGATCTAAGGCGACGATCACTCGGCTCTGATACCAGTTGATATGAGCAAGAAAAGGCATGGACATGCATGAACTAGAAAAGAAACACTGAGAGAGATTTTTCTCAATGAAAATTCACACTCAATATTATTCATATCCAGTCTTATAAAGAAGTACAATCATGTTCTTTTTAGAATTTTTAAATAAGACATGCTTTTAAATAAGACAAATAAGACATGCTCTTTATTTTAGAAGATACTAAACATAATAATTAACTAAATAAAATATTGCTATATAAAACTAAGCCTTATCAAAAGTAGTGATAGAAAGAAGCTCAATTGGATCGAAGCGCCAACACTAATTTGTAGTGAGATGTAAAGTAGAAGCATTGTCGTTGTCATTACCAACTATCCCAAGAGGGCCCACACAAGATCTAATGATGCTTCCAAGAGATTTCCTAGGATTAAGGGAGCCTTGATCGATATTCCTCAAAGGACATAGAATTTGACCCCTCAAGACTCTTCTATCATCCATGGACATGGAACCAATAGAAGAAGATAGGAAACTAGTAACTTGTGTCTATCTACAAATAATCGATACATGAGGGTGGCCAAAACCTAACACCAGAAAACTGCAGTCCTATCCTGCTATAGCAAGAAAAAGAAAGAATGGAATCCCTAGTAGCCACTTTTTTATGCAAACCAAGATACACAAATCTATCATTAATGGAGAGTTATAAGCTTCAAATGAACGCTTCTTACTTACACTCGACGATAGAAAGAGTGAAAGAATGAAGTGATTAGTTTAGAACTTGATCTCCCCTCTGATAATTAACATTGAAGAGTGATAGTTTCGTTAAGGTACAAATCCAAGCATCTTTGGTTAGGATACCTGAAAAAAGTGGCAAATGATTTTTTGGAGTCTCTATACAAGCAATAGTATCTCCCTTGAGTCTCATAATAAATAGGACCCTTGATGATGGAATATGTATACTAGGAAATTGACATCAATAAAATTCAATTGCAAAGATAAGTACCCTCTAACCCATTCCTAGTTGATGAATCTTCAGGATAGGACAATAGGTACGAGTAGCGAGTAAGATGGCCTTGAGGTTCACAAGTCATAGCTTGCTTTTAGGACATCACATAGTTTCCATATAGGGGCCTTGACTATAGGTTCACATACGTTTTACATGTCGTGAAATGCATCCTCAAATGCATAGGTTCACATAGGTTTTACATGTTGTGAAATGCATTCTAAAAATTGACAATGTCTAGAATCCTGAAATCCTTCAATAAGGCACTTCTTCTTACAGCCTAGTTATATTTACTTTTAGCAAATAACCAGACCATTAGATTCCTCGTTTTGCATAACATAAAAACAAGAAGTCAAATTAAGGATTCTGATGAGTATTGAGGAAATTATGACAACTTAAAGTTGACTCTTTAATTATAATTTTGGCTAAACCTAGGTCGGCCAATATCTTGACAAATTAGACCCAATACAAGAGACCACTATAAATAGATGGCCAATTAGTCATTTGAAAACATGTTCCAACACATTCCTCAAAATTTCAATGAAAAGGAGCAGATTTGTGTTTGAATTGGATGAAGGAAGGAGAAGACGCCTAGAGGTTTTTAGTCTTCAATCATCACCTACCATTACGTGCTCGGCCTCTTTCAAAATCTTCTAAGGCACTTTCAAAAGTCTCCCCAAACCCCTTCCAAAAGTTATTCAATAGCATTTTTACTCACTCTTCCACCCCTAATGGCTCCATAAGAAGAATTCTATTTTTTCTTAGGTTTGGCTTGTCCAAAGTGGGGAAAACAGGATGTTCGTCAATATCCCGAAGAGAGGTCCCCGAGGGCTAGGTGGATTGGTAAGTGCTTGTCTGGCCAGGCACTTATCAAGAAGACACCCAGGTTCAAACCTCGGGGGCAGCCTGTTTGCAAAGGTAGTAGTCTGATCTGAATCCTCTGAGTGCACGCTAGACCGACGATGATGGTACAAATCCCGAGCGACCGGTGGTCCCCTTCACACCGGGTTAACAATAACAAAGTGGAATAGGTTTGGTGGGAGCAGCCCCTGTGGTTTGAACCCTGCGCTTGTCAGTTACTAAAAATAGTGTGGTTGTGACCAACTCTCCTATGTAACCGAAAAAAAATATCCCGAAGAGAGCAAAGATGACATGCCCTATCCTCTTGAGGAATATGGTGATCTATCTCCACTTGCAACTAATGTGAGTGCACTCTAAGCTGACCAAGAGAAAACCTAAGGTTGTGTGTCTAATATCGCTGCATAAAACTAGTACACTGTGCTCATAAATCAGTATCTATCTTCTTAATATATGGTTCTTCACGTATATATCTTTATATATATATCTTGAATATATATAATAAATGGTACCAGAGTTGCTTTTATTGGCTGGAAATTAAGATTTAAAAATAATAAAAATAAACTTATATAAAGATATTTCTATATCATACATTAAAAGATAAAATAAAAAGAGACCTCAGATAGGCTTCAATTTTAGCCCCAAGAAAAAAAAACCATCTCACGTTCCTAAAAAACATACGCAGGTCGTGAAAGGGACTTGCCTTTCTAGATAAAAGTCAGATCAAATTAGTGCACTAATCATGAGACTCTGATTATGAAGACATTTTTTGTCCAAAAAATCTAATAGCTATTTACAAACATCTAGTGGTCTTAATAGTTGGCTCATTAGTTTGGCTGCAAATTAGATTAAAAAATATTAAAAAAATCATATAAATATTTTTCTGTCATACAACAAAAAACAAATTAAATAGAAAGAGAATTGGACAGGCTTCAGTTTTGGCAGAAAAAATGGGGAAACAAAAAAAACACTACCAACTATCGAAGAGATTTTTGTTAAAAAACTGTTACGTTCTTTTTACAAAAGACTAGGTCACTGCAGACATGAAAGGGACCTGACTGTCTGACTAGAAGTCAAATCAAACAAATTGGTCACTCACCATGAGACTACTGATCAAGATTAGTTTTGCACCAAGAGAAGCTAGTAGCTATTCACAGCAGTCCCAAGGTTGCACTCAACATATGCCACAAGTCCCATGGTCCAAGGTTCAAGCTTAACTTCACTCGCTACTTTTAATTTGTTTGAAGTTTACCCATTAGGAATCCACCCCACAATGCTGTGTTGTGTTGTTGTACGGTAGTTTCACTTTAGTGTAGCTTAGTCTAGTTTAATTTATCTTGTCAAACATTGTAACAATTTTATTTCTGGAGTTCCATTGGCCTCCTTTTGTCATCCGTGGACATTAGTAATCTTCCTCCCCCTCTCTCACCCCACCCCTCCCACCAGCCCCCTGCACCCCCTCCCGCCATCTCATTTTTAATTTGACCAAAATCAAAACAAAATTAGGAATAAAAAATGTGGGGAGTATGGGGTGAACTTGTTTTTCTCAAGGAGAGTAAAGGCTTGGCTTGGATTACTGGCCATAGGAAGAGAAAATTTTGAAATGTTAGGAATTTGTAAAAACAACCAAGGTTTCTCAATTAGAATGAATGCTTAGATTGTGGGTGCGGAAGGTCAAGTGAAAAGCAAACGCATAGAAGTGTCAGCATCCATAAAATTCACCCCATTCTCCCAACACTCTCCATATGCACCCAACAATTCAAATCTGATTGCCTAAAGCTGGTTGTCTAAGTTACGGCCATCAAGAAATTAAAATTGGCTTTTCATAATGGACAGGTTTTGGGAATGCATCTCATCTTTTGCTTCCATCTTTATTACTACTAGTCCTCACAGATTTTGGGATGGATTACAATTCTATTCTCTTAGTATTGTTAGCGTCTTATGCATTTTTCAGTCTTTGTAGGGTTTGGCCTGGCTATTCTTTCTGGTCTGTTTGGGTGTTGGAATTTCATGATTTCTCATTTTAGTCAGCACTTGCAAATTGCAAAGGACTTTTGCATCTGAATTTCTTCAAAAATAGAAGATTAGTAATGTGCTAAATGCAATCACACATTTCTTTTTACATAAAAGTAAGGGGTTTCCTTCCATTTTAAACTATCCAGATTTATTAGTATATAGAGAGATTACTACAAATTTGTTGTATTCTTTTTACTTAACCCTTTTCCTTTATTCTTAAAGTAGAATATATTTCTCGTCCTACGGTTATTTTATGCATATATTCTCCCAGTATGCACAATTCAGCCTAGAGGCCATGAGATACAAGACAAAGGCAAAGAAGTCAAAGTTGTAAGTGCCTATAGCACACATAATCAATTTTAGAAAAAAAATTGTCCAAAGTATACATGTGTTGGTTCTGGTCTATTTGCCCAAGCACTTGCCTACGGTTGCTTTGGTGCTTAACTCTCGTCCTTTGCAGCTCCTGGCAAACTCCTCCACGCTTGTGCCGGCATTACCAGCCACTCAATGTTATCTCCACGTGCATTCTCCGCGTTGGCATCTCAACTCACATGAACATCTCCTTCGTTTGTTTGTTGCAACTCACTTCTCACCTCGTCCTTTGTTGTTCATAACAACATGTGCCGCCTTTTGTTCTCATCACTAGAGTTATCCACCTCTTGAGGATTCCACACTCACTTCACCTCTGACTGCTCACGTTCCATTCTCCTTGACTACAATCCGCAATTAGCAATTCTTTGACTTCTTCTCACAGGTTGCACTGGATCTCTCCTACAACTTCATCTCCCACGTCCTTGTGGCAAGGAATCTATCATCTACCTCTCTGATCTTCACGCATGCAAGGTTTGAACTTCAAAAGGCAACGACGCCAAATATAGCACAACAGTGAGTATTTCAATAGTTGGAGGAACAATTGAATGACAAGTCCTAGATGCCAACAGGGAATGCAGTCATTGTCAATGCAATCATGAACATCTTTCAAACTTGAACGACACTTAGCTAGTACGACATCAATAAGGTCATTCATACGACAGTCCATTTTTCACTTGAATGGCATTGTGCTTGCACAGCAAGCGCTAGAACAACAGTCAACAACTTCACTAGAACAGCGTTCACTGGAACGGCAAGGAGTAATCCACTAGAATGGTCATGCTTACTCCATTGGAACGACACTCCACGTAATCCTCTCGTACAGAAAATCCTGTATCCAGTTCTGGATTGCCACCTTGTATCTGCTCTTACTGCAACAAGCCTATTCCTGCATATAGAACTCAATATGCACACTACCAATCTACCAACACAAATCATAGCATACACAGATCATAGACAAAGGAAGAGTCACCATTGTAATGATCATACGTACGGCGTTACAAGGTTTCACCATACAATCTCACTTGTTCTACAAAATGCTCTTGGTATGCATATGCTCTATCTCTCTCTCGATATACCAGTGTGTGTCTAACAAATGAAGAGGGGGGCCTATTTATGGTTGGGCACAAGCCGTTGCCAATAATGGCCTACTGCATAAGTGTTTTCCCTTCCACACATACATGACACACCTTAATCACAATTTACAATATATGCCAATATTCAAATGATGACATTTCCAATCTTTTTTTTTTTTTTGAATAATACTTCTTATACACATCCACCATGGGGATTGAACCCGGGTCACATCACCGATAATGCAAGTGGCGTCCTTGTCGGTAGACTTCCAATCTTTGATTTCTTACAAAATTACATGACATTCATATTTACGTTTACAATTCCATTTCATTTCATTGTCATTACATTTATAATTCATATGCCTTACGATTATTACTACTACTTTATACACTAAGACTTTGGCTGTCCAAAACCGGATCCTACAACCTCAACCGATGATTTCTCAAGAACATAGATTTATTTTATCAAGGATATGGCATTTGAAAAGTTTGTTAAATTTAAAGCTCTGGTTGAAAAGCAAAGTAATTTGTCTGTCAAATGTCATCCTTCTGATAGAGATAGGGAGGACATGAACAATACTTTCCAAAAAAAAAATACCAACAATGTAAGTAGCATGACAAAGGGCAGCAGCTTATACTCATCAACATAATGGTGTTGAAGATAGAAAATACAAGACAGATGTGGAAATATGTAGTGTACGCTTCAAGCACAAGGACTGGACGATAAATTTTTGGGTGAGGTAGCTATCTATGCAAATTATATTCTAAACAAAGTTCCCACAAAGTCCTTTTAAAAATCAACACTTGTAGCGAAGCACAATCGCTGTGAACCTAATGCTGAACATGTAAAAATATTTAGTTTGAATGGCATGGGCTCATAATATTGATGAGGTACTAAAAGTTGGATCCCAAAGCCATGCTTGCATCATGATGGGACATTCAAAAGTATGTAACTTAAAACTATGGGCTTTTGGATTCAATAGAAAAGGAAATGTCAATTCTAAAACCTCCAAGATATTAGTCCCATAGACCTATCTTAGTGCAATGCAAATTTGTATGCTCCTCCTTTCAACAATATTCCTATATGATAAGAAGGGCATATGTGTTTGTTTATCAAATTTTTGTTTATAGTTCAAAAACTCAAACTTGGCAATTACTCAATAGCACAAAATTTTCTATCTGACTCAAACTCACCAAAATTTTTACAAACAAATTGCATATATATATATATATATATATATATATATATATATATATATATAAAATACTTCTAAAAAGCATTATAAACAATTTAGAGAGCTTAATATGTCAATTTTACGTGAGTTACTCAGCTAGCCTCTTGTAGTAATTGAATTTCACACATCAACGAATTTAAAGAGCTTAAAATTCAATTTTAAGCAATTTCTCTATCCCTTTGAGATAGAAAACTCAATCTTGGAGTCTTCTGAAACACTTTGCACTCCTCCTCTACCATCATATTCTCCAACACACCCTCCAGAAACTTTTGTATTGAGAATGACCAACATCTCCTCTTTACTTACCTCACTTTGCAGGAAATACATTTTATTCCTTTATGTAACAGACGTCTTTTGGTTCCTAAGTGTCTATAAACATCACAGACCTTTTGGACATGAAATTCTGGCATGTTCTCCTCCTACTAACATTCATATTATTGCACAACATACCTATGGAACACATGCCATCTCAGATGTGCCAACTCAAATAGACTATTTTTTTATGTTTTGGATGATCAGATTTTTGAATCACATGCTGAACTTTAGAATACAATAAAGAAACAAGAGAATCAGAAGCTAGTATGCAAGGCGTGGCAGGTCATGGGCAAGTACTCACCAAGAAACTTACAGTCCTGAGCACAAGTTACTTGACTGGCCTCTGATATGAACGCAGATTGGCTGCGATAAACTCTGCATTGATGTGATAATTGTGTATATAATACAATCAAGAACTGAGAGGTCTCTAGTTATAACCAACTTATAACTACCCGAAAACCCAAGATTGTTTACTTGACTTTATACCATTCCCTCCCTTATTACATCAATGCTCAATCAACGTACATACAAGGAAATCCAGAAAATATTCAAACTTACAAGATACTTTATGAAAATATGCATGTTGAACTACAGTAGGACCAAATTGAGTTTGTATGTTATGTTCTTGAATATATTTGAGAATGAAATGGTACTGAACTTCAATAGGCTTTGTGCGCTAATGAAAAACTAGATTGCAAACAAGTTGCAGAACTCCTTGATTGTCGCAATTCAGGATTGTTGGTTGCTTCTATGGAATACCCATTCCTGACAAGATGCAGCGTAACCATATTGCCTCGTAGACAGCTCCTCCTCCAACACAATATTCTGCCTCGGTCGAAGATAAACCAAAGACATATTGCTTCTTGCTTCCCCAAGAAATCAAATCGGATCCTAGAGAGAATACATATCCAAATGTTGATCTCCTGTCATCAGTGGAACTTGCAAAGTCCACATTTGTGAATCCTGTCAAGAAGAACCAATCATTCTTCTTGTACCCCAAATTGTACTCAGTTGTGCCAACGGGCCCTTGGTTCAACGGTTGGGACAAATAGTTAATGTAACCCACACCAAGGTTCAAATCTCGACAGCATCAAATAACTCAATGTGACTAAGTCGATGTAAAATGGAAAGGGCAATCCTTTCAAAACCTTAATTTATATATATATATATATATATTGTACTCAGTTGTACCATAGATATACCTAAGTACCCGATTTGTTGCTTTCTAATGACAAACCCTTGGTTCTCGCGTGAACCATGAATGATAGCTGATATTTGGTCTGCTATACATCAGATAAATGAGACTCAATCAACTGTTGATAGAGAGCTACATTTACCTATGGGGATGGATCATTCAAGATAGTTGCAACCTTGTCTCCATTGGGTTAGGCATGGGCTTGCAATTTGTCATCCAAAACTTCATGAGCAATGTCTTAGCATACGTCATCTAGACATGAAAACATGATTCTTCATTTGCCATACCACCAAGACAAGAAAATAATACATAAGCCCAAGATCTATCATGTCGAACGACTTTTTCAAATCTCTCTTGGTCCTTCCAATCAACTTCTCTAAACTTCCAATGATGATCAAGTCATTGACATACACAATTATAATTATCACCTTTCCTCACCATTTGAAGTACAGGTTTGAATCACAAGGACTACAATGAAATCCATGTCGTACAAGATGCTCATCGATCGTCACATACCAAGCTCTAGGAACCTACTTCAGCCCATAGAGAGATTTGATGAGCTTGCATACCTTCCTCTCCTGTCCAGGTATGACAAATCTTTCTAGCTACACCATGTATGCTTTTTCAGTGAGGTCACCTTTAGGGAATGCACCTTTTACACCCATTAGATGCAACCACCATCCAAACTGTGTTGCCATTGCAGATACTATCGGAATGGTCTTGATCTTTGCTATTGGCACAAAGGTCTCACCATAGTCAAATCCTTCCTTCTATGCATAGCTCTTTACAACAAGCCTTGTCTTGTACTTGTCAATACTCCCATCAACTTTGTATTTGAGATTAAATACCCACTTACACCCAATGGGTTTCTTTCTAGGTGGAATATCAACAAGTTGCCATGTCTTATTCTTCATCAATGCTTGATATTCAACATCCATAGCATTCTTTAATTGTTTTGAAACAAGCTTCTTGAATCATTGATGGTTCAAAGTTTTGCACACTTGTGCTCATAAGGGCTAGGTTACCTCATTGTGAACTTTGCTACGAGTTCTTGGCCCTAAACTTGATGTGTCTAAGACACCATTAAGTTCGCATTACAAACCCTACTAAGATACCACTTGGGTCCATAAGTGTCACTCAAAGAAGATGGTTCGGATGGTCCTAGTTCTTCAACTCCATCATGATCATCTCCATCATCCTTTCTCTCAAAGGCTTCATCATCAAACAACAAAACAAGTGTTTCATCTAAAAAACATGGCTTAGAAGAAGAGCTAAACTCATTTTTCTCAGCAAACACAGCAAAATTGATATATATCTTTTGGGTGTCAGGGTCCATGAGTCGATATGCCTTCGACTCGTCATTATATCCAATGAAAATGCATTTATTGGATTTCTCATCCACTTCATCTGCTTCTACTTCAAAATGTACATGAATGTTGTGCATGTAAACACTTGAATATGTGACACTGTGGGCTTAATACCTATCCATGCTTCCTCTGTGTTGTTAGTCAAAAACTTCATATTTTACCTGCAAGTAGAAAACACAATAACAGAAAAAAAACAGTAACACAGAGATTTTACGTGGAAACCTGCAATGTGCAGGAAAAACCACGGGGCAATGGCAGCTTCTTTATTTTATTGATTTCAGCAAACTTTACATTCACACAACTTGTGTACATGCAAGGGGTTATTCCCCTTTTATAGATAAACCAAAGAAGACTCTGAAAACTGTATGTTTCCTCTCACAAAGGAAGACTTCAAAAACTGTTTGTTTCGTCTTCCGCAGCTACCTGTCTGGAGCTACACGTCTGGGGCTAGACGTCTAGCGACTGCCCGTTTGAAGCTAGACGTTTGGCAGGTTACCCGTCTGGAGCTAGACGTCTGGCAGGTTACCCGTCTGGAGCTAGACGTCCGGAAACATCTCGTCTGGAGTTAGACGTCTGGCAGGTTACCCATCTGGAGCTAGACGTCTGGCAGGTTACCCATCTGGAGCTAGATGTCTGGCAGCATCCCGTCTGGGGCTAGACATCTGGCAGGTTACCCATCTGGAGCTAGACGTCTGGCAGGTTACCCGTGTGGGGCTAGACGTCTGGCGACTACCCGTCTGGGGCTAGACATCTGGCAGGTTACCCATCTGGAGCTAGACGTCTGGCAGGTTACCCGTCTGGGGCTAGACGTCTGGCGACTACCCGTCTGGAGCTAGACGTCTGGTAGGTTACCCGTCCGGAGCTAGACGTCTGGCGAGTTACCCGTCTGGGGCTAGACGTCTGGCGACTTCCCGTCTGGGGCTAGACGTCTGGCGACTACCCGTCTGGGGCTAGACGTCTGGCGACTACCCGTCTGGGGCTAGACGTCTGGCAGGTTACCCGTCTAGAGCTACACATATGGCAACTACCCGGATGGGGCTAGACATTTGGCAAGTTACCCATCTGGAGCTACACGTCTGGCGACTACCTGTCTGGGACTAGACCTCTGGCAGCTTACCCGTCTAGAGCTACTCGTCTGAAGAACATTAGAGATCTGGATAGTGACTTCATCTCCTAACATTCTCCCATTCTTTGCCTATGTTTTTCCATCCAGTGCCAATTGCCAAATGTTGCCCTTATTACATTTTCAACAAGCCTAGAGAAATTTTGCACCACTCAAACTTCTATGTCTTAACCAACTTTGTAAGCATATCTATAGGATTCACTTCAGTATCGATTTTCTGCAATAGGATCCTACCTTCTTCCACCACATTTCTTATTAAATGGTACTTAACATCAATATGTTTCATGCAATCATGGAATGTTGGGTTTTTCACTAGCTAAATATCACTTTGGCTATCACAATGCAATGTAATTTTCTCTCGCATTATCTTGAAGTCACCCAACAGTCGCTCTAGCCAAATTGCCTCTTTGTTGGCCTGAGTCGCTATAATGTATTCTGCTTCAGTGGTTGATAAAGCCACAACAGACTGCAACTTAGAAGCCCAACTCACAAATCCACCAGCAAGAGTGAAAGTGTATCCTGTAGTGGACTTTCTCCCATCTCTATCTCCACCATAATCAGAATCCACAAAACCTATAACTTGCAAATTATCCGATCCGCAGTAAATAGCAGCATCTGAAGTGTCTCTTAAATATCTAAGTATCCACTTCACTACATTCCAATGCTCCTTACCAGGATTTTCCATGTACCAGCTGACTACTCCCATTGCTTGGGCAATATCCGGTCTGGTGCTCACCATGGCATACATGAGGCTTCCTACTACTGATGAATATCGTACACGAGACATGCTTATCTTCTCTGCTTTTGTCTAGGACACTGATTGGAAGACAATTTTAAGTGTGAAAGAAGTGGGGTACTAACTGGTTTTGCATTCTGCATATTCAAGCGTTGCAGAATCTTTTCTGTCCCTGTGTATCTTCATCCCTAAAATTTGGTTTTCTGCTCCTATATCCTTCATTTCAAATGTCCTAGCCAACTGAGCCTTAAGATCAATGATTTTCTTCATGTTGGGGCCTGCAACCAGCATATTATCATCATACAATAGCAAAATAATAAAACTGCCATCATCAAACCTCTTATAGTATGCACAATGGTCAGCTTCACTCCTACTGAAACCTTGTCTCTTCATGACAAATTTTCTGTACCACATCATTCGTGCCTCTTTCAACCCATACAGAGATTTCTTGAGTCTGCAAACCAAATGCTCCTTGCCTCTTTCTTCATAGCCCTCAGGCTGATCCATATAAATCTCCTCCTCGAGATCACCATACAAGAAAGCAGTCTTTACATCAAGCTACTCCAGTTCTAAATCCTATGCTGCTACAAGTGCAAGTTCTAAATATTGAGGCTAGACATCTGACAAGTTATCCGTTTGGAGCTACACATCTGGCGACTACCCGTCTGGGGCTAGACGTCTGGCAGGTTACCCGTCTGGAGCTACACGTCTGGCGACTACCCGTCTGGGGCTAGACGTCTGGCAGGTTACCCGTCTGGAGCTACACGTCTGGCGACTACCCGTCTGGGGCTAGACGTCTGGCAGGTTACCCATCTGGAGCTACACGTCTAAAGGAAAGGCTTCATCCTTCATCTTCAGACAATACACACACTCATCGTGTATGATAATCAACAAACAACTGAAATATCTACAACCACTGAAACTCAAATCCATGGGTTTGCACAGATCGGTGTGCACCAGGTCAAGTGGTGCCAATCACTCTATGTTTGCTTGAGCCAAACGGGGCTTGATGTGGATTTCCTAAAAGGTAACTCCTACAAATGTCACGGGTCTTTATGATTGAGGGAAAACCTCTCACCATGCCATGATTGTAGAGTGCTTTCAGGTAGACAATACTTAGATGTCCATATCGTTTGCACCAAAGTGTGTCAACATCAACCTCCTTCGCTGCCAAAGCCTAGTTGTCTGTGAATACAACCACAGGTTAAAACATTTTGCCTATGCCTCAATTTTCGAACCTTTGGATTTGTCTCAAATGAGACAAGGTTTCTTGTCACCTATTCTATCAAATTCAACTCTTAGATTGTGATCATGAAGTTGCTTCACATATAGCAAGTTCTTTGTGAGGCCAGACACAAAGAACTTTAGTCAAACAACAAGTATGTGAACCAAGATGTAAAGAGACATCATCAATACTAGTGACAATGTTAGGGTAAAAAGTAGTTTGTTACTTTTACCATTAGATTATTACTTATTTACTTTTTAACCTAGAAGATATTATTTCTAATATCTATCCTATGGTTAGTAGTCGTAGTCATTTTGACTACGTTAGTTGTTAGTTGTTAGGCGCTTTATTTGCCAAAGCGCATTTGTTAGTGTGATTAGCTCATAGGTTATTCATAGCCTATGCAAATGTTATTTAAGCTCATTGATTATTAATGTCAAGGTTAATTTTGATTTCACAATAATTTGCGCTCTAACATTGGTATCAGAGCTACGAAGACTCACCTGGACAAGCGGAACTAAGGCGAGCATCTTTGGACAAGACGGGAGACATCTCGTTCCAACTGGACAACGAGGCACAATTCTCGAGATGGGACCCCCTCCAGTTCCCTACTGTTTGGCACGTTTTTCGAGGTGCATTCTTTTTTGGAACCTACACGGATCCCGAGGTGGATCCGGCACGGAATTGTTGGCATTTTTGCCACATTATTTTTTGATAAACTTTGGCCTAAGTATGGAGCTTTAAAGCGGCAAGGAGCATGCGAAGGTGTTAGGTTTTTGCGGGCCATACAAGGAGGTGATAAAATGGATGAAATAAGCTTTGGTTATTTTATCATTGCAGATCTTTTCGCTAGCTTTCCGACGATATATTATAATAGGCGATTGGTTCAGCGGATCAAAAGTTATGGCCCCGAGAAGCAGGACCAGGAAGCTCAATTTCGGGCCAAAAAATATTCTAAGTGTCGGGCCCCACCCGACTGCGCTCATCCGCCCGACTGCGCTCATCAATTTGTGCGCAATAGGGCGGAAAGACAGGAAAATGCTGCTGAAATATTCTAAGTGTCGGGCCCCGCCCGACTGCGCTCATCAATTTGTGCGCAATAGGGCGGAAAGACAGGAAAATGCTGCTGAAATATTCTAAGTGTCGGGCCCCGCCCGACTGCGCTCATCAATTTGTGCGCAATAGGGCGGAAAGACAGGAAAAGGCTGCTGAAATATTCTAAGTGTCGGGCCCCACCCGACTGCGCTCATCAATTTGTGCGCAATAGGGCAGAAAGACAGGAAAATGCTGCTGAAATATTCTAAGTGTCGGGCCCCGCCCGACTGCGCTCATACAAAGGCTGAGCTTAAAGACGATTTCTTCCCCCTCCATCAGATGCTGACAGGTGTCCAGCCTCGAGATTCGAGTCAAAGATGTGACAGAAGGTGTGCCGCCAGGGTATCGGACAGATGAGCGTGAACTGACAAATTGTACCGCATTTGCCCCCATTCAAACTGACTCAACTTCCCACCTGCCGGATTTCCACGGAGCTGCCACGTTTTCAGGAGGACCTTGCTGCAAGTACATTCTTTACCCGCAGAGGTCAACATCAACCGCTTTTGTCAGCTTTTGCAGCTTTTGTCAAGTCTGGGATTCTGTGCCCAAAATGTAATTGGGGGGGGGGAAATTGCACTATAAATAGCAGCCTCATTTCATTGTACAAGGGTGGAGGGGGGACATATTGCTAGAGGACTCTGTTGTGACGGACCACCTTCTAATTAATTCAAAGCATCCTTGGCTCTGCTTCTTGTCTCTGTCTTTTATGCTGCTTTCTGCTAGTATTTCTGCTTCATGTCCATTTACATTTATGTCTGTCTGAATTCTGAATTCTGGATTTGGGCATTAGTGATTATTTGGACCTGGAATACTAAACAGAAGGATACATAGGATAGAATAACAGCTGCAATTTTTGTTACATGCTTTGTTTTAATTGTTGTTGGTTCGGATGCAAATTTGTGATCATGTTGCTTGTTCTCCCCCCACCCGAGACGCATGATATTTACATCTCTTTCCTGTTCCCTTATCTTTTTCAATCTCTTTCCAGTTCCCTTTCCCTTTTTTAATCTCTTTCCTGCACCCTTATCTAAAAACCCCCAAGTAGGTTAGGAAAGCAGTCGGCCTTCTCCGGAGATCGGCACGGGAGGCATCCCTACCTCCCGTCCTTTCAATGTTGGTCTGCGGATCTAGGGCGCATTGACACACCAAGTCCTTCCCAGGTGGCGGATCCATGGCCAACAGGAATCTGGTACGCTGGAATTTGGGCGTGGCTTGACTGGCGGGCGCTAAAATCTTGGTGGCTTGGAAGGCGCTGGACCTGATGCAGGCATCTGACAACAACCTGTCAGAGCGCAGGCAGCAACGGCTGCCCACCAACTACTAGCGACCAAACTCGAGGGCGCGGAAATCCACCTCTGGCAACTCTCTGTTCACGACGCGGACACCCAGAACTAGTGACGATCCCCTCAGACGGCACGGATCTCGAGGGCACAGAAACCCACCATTGGCTGCTCAGACATCTCCGACATCTTTGACTGCATGGATCCCAAGGCGGTTTTGAATTCCACATGATCTGACAAGGCTGACGTCATCTGGTAATCGGCTCGGATCTTGAGGAGAATTTGACATGGTAGTGTTGGTTACGAATCTGCCATGAGGAAAGGATTTGGTATAATGCGCCCCAGATTCACCCACCAGATTGAAAGGCCGGAAGGAAGGGATGCCTTCCGTGCCAATCTCCGAAGAAGGCCGGCTTCCTGTGGGTTTTTAGTGTTTTAAGCTAAGAGTGC
Organism: Wollemia nobilis; assembly: GCA_028583015.1. Taxonomy (NCBI): domain Eukaryota; kingdom Viridiplantae; phylum Streptophyta; class Pinopsida; order Araucariales; family Araucariaceae; genus Wollemia; species Wollemia nobilis. The sequence continues at coordinate 889,865 of JAQPPZ010017175.1, read as the reverse complement.
AGGGAAAGAGATAAAAGTGCGGAAAGAGAATCCAAATGTGATTGGAGTTGGGTGGGGGGAATAAGCAGCACGGCAACGATCAATCACCACTACTAACAGCAATTAAACACAAAACACACCATAGAAACTACAGCTATCATTCATCCTATGTATCCTCTATCTATGCATTCCAGGAATACTTAATCACCAAATACTGGAGTCCAGAGTTCAGTACAACAGTAAGCAATGAAATAAGAAACATGAGGCAGAAATGACAAGGAGAGGCAGCATACAAAATGAAGACAGTAAGCAAAGCCAAGTATGTGTCTTGTATTTAGAAGCAAACGCACAGCTACAATGGTTCCCTAGCAGTATATTCCCCTTCCCCTTTTACAATAAAATGATGTGGCTATTTATAGCCCAAGTTCCCCCCGATTTCATTTACGGGCACAAAGTCCCAGACCAGACAATGGCTGACAAAAGCGGCCAAGGAGTTGCTGATGCTGACTTCTGTCGACGAGGACTGTACTTGCAGCAAGGTCTCCCTGAAAGTTGTACAACTATGTGGCAGCGCGTTGGGTGAAACTTCTAATCAGCGGGAATGCGGGTAGCTGCGGTAGATGAAACTTCACATCAGCTTAAATAGGGGCAGCTGGCGTAGGCAGTGCGGTCCATGCTTGTCCTTGTTTCCGTCATATCTTGGTCCGAATCCCGAGGCTGGACACTTGTCAGATTCTGGTGAGTGACACGTGTCTGCCTTGAAAGGCAGTTTGTCCAACTTCGCCCGGGATCAGAGCGCTGTCGGGTAGCGCAGGTGGGAAACAGCGCAGTTGGGGAGGCCTCCGTGCCTTAGCCAATTTCTGGGCTTCTGATGGATCTTGCCCAACTGCGCACCGGTCAGAGGGCGCACCCCGACTTCGCTGCGAAGTCGGGTTGCGCACCGGTACTCAAGCTGTTTTGGCCGCTGTTCGGACTGCGCACTGTTAGGGGAGCGCACCCCGACTTCGCTGCGAAGTCGGGTTGCGCTCCAGTACTTAGCTGATTTTCTGATCACTGCCTTCCCAAGTGCGCACAGGAAGAGGAGCGCACCCCGACTTCGCTGCGAAGTCGGGTTGCGCTTCCATACTTAGCCAAATTCTGCTCCTTTTTTGCCTGCTTTCGCACTGCGCATTCCCTAGTGCGCTCCAACCTGGGGGCGCACCCCGACTTCGCTGCGAAGTCGGGTTGCGCCCTGACACTTAGAAATTTTCAGGGAACACTTGCTCTATTTTGGGGAACTGATTGGGGGAAGTACAAGGGGAAAAAAAAGGGGGAAATGAAACTGCAGGAAAGGGAAAAAGGGAAAAGTGGAGAAAGGGAAGAAAGAGGAGGGAAGGAAGAGCAGCCTACTTACAAAATCTGAAAACATGGCACCCCGTGCAAAATGTGGCAACAGGTAGCTGACGTGGCGCGGGCACAAATTTTGAGGCCGACCGCTGATGTGGCGAACAAGCTGGGCATCTAACGTGGCATGGGCTCGTATTTCGAGGCGCATCGGCTGACTTAGCATCATCACTGACCTGGCATCTGATGTGGCACGGGCTCACATTTCGAGGCACTGAGTTGGCATCATCGCTGACCTGGCATCTAATGTGGTAGGGGCTCGTATTTCGAGGCGCATCGGTTGAGTTGGCATCGTCTGATTGCATCACTTTGCAGCAATCAACTCCACCACATGGCGCCCGCGCGTGAGACCTGCGTCTGAAAAAATGTCGTCTTTGACTACCCGCAGGCAGTCGAAAGACATAGGGCGCATTCGCACTTTTAAGTTCCTTTACATTGCCCGCCGCAACAATGTGGGACTAAAGTCCCAAAAATCTTTTTTTTCCTTGCACGGGAGGTGCTAAGGAACAAAGAGAATATCTTTCCCTTTGATTCCCGTCGGGCGGACTAGCCCGACTAGCAGGAGCGCCAGTCTCAAGGCTAGCACCCGCGGGATCGTGAGTTCAACTCCTGGCGGGGGTAAAACAAATTTTTTTGCCTAACAACGTTGAAATCTTAATAAGGTATAAAAAAAATTATTTTATTTTTTTTGTATTTTTTATTATTTTTTAGCATTTTATTATAATTTAATATATATTTTTTATATATAAAATCCTTTTTTTTATATATCAAGTGATTTTGTCTATAAAAAGTATTTTATTATTGCAATAATGCTAGAAATTTAATAAAAATTATGCATTAAAATTGAAATTCAAAGGCATTTTTTTGCAAAATATAAAAGTTGATGTTTTTTTGTTTTCTCCAAATCAAGGGGGGATAAGAGACAAAAATCAAAGCACAATTTCTTTTGCAAACAACTTGAGATTTCTAACACTTTGCTCCAAATTTTTCTAATCATTTTTTGAGAGTATAAAGTTTTGTCTCATGAAGAAGAGACCTTGGATCCAAAAATCTCTTCGTCGTCTAAGAGTCATTCAAAAGAGAAACGAACTCCGTCGTCAAACCACAAGATCCAATTTTCGGCAAATGCTTAAACGACACAGAAAGAGTTTACCTCGTTTCAATACTTACACAAATCCTTGGAAGGGTTTGGATCGAAGCTATGGTCCCATGAGGATTAGAGAACCTTTTAATCCTGATGCACCTCCAATTTTTGAGTATTGAAGCCTTAGGGGTCCACTAAAACCAAGTCGTGTGTCGACTGGTTCTGGAAAGTCTTTCAAAAGCTTGTCGTGTGTCGACTTGTCTTGGAAGGTGAGCTACTTTGTCATTTTTTTTTGCAAAAAAAGGGGGGTATGATTGATAATTGTCCTTTTGCAAAAAATGTAACACAAAGGGGGGGAGAATTTGAAAAATCAAAGTTATTTTTTTTGTAAAACACAAAATCAAATCTTTTGTTGCAAAAAAAAACTTGTAATTAGGTACATTTTCGATATTACTCGACACCTTTATTAAAAATTGGCATTGCTAAATTAGGTGCATTTTCGGTTGCATCCGACACCTATGTGATAAAAAATTTGTGGGCACTCTTTGATTGATTATTGCATTTAATTTCTTTTTTTTGCAATTATAAGTCATCAAAATCAAGAGCACTCAAAACCCCAAAATTTCACAATAATTTGTGTAAACTCATTGCACAGGTATAAAGCCAATTTTTCTTGAAATTCTCTTCTAAATCAAAATCCCTAATTCACTCTTTTTTTGTTTGGCTTAATTCCCTCAAACTAACTATCCTTCTTCGAGAGGATTTTTAGGTAGGTGCCATTAAATACCAATAAGAGTGAATTATCTCTCATTTCTTCTTGTTTGGCTTAAATATCCTCAAACTGATAATCCTTCCTCAAGGGTTTTTCAGGCAGGTGCCATTAAATATCAAGAAGAGAGAAAGAGAGACCATCTTGGAACCATTCTAGAACCTTCATCATGACAACTATCAACAAATACCTAAATGATACACAATTGCTTAAAGGTTCTAATTTTTCTGCATGGAAAACCAAGATGAAGGCCATTCTAACTGTTGAAGAAATGTGGGATATAGTGGATGGCACTATTCAAAAACCCACTACAACAGGAGCAGATCAAATTGCATGGGATAAAAAGAACAATAGACTTCTCATGTTGATTTTGCTCGCCACTACTAATGAAATCCAGCCTCACATAAGTGAAGCTAAAAATGGTAAAGATGCATGGGACGCATTATGTACCATTTTTGAAGGCAAGAATCAATCGACTATTCTAAACCTTCAAACTCAACTTCATACACTCCATATGAAGTCAGGAGAATCAGTAGAGTTATTCCTTTGCAGAGTGGCAGAACTGAAGTCAAAGCTGAATGCTTTAGGAGCCAAAGTAGAAGATACTATTCTGACTTCAGTAATATTGAGGGCTCTTCCATAATCCTACAAGATGTTAATAACATCCCTTAATGTATCTCAAAGAATTGTAACCTTTGTGGAGTTAGTCAATTTGCTTCAAACCGAGGAAGCAAATCAGCTCCAAAGTGATGAAGTGTCAAACAATGCACTTTACACAAACAAACAGGGTGGAAAGAAGAAAGGTAACTTTCAAAAGGGAGGATCATCTTCAGGATCAAGAGATAAGGGCAAGCAACCTCAATCTCAAGGTTAGTATTGCACAAATTGCAAAGGACAACCATGACACCAACCAATGTTGGTTTAAGAACAAACAAGACAAGAAGGGAAAAACAAGCCACAGAAGAAAAATAGACAACAACGAGGACATGTTGCTATTGAAAATTCTGATTTTGATTCAGAAAGAGCACACAAAGTGCTCATGACCCATACAACTTCTACACAGAAGGATTCTGTTTGGTACATTGATTTAGGTGCCAACAAACACATGACTGGCGACAAGCAGTGGTTTGAGACATTTGTGGCAAGAGAAGGCAAACCAGTAACAATTACTGATAATAAGACCTATCGTGTCCAAGGAGAAGGCAGTGTATTTGTTTCCCTTCCAGATGGAAAGTGTCACATTCAAAATGTCCTTTATGTTCCACGATTGACAAACAACTTCTTGTCAGTTCCACAAATCCTGGATAAAAACATGGTTGTCAATTTCAAAGTGGAAAATGGACTAAAACATTGCTATATCACCAAGTAGGGTAAACACATAGCAACCGGTTCTTACAAGCATGGCTTGTTCACACTAGATGCTTTTTCAACGCCTCATGTTGCCATGAAGGTCAACACAAAGGAGGCCACTTCTCTTTGGCATAAGAGATTTGGGCATCTTAGTACAGGGTATTTACTTGAGCTAAGTAAATCTCAAATGGTGAAGGGACTTCCCACCCTTTCATCTACTTTGCCAATCTGCTCGGATTGCTTAGCAGGGAAGCAACGCCGAGCACCATTCAAAGCTAGCTCTTCTAGAGCTAAGAGACCGTTGGAGTTAGTGCACACTGATTTGTACGGTCCCATGCCACTAAGTTTTGGAGGTAAAAGGTATTATCAGTTGTTTGTGGACGATCACTCACGGAAGATGTGGGTCTTCTTTCTTCAACTGAAATCATAAGCATTTTCCTACTTTCAGCAGTTCAAGCAACTAGTTGAGAAAGAGTGTGGATGCTACATAAAGACCCTCCGCTCAGATCAAGTGGGGGAATATACCTCAAATGAATTCTCTTCATTTCTGAAATCACATGGGATCAAAAGACAACTAACCATAGCCTATTCTCCACAAAAAAATGGAGTTGTTGAAAGGAGGAATCGTTCCATCATGGAAACGGTTCGCAATATGCTTAAGGGAGCAAATCTTGAGCAACGCTATTGGGCAAAAGTTGTCACAACGGCAATATATCTTTTGAATAGGGCACCCACAAAGGCCCTTAAAGATATAACTCCACAGGAAGCATGGAGCAACAGGAAGCCCTCCATCTCTCATCTAAGAGTCTTTGGGTGTAAGGCATTTATGCATATACCTAAAGAAAAGAGAAAGAAACTAGATGAGAAAACCTTACAGTGCATTTTCCTTGGCTATGATGAATATTCTAAAGGTTATCGATTGTATGACCCTAGAACAAAGAAAATACACATAAGTAGAGATGTGGTGTTCGATGAGGCTTTCACACCTGACATCACATCCACTGTATACCTGGAAGATGAGGAGCCACAGAAACAAACTCCTCCACCTCAGCAAAAGGCGCCAAAATGGTATACAAGTACGGTGAGAGATTCAAAGTTGACCTCACCTCCTGATCTTACTCTGAATCGGCAGAAGAGAGTAGAAGCATCACCAACAATTGATGACGTTTGCCAACATTTTGAAGAGCTTTCTGTAGACAGAGAGATTGATAGTGGATAAGAGATGGAGATTGATGATGAGAGGGTTTATATGTCTTCATATGATGAACATGAACCCACCACGGTCAAAGAAGCACTTAGTGAGCCATAGTGGAGGGCAGCTATGGATGCTGAATATAAATCTCTCATTAAGAACAATACATGGAAGCTGGTTAATTTGCCTTTAGGTAAGAAACCCATTGGCTGTAAATGGGTTGAAAAAATGAAATACAAGGCAGATGGAACCATTGACAAGCATAAGGCCCGCCTTGTGGCAAAGGGCTATGCTCAAAAGGAAGGCATCAATTACGAAGAGACCTTTGCACCCACTGCAAGGATGACCACCATTCGTGTTCTTTGTGCTATGGCAGCAATGTACGGATGGAAACTTTATCAAATGGATGTCAAGAGCGCCTTCCTAAATGGTGATTTGAACAAGGAAGTATACATGACTCAACCACAAGGATTTGTTGAGGAAGGCCATGAGCAACAAGTTTGCAAACTGGTTAAATCCTTGTATGGGTTGAAACAAGCCCCATGGTATATAAAGATAAACAATCACCTTCTACAGCATGGATTTACGAGAAGTCCTTCAGATGCAAATCTCTATGTTAAGAACATTGACTCTGAGATAGTGATACTTGTACTCTATGTGGATGATTTGATCATAACCGGCAACTCATAGACATTGATAAACGCCGTGAAGAATGACTTGAGAGAGTCATTTGATATGACAGATTTGGGACTTCTCCACTAATGTCTTGGTTTGGAGATTGAACATAAAAAGAATTAACTAAGGGTGACTCAAAAGAAGTACGCCAAGACACTGATCGAAAAGTATCGTATGACTGATTGCAAGCCAAAAGCAACACCGATGGAACAAGGGCTTTAGTTGTTGTTGGCAATTTTGCCACATTAAATTTGTTGATAAACTTTGGCCTAAGTATGGAGCTTTAAAGCAGCATAGAGCATCCGGAGGTGTTCGGGTTTTCGCGGGCCATAAACGGGGGCGATAAAATGGATGAAAGAAGCTTTGGATAGTTTATCATTGCAGATCTTTTCGCTAGCTTTCCGACGATATATTATAATAGGCGATCGTGTCAACGGATCAAAAGTTATGGCCCCGAGAAGCAGGACCAGGAAGCTCAATTTCGGGCCAGAAAATTGACTAAGTGTCGGGCCCCTCCCGACTGCGCTCATCCTCCCGACTGCGCTCATCCGCCCGACTGCGCTCATACAAAGGCCCAAAATTTTCTAAGTGTTGCCGCAACCCGACTTCGCAGCAAAGTCGGGTTGCGCCCTTAATTTTGTGCACACTTGGGGAGCTGACGTGCAGAGAGCTGAGCCCAAAATTTGACTAAGTATTGAGCGAACCCCGACTTCGCAGCGAAGTCGGGTTTCGCTCTCAGTTTTGTGCGCACCTGGGCATTGTCAGTGAAGGACATCCCAAAAAAGTCTAAGTGTTGGGTGCGCAACCCGACTTCGCAGCGAATGAGTCGGGCTGCGCCCTCAAATTCGTGCGCAGTTGGGCAGCTCACTTGAAGAAAACGGCTAAGTACTGGGATTGCCCGACTTCACAGCGAAGTCGGGCTTCGCTCACTGACTTGTGCGCACTCGGGCAAAGAACGTTGAAGCCTGCCCATAAATTTTCTAAGGCACGGAGGCCTTCCCAACTGCGCTACTTCCCCCTTTGCGCTGCCCGGTTGCGCTCCAATTTTGGGCGAATTCGGGCGGGAGAGAAAGTATGAGCTCCTAAGGGAGATTTTTCCCCTTATCAGATGCTGACAGGTGTCCAGCCTCGAGATTCGAGTCAAATATGTGACAGAAGGTGTGCCGCCAAGGTACCGAACAGATGAGCGTGAACTGATAGATTGTACCGCATCTACCCCCATTCAAACTAACTCAACTTCCCACCTACCGGATTTCCGCGGAGCTACCATGTTTCCAGGAGGACCATGCTGCAAGTACATTCTTTACCTGCAGAGGTCAACATCAGCCGCTTTTGTCAGCTTTTGCAGCTTTTTTCAGGTCTGGGATTCTGTGCCCAAAATGTAATCGGGGGGGGGGGGGAAAGTCGGGCAAGAGAGAAAGTGTGAGCTCCTAAGGCATATTTTTAGCCTTATTAGATTCCGACAGGTGTCCAGCCTCGAGATTCGAGTCAAAGATGTGACAGGAGGTGTGCGAGCGTGAACTGACTTATTGTACCTCAACTGCCCTCAATCAAGCTAACTCGAAGCATCATCCACCGCACTGCCACGTAGCTGCTAATTTTTCAGGTGGACCTTGCTGCAAATATGTTCCATGCCGGCAGATGTCAACATCAGCCGCTTTTTTCCGCTTTTGTCAGCTTTGTCAGCTTTTGTCAGGTCTGGGATCCTGTGCCCAAAGTTGTAATGGGGGGAATTTTTTGCGCTATAAATAGCAACCTCATTTCATTGTACAGGGGTGGAGGGGGGACATATTGCTAGAGGACTCTGTTGTGACGAACCACCTTCTAATTAATTCAAAGCATCCTTGGCTCTGCTTCTTGTCTCTGTCTACGAACCACCTTCTAATTAATTCAAAGCATCCTTGGCTCTACTTCTTGTCTCTGTCTTTTATGCTGCCTTCTGCTAGTATTTCTGCTTCATGTCCATTTATATTTCTGTCTGTCTGAATTCTGAATTCTGGATTTGGGTATTGGTGATTATTTGGATCTGGAATACTAAACGAAGGATACATAGGGTAGAATAACAGCTGCAGTTTCGTTACATGCTTTGTTTTAATTGTTGTTGGTTCGGATGCAAATTTGCAATCGTGCTGCTTGTTCTCCCCCCACTCGAGACGCATGATATTTACATCTCTTTCCTGTTCCCTTATCTTTTTCAATCTCTTTCCAGTTCCCTTCACCTTTTTAATCTCTTTCCTGCACTCTTATCTAAAAACCCCCAAGTAGGTTAGGAAAGGAGCCGGCCTTCTCCGGAGATCGGCACGGGGGGCATCCCTTCCTCCCGGCCTTTCAATGTTGGTCTACGGGTCTAGGGCGCATTGACACACCAAGTCCTTCCCAAGTGGCGGATCCGTGGCCAACAGTTGTCACGATACGATGATTCACCTCAGGTAGATGGCACTCTTTATCGTCAGATGATTGGGAGCCTTATATACCTGACAAACACTAGACGAGATATCACATTTGCTGTGAATTATCTTTCTCGGTTCATGCAAGAACCAAAAGTTACTCATTGGAAAGCAGCAAACTGTGTTCTCCGCTGTATTCGTGGTAGTATGGAGTATGGTTTAGAGTATAGGAAGAATGACAAATTCTTCTTACAAGGTTTCACGAACTCTGACTATACTGGATCAATAGATGACCGAAAGTCAACATCTAGATATGTTTTTCATCTAGGATCCGGATCTATCTCATGGCACAGCAAGAAGCAATAGGTGGTTATATCTTCCACAGAGGCAGAATATCGTGCAGCAAGCGAAGCAATGTGCGAAGCGATATTGTTGAGTCGCATTATGGCAAGTATGGGTTTACCCAAGAAACTTCCAATTCACTTGTACTGCGACAACCAGGGTGTTTTGAACTTAGTGAAGAATCCAATTCACCATGAGCACACCAAACATATTGACACACAGTGTCATTTCATTCACGACGAAGTTCCTAAACACAACATCAAGCTCCAATACATTCCCATTGACAAACAGGTTGCAGACATCTTCACAAAGGCTCTTGGACGTATCAAATTTGAGCTGTTCCGCAACACTCTTTATATATCAAAGTAAAATGTAATAAAGGGGGGATGTTAGGGTAAAAAGTAGTTTGTTACTTTTACCATTAGTTTATTACTTATTTACTTTTTAACCTAGAATATATTATTTCTAATATCTATCCTATGGTTAGTAGTCGTAGTCATTTTGACTACGTTAGTTGTTAGTTGTTAGACGCTTTATTTGCCAAAGCGCGTTTGTTAGCGTGATTAGCTCATAGGCTATTCATAGCCTATGCAAATGTTATTTAAGCTCATCAATTATTAATGTTAAGGTTAATTTTGATTTCACAATAATTTGCGCTCTAACAAACAGTGTATGTCAAATTGTTGCCAAGAGTAACCTGCCCATGATAAGAATAATGGTCAAGGCACACAACCCATTCCTTTTGTCCTATCATATGTTTGGTCTCCCCTAATCAACATACCAAAATGGGGTAGGTTTTGCGATTGTATAAAGAGTTTGTGCAGAATAAACATAGTTTCTCCTTCTTCAGAATTGGTATCTCTGCTTCATTGTCATGTTTGCATTTAAGAGCATTCCATCTCTACCATGGAGGACTTTCCTGCTTGCCTCCTACTAGAAGAACCATGTAGGAAAGTTTTGTACTTACACTCCTTAAGTACATGCCCCGATTTCCGAAAAATATAGCATGTGACATTGGATCGTGAGAAGTTCCCTTATCCTTCTTGTTGTTGATTATTCCCCTTTTGCTCTTTGTTGTTGTTGGTGCTTGTAGGGGTGTTTGTCACCTTTCTTTTGATTGCATGGGCTTCTTGCACTTTTTTATGCATGACTAGCGCTTCAGTCTTCATTTCCCAAGTTACTTCATCATGTTGAAGCAAATTCACAAGGGTCTTAAATGTTTAGAGTTGTCACCAGACTGTTGAACGCAATTGGCAATGCTCATAATACGATCAGGACAAGCACATCATCACTCACAATTTCACCTAATGCTTGAGGCGAGGCTCTCAATTTTGCAATTCTCCGCAAAAAACCCTCCAATTTCTCACCACTCATCTCCAAATAGTGCAATTGACTCTACAGATCCCCTAATTCCAATTTTTGGATTCAAACACCATGTTGAGTTTGACCCATGCATCACAAATGTATGGCTAGATCTCATAGGATACGCTAAACATTATGATCAAAAAGGCTTTCTATTCTACTTTGTCAAACTTTCTTTGTTCATCAGTTTGTGTTATGTCCTTGTGTGGTTCCTAAGACCACTTCCCATAGATCCTCAAACTCAAGGTGTCTTTGTTTTCGAAGAGGAATAGTTATCACATTTCAACAACTATGAATCAGATAACATCTTTGGGGCATTAACAGCCATTTTCGACCTTCAAAAAACTGAAAAATATTTTAGCTTTCCAGATTAGGCTCAAAAAGAGCTTTTCGATGAGCATAAACCCCCCTATACTCCCCAAAACAAATGTTGTTTATAGTGCAAAAAGAAATAACATATGCCGTTGAGCAAAATTTTTATATTGACTTCAAGTCAATCACCAATCACCAAACCACACAACTTCAATCTCTCTTTTTCAATAAGGCAATAAAATTTTGTTTTGGAAATGTCTCACAGGGAATGTGGGATAAATCATTCAAAGCTTTTAAAGAAATATGTCTTTTCTACACACTCCACCTCAAAAACATGTGCCATATGAACTTCAAAATACAAGGACGTCAAGTGGCTCCACTTGTTTAACTTCATTTGATAATGGAAAGCAAATCACATATAAGGGACCAATGTCCTTGCCCACAACTTTGGATGAAAAAACCTCTTTTCTTTTTTCTTTTTTATAAACAAAAGAATGACACACTCATTCAATCCGATCGGATGATGCCCTTTTCTAAAAAAACTAATGACGTCTGACTTTTGAATCTCCACCAAGGATGGTATCAATCTGACAATTCACTATTAGCAGGTGTTAGGTTTCAGAAACACATCTAGGATTTAAAAAGGAATCTAGGCCATTGATTTGCACGATCGAATGACTCACATGACTTTCATTTGGGGTAAAAAAAACCTATACACCATCACACACTTGCATATCAAACTTGACAACACTTCAGTCTTTGGGACATCTTGGTCTAAAAATTGATTCAATTTGTATACTATGCCTCCAACATCCTTTAGCAAACAACATTCAACTTTCAGCATTCAAAGGTGCTTTGATGTCTCAGCTTGGAAAACGTCTCAGCATAATGGTAGTCTCTCAACACGTCTCAAACTACGTCTTCTTTCAAGCATAGATGGCAAGTAAGAATGTCTTCACTTGCTCACAAATAATATTTGGCAATATGTCTCAGAAAACTAAATGCAAAGGCAAACGTCTTTGTATGTTCATAATCCCACAATGCCCTTTGTCCTCTCTTTCCAACCAAACAAAAATTCAAATAGTGGATGGTGCTATCGCTCATCAGACAACCAATGTTTTCACTTTAGATAATTGCTTTTCACACTTTGAGAAGGCCTATTCACTGACAGCATTCTATCACCTATGGCATCATATGTCTTTTAGTGGTTGGTGACATCCTTTTTTCTTGATGTTTGGATAGGTAATTCATTCAAACAGCATTTCTTTAATTCAGACATCTCATTTTTCTCCAGTTACACTAGACGACCCTTCATTGACGGACCATGCACAATCAAGATGACAAAAAAAATTATGTTGCTTCCAAACAGCCCACTTGGAGGCCCTTACATTGCACAGATGGCACTTGCATATTCAAGATGGCAAACATGCACCAAAATACTCTTCATGTGGCCCACGCTTCAAGTTGAACGAGCCAAAATAGTTCATGCATTACAAGACTCATTTTCAACAATCCCTTCACATATAGATGACCTTGTTTTAACAAGAAGATGGCCAATGACACATCTCAAATGCATCATTCACCATGCCAACTTCCTTTCTTTTTTTTCCTTCCTTTGACATGAATGAAATTTACTCCTTATTGACGTCTCAGCATTTAAATGCAATGGCATCCAACTCATTAGACTACCTGTGCTTCATACTATACATCATTCACGTCTCTAGAAGGTCGGTACAAATTAAACAGTCTATTTCCTTTTTTCTTCAGACAATGTTCAACACTATCTATTTGTCATGGCAACGCCCCTCAAATTGGTAACCATTCACAATATTCACAAAACAACACATCCCAATTATCGGATACAAACTCAAATGCTTTGGCTGGACAGTCTCAAGCATTGACTTCCACTCAAATGATTTGTCTACCAGCTTCAAACCTATAGAGAAAAAACAACAAACAAGAAGAACGTGAACATTCTCTTCTGCAACCAATATGGCAAGGTATTCACCTCTTCGCTTAAACACAATAGCCGACTTCACCTCATGGAATGGCGAGGACAAACACAAACTTAGAACAGCGTTTCCTGCTCTACAACGCTGGTCTCACCTCCATAATGATAAAGCTCTAATATCAAATGATATGAATGCAGATTCGCTGATAAACTTTGCACTGATGTGATAACTGTATATATACAATCAAGAATCAAGAACGAAGAGGTCTCTGGTTATAACCAACTTATAACTACTGTACACCCCTTGAACTATTTACATGATCTAACTAAGAGGCTTTTGTCTAGAAAGTACTCATGTTTTGGAACTATGGTTTTATTTATCCTAAAAAACAAGGAATACCAAAAATTTTACCGAAAGCAGAGACTTATGTCATTAACAACAAAGAGCATACCAAATGCTTCCAACTGTGAATCCTGAAGCCTCCAACCTTCTTCATCCTCCTCCTCAAATGAACGTGGAGGTTGAGCTGATTGTGCTGCAACATAAATACAAAATATTTCAAGCCTCTCACAACAGATACGTAAAATACAAAAGTAAATTTGTCAAACCAAAATACTGATACAATATTTCAAACCTTTCACAATAGATGGAGAGAGGGAAACATCAAAATAATACACAGATTTGTATACAAGCTTGAAGGTGGCTGCTGATTCTAATGCTAAGAATAAATTGTTTGGCTTTCTGAATAACAAAACCAGTTCTTGAAATAAAAATTATCACATGTACTGATTAGAATCTTAAATTTATACATATTTAACTATTAACAATTTAACAATACATAGACAGTCATCTGTGTGCACATTTTATCTATTAACAATTTTGCATATGGAGAATTTTTTTTCCTTCCTTACCATTTGCAGTAAGCAATAAACCAAGTCAATTTATGCCCATAGTTGTATGGTGATGTAGTTACATAAGACCTATCTACCTGTAGGGAAGACGTAGATAGGAGACAGTAATATCCATATGGAAAAACTGCTAGGTCAGCATCTACATGAGAGATTTTTCTGACCATATAGCCTGTAGCTACTATAAGCATTGGTGCTGTCCTGAGAGGATCATACATGGTAACCCTATAATGCCAGCATTCGCGTATGCTTTAAATGTTGAAAGGACTTCCTGAGAGGCGACCAAAGATTTCAATGCAGATAGTGTACAACACCAATCATTATAGTACAAGGAATCTTCCATGACTAATCATTATTATATAAGTAAGGTCATATAACAATCCAATCATAAGTGCTAGACTGACTACTCCAAAACAAGATGAATGTTGCACTGCAAGGATGGATAAAACCCACACGTCTTAATCTGGATTCTATATAATGAAAAAGCTTACAAGGTTTGTTCCAATTTATTCAATACATTCCATTATAACTGAGCACAAATTTTGGTTTATAACACAAAGCATAGTTTACATTCATAGGACAGAACTATGAAATAAAATACAATACCAAGGATAAGAATGATTGATGGTACAAACTAATCTCTGGATTAAAAAACCCAATATGCTACCCAAACTTCATTCAACTTAGAAATTAAGACGTCTATGCAAAACGATTTGAGACACAATCCTAAATTGACATTTATTTGAATTTGATGCCCAGGATGTCCGTAACAAATTTTGAATGCAAATGTTACCATTTGGCAACCTTTTTTTGAGGACAAATTATGATCCCAAGAATATTTTTCCCATTCCAACCGAGAAATAAGAAAAGCAAAAAGGAAGAAAGGAGCTAATACATTGGGCTACTGCAATATAATAGCAAACCAAAATAAAATAAAAAGACAAAACTTTAAAGTTCTGATGCACAAACACTAAATCTAATTGCATTTATTTCAAGGAAGCTTACAAGAAGTTTTATTTGTGTCATTTGAATCAAGAACATTGAACTTGATAGCTCAAATTTGTCCAGAAGAATAAAAGATCCAAATGAGTAACAAATGGCTAAAAGAAGTTTAGAAACATTAATCATAAATGATAAAAGCAATCAGGTTTTGCAGCTAGCTTGTTAAAGAAAAATATGACACATGCACGAAATGGAAGGTTAAAAGAAAAATATCCAAATTGAAACACTTACAATTCAGTGGCATAGAAGGCTCCTCCCTTAAGCATGGTAATTCTGTTGAATACAGACAAGTTTTAAGGTTATATAGAGAAAACTAAACAATTTACACGTAATTTAAAAAAACCAACACTAATGCAAATAGCAATCACAATCCAATCTATCATCAACTATAATGCTTCATAATGGCACAACTTCTTAAAGATTTTTAACTCTCAAAAGCAGTACTTCTCAGTGATTGAACTCTATTCAATGTTCTTTTTATTTGATATTCCCAAAAGATTAAATCTAAACTACATAGCACCAATGGTTTTCTGAGGATTCCAGCTGAAACAATTTCATAAAAAACGGTTTATGACAAGAAGCATTTTAGATTTGCCAATCATGTTAAATAATAAAAGCTACATATTTGATGTATTCAATTGACTAAACAATTAACCAGGGTATACATTTATCATATGAACTTAACCATGTGAACACCTCTCATAAAGTTAATGAGTACGACATACATATATAGTACTGAAATATGTGGCATGTACTATGACACATGACAAGCATGCTAGAACATTTTCATTCACTATTATAAAATATATATGGCATGTAAACTTGCATCATAAACACTTCAAGCAAAAATTTTAAAATCCCATGTGAAAAGCATGCTTAAAAAATTGGATGAGTACTGTTGGCATTTTTGCCACATTAAATTTTTTGATAAACTTTGGCCTAAGTATGGAGCTTTAAAGCGGCAAAGAGCATGCGAAGGTGTTCGGTTTTTTGTGGCCTCTAAATGGGGATGAAAAAGTGGATGAAATGAGCTTTGGATATTCCATCATTGCAGATCTTTTCGCTAGCTTTCCGACGATAAATTACAATAGGCGATCGGGTCAGCGGATCAAAAGTTATGGCCCCGAGAAGCAGGACCAGGAAGCTCAATTTCAGGCCAGAAAATTGACTAAGTGTTGGGCCCCGCCCGACGGCGCTGCCCCGCCCGACTGCGCTCATCAATTTGTGCGCAATAGGGCGGAAAGACAGGAAAAGGCTGCTGAAATATTCTAAGTGTCTGGCCCCGCCCGACGGCACTGCCCCGCCCGACTGTGCTCATCAATTTGTGCGCAATAGGGCGGAAAGACAGGAAAAGGCTGCTGAAATATTGTAAGTGTCGGGCCCCGCCCGACGGCGCTGCCCCGCCCGACTGCGCTCATCAATTTGTTCGCAATAGGGCGGAAAGACAGGAAAAGGCTGCTGAAATATTCTAAGTGTCGGGCCCCACCCGACTGCGCTCATCAATTTGTGCGCAATAGGGCGGAAAGACAGGAAAGGTTGTTGAAAAGATTCTAAGGCATGAAGGCCCGCCCAATTGCACTGTTTCCACCCTGCGCTACCGGCTGCGCTCCAGTTTTGTGCGCAGTCGGGCGGGATATAAAATATGAGCTTTAAAGATGATTTCTTCTCCCCATCAGATGCTGACAGGTGTCCAGCCTCGAGATTCGAGTCAAAGATGTGACAGAAGGTGTGCCGCCAGGGTACCGGACAGATGAGCGTGAACTGACATATTGTACCGCGTTTGCCCTCATTCAAACTGACTCGAGGTTTCATCTACCGGATTGCCACGTAGCTGCCAAGTTTTCAGGTGGACCTTGCTGCAAGTACATTCCTTACCCACAGAGGTCAACATCAGCCGCTTTTGTCAGCTTTTGCAGCTTTTGTCAGGTCTGGGATTTTGTGCCCAAAATGTAATCGGGGGGGGGAAATTGCGCTATAAATAGTTGCGCCATATCATTGTATAAGGGTGGAGGGGGGCATATTGCTAGACGACTCGGCTGTGACGGACCACCTTCTAATTAATTCAAAGCATCCTTGGCTCTGCTCCTTGTCTCTGTCTTTTATGCTGCTTTCTGCTAGTATTTCTGCTTCATGTCCATTTACATTTTTGTCTGTCTGAATTCTGAATTCTGGATTTGGGCATTGATGATTATTTGGACCTGGAATACTAAACAGAAGGATACATAGGATAGAATAACAGCTGCATTTTTTGTTACATGCTTTGTTTTAATTGTTGTTGGTTCGGATGTAAATTTGTGATCGTGCTGCTTGTTCTCCCCCCACCCGAGACGCATGATATTTACATCTCTTTCCTGTTCCCTTATCTTTTTCAATATCTTTCCAGTTCCCTTTCCTTTTTTTAATCTCTTTCCTGCACCCTTATCTAAAAACCCCCAAGTAGGTTAGGAAAGGAGTCGGCCTTCTCCGGAGATCGGCACGGGGGGCATCCCTGCCTCCCGTCCTTTCAATGTTGATCTGCGGGTCTAGGGCGCATTGACACACCAAGTCCTTCCCAGGTGGCGGATCTGTGGCCAGCAGTTTCTGGCACGCCCGGTGGGACGAACAATCTCCATATTTTAAGGAAGCCCGAGTTTGGTGAATCTCTGGCTTGCCTTCATCCGGCAAAATCACTCGGCGACTCGAGCGAGTCGAAGATCCAGATTTCTTGATCGCAGGCGCTTTTTTTAAGCTTATAGAAGACACCCCGGAGGAATCAAGGTTTGGTGAGCAGCCTTGACCTCACAAGCGGAGAAATGAATGTTCACCTACAATCTCAATATTTTAAGGAAGCCCGAGTTTGGTGAATCTCTGGCTTGCCTTCATCTGGCAAAATCACCTGGCGACTCTGACTAAGCTAAAATATGGAAGCCCAAGTTGGTCAATCTCTGGCTTGCCTTCATCTGGCAAAATCACCATGGCAAATCCCTCATACTATGCAAAGACCTAGAATGCAGCTGTGTGGAGCTCAAGAGGCAGATCTCATCCAAGGCCAACGATGGGAATATGCAAACACCGCCCAAATGATGAATAATATGGTTGCTTGCAATTTCCATCGGGAGACGGGCCAAGAGGAGGAACAAAATCCAGTGGCAAATTCTGAACACAAAGAGGGCACATTTTTGCACCCTTTTTGTGTCCCAGGGCATAGCACGCAAGCATTCAGCCAAAGCCCAATAAGCATGCCTCACCAGGAGGCTGATCCTGAGGAGACCCCGACAAAAGGCCTATCGTCGGAAAGCTCTTGCTATCGCATCAAGGAGTTGGAGGAACTCGTGCTCGAAAGCCTACAGGTGGTGGACTCTCTAGAGTGGTGGTATAGGCTCCAACCATCACCGCAACCGATACCCGAAGAGGGCTCCCGTGTGGCAAATCTCCTTGCCACATTGTTCATCAATTGTATGGGTACCGGCATGAATGATAACCTGCCACGTTGCACCATGTTCGCGACCTGGCAAACTTTGGGAGGCCAGCCGGACTTCAAAGATCAACTAAAGTACAATCAGATCTGGTCCGGACACTACAGATTCACCGGATAGGCAACCAAAGCTAGATTTGTGTTGGCGGCATGCCAATCATGCCGCAAAATTTTGTGTAAATAATATAAATAAGCCGGCTAGTATGCAAAGTTTCAGTTGTTTTCTTAGTTTGGTTTGTGCATTGTTTTTTTTTAACTGTTCCAAGGGGGCCATGGGTGCCAAGGGTTTGAGAAGGAGGTTGCTGCCGGTAGTGAGTATCAAGAGGACGACGAGGGTGACTCTGTTGCCCAATGGATAAAGTCCTGGGTCCTCACATTAAGGCGAGCTCAATGCCCCGCAAGCCGCCAGGAATGTTGGCATTTTTGCCACATTAATTTTTTTGATAAACTTTGGCCTAAGTATGGAGCTTTAAAGCGGCAAAGAGCATGCGGAGGTGTTCGGGTTTTCGCGGGCCCTAAACGGGGATGAAAAAGTGGATGAAATGAGCTTTGGATATTCAATCATTGCAGATCTTTTCGCTAGCTTTTCGACGATATATTATAATAGGCGATCGGGTCAGCGGATTAAAAGTTATGGCCCCGAGAAGCAGGACCAGGAAGCTCAATTTCGGGACAGAAAATTGACTAAGTGTTGGGCCCGCCCGATTGCGCTGCCCCGCCCGACTGCGGTCATAAATTTGTGCACAATAAGGCGAAAAGACAGGAAAATGCTGCTGAAATATTCTAAGTGTCGGGCCCCGCCCGACTGCGCTGCCCCGCCCGACTACGCTCATCAATTTGTGCACAATAGGGCGGAAAGACAGGAAAAGGCTGCTGAAATATTCTAAGTGTCGGGCCCCGCCCGACTACGCTCATCAATTTGTGCACAATAGGGCGGAAAGACAGGAAAAGGCTGCTGAAATATTCTAAGTGTCGGGCCCCGCCCAACTGCGCTCATCAATTTGTGTGCAATAGGGCGGAAAGACAGGAAAATGCTGCTGAAATATTCTAAGTGTCGGGCCCCGCCCGACTGCGCTCATCAATTTGTGTGCAATAGGACGGAAAGACATGAAAGGCTGTTGAAAAGATTCTAAGGCATGAAGGCCCGCCCAACTGTGTTGTTTCCACCCTGCGCCGCTCGGCTGCGCTCCAGTTTTGTGTGCAGTCGGGCGGGATATAAAATATGAGCTTTAAAGATGATTTCTTCTCCCCATCAGATGCTGACAGGTGTCCAGCCTCGAGATTTGAGTCAAAGATGTGACAGAAGGTGTGCCGCCAGGGTACCGGACAGATGAGCGTGAACTGACATATTGTACCGCGTCTGCCCTCATTCAAACTGACTCGAGGTTTCATCTACCGGATTGCCACGTAGCTGCCAAGTTTTCAGGTGGACCTTGCTGCAAGTACATTCCTTACCCGCAGAGGTCAACATCAGCCGCTTTTGTCAGCTTTTGTAAGGTCTGGGATTCTGTGCCCAAAATGTAATCGGGGGGGAAAATTGTGCTATAAATAGTTGCGCCATATCATTGTATAAAGGTGGAGGGGGGACATATTGCTCGAGGACTCGGCTGCGACAGACCACCTTCTAATTAATTCAAAGCATCCTTGGCTTTGCTCCTTATCTCTGTCTTTGATGCTACTTTCTGCTAGTATTTCTGCTTCATGTCCATTTACATTTCTGTCTGTCTGAATTCTGAATTCTGGATTTGGGCATTGGTGATTATTTGGATCTGGAATACTAAACAGAAGGATACATAGGATAGAATAACAGCTGCAATTTCTGTTACATGCTTTGTTTTAATTGTTGTTGGTTCGGATGCAAATTTGCGATCGTGCTGCTTGTTCTCCCCCCACCCGAGACGCATGATATTTACATCTCTTTCCTGTTCCCTTATCCTTTTCAATCTCTTTCCAGTTCCCTTTACCTTTTTTTATCTCTTTCCTGCACCCTTATCTAAAAACCCCCAAGTAGGTTAGGAAAGGAGTTGGCCTTCTCCGGAGATCGGCACGGGGGGCATCCCTGCCTCCTGTCCTTTCAATGTTGGTCTGCGGGTCTAGGGCGCATTGACACACCAAGTCCTTCCCATGTGGCGGATCCGTGGCCAACAAGTACATGCAACCACAATTAGAAAAATCAAAGAGAAATCGCGATCTCTCAGTTTTTCTCACGCTATTTTGTCCTGGCCAACACAGTTTCTTGAAGCCAAGAAATGGGTGATCATTTGGATAGAAATCGTGCAAAAGATAGCTGATTTCTCACAGGAAAATAGCTATAAATCAAGGAAATGGCTCATTTTTTGCATTTATCTCTCCCCTTCTCCTGACTACAAGTTTGAAGAGGGTAACCAAACATTCTCTAACACATTTGGACAAGAATTTGATAGATTTAACATCTGTTTTTTGAAGATTTCACATCTTCCAACAAATTTCAGAGGTAGAGAATCTGTTTTTTAAGCATTTTTTAGGGTGCTTTAGGTTTTTCTTTCTTTGTTTTCTCTCATCTTTAAAAGTCTCAAACATGGCATCATGGCCTTAATGCCTCTAAGGCCATGTCTTAGACTTTTAACAGTTACCTCTCTTTTTTTTGGAAAAATAGATGGCTTCTTTGGGTGATGGCCAAGGAATAGACAACAATGAGACAAGTCACCTGATTTGAAAACACGGCATAAAAGGGACTTTGCCAACTCAGGTCATCTGTAATTATTGAGGCAAAGACATGAGGGGAGGCATCAATCACCTCAAATACCATCTTGTTGGGGTTCCAACCCACGATGTAATGTCGTGCCAAGCAATGGACGATATAGTCAAAAATGAGGTCAAGGCTTGGCTGGTTGCAAAAGAGGTGAACATGGCAAAAAAGCAAGAGCAAAGAGCAGTTTAAAACTGTTTTACTATGTATTGCATAGGATGGAATTGTTTTCTGTTGAAAGCCTGGAAAGACTTAGTCTTTAGGGATATGGTCTTGATGGTTATGTGGTTTTATGACTGTTTTTTGTGCTGAGTTGTTTGGTTTTTGTTTTAGACCAGAACAAGTGCAGGTTTTGTACTCTGTTTTTCTTTTTAAGTTGAATATAAAAATATTTCATCCTTCAAAGAAATGTAATTATACTCTTTTTATGAAAAATATTAATGAAAACCAACTTTTTGAATCTCTAATTTCTATTTTAAATATTTTTTTGTGAATTAAATTATTTTCTTTGATGTTTTCTTTTTGAGTTTTGGTTGAAGCACCAGGAACTATCCAAACCTTAGGTCGCGTTTTTTCCCTAGTTACGATCTTTCCAACTATGCATGCAATAGATTCCCTGGTATGCATCTTCCAGTAATGACAATTTTATTCAACGTGCATTTACTGAAGTTCCATTGACAAGTAGCTATAGCCATCAACTACAGTAATTGAATATTAATATTGTTTTATAGCTTGAAACATTATCCAATTAGACTATTCTTATAATTAGTCCATAAGATTAGTACCAAACAATAAACATTGAACATAGGAAAGTAAGGATTATTTTCCAACAGATAAGTCCTTCAACTATTAATATCTCATAAGAAAGCAAACACTGACACCATTGCCAACAGGACAGAAAAATGAAGCCCCATAAGCACTAGCTTTCTAACATTTAACCAAAATTGAAAAATCCACATTAGAATATCTGAAGAGTCAACATATACATAGAACCATAAGTAATAGAAATTGCACACAAATGAGAGCTGTGATTTGCAGACTATGGCATGCACTGTCACTTCAGCTGAACGATGCATAAATTAAATTTCTATAGCAAGGAAACAGGGTTTGCGCACCCGGTTGGCTGGGTGCGAGAAACCGCACCCGCATCTGCACCCGCATCTGCACCAGCACTGGGTGCGCGGGTGCGGGAACGGGTGCGGCTGGGCCGAACCCTAGCCGCACCCTGTCTGACAGGGTTCGGCTCAGCCGAACCCTGCGGCCAGTTAGGGTTCGGCCAGCCGAACCCTGCCCTATTTGGGCATTAAAATGCATAATTTTTTTAATTTCTGTTTAGTTATTAGGTGGGCCCAGCCACACCCAGCCCATACGGGCTTTAAAAAAATTGAAAAAAAAATTAATTTTTAAAAAAGTTTATATTTTAAATTTTAAAATTTTAAAGGTTTTTACTTTTTTAATTAAATTAACTTTATATTTTAAAGTTTTTTAATGTTTAGGTGGGCCCAGCCATGGGCCCACCCAGCCCATACGGGCTTTAAAAGAACATAAAAAATAAAACTTAAAACTAAAAGTAAAAGTTAAAAACTTAAAACATTTTAATTTTTTTAATTTTTAAAAGTTTATATGTTAAACTTTTTAGTTTTTAAACTTTTTTATAATAAATATTAAATTATAATTTATAAAGTGGACTCTAATTCATTGTAAAGTGAATTGGAGTCCACTTCTCCTATATAAACCCTTCTCTAAGGTAAAACGGCTTTTCAGATCTACCACCACCAGATCCACAGGAGGAGGGCCTAGAAGATGATGATGAGGAATATGATGAATGAGAGTCAAATATCAGATATTTGATGTCATCTTTGTACATGCACTACTATATATTGTACATGCACTATTTGAGGAGGGCCTATATATTGTTATCTTAAATCTTTTTATGACTTTGACATCCTGTTGAATATCATATATGCTTTTATGATGCCAATGTGTATGATTTATTTATTTATTTTGTAATGTGTATGATTTATAATTTATTTTATTATTTTGGGTAAATATATATATATATATATATATATATATATATATATATTAAAAATTAGCCGCACCCGCACCCGGCGAACCCTATTTTTGGCGGGGGCCGCACCCGCACTCACACCCGCGATTCCCGCCACACCCGCACCCCCGCACCTGGTAACCTTGTTCTATAGTGAAAGTATGAATATATCAATTCTACAGGAACTAAGGATGACAGATAAGCTCTTCACTGATAATAGCTGCTATGTAGTTAGAAATTGAGATGGATTTTTTATTTTTTATTTTTTATTTTTATTTTTATTTCATTAAACATTGATAATACCCCATCAACATAGTTTAAGTAATCCTTCCTTTCTTTTCCTCTGTACTATAATATCATCAAAAAGTCATCAATAAAAAATATCAATACAAACTTTCATAAATGAGGATTGCATATTATATTAATTGTAGAATGGAAAGTTGTTAGAGCATGAGTTAGTCCAAACAGTGTACACTTCAACTCATGATGGCCTTCGTGCGTTCTAAACATCATTTTCACAAAGACTTCTATTCCTATTTTAATTTGATAGTCCCTGCTCGAAGATCCAGTTTGATGGAAGACCTAACATCACGCGGCTAATCTAGCAACTTGTCTATGAATGGACTAGGGAGCTTGTGTTTGATGTTTATTATGTTCAAGACTCCAAAAGAATACATGGTAAGATGCATCTTTCTTTCTCACCACTATAACCAATACCATCTAAGGACTCTTACTTGGTGCAATAACACTGAGATCGAGTAATACTTTAAGTAAATGATTAATACTGACTTTATGATGATAAGGGTA
This sequence comes from Wollemia nobilis, assembly GCA_028583015.1. NCBI lineage: Eukaryota > Viridiplantae > Streptophyta > Pinopsida > Araucariales > Araucariaceae > Wollemia > Wollemia nobilis. The sequence goes on along the minus strand of JAQPPZ010017175.1, from coordinate 866,129 downwards.
ACAATATGTCTATGTTTCATGAAATTTCTGGGATGGAGATGAGCGCAGTGCAAGATGGAAGAGCACGGTCTGGGAAATCAGGACGTGTTTCTAGGAGGTTGGGATAAATTTTTGAGACGTATTTCCCAGATGGCCCCAAAAGCCTAGGACATGTCCCCTTGGAATATACCAATATTCTTTAAAATTAACCAGGGCAGATTCTGGTTGAATCTAGATTGCATGTTTATTAATGATTCAGTTTATTTCTTCGTTGACAATATCTAGCTTCATTGTTAGACTGATTGTGAAACACCAATTTATGCCTGCCAGTGCTTACTTACAAATCATCTTTTCCATTTTATGAGAAGACACGTGCTTTGAACACAAGCCATAGAATCCTTTGTTGATACACTTTTGTCCTTCCATTTAAACACAAATCTGATTTTCACAACTACATCTAAAAAATCCAAGATGCACTAACAATTCAGCTTCTGAGACTAAATCAGCTCCGCCCAAAAACATAGCATAAAAACATTTTTCATGTATAATCACTCATGCTTAGTTCCAGTTTGTGAAATTTGGATTTGCATGAAATGTATCACCCTACCACTGCAACTTCAAACCCTCTAGTTGAATAAACAAACAAATTTAACTATCTATTAGTGGACAAATAAATAAAGTGAAGTGTGTTGCTAGAGTTGACTTAAAACCATAACTTTTTGGATTTTGGTATATTCCATAGTTGAAAAAATTGGAATCGGATCGGAATTGGCATGGAAAAAGAATCAGGAAAAATTGGGAATTGGCAAAAAAATCAGGAAAATTCGGCCATAAAGAAAACGAAGAAAATGCAAATTTTCAATGAAAAAAGCTTTTTTCATGCATATCACAACTTTTTGGAAAAGAAAAAGGCAAAGATTGCCTATTTAAAAAAAAAAAAGAGTTTCGATGTGATTTGAATCGGTAACCCTGCTGAATCGGAAAAAATTGGATCGGATCGGGATTTTCTTAACTATGATATATCCTTAAACTTTCAATATTTGTCATTGCGTAATATTTCTGATTGCCATAGTCAGAATGACCAGTTGATTATAATCGCATGCTGAATCATAATCTGACTCCTGCTACCATTTGAATCAATATCTTCAGCATCCTGTCATTAAAATGTATAAATTTCATTAAATTTTGAGATTTATGCGGCCTTTGAAAGTCTAGCCCATTCTTAATTCTCTTATATTTTTTTCTGATTAGACCAATGTTGATAAGGAGGTTTATATTCAAACTGTCAAATCTAAGCCTATATTTGGGAATTATTGGTTCAAAAGCATCATTTTTGTCTTTGTTTTGAAAACTTATGCTCATATCTTTGTGCTGAATGAATAGTGTCCTATGAAAATAAATCATTTTATTCTGGAATCCCACCACGTCCTTGATATTATTGATGTTAGTTATGATGTATTGTAGTTCATTCTTTAGGGATGAAATGCATTCATGCATTGTAGTAATGCTTTAGATATAGTTATTAAGGGTCCTCGAGAGGTTCTATTAATAAAGACCGGAGTCGTGTCATTCACTTAGGGTATTTTCTCAAGCATTATTTTTTTAGGGTATTTTTTTGTTCCTCTCTCTCTCTTTGTATATAAATAGTCTCTTTGATATATATATATATATAGAAATATCAAATCATTCATCAACATGTAGAAACATCAAATCATTCATCCACAGATAATAATTCACAAAAATAATCCACAAAATGAGACACATATATAGATAATAACCTTATGGTAGGGCAACACCATCAATACTCCTTAAGAAAGGAATAACTCCACCTGATCTCCCCAAATGAGAGCGCCAATTGGAGAGGACAAGGTCTCATAAGCCACTTATGTAATATAATAATATAATCAACCTTGGGTTAAGTGTGGCCCATGCCAACTATCCATAATACCCTTATACAATATAATATCATATCCCCATAGGTATTCCTAGGTACCATAGCAATTTTTCCCCATTTTTTCCCCTTTTTAAAATATTTTATCGTTATTAGAAAGTTATTTTCTGTAAACTTTATTGGAACTCTTAAAAGTTTTAATTAACTTCTCTCTCTCTTTATTACCAGTTAGAATTTTTTAAAAAAATTGATTGGTAAATACCCCCTTTAGTGGGCGTAATCTTTGGCTTAGTTGCAGCAACTGTGGGGTTATCTCTTCTACCAAATTTACCAAGGATTTGCACCTGGCCAAATCTATTGGGATATGACACGCCCACACTTGGATGTGGTAGCTTACCCAATTAACTCTTAACATTTGAGCAATTGTGCATGTCACCTAGGGAGGTTTGAATATGGGTTTCAACACTGGAAGCCCATCTTTGAACCACTTGAGCTTATCCCATTTAATTTTCATACTTGGATTTTTAATTTTAGTAGTAATCCTTTTTTAAAAGGCTTTTTAAACCTTATGCTTTGAAACTAATTACAAGGCCAGTTGCCATATACATTTTTAGAAAGGCACAACTCTTCAAGTAGACAAAGGACTTGATGCCAGCTTGCCTCTTCATTAAATGCTCCAAATGGCCTATGTTGGAAGCAATTCTACACAAATGGCCTACATTTGACACAACTCTGCATCTTAAAAGAAGGGTGCCCTTGCCTTCTTTATGTTATGAAAACCAAACACACAAAGAAACCAAGAACACAAGAAAATACTTCATTCAATAAAATTATAATATGAAGAGAGCAATTCTCTTTATAGGAAAGGAATGACATAAACATCAACCCTAAAATGACCTAAGAGTACTTTGTCATTAATACAACACTAAGCATAAATTAAACAAAGTAAAAAGGAACTTTATTATTATGCTCAAGTCTATAGTCTAGATGACCATTATATCATATCTAACATCCTCCCTTAATGGTAATTCTACAAAATACACCAAGTTTATCTCTAACTTTTACAAATTTGTCTCAGCCATTTGGTCAGAATGTTTGTCATCTGGTCTTAGGTAGAACAGTTTGCAACTCAACTACTCTAACTTCTACAAGTTGTCGAATGAAGAGACAACGAACATCAACATGTTTGGTTTGCTCATGAAAGAGGGGGTTATTTGCTAGCTTGAGAACCCCCTAGTTGTCACAGAAAAGTAGAGTGGACTCATTCTGATGAACCTTCAAATCTCCAAGTATTCTTTTGACCCAAACTGCTTCACATGTTACTTTCACTGTTGCTCTGTACTCTGCTTCTGTAGATGAAAGAGAAACATGTTGTTTTTTGTTGATCCAAGAATTCATCCCTGTCCCAAGACTTAACAAATAACCTATTGTGGACTTCCTATCATCCACAAATCCTGTCCAATCTGAGTCTGAATAGCAACATAACATAAACTTCTTGCTTCTTCCATACCGAAATCTGTTGTTCCTTTTACAAATATTAGGACTCTCTTTGTTGTCATCCAACTTTCTGCTTTTGAAGCTGTCATAAATCAAGAGATACGGCCAATTGCAGAGCTCAAGTCAGGCCTAGTGGCGTAAGATAGATCCAGTTGCCCTCTAGTTGCTTGTAGATTAATTCATTGATTGCCTTTGATTTAGTTTGGGCTTAAAGTTTCAGCCCTTTCTGTTAAATCTTAATGCTTCAAAATGATTGTATTTTGGTAGTGAAGGGTATTTAAGTACATAGGATGTCTAATTTAGGCATAAAAAACCTTCAAACAAACTTGTAACTATCTTGTCCTATACTACATGCATGTACCTTGTGAGGGGTGGTTATACCACTTGACTTCTCACATGGTCTATGATGTACTAACTCCTAACAATTTCTCCATAGGAGTAGATGAGATTTTGCAACCTGCCATCCTGAACTTGTCTAACAAACTTTTGGTATATTTCATTTGTGAAGCAAGAATATGTTATGTTAGCGTACTGTTATATTTTGTTTATTTGTTAACAAAACATAGCATCTAGTTGTTAACTAGTTGCAGCGGCATCCTGTTGAGATGCGCCCATTCCGGGCTAATCCAGGAAGTCCGTTTGTTAGATTGTATTATTTATACTCCCCTGCAATAATTCAAACTATTCGTTTTTCATAACATGGCATCAGAGCCAGTGGCGTGAAGAGAAAGGCTGGAGGCGGAGAAGGTTGCTGTGCTGGGAGCAAGTTGTTGTTGGGACATGATTTTTTTTCTTTCATGCCATTGCGTGATAAATTAAAAAAAAAAATTTCGCAGGCCGCTGGAACAGAGGAGTGGAACTGAGGAGAGGGGCGCAGGCCGCTCCACCCCCCCGCGCAGCTACGCGCAGGCAGCCTGAGCCTCGCGCGATTTGAAAAAAAAAATCGCGCATCCACGCGACAAAGGGAAGGGCTGGAGGCAGCGCAGCACGTACGTCCGCGTGCTGCCCCCCTACCCCTCGCTGAGCGCACGTCGCGGGAGACGTAGCGCGCAGCGCCAGACCGCGCCGAGCGGGGTCCGTCCCCCCCGCTGAGCGCACGTCGCGGGAGAGGTAGCACGCAGCGCCAGACCGCGACGCGCGCACGTCGCGGGAGAGGTAGCGCGCAGCGCCAGACCGCGACGCGCGGGGTCCCCCCCCCCCCGCTGAGCACACGTCATGGGAGACATAGCACGCAGCGCCAGACTGCGACGCACGGGGTCCCCCCCCGTTGGAGGACGCAGTGCACTCTGCGCGCGTCCCCCGCGGCTGGAATGCCCCCCCCGCAGCGTGTAACGCGCGGCGAATTTAAAAAAAAAAAAAACGCCTGCGCAGCCGTGGCCACAACAGGACGCTGCGGCAAGAGCCACAGCGGGCTCGGGAAGCAAAGAGGAGGACGGGAGAGCACGGGAGGAGTTGCAGACTGAGGACCCTCCTCAAATACGAGGGGGCCCTTTCTCCTCCCAGATCAGCCCACGGGCTCACTGGCAAGTGAGCTGCGTGGTGGGTTCCGGGAACCCAGCAGTCGGGGGTTCAAATCCCGCCGACTCCCCCCTTGCAAAGGTATAATTTTTTTCTCAAAGGTTTTATAATTATTATTTTTTTTAGTTAAAATTTTTTAATTTTAATTTATTTTTTAATAGTTTTAAAACTTTATAAATTAAAATTTAATTTTAATTTATTTTTCATAAGTTTTTAAAACTATATAAATTAAAATTATTTATTTTAACTTTAAATACATAATAATTATTAAAATGCTTTGTTAAAGAGATTTTTTTTAAGGGGGGATATTTTTTTCAAAAAATCAAAGGGGGAATGTGAGTAATTTTCTGAAAAATAGCAATTTGGCGAATTGTAAAAGGTGCATTTTCGGCTATGTCCGACACCTTAGGGTTTCATTCTGTGGGCATTTTTTTGATGTATGATGCATTTTCATTTCTATGCACTACTTCATTAAAATATAAATCACTCCCTAAGTCCCCGGAATAATTAAAAACCCATCCGTGCAATTTATTGCACTGCAGCGTTCGGTATTTGTGATACCTCTGGCCAGCACTTACAGGTAAAGTTGTCGTGATTGGGCTACTGTATCCGCCGCCTAATATAGCTGCTACAACGACGTCTGAGCTTGTTCTCTATAAATCGTCGGGGAGGAATAAGTACGCCATTTTTGCATTTTTTTACTCCATCCACTACCCTTAATCGCTCTTGTGTTTAGGCGTAAATCCCGACGAAGTATTCTTCATAGTGTTTAGGGGAAGTTACGCCCCACGCATGAGAAGAATCTTCTATGGTAGGTGCCATCAACAAGGCGATTCCCTTTCGGTACCGCTTATGTTCCACGTATCGTATGATCTCTAAAACTCACCTATAGTCTCCCTCACGTAAGGGCGGGTGATTTTTGTTGATCTTTCTAAATACCTATAGTTTCCCTCACGTAAGGGCGGGTATTTTGTACGGTATAACGGCCTAGCAAAAGGTATATCGAAAGGGGGACCAATTGGTGATATAAGGAACCTTCACTATGGCCGCTGTTGCAAAGTTGATGACTGATCCTCATCAGTTATTGAAAGGTCCAAATTATACACCATGGAAACATAAGATGAAGGCAATTCTCCAAATGGAAGATTTGTGGGATATTGTTACTGGAGTAACAACTAGGCCTTCACCAACAGCAGGATCCACAGGTCCTTCCGCAGATCAGATAGCTTTTGACAAGAAAGACAGTCGAGCAAAGGTGCTCATTTTGTTTGTCTGTTTCAGATGAAGTGCAACCTCATATAGCTGACAAAGCAAGTGGTAAAGAGGCATGGGATGCCCTTAGAACCATCTATGAGGGAAAGAATGATTCCACCATTCTTCATCTTCAACAACAACTTCATAACCCGAGTTTGAGACAGGGTGAAACAGCTTGAACTCTTCTACGTGCAGAGTGTCTGAATTGAAAGAGAAATTGAATTCTTTGGGAGATACTGTGGACGAAAAGCTTCTCATTTCACTTGTGATGAGAGCTTTGCCTTCTTCATTTGATATGTTGATCACCTCCATCCAGGTGTCTCAACGACAAATTACCTACATCGAGTTGGTCAATCTGCTTCAACAACAGGAGGCACGCCAACTTCACAAGGATGATTCTTCCAATACAGCCCTATACACCAACAGGCGGGGTTCTAGGAAGAAAGGTAATGGGCAAAAAGGAGGCAACTTTCGTGAAAGGAGGAAATTCTCAACAGGATACGAAAGGAAAAGGCAAACAACCTCAACGAAGAAGAGGTGGTGCAAGATCCGTGAGAAAGACAACCATGACACCAACAGGTGTTGGCATAAGAACAAGCAGAAAGGCCAAAACAAACCACAAAATAAAAACAAGCAACCCCGGTGAATGTTGTTGTTGAAGAATCCGACTCGGATTCCGAATGGGCACACAAGGTGCTCATGACTACCAGAGATTCCACACAGAGGGATCCCGTTTGGTATGTCGATTCCGGAGCTAGCAAACATATGATCGGCGACGGATCGTGGTTTGAATCATTTGTGGCCAAAGAGGGCAAACCTCGTCACCATTGTCGATGATAAAACCTACGGGGTTCGGGGAGAGGGTACGGTTTCAGCCACTCTTCCCGATGGCAAGTGTTAGATTGACAAAGTCCTCTATGTTCCGGGATTGGCTAACAATTTGTTGTCAGTCACACAAATCCTGGATAGAAATATGGTTGTCAACTTTCGTGTTGAGAATGGCAAGAAGTGTTGTACTATTACTAGGAAGGGTAAGCAGATTGCAACAGCTTCATATAAGCACGACTTATTTGCCCTAGATGCTATCTCTACTCCACATGTTGCCATGACTGTCTCTACCAAGGAGGCAACTTCCCTATGGCACAAGAGATATGGGCATCTTAGTTCTGGCTACTTACTTGAGCTCAGTAAGTATGAGATGGTAAAGGGTCTTCCTTCCCTTTCTGCCACATTGCCAGTGTGCTCTGACTGCTAGCGTGAAAGCAACATAGAGTACCATTTGAGAAGAGCTCAACAAGAGCACGAAAACCTCCGGAGTTAATTCACACCGATCTGTGCGGTCCTTTCACACCCAACAGTTGTGGAGGGAAGAGGTACTTTCGGTTATTCGTAGATAACTACTCACGAAAGATGTGGGTTTTCTTTCTCCAACTGAAATCCGAAGCTTTCGCATTCTTCCAAGCAGTTCAAGAAATCCGTTGAGAAGGAGTCAGGAGCTTCTATTAAAACCCTCCGCTCAGATCGAGGGGGGGAGTTTACCTCTAATGAATTTTCTGCATTCTTAGATAAGCATGGAATCAAGAGACAGTTAACAATCGCCTATACTCCTCAACAGAAATGGAGTTGCTGAGAGAAGGAACCGTTCTATCATGGAAATGGTTCGTTGTATGCTCACAGGAGCTACTCTTGGGCAACAATATTGGGCAAAAGTTGTCACCACTGCAGTATATCTGTTGAATAGGGCACCCACAAAGGCCCTAAAAGGAATGACTCCACAGGAAGCATGGAGTGGTCGAAAACCCTCCATATCTCATCTACGTATTTTCGGATGTCACGCTTTCATGCACATACCGAAAGAGAAAAGGAAGAAGCTAGATGAGAAAACACTGAGATGTATTTTTCTTGGTTATGATGAGCACTCTAAAGGATATCGTTTGATAGATCCTTTGACCAAGAAAATTCATGTCAGCAGAGATGTTGTCTTTGATGAAGCTTTCACATCACAGAGCACATCTAAAGTACACCTAGATCTTGTGGAATCTAAGGAAGAGAAGATTCCTTCGTCAACACAGACAGGAGGTCCTTCTACATCTTCTTCAACACCACCGAAGAAGAACCCAAAATGGTGTACAAATACAATCAGAGACGCAAATTTATCCACTCCTCCCAATTTGAACTTGGATAGACCTCGTACACGAAGTATGGCTCAAAAGGAAAAAGAAGCCAAAGAAACTGGTGAGGTTGATGATCTTTGTCAATCTTTTGAGGAACTTTCTGTAACTCCAAGTACAGAAGTAGAGGATATGGATATTGATGATGACAGGGCGTTCATGTCTACCATAGATGATCTTGAACCTGCATCAGTGCAAGATGCTCTCAGTGAGCCTCAGTGGAAGGCCGCTATGGATACAGAGTATGAGTCTTTGATGAAAAATAAAACTTGGAAGCTTGTTGATCTGCCGCATGGAAAGAAACCCATTGGCTGCAAATGGGTATATAAAGTCAAGTACAAGGCGGATGGAACAATTGATAAGCATAAGGCCCGTCTTGTTGCAAAGGGCTATGCTCAAAAGGAAGGCATTGACTACGAGGAAACTTTTGCACCTACTGCTCGGATGACCACAATTCGGGTTATGTGTGCTATGGCAGCACAATATGGGTGGAAAGTTCACCAAATGGATGTCAAAAGTGCCTTTCTAAATGGTGATCTCCAAGAAGAAGTCTACATGACTCAGCCAGAAGGATTTGAAGTGGAAGGCCAAGAGCAGAAGGTTTGCAAATTGGTCAAATCCTTATATGGTCTGAAACAAGCTCCTCGAGCTTGGTATATAAAAATGGACAATCACCTTATGCAGCATGGATTTAAGAGATGTCCGTCAGATGCAAACCTCTATTTCAAGAAACATGGTTCTGAGATAGTGTTGCTTGTACTCTATGTGGATGATCTGCTCATTACAAGGAGTTCAGAAACTATGATCTCTATCGTCAAAAGAAACTTGTGTAAATCTTTTGAGATGACAGATCTCGGACTTCTCCATTACTTGTCTTGGTCTGGAATTCAGCCAGAAGGAGCACTCCATCAAAGTGTCTCAGAAAAAATATGCCAAGACATTGCTGGAAAAATATCGCATGATTGATTGCAAGCCAATGGCAACTCCGATGGAGAATGGACTTCGATTATCGCGATATGATGATTCACCTCGGGTAGATGGTACTCTCTATCGACACTTGATTGGGAGTCTCATATATCCGACCAATACTAGGCCGGATCTCGTATTTGCTCGTCAACTATCTTTCGAGGTTCATGCAGGAGCCTAAGACCACTCATTGGAAAGCAACAAAACGTGTTCTTCACTATGTCCGTGGTACTATGGAATATGGCCTAGAATACAAGAGGAACAACAAATTCTTCTTGCAAGGATACACGGACTCCGACTATGCCGGATCATTTGATGATCGCAAGTCAACTTCCGGATACATTTTTCATCCGGGATCCGGTCCTGTCTCTTGGCACGACAAGAAGCAACAGTGGTTGCTATTTCATCAACGAGAGGCAGAGTATCGCGCCGCACGTGAAGCCGTGTGCGAAGTGATATGGTTACGTCGCATTCTCGACAAGTATGGGCCATCCATCAAAATCTCCAATACACTTGTTTTGCGACAATCAGTGGTGTTCTAACCTCGTCAAGAATCCAGTCCATCATGAAAGAAAAAAGCACATTGACACACAATGTCATTTCATTCGAGATGAAGTTCCAAAGCACCGAATTCAGCTTCAGCACATTCCCACCGATGCTCAAGTTGCAGACATTTTCACTAAGGCACTTGCACGTGTCAAATTTGAATTGTTTCGCAGCTCTCTTTGTATTGCAAAATGATGTAAGGGGATGTTAGTATAGCTATTAGTTATTACATTACCCAAATAATGTAATAAAGGGGGATGTTAGCGTACTGTTATATTTTGTTTATTTGTTAACAAAACATAGCATCTAGTTGTTAACTAGTTGCAGCGGCATCCTGTTGAGATGCGCCCATTCCGGGCTAATCCAGGAAGTCCGTTTGTTAGTTGTATTATTTATACTCCCCTGCAATAATTCAAACTGTTCGTTTTTCATAACAATTCTTTTTGCCAAACTTCTACACTTAAGCAATAATGTAGGAGGCCTAAATCTGTCGTCAAAAGCTGAAAATAGATCCGATTTTACCTTTGAAATAGGTCCAACCCTGCTACCTGTAATGATGATGTCATCTAGATATATGACAAGAATTACTATACCATCATCCATGCTTTTGACTTATAAGTTGTGAACCAAAAGACTTATTTTGAAACATTGTTCACCCAGATATTTATCAATTTTTATGTACCTATCCCTGGGGCTTGTTTCAAACTATAGAAAGCTTTCATCAATCTGCAAACCAGATGTTCCTTTCCTGGATACTGAAATCCCTGTGGTTGGTGCATTTAGACTGCTTCCTCTAAATCTTCATTGAGAAAGCCACTTTTCACATCCATTTTGTACAGTTTCCATCCAAATTGTGCTTCCATGGCTAAAACCAAGCAGATTGTGCCCATCTTGTCATAGGATCAAAGGTCTCCTCGTAATCAATCCCTTTTGTCTGAGCAAAGCCCTTTGCGACCAGCCTTGCTTTGTGCTCGTCAAGCATCCCATATGCTTTGTACTTGACTTTATAGACCCGGTTGCACCCAATGGGTTTCTTTCTGCAAGGTAGCTCTATGAGAGCCCATGTTTGATTTTTCATCAAGGTCTCATGTTCAGCTTTCATATACCTAAGGCTCAAATAAGTGGTTAAGGTTATCTGTTAAAGCATATTTCACTATACCAGATGTCTTACTTCTCTTTGGTCTTCCTTCCATGCTCATATCAGGGAGCTCATCCAACCAAACATCACCATAGGTGTTGTAATACCATTTTGGTCTTTTCTGTGGCTTCCCCTCCTCCAAATCAGTGTTGTTATCTTGCTGATTTGAGGTATTTGCAGCAGCTTTTTGGCTGGAAATTTCATGAGAATCATCCTCCTCAGAACTATCCTCCCCTTCAGGTTGATTTGTCTAATGCATCATAACTGACTTTTCAGCCAATGCATCTTTATTTCCAGCAACTTACAGATTTGATTTTTTGTTTTGTTGTTGCTTGGAACAACTCTGCACTTAATCAACCACCACATCCTGACTAAAGCATACTTTGTTAGTTTCAACACCAACCAACCAATATGCTTTATGATTGTCATTGTAACCTGTGAGGATCATTTTCTTGAGTTTTGCATCATAATTGGTTCATTTTTCTTTAGGAACATATACAACTGGATTAAAAATCATTGAGATGACTATGTGTTTTCATCTAGACCATGCTTCTTCTGGAGTCTTGTTGTGTACCACTTTTGCTGGAGACCAATTGAGCAGATACATTGATGTGTGTATCACGTCTGCCCAATATTTATTAGAAACAGACTCATTCACTAACATACACCTCGCCATCTCCACAATGGGATTTTGTCTCTCTATCACTCCATTTTGTTGTGGAATTTAGGGTGTTGTGTATTGCCTCCAAATGCCTTCTTGAGTATATAAAACAAAATCATTAGAGATAAATTCTTGTTGGCATTCTTGCAACATTGATGTCCTCTGTACATTTTTTACTGTTCAGTAACTTCTCCTTCCCTGAAGCTTTCTTCTTTGTACAGAATGTATTTTCTCTTTCCTACTTTCTCTGTCAGAATTTGTCAGTTGTGCCCAAGGGCTGGTGCAGTTTTCTGTTCATTCAACATGCAGGGTCCTTACCTTGTCAAGGGCGAAGGTAGTTTCACGCCATGTCTCCAGGCGCAAGTTTGTTTCAGGGCAAAAGTAGAGCGCAAGCCCATTTCAAGCCAGAGAGCAGCAAAGGCCAGTTTCGGGAGAGAAAACGTAAGAGCGCCCATGCCTTTTCGCCCTGTCTGGAGAGCGCAAGGCAATTTCGGGCCTTGACTGAGCGCAGCTGCAGTTTTAGAAGAAAAATGCTAAGTGCAACAAGGTGTTTTCGCCCTATCAGAGGAGCGCAATGCCTTTTCGCCCTGTCTGAAGAGCGAATGGCCCTTTGACTTTTCCACAGGGCACAGCAGCAATTTTCAAAGGAAAATGCTAAGTATGGACTGCCAAGGGCGCAAGCGCCTTTGACTTTTCAACTCTGGCGCTGCTCCCGAGGCCCTAAGGTGCTTCGCTCCAGTTTCCCAGCGCAATCCCTTTTCGGAGCTGGAAGGAGAGAAATGGGCTTTGACTTTTCAAAGGCACTACTCATCGGACAGAAAAAATGCTAAGTGTTGAAACAGTTGTTTCACTTTGTTTTTCAAGCGCAAAGCCAATTTGGAGCAAGTGGGAGCGCACTGACCTTTGACTTTTCACTGCTCCCACTACTCCGAGACGTTTCGCTTCATCTTTCTAGCGCAAGGCGATTTCAAGCCTGCCAAAGGCGCAAGCGCCTTTGACTTTTCCGCGCCAACACACCTCCCAAAGCTCCAAGGCCTGTTCGCTTCAGTTTTCTAGCGCAAAGCATTTTCGCTCCAGGCCACAGCGCAAGCGCCTTTGACCTTTCAAATCCAGCACCCCCTCTAATGCAGCAAGGCATTTTGCTGCAGTTTTTGAGCGCAAAGCATTTTTGGACCCAAGTAGGAGCACTTAACCCTTTGACCTTTCCACTCTGGCGCCACTCCCGAGGCTGCAAGGCAGTGCAATGAACTTTGACTTTTCAACGCCTACGTTGCTCTCAAGATGCCAACTCGTTTCGCTGCAGTTTTGGAGCGCAAGCCCATTTCGGGCCAAGAAACAACGAAACGTGGGTGAGGCTTGCATCTGGCGCACCTGTTTCAGTCCAACCCTCCCTGCCTCAGCCAAAACTCCTCAGAAGTGCCTCTCATCGACGAAACAAGGTGCATCCTTATCCATCCAAGCATAGTCGGTCTGAGAAGCTTCCAGATTTGATGCCCCCGGATTTCAGAATCCGATCTTTCTTTGAAGCGGTTCCAGCAAGCGAGGAGGCGGCGCCAACAAGTTAAACCTGTCAGCTCATTGAAGAGGCACAACTGCATTCCAGTGAGTCATCCAATTTTAGGCCATTCCTCATTACTGTTTGATGAGTGCTCTTTTCTCAAATCTTATCCTTACTGCCACCGCAATGTTTTGTGGGTGTGCATTTATGTTTCAAGCGGCAGAATTCTCTGTAAAGGTCGGCAATTCTATTGTAAAAGGATGGACGTTTTGCTATAAGCTTGTTGTAACTTGAATTCTGCTATCAATACAGAGAATGTTTGGCTCTAATTCTGGACTTCTCTTTATGTGTATGTCTTCTATCTTATATTTCTATTAAATTCTCTGCTTTATTTGTGGGTTATAATTCTATGTCTAGATTTGACTCCCGATAGAGGGTGAACGCTGGAATAATTTTGGAGATTGCACAATGTAAGATACCTGGTTTTAATTTCTGTTAGTTTTTTGTGTTGAGTGCTATTTGATTCAACGTGCAACTAAGTTATCGTGTTGCTTGTCCATCACCCCTGTTCAACTTGGCCTGAGGCTATATTTCCCATCCCTTTCAATCATTTCCATTTCTTTCCTGTTCCTTAATCTCAAAACCCAAGTTAGAATAGAAAGGGAACCAGCCCTCTCTGAATATTGGCATGGGAGGCATTTCTTCCTTTAGGCCTTTCAATGCTGTCCGGGTCTAGGGCGCATGAATGAAACATTTCACACCTAAGGCGGATTCTTGACCAACAGTTTCTGGCACGCCCGGTGGGACCCAATGTCGTTTCGCCCAAGTTGGCGAGCACAAGGCAATTTCGCGCCAAGAGAGAAAGCCCCTTTGCCTTTTCTCGCCCCGACATCACTCCCAAGGCAGCCTTTCCCTCCATTTTGAGGGCGCAACTCAATTTCGGGGGTTACATGAGCGAATGGGCCTTTCGCTCCACTCCTTAGGCGAAAGCTATTTCTCTTGCTCCTAGAAAATGATGAAAACGTGTTTAAAGCGAGGGTGAATTTCGCTTTCTCCAATAGCACGGGCCCACAGTCCAAGATAATGCCTAGCGAGCACACGCCCCGAGGAAGGCCATTGGGGCCAGAAATCGCATATGGAGATTTAAAAAGGGCAGTGCGTTGCGTCTTCCAAGGAAGATTTCGGCCCCGTGCAATAATTCATCATTGGGAGGTGCGCTCAACAAACTGAGTAACGCGCAAGAGATCCAGGCATTTACTCCGCCCAAATGCCATTAATACGGTGGGTAAATGGCTGTGCTATAAAAAGACCATCGTTGCGCCTCAATTTAACTCAAAGAAATTATTGGAGGTTTTGTTGCAACACTATTTGCCTGAATCAGAGTGAGAGAATTTGTAATGTCCAACTCCCATTTGAACACCAAATTTCTGCCCTTGTTTTGAATTTTTTTGGTTTTTTGTATTGTTTGTGATTTTATGTGTTTTAACAACTTCAGAGGTGCCAACTTTAAACTTGTACAGCTTTTAATCTATGCACCCAAAAAAATCTACAAACTTGGGAATAGCAAGATACACCTCAATCTTCAAATTTACCAAAGGAATTTGCAAGATTCAATCATATCCAAAAACTATGAATTTTTGAAGTTGGCTAGATTAACACTGTTTACCAACAAATTACAGCTAACTGGAAATGAGCATGATTTTCAAAATACTTATCCAAAATGACATGAAATTCGGGCACAAGATATTACAAACATAAATCTCAAAACCCTTTTAACAAAATTGCATAAAAGTGAAAGTACCAAGAGATTCGCAAATCTGGAATTTTCTAGAATTTGCAACAGCAACACTGGAACTCTATTATTTCATTCACTTCATCAAAAATATAACATTCTCCAGCAAGATAATACAAAGTATGGCGAATACAATGCTAGGTGCCAATTGATAGAAGTCAGAAAGGCGACCAAAGAAGGGGTGTTTTTTTTGCACAAATAAACCCCACGTACTTCCTTCACTGGTACGGCCAACAGGCTGTAAAGTATGACTGCCTAAGGAATGTCTCAAAGTGCCACGAACTCTGCTGGAATAGTTCCACACTGCTACGGTTGGGCAAAATGACCAATGTCTCTAAACCACCAATGAAACCCTAGCCCAAATCGCTATGTAAATGCATAAAAATATCTGCAATTAGGGCGGCTAAGCTGGAATAGATGATAGGAAATGAATACCATGGCAAACTCTTACAAATCTTGTCAATCTCCTCAAAACCCCAACTGAAATCTGCAAACAATAAGCACAAAATGCAACCTCTGATATAAGATTGCCCTAGAGCACCCTGAGAGTGTCTTCCAACTCCGAAAGTGTTGATCCTGAAGGTGGTTTCCATCACCTACAAACAAAATCTGCAAAGAGAACCCTCTGCAAATCCTTCTTCTCTCCAAACAAGAATACTCAAATGCCAAAGATGAACAAATGAAGTTCTCTTTCTCTTTTTATTTCAATCCCCCAAAAAGGTCGGCGAAATAGAGGAGGTATTTGTTTTTTTTTTAATTTTAATTCATTTCATTTTCCTTATGTCCTCAAGGGGTCGTACCACCTCATGACCCACTTAATTTAATTCTTTATTTAGCTCCCTTTCTTTTAAGTGGCTATAAGGCCCCCTTAACATTAAAATATGAATTTATAAAGTAAAACTATGTTATATCAATTAAATATAACATATTAAACTTTACACATTAAAATCTCGGACCTCCATTGATCAAACCATCAAACCAAATATAGAAATGGATACCCATTTGGCCATACTGCTTAGACGTAACATCCGTTTTCCAAGAAATCTGCTCCCGATTGACTTACTAAAAATAGTAAGTCCCCCGAATCATCGCTAGAAATGGTCCTGTAAGCTGACAATTGGAAATGCAAAACGTCCAACAGTAACATCTCATCACCTGGTGGTCCCTAAACACACGACACTGCCTACGAAACCCCATGAATAGGCAAGTCCACTCTACACTCTGAAGTTGACTAAGATGGGGACATTACAGTCCTCCCTCCCTGAAATTGCTTGTCCTCAAGCAATGTTGTCTCAACATCAAATTTGCCCAACTGAACCAAGCTGAAACCAGATGTGATCCTAGGGTCCCATAACAACCTCAAAAAAATTCCACCACGCTGATGCTGCACCACTCTGATCACAATAGGAAAAACACTGTGCTCAGACTGCACTCCCGGCTCCTGCAACCCAATAATAAACTCATCCTCATAATCTAAACTGATATGCCTGTAAGGACTGAGCTCAATGTCGTGAGAAGTCTCATGCCCCAACATCACTGAGTGAAGAACTCCCGTAATCCTTCTAATCAACCAGATTCTGCGCACTTGAGAATACAATCTGCTTAACAAAGTAACATAATACTCAATAGAACTCACCACAGCGATCCAACAAAGATGCTGATCAATCATCCATAGGTGGCTGATATAGAAGAGGACAGCAGTATTAATTCTGGAAATGATCAACCAGGAAATGCATCTGTCATCGAAATCAACAAACACCATATTGACACTGAATCTCCCAGTGTCAAGTGAATGAACCAAAACAGCCCAACACTCCCAATCAGCAGCAAACAAATGAGTAATATCAGAAGAAATATCAATCATCAACATGAAGTGGTTGCAACCACACTCACAAGATGTCCAAAAATGAAGATATATCCCGCTGTCCAAAGCTAAAATAAGCATCTCAAAGTCTGATTTTAGAAAAATCAGCGTACCACATGAGTAACCACTGCTGCAAATAAGAAATCGGTCATCTAAAATGAAAAACCCCACCTAAAGACAGATTGAGTAAAATTTGGGACTATGTGTTCATCAAAACGAGCGTGGAGAAGTTGCGCAAGACAGTTGAACTCATGCTCACAAAAGTATCTACCGAAAGTGGGCGAACGACCGCCTATCATTCCCACCTATACTGGTACCTGTGCACCACTGCCCAGAATTGGTACACGCCATCGCCAAATTCTATGACCCTCTGACCAGGACGATCCGGGACGCCAAAAAGAAGAAGTTGTTTGCCCTCTTTACCGAGGATATGCAGGAGGCTTTCACCTATGGAGAAAATCCCCGTAGGGACTTCATAGTCAGAAGAATTAGTTGTACCGAGCAGACTGAAAGGTACACCAACACGGTACAAATGCGCTAGTTCATGGATACGCAACTGAAGGAAAAGCCAAATTTGCCCGGAGAATTGCCAGACCTGCCTAAATCCTTGAAGGCATTTAAACACCCTGACTTGTACTCAATGTTGGCGTGGGTTATGGGGTTGTCCACGGATGCGACAGTGTATAAGTGGCAGGTTTCACTTGTCGAGTGCATTTCACATGGCGAGTTCTACTCGCCCGCCACTATGAAGCCGGGTACCAAGCCCATATTTTTCGACTGGGCGGAATGGGTGGCACGGCAAATGCACTTCCAGCTGATCGATGTGCAGAGTGGGAAAGACATGACATTCCAACCCTGCTCTTTTCTTGCGTGGTATTTCTTCTACCACATGCACAACCGCTTTGCTTTCATCGACACAACCCACATAAATGGAGAAGGCAAGGTGCTCCCTGTTTATCAGTGGAGTCAGAGTCTGTCAAGACGCGAGTCCTATTATAATTTCAACAGGATGTTCCTCGGTCCGGCCCTGGAGCTTATTGACGACATCTACGAGCGAGTGCCGAGAAATATGAGAGATGAAGTAGTGCAGGGGGATCTCGGCGATGTTTTCCAACTCACTCAGGGCCTCGTCATAATCTACGGGTTTACTAGAAAACCCTTCCTATTGCCATACTACACGACGGAATACTTGTTTGCCCTCGAAGTCGCCCGACAGTACGACTTCGCTGATGACACGTACGGGCAGGGGAGGAGGAAGCCACACACCTGCCCTTGGCCTTTCCACCTCGGTGACATCAAGGTCACAGTCAACGGGCATAATTCTTTTCTAGCAGCAACGTTGTATAATTTTCTCTTAGTTGAGCTTCCCCAGCGCTGGAAGTACGATCCGCGGGACGTCTTCAGATTGAAGCTTGGGGCGAAGAGCTTTCATTGCTGTCCACGCCCAGATATTGTGGCCCAGCGCAACAATCCTTCAGAGCCCGATTTGGAGTGGCACGTGGAGAGGATGATGTCATTTCCCCCATGGCACAACTTCTATACAATAGAAGCAAAGTATGACCCCTCGTCAAATCCAGCACATGACCCTGATGATCAGCTATTCAAAGTGGTGAAGGACAAACGGCCCGATTGGTCGGACG
This sequence comes from Wollemia nobilis, assembly GCA_028583015.1. Lineage (NCBI taxonomy): Eukaryota > Viridiplantae > Streptophyta > Pinopsida > Araucariales > Araucariaceae > Wollemia > Wollemia nobilis. Next base: position 847,714 of record JAQPPZ010017175.1, on the reverse strand, counting down.
AAAAAATTGCCAACTTGTGGATCATGAGGGTCCACAACAAAAAAGAGTCATCTAATCTAGGTCTTGTGATAAACGAGAGCTTCTCCGAGGCATACGATGCAAATTGCGACACTTATCGACCTATCCTGTTCGCTAACATCGTGCCTAGAAGTACACAAAACCCTAGCAGGGTGGAAGACGCGGCGAAAGTACAAGAGCAGCACACTGAGCAAGATCCGCTTGTCGAAGGGAAGGGCAAGCAGTTGCTCCCTGAAGAAGAGGTCACTCCAAAAAAGAGGAGTGTTGTTGTAGTGCTTTTGCCCACCAACATCACAAAGAAGCCTCGGACTGGTACAGCCCGTCCCTTTGGGGCGAACCTTCCTGCAGCATCAGCAACTATGGGAGGAAGTGCTTCAGAAGTTCCTGTGCCGACGCAATAGGTGCGGCAAATTCAACAAGTCCAGCAAGTGCGGGAGGCGCGGTAGGAGATAGAGTTTATTGATCTGGAAACGGAAGCGTCGGATAAAGTAGGAATGAGTCCAATCATGCAGCAGTTCACCACTTCGGCTCTAGCAACGTCAGAGCCCGCAGGTACGTTCTCTCTCTCTCCCCCTCTCTCTTCTGTTCCTCTGGCGACTTCCCTTTTCAACGCCAAAACCCGAGTTTCCACCCAAGTTGCATTCGGTGTCCCCATCTCAGTCGCTCCTCATCCGATGTCCCAATCGTTTCCTCCTTCATCTTTACCCCTTGTTTCTCAAACGTTTGATGCTTTTGCATTTGTTTCCAACACATTCGCGTTCCCTATATCTTTCGCCCCTGCCCCTCAGGATTCTGTCCACCCAGTTGCTGCGTCTACTGTTGCAGTCAATCCTAGCCTATTCTCGCCCCCGTGCACCTCCTCAGTAGCAGCAACGACGCCTCTTGATGTCCCAGCCTCGGCCCCTAGTACTTCAGTCGCCGCTGTGCAAACCTCGTCTCCCAAGGTCGCCACAGTCGCTTCCCCAGCTGCCCCTGAGTCCCCTACTGAAGCTAATCCGCAACGAGCTTTGTTCCCTTTTGCACTGCTCTTTGGCGTAGAGGAACCACTGGAGATGGAGCTGGAGGTCATTCAGGAGGGTCCGATTGCAGAAAGCATACTCCTAGCGTAGCAGAGTTCCTCACGCTAGCTCAACGGCCGAAAAAGAAAAAATGCGCAGGCTCCAGCCCAAACGAAAAAGGAGGACCATATTCGATCCAGAGAATATGCAACTCCACAAAATGGAGAAGGTGCCCAAGGTCCAAAATCCCCTGGAGGAAATGACACCAGCGGACTATTCCTTCCGGCATACAGTCGAAGACATGAAAACGATCAATGTAGCAGACAAGATGGAGAACATCCGGGTTGAAATGGGCACCATCTATTTTCACAGTGAGCATTACAAGACTCGCTTCTACGAGGCTGAGTCTAAAAACGCAGAGCTGGAGGAGACCTTGGCGCACACAAGAGCGCAACTAGAAGAGGCTCAGGCTAAATCCGAGTAATTGCAACAACGCGTGACCAGCCTAGAGTAGGAGGTGGAGAATTACAGAAAAGAATCTGAGTAGCGCCTCAAAGCGCATGCAGAAACAGAAAGCCAGTTGCAGGCTTCGAATGCTCAGGTCCAGGAGCTGCAGGCCCAGTTGACGGAAAGAACAGTACAAACAGAGGTCTTCACAAAAGACCGCATCAAAGAGATTCGCCGTCACTTCCTGTCAAACTTCAGAGCAAGGGCGTGCAAGGCGATAGCAGTCCTCACATTCGTTTGGGAGGCCAAGCAAAAGGTTTCTAACGGCGGACCCATCGTGGAGGATGCCGAGAGGCACATTGAGCGATGGCTGGAGTTGGCGATGAAGGCACAATCCCTAGAAAAAACGAACTTCCAGCTTGCTCCTATGTGCCTGCTTGCTCGGTCATGGGCAACTGCGAAGATGACATTACGGGCTTTCTTCACAAAACAAAAAAGAGCTCGAGAAGCGAGAAATTTGTTAGATGCGTTCGAGCAGGAAAGGCGCATCTCTCTGATGTATTTCGATGCTCTCGCACAGCTTGGTTTCCCTAGCTTCACTAGTGAGGATGAGACTATTTTGACAAAGGAAGATCTTAGCCCAGTGTGGGATGCCTTTGAGGATGATACTTCGGAGATCGACAGTTGGAGTGAGCCTATTACAGAAGCTCACGTAATCTAGTTGACGGCAAAGTTCGCGCGGATCGAGTCCTATTTGGTGGACCTTAGCCAGAGGGCTAACTTCGTTGATGCGGACCAGCTTGAAACTTTCGAATACCTGGTTAAAGAGCTCCAAGACCACGCTTCGTTCCAAGAAGAAGCCTGGGCCCTGGTCGAAGCCACCTATGAATCAATCGTCGAGCGTCTCTGGCAAACGGAGCCTCCCCAGCAGCAAGAGGGAGACCAGTAAGAAGGAGGAGACCAAAGGGAAGAAGAGAACCTTGAGCGCCAAGAAGAAGAAGGCAGTGAGCACCAAGAAGAAGAGGAAGAAGCAGAAAGGGAGAGATTGGAGGAAGAGTCTACTGCCAACAGTGAGCACTCAGAAGAGGATAGCGACAATGACTCTGAGCCCAACAGATAAGGCCTGGGATCCTAACATTGAAGCGAGCTCAATTCCCCCGCGAGCCGCCAAAGATGTTGGCATTCCTGCAACATTGATGTCCTCTGTACATTTTTTACTGTTCAGTAACTTCTCCTTCCCTGAAGCTTTACAGAATGTATTTTCTCTTTCCTACTTTCTCTGTCAGTATTTGTCGGTTGTGCCCAAGGGTTGGTGCAGTTTTCTGTTCATTCAACATGCAGGGTACTTACCTTGTCAAGGGCGAAGGTAGTTTCACGCCATGTCTTCAGGAGCAAGTTTATTTCGGGGCAGAAATAGAGCGGAGGCCCATTTCGGGCCAGAGAGCGGCAAAGGCCAGTTTCGGGAGAGAACACGTAAGAGCGCCCATGCCTTTCATCCTGTCTGGAGAGCGCAAGGCAATTTCGGGCCTTGACTGAGCACAGCTGCAGTTTTAGAAGAAAAATGCTAAGTGCAGCAAGGTGTTTTTGTCCTATCAGAGGAGCGCAATGCCTTTTCGCCTTGTCTGAAGAGCAAATGGCCCTTTAACTTTTCCACGGGGCACAGCAACAGTTTTCAAGGGAAAATGCTAAGTATGGACTGCCAAGGGCGCCAACGCCTTTGACTTTTCAACTCTGGCGCTGTTCCCGACGCCCTAAGGTGCTTCGCTCCAATTTTCTAGCGCAATCCCTTTTCGGAGCTGGAAGGAGAGAAATGGGCTTTGACTTTTCAAAGGCGCTACACATCGAACAGAAAAATAGTCGTTTCACTCTGTTTTTCAAGCGCAAAGCCAATTCAGAGCAAGTGGGAGCGCACTGACCTTTGACTTTTCAACTCTAGCAAGCGAGGAGGCGGCGCCAGCAAGTTAAACCTGTTAGCTCATTCAAGAGGCGCAATTGCATTCCAGTGAGTCATCCGATTTCAAGCCATTCGTCATTACTGTTTGATGAGTGCTCTTTTCTCAGATCTTATCCTTGATGCCACCGCGATGTTTTGTGGGTATGCATTTATGTTTCAAGCGGCAGAATTCTCTATAGGGCCGGAAATTCTATTGTAAAAGGATGGACGTTTTGCTAGAAGCTTGTTGTAACTTGAATTCTGCTATCAATACAGAGAATGTTTGGCTCTAATTATGGACTTCTCTTTATGTGTACGTCTTCTATATTATATCTCTATTAAATTCCCTGCTTTATTTGTGGGTTATAATTCTATGTCTGGATTTGACTCCCGATAGAGGGTGAACGCTGGAATAATTTTGGAGATTGCACAATGTAAGATGCCTGGTTTTAATTTCTGTTAGTTTTTTGTGTTGAGTGCTATTTGATTCAACGTGCAACTATGTTATCGTGTTGCTTGTCCATCACCCCTATTCTACTTGGCCTGAGGCCATATTTCCCATCCCTTTCAGTCATTTCCATTTATTTCTTGTTCCTTAATCTCAAAACCCAAGTTGAATAGAAGGGGAACCAGCCCTCTCTGGAGATTGGCACGGGAGGCATTTCTTCCTTTCGGCCTTTCAATGTTGGCCGGGTCTAGGGCGCATGAATGAAACATTTCATACCTAAGGCGGATTCTTGACCAACAATTCTCCACCATTATCTGATCTGAGAATTTTAATGCTCTTCCAAAATTGTTTTTCTACCATAGCCTTGAACTTCTTGAACTCCTCAAACACATCTAATTTTGATTTTAGAAAATACACCAATATCTTCCTTGTGAAATTTATCTAAAAACAACAAAAAAAACCTGACACCGAAGACTGATGTCATCTTCATAGGCCCACAAATGCCAGCATGGATCAACTAAAGGTACCTCTTTAGCTCTCCAGCCATGTCCTTCATCAAATGGCTTCTTGTGTTGCTTCCCAACTTGACATGTCTCATAGAAACCTGCTGATTCTGAATTACTAGAAGGCCATCAACTAAATTTTGTTTAGCCAAATAAGAAAGATATATCAAATTTAAATGCCCATACCTTTGATTGCAAAGTAAACTACCAACTTGACCACTCTTGGCCATTGAAGCATTATCTTTCGCCTCCCCTGAATCAATCAATCTAAAAGGCCCATGATCCTTAATACCAAGAACAGTAGTCTTTTTACTGCCCGTCTACAATATAGGATTTAGTGATTGCTGAGAAACACATCTAAGCGGGGCCTATTCTCATGATCTCACTTGTAGAAAGTAAATTATTTTCTGCTAGTAGACATGAAAAAAGACAAGTTTTTTACTTGAAAAAGGTTATCTTCACGTTTCCGTTTCCTTTTACTTTGTATTCCTCCCCACCACCAAAAACCACAAAATCATTAGACAATATGTTAGCGGCATAATTACTATATCAATATTTCCTATTGGTAAAATTTATATGTACCAAGCAGATGTTATTTTCACATTATCTGCTTTACCCCTATCCATAAACAAAAAGATCCTCCTCTTCTTTATGTTTTGCAATATTGGCATGCTTTTTAGGCCCTTGATTATTTTTCTCATCCATAATTGATTCCTGCAAAACTTCTTCTTATGGCCTGGTTTTCCACAATTAAAGATCTTTTGGTTACCATAGTCATCTGTCTTACTGCTGCCTTCTCTGTTTCCGCATTCCTTCTTCGGAACAAACTTACCCTTGTCTTTGTAGTTTGCTTCCAACGCCATATCTGAACCGTCATTTTCACTGCTACTTCCAAACTGCTTCTTTTACCTATCTTGTTGCAAGACCTTTGTGCTCAATTCTTCAAACTTCAAATCAGCGTCGGTAGAAGTAATACTAAAGATTTCAAAAAATTGCTCGTAAGATGGAGGTAAACTCTTTGGGGTTAACACCACCATATCTTCTTCTTTCATTGTCCAACCCACAGCATTCAACTGTCCTCTAATATCCTTTATCTTTACCAAATGATCTCAGTAAAGACTAACTTCCATCCGTTTTTATTGAAAACATCAAATTTTTCAGGAAGAAGCTCTCCTTTTATCAGAAGTTTCATGCAGGTCTTTCAATTTCTTCCAAATGTTTGTTGCATTTGTACCAGTATGCACTTTTGGTACAATTTCATCGTTCACAGATAGCTTGATTAGCATTCTAGCTTCTTTATTCTCCTCATTGAACTTAGTCCCAGTCTTTTCCAAGCCCAAAACAAGTTGATCTAAACAGCTATATTCAAAAATGGTTACCTTTCTTTGTTTTCAAGTAATATAGTTCTTCCTGGAGAACTTTTGGCTTCTCTCCAACATTATATGGGACAAACTAGCCATTTTCTATAATAAAAAATCTGCAAAAAAAATACTAAAATAAAGATTTACAGCTACATATCTATTCTTTCCTCCTCTCAAACTGCAAATATTGGAAGAAAAATAAAGTAATACCTGCCCAGAACTGCTGGATCTGTTATTGATCTGCTGAAAAGTGATCTCCTATGGGTCTGTTTTAAAACGTTCAGATTTGCTATGCTCAAACTACTGAGATTTGCTATAGATCAACTGAAAAAAGCTGCTGAAAAAGTTGAGATCTGCTATAGACCTGCTGAAAAAGTTTCGATATGCAATAGATTTGTAGAAAAAAACTTAGATATACTATAGATCTACAAAGATCTATCAATTTGTTGTTGAAACTGACCAGTCTCTCGAAAAATAGGTATCCATATAGTGACTCTCTCAGCAAAATCATACAGTTTGATTTTTAGCCTTATTTGCTTAGAAGCCCTTTTGGTTCCTCAGAGCATATCAAAAAGCAATTCCTCAGTCTGTCACTGATTTATGTAATCCCTAGGACTTCAACCACTTCAAATTCCTCTCACTGCTGCTCTGCTACCATGTCACAAAAACCGAACACACAAAGAAACCAAGAACACAAGAGAGAACTACAAAGAAGGAAAATACTTCTGAATAAAATTATAGTATGAAGAGAGCAACCACCTCTTTATAGGAAAGGAATGACATAAACACTAAAATGACCTAAATGTACTTTAAGTTATTAATACAACACTAAGCATAAATTAAACAAAGTCAAAAAGTGACTTTATTATTATGCCTAATTCCATAGTCTAGAGTCTAGACTCTAGATGACCGTTATTTCATATCTAACACTTTCGCACTCACATTCTTTCTTGTTGGTTGTTTGCTGCCCAAAAGGTCTGGTGCTGGAATTAATACATCTGAGATGCCTGTAACCTTAAAAATTCATGTGGCTGTCTTTGTTCTGCTTGGTGGAATTCTCAAGGTTCAGAAACTAAGCACTAACACTACCTATACCTGTACAGGGAAAGACACAAATGTAAACAATGTATGAAATATATATTTATTGATATGCTGGAATAAATAATAAAATACAACACAGTTTTTACCTCATCTTCATTGAGGTCATGGGGTGCTAGTAGAGGGAATCCTATGTTCCATGAGGACGCATTCTAGGCTTCACGGGCCTTCTAGGAGATAATTCCTAAAAAGCCATCCCAACGTCCCGGAAAGACACCCCACTATCCCAGAAACATGTCCTGCAGTCTCATGGTGTCCCCGCCCCATAAACTTCATAACATAGATGAAAGTTGCAAATGCAACGGTGTTTGGTAAGCCCAAAGAACTCAATATTTGGAGACAATCCTTTCCAAGCTGCTAACCTAATATATATTTTACTCAGAGTTCCTCAAGGTTTTTCAGGAACACTAGTTGGAAAACCCGAACTAATGGGGATTAGTCATTTAAATCATTCCTCAATGCTTCTTCAAAATTTCTTACTTGTTTTCCCAAAAAAGAAAAGACTCAAAATTCCAAAGCCTTTGTACTTAGCAGATTTTGTTGATATCTTTAAAGCACAATTGTAAGGGTGCACAGGTGCATGGACACGCAATATGTGGGTACAAAGTACTTGGTGTGGACCCCAAAAAACTGGCGTACACAGGTGGATGAGTGCGAGGGTATGTCCGGATCAAACCTGAGAAACATATGTACATTGTAATGATATCGTAAAGTTGAAACATGTGTCCAACACAAAAATTAGTACATCAATAAACTAAATTCCAATGACAGTTGCAAATGCAAAGGTGTTGAGTAGGAGTTAAAGCAAAGTTTTATAGCAATATACCTGCAAGTAGAAAACACAATGACAGAGAACAAAACAGCAACACAAGTAACACAGAGATTTTACGTGGAAACCTGCAATGTGCAGGAAAACCACGGGGCAATGGCAACTTCTTCTTTTTATTTATTTCAGCAAACTTTACATTCTCAACTTCATACACATCCAAGGGATCATTCCCCTTTTATAGAGCAGAAAAGGAAGACACCGAAACTGTTCGTTTCCTCTCCCAAAGGAAGCCTCCGAAAAACTGTTCGTTTCCACTCCCAAGGAAAAGCATCTGAAACTGTTCGTCTTCCGCATCCAGACGTCTGGCACAAACTGTTGCCTAGACGTCTGGCCTAGACGTCTGCTGCCTAGACGTCTAGCAATGTTGCCTAGACGTCTAGCAACAGCCTCTGTTGGCTAAAACCCTGCATAGTGACTTCACCTCCTAACATTCTCCCACTTGAAGTCAGTATACAGGAATTCTTTTTACCAATGTTTTTCATCCAATGCCAATTGCCCAATGCTGCCCTTGTTATATTTTCAGCAAGCCCAGAGAAGTTCTGCACCACTCAAACTTCTCTGTCTTGACCGGCTTTGTAAGCATATCTGCAGGATTCACTTCAGTGTCGATTTTCTGCAACAGGATCCTACCTTCTTCCACCACATTTCTTATAAAGTGGTACTTGACATCAATGTGTTTCGTGCGATCATGGAATGTTGGGTTCTTCACTAGCTGAATAGCACTTTGGCTATCACAATGCAACGTAATTTTCTCTTGCATTATCTTGAAGTCACCCAACAGTCGCTCTAGCCAAATTGCCTCTTTGCTGGCCTGAGTCGCTGCAATATATTCTGCTTCAGTGGTTGATAAAGCCACCACAGATTGCAACTTAGAAGCCCAACTCACAGCTCCACCAGCAAGAGTGAAAGTATATCCTGTAGTGGACTTTCTCCCATCTCTATCTCCACCATAATCAGAATCCACAAAACCTTTAACTTGCAAATTTGTCGATCCATAGTAAATAGCAGCATCTGAAGTGCCTCTTAAATATCTGAATATCCACTTCACCGCATTCCAATGCTCCTTACCAGGATTTGCCATGTACCGGCTGACTACTCCCACTGCTTGGGCAATATCCGGTCTGGTGCTCACCATGGCATACATGAGGCTTCCTACTGCTGATGAATACGGTACACGAGACATGCTTGTCTTCTCTGCTTCTGTTCTAGGACACTGTTTGGAAGACAATTTTAAGTGTGAAAGAAGTGGGGTACTAACTGGTTTTGCATTCTGCATATTGAAGCGCTGCAGAATCTTTTCTATATATGACTTTTGACTTAACCAGATCTTTCTTCCTTTTCTGTCCCTGTGTATCTTCATCCCTAAAATTTGGTTTGCTGCTCCTAAATCCTTCATTTCAAATGTCCTAGCCAATTGAGCCTTAAGATCAATGATTTTCTTCATGTTGGGGCCTGCAACCAACATATCATCAACATACAACAACAAAATAATAAAACTGCCATCATCAAACCTCTTATAGTATCCACAATGGTCAGCTTCACTCCTGCTGAAACCTTGGCTCTTCATGAAGGTGTCAAATTTCCTGTACCACATCCTTGGCGCCTGTTTCAACCCATACAATGATTTCTTCAGTCTGCAAACCAAATGCTCTTTGCCTCTTTCTTCATAGCCCTCAGGCTGATCCATATAAATCTCCTCCTCGAGATCACCATGCAGGAAAGCAGTCTTTACATCAAGCTGCTCCAGTTCTAAATCCTGTGCTGCTACAAGTGCAAGTAAAACTCTAATAGTAGTCATCTTCACAACTGGAGAGAAAATTTCATTAAAGTCTATACCTGACTTTTGCACATAGCCTTTTGCCACCAAGCGAGCTTTATAGCGTTCCAACAACCCATCGTTGTTCTTCTTTACTTTGTAAACCCACTTGTTTCCAACAACCTTTCTTCCAGGTGGGAGATCCACAAGTTCCCACGTTTTATTCTTGCGAAGTGCCTCGATTTCCTCCTCCATGGATTTCCTCCACTTTTCTGCATTCTCGGACTCTCTAGCTTCCTGAAATGAACTAGGCTCACCATCATCAGTTAACAAAGCAAAAGAGGACTGATAAACTTGAGAATACCTTTCCGGACACTTTTGTGGACGTGTAGATCTTCTAACCCAATGATCTGTTGATTGTGGCTCTTGGTCTTGTGACCGTTGTGGCTGCTCTACTTGTTGTTCTTCTTGCTGTTCTACTTGTTGTTCTGCATGCTGATCAAAAACTTCAGCATGCTGATTTTCATATTCATCTTCGTTCATATCTACTTCAACTGGTACAACATTAGGAGTTTGTTGTACCTCCTTCCTTTGCATGGATTTTTCATCAACAATAACATCCCGGCTAATAATTACCTTGTGGGCAATAGGATCCCACAGTCTATACCCCTTCATTGTATCTCCATAGCCGAGAAAAACACACTTGCTTGACTTTGGGTCAAGTTTGGACCTTTTTTCTTTTGGTACATGGGCAAATGCATCACAGCCAAAGGTACGCAAATGAGAGTAATCAACTGGCTTACAACACCAAACCTCCTCTGGAATCTGTCCATCCAACGCAGTTGTAGGTGACCTGTTAATAAGATAAACAGCTGTATTAACAGCCTCTGCCCATAACCTTTTATCCAACATGGATGCGTTGAGCATGCTTCTTGCACGTTCCATGATTGTGCGATTCATCCGCTCAACCACACCATTTTGTTGTGGAGTATATGGTACAATTTTCTGGTGCTTAATACCTTCCTCGCGTACAAAATTTATCAAATTCCTTGGAGCAATATTCACCCCCATTATCTGACCTGAGACATAAAATCGACTTGCCCAAACTCTTCTCTACCCGTGCTTTGAACTCTTTAAATTTCTGCAAAGCTTCCGACTTCTTCTTTAGAAAATAAACCCACACTCTCCTAGAATAATCATCTATAAAAGTCAGAAAATAGATGGCACCATTTAAGGACTGAGTGGGGACTGGTCCAAATATATCCGAATGTATAAGTTGCAGAAAATCAGAACTCTTACCAGGGCTTGCAGTAAACCGAACCCTCTTTTGTTTACCAAAAATACAATGCTCACATAAGTCTAAATTGCAAGACTTAATCCCAGAAAGCATACCTCTGTCATGCAGAATTTTCAGACCTTTTTCACTCATATGGCCTAGGCGTTGATGCCATAGCATTACTGCATCCTGAACAGAAGTTGTTGCTGCTGCATGGTTTGTCACCGTATCACCGCATAAACGATATAGGGTCCCATAAGATTCTCCCTTTGCTACTACAAGAGCTCCTCTGGTAATTTTGCAGTAGTTGTTACCGAAAGTGACAGAATACCCTAGCTTATCCATCATCTTGATTGAGAGCAAATTCTTCCGCAAATCGGGCACATGTCGCACATCACATAACATCCTTTCTCTACCATCGTCCAACCTGATCCTTATGTCCCCTCTTCCCACAATTTCTAAAGGATGATCATCACCCAAGTAGACCATTCCACCATAGTATGGCTGATATTTGTCAAACCAGTCTCTGTGGGGAGACATGTGGAAAGATGCACCTGAGTCCAAAACCCAGGTATATAAAACAGATCTGTTGTTACTGATACATAAGGCTTCACATGTTGCCGTCTCTCCTGAATCTGTTGTACTGGCCTCAGCTGATGGCTGAATTTGCTTTTCACCATTCTTTAATTGCCAACAGTCCTTTGAGTGCCCTGGCTTCCCACAATGCCAACACTTCCCTTTCTTCTTACGTCCTTTAGACTTAGATCTGGACTGTGATCTACCTTGTTTACTCCTCTCGAAAGATCGACCTCTCACAGATAGGGCTTCATTGGTTGAGGGTTCCAGAGACGTTTTTCGCCTCAACTCTTCTGCCAACAAAGCGGCTACCACATCATCAAATTTTAGAGTTCTTGATGATGCATTACTGATGGTCATCACCATATGATCCCAGGTGTCCGGGAGGGAACAAAGTAGGGTGATAGCTCTGTCCTCATCCTCCATCTTCACATTGACTGAAACCAGTTTACTGATAAGAGTATTAAACTCATTCAAATGATCTGCCACGGATGAACTTTCCTTCATCCTCAAGCTATAAAGCTGCTTTTTCAAAAAACCTTATTTGTTGCTGATTTTGTTTCATACAACTTTTCAAGCTTCTGCCAAAGGGCTTCCGCGGTCTTCTCTTCAGCTACATTGAACAAGACAGAGTCTGCTAGGCAGAGACGGATTGTAGAGACCGCCTTCCTGTCCAGCGTTGCCCACTCCTCATCTTTCATGCTGCTTGGTTTACTCGCGACCCCTTTCAAGGCTAGAGCTTGGTCATTCTGAACCAACAAATCCTCCACCTTCATCTTCCATAGAGCGAAGTTCCTGCCATCAAATTTCTCAATCTCGAACTTGGTTACACCTCCTGTCATTGTTTCAGCTCCCACTCGCACAAAACCTTAGGCTCTGATACCAGATGTTAGTAAAAATTTTCAGATTTTATACCTGCAAGTAGAAAACACAATGACAGAGAACAAAACAGCAACACAAGTAACACAGATTTTACGTGGAAACCTGCAATGTGCAGGAAAACCACGGGGCAATGGCAACTTCTTATTTTTATTGATTTCAGCAAACTTTACATTCTCAACTTCATACACATCCAAGGGATCATTCCCCTTTTATAGAGCAGAAAAGGAAGACACCGAAATTGTTCGTTTCCTCTCCCAAAGGAAGCCTCCGAAAAACTGTTCGTTTCCACTCCCAAGGAAAAGCGTCTGAAACTGTTCGTCTTCCGCATCCAGCCGTCTGGCACAAACTGCTGCCTAGACGTCTAGCACTGCTGCCTAGACGTCTAGCAGCCTAGACGTCTGCTGCCTAGACGTCTAGCAATGCTGCCTAGACGTCTAGCAGCAGCCTCTGCTGGCTAAAACCCTGCATAGTGACTTCACCTCCTAACTACCAAGACGTCTTTTTTCTTTTTTTAATTACCGTGTTTGACTTGGATGCATGCCTAAATGAGGGTTACCACCTCACACCAAAGCCATAGTCGGTCCGAGGAGTGTGTTTTGCACCCATAGATGGGTATGGGTGTGTACTTGGTGTGAGCCAAAAATGATCGAGTAAGTGCACCCAAACAATTTAGCTTTAAAGGATTTTCGTGAAAAACTTCAGGAAACCCAATATCAACATTTAGTCCCTTGTTGGCAATTTTGCCACATTAAATTTTTTGATAAACTTTGGCCTAAGTATGGAGCTTTAAAGCGACAAAGAGCATGCGGAGGTGTTCGGGTTTTCGCGGGCCATAAATGGGGGCGATAAAATGGATGAAATAAGCTTTGGATATTTTATCATTGCAGATCTTTTCGCTAGCTTTCCGACGATATATTATAATAGGCGATCGGGTCAGCGGATCAAAAGTTATGGCCCCGGGAAGCAGGACCAAGAAGCTCAATTTTGGGCCAGAAAATTGACTAAGTGTCGGGCCCCGCCCGACTGTGCTCATCCTCCCGACTGCGCTCATCCATTTGTGCGCAATAGGGCAGAAAGACAGGAAGAAGCAGCCAAAAATATTCTAAGTGTCAGGCCCCGCCCGACTGCGCTCATCCGCCCGACTGCGCTCTTAATTTTGTGCGCACTTGGGGAGCTGATGTGTGGAGCTGAGCCCAAAATTTTACTAAGTGTTGCCGCAACCCGACTTCGCAGCGAAGTCGGGTTGCGCTCTCAATTTTGTGCGCACCTGGGCATTGTCAATGAGGGACATCCAAAAAATGCCTAAGTGTTGGGATCACCCGACTTCGCAGCGAAGTCGGGCTGCGCCCTCAAATTTGTGCGCAGTTGGGCAGCTCACTTGAAGAAAACGGCTAAGTGCTGGGACTGCCCGACTTCGCAGCGAAGTCGGGCTTCGCCCTGGAAGAAGAGCGCAGTTGGGCAGCCCATCATGGTATCTCCAAAAAAACGACTAACTGTTGAGCTGCCAGGGAAGTCGGGCTTCGCTCACTGACCTGTGCGCACTCGGGCAAAGAACATTGAAACCTGCCCAGAAATTTTCTAAGGCACGAAGGCCTTCCCAACTGCGCTACTTCCCCCTGCGTTGCCCGGTTGCGCTCCAATTTTGGGCGAAGTCGGGCAAGAGAGAAAGTGTGAGCTCCTAAGGCATATTTTTCCCCTTATCAGATTCCGACAGGTGTCCAGCCTCGAGATTTGAGTCAGAGATGTGACGGGAGGTGTGCAAGCATGAACTAAATTATTGTACCTCAACTGCCTTCAATCAAGCTGACTCGAAGCATCATCCACCGCACTGCCATGTAGCTGCTAATTTTTCAAGTGGACCTTGCTGCAAGTACGTTCCATGCCGGCAGAGGTCAACATCAGCCGCTTTTTGCCGCTTTTGTCAGCTTTGTCAGCTTTTGTCAGGTCTGGGATCCTGTGCCCAAAGTTGTAATGGGGGGAAAATTTGCGCTATAAATAGCAGCCTCATTTCATTGTACAAGGGTGGAGGGGGGACATATTGCTAGAGGACTCTGCTGTGACGAACCACCTTCTAATTAATTCAAAGCATCCTTGCCTCTTCTTCTTGTCTTTGTCTTTTATGTTGCCTTCTGCTAGTATTTTTGCTTCATGTCCATTTATATTTCTGTCTGTCTGAATTCTGAATTCTGGATTTGGGCATTGGTGATTATTTGGATCTGGAATACTAAACAGAAGGATACATAGGGTAGAATAACAGCTGCAGTTTTTGTTACATGCTTTGTTTTAATTGTTGTTGGTTCGGATGTAAATTTGCGATCGTGCTGCTTGTTCTCCCCCCACCCGAAACGCATGATATTTACATCCCTTTCCTGTTCCCTTATCTTTTTCAATCTCTTTCCAGTTCCCTTTCCCCCCTTTTTTTAATCTCTTTCCTGCACTCTTATCTAAAACCCCCCAAGTAGGTTAGGAAAGGAGCCGGCCTTCTCCGGAGATTGGCACGGGGGGCATCCCTTCCTCCCGGCCTTTCAATGTTGGTCTGCGGGTCTAGGGCGCATTGACACACCAAGTCCTTCCCAGGTGGCGGATCCGTGGCCAACAGTTTCTGGCACGCCCGGTGGGACGAACAGTCTCCATATTTTAAGGAAGCTCGAGTTTGGTGAATCTCTAGCTTGCCTTCATCTGGCAAAATCACCGTGGAAAATCCCTCATACTATGCAAAGACCTAGAATGCAGCTGTGTGGAGCTCGAGAGGCAGATCTCATCCAAAGTCACCAGTGGGAATATGCAAACACCGCCCAAATGATGAATAATATGGTTGCTTGTAGTTTCCATCGGGAGACAGGCCAAGAGGAGAAACAAAATCCAGTGGCAAATTCTTAACACAAAGAGGGCAAATTTTTGCACCCTTTTTGTGTCCCAGGGCATAGCACGCAAGCATTCAGCCAAAGCCCAATAGGCATGCCTCACCAGGAGGTTGATCCTGAGGAGACCTCGGCAAAAGGCCTATCGCCGGAAAGCTCTTGCTATCGCATCAAGGAGTTGGAGGAACTCGTGCTCGAGAGCCCACAGGTGGTGGACTCTCTAGAGTGGTGGTATTGGCCCCAACCATCACCGCAACTGGTACCCGAAGAGGGATCCCGTATGGCAAATCTCCTTGCCACATTGTTCATCAATTGTATGGGTACTGGCATGAATGATAACCTGCCACGTTGCACCATGTTCGTGACCTGGCAAACATTAGGAGGCCAGTCGGACTTCAAAGATCAATTGAAGTACAATCAGATCTGGTCCGGACACTGCAGGTTCACCGGATAGGCAACCAAAGCTAGATTTGTGTTTGCGGCATGCCAATCATGCCGTAAATTTTTGTGTAAATAATATAAATAAGTCGGCTAATAAGCAAAGTTTCAACTGTTTTCTTAGTTTAGTTTGTGCAGTTTTTTTTTTAGTGCGCCAAAGAGGGCCATGGGTGCCAAGGGTTTGAGAAAGAGGTTGTTGCCGACAGTGAATATCAAGAGGACGGCGAGGGTGACTCTGTTGCCCAATGGATAAAGGCCTGGGTCCTCACATTGAGGCGAGCTCAATGCCCCACGAGCCCCCAGGAATGTTGGCAATTTTGCCACATTAAATTTTTTGATAAACTTTGGCCTAAGTATGGAGCTTTAAAGCGGCAAAGAGCATGCGAAGGTGTTCGGGTTTTCGCGGGCCATAAATGGGGGTGATAAAATGGATGAAATAAGCTTTGGATATTTTATCATTGCAGATCTTTTCGCTAGCTTTCCGATGATATATTATAATAGGCGATCGGGTCAGCGGATCAAAAGTTATGGCCCCGGGAAGCAGGACCAAGAAGCTCAATTTCGGGCCAGAAAATTGACTAAGTGTCGGGCCCCGCCCGACTGCGCTCATCCTCCCGACTGCGCTCATCCTCCCGACTGCGCTCATCCATTTGTGCGCAATAGGGCAGAAAGACAGGAAGAAGCAGCCAAAAATATTCTAAGTGTCGGGCCCCGCCCGACTGCGCTCATCCGCCCGACTACGCTCTTAATTTTGTGCACACTTGGGGAGCTGATGTGTGGAGTTGAGCCCAAAATTTTACTAAGTGTTGCCGCAACCCGACTTCGCAGCGAAGTCGGGCTGCGCTCTCAATTTTATGCGCACCTGGGCATTGTCAATGAGGGACATCCAAAAAATGCCTGAGTGTTGGGATCACCCGACTTCGCAGCGAAGTCGGGCTGCGCCCTCAAACTTGTGCGCAGTTGGGCAGCTCACTTGAAGAAAATGGCTAAGTGCTGGGACTGCCCGACTTCGCAGCGAAGTCGGGCTGCGCCCTGGAAGAAGAGCGCAGTTGGGCAGCCCATCATGGTATCTCCAGAAAAACGAAGTGCTGAGCTGCCCGACTTCGCAGCGAAGTCGGGCTTCGCTCACTGACCTGTGCGCACTCGGGCAAAGAACGTTGAAACCTGCCCAAAAATTTTCTAAGGCACGGAGGCCTTCCCAACTGCGCTACTTCCCCCTGCGCTGCCCGGTTGCACTCCAATTTTGGGCGAAGTCGGGCAAGAGAGAAAGTGTGAGCTCCTAAGGCATATTTTTCCCCTTATCAGATTCCGA
Organism: Wollemia nobilis; assembly: GCA_028583015.1. NCBI lineage: Eukaryota > Viridiplantae > Streptophyta > Pinopsida > Araucariales > Araucariaceae > Wollemia > Wollemia nobilis. Next base: position 830,978 of record JAQPPZ010017175.1, on the reverse strand, counting down.
CAGGTGTCCAGCCTCGAGATTCAAGTCAGAGATGTGACGGGAGGTGTGCGAGCGTGAACTGACTTATTGTACCTCAACTGCCCTCAGTCAAGCTGACTCGAAGCATCATCCACTGCACTGCCACGTAGCTGCTAATTTTTTAGAGGTCAACATCAGTCGCTTTTTGTCGCTTTTGTCAGCTTTGTCAGCTTTTGTCAGGTCTGGGATCCTGTGCCCAAAGTTGTAATGGGGGGAAAATTTGCGCTATAAATAGCAGCCTCATTTCATTGTACAAGGGTGGAGGGGGGACATATTGCTAGAGGACTCTGCTGTGACGGATCACCTTCTAATTAATTCAAAGCATCCTTGGCTCTTCTTCTTGTCTCTGTCTTTTATGTTGCCTTCTGCTAGTATTTCTGCTTCATGTCCATTTATATTTCTGTCTGTCCGAATTCTGAATTCTGGATTTGGGCATTGGTGATTATTTGGATCTGGAATACTAAACGGAAGGATACATAGGGTAGAATAACAGCTGCAGTTTCTGTTACATGCTTTGTTTTAATTTTTGTTGGTTCGGATGCAAATTTGCGATCGTGTTGCTTGTTCTCCCCCCACCCGAAACGCATGATATTTACATCCCTTTCCTGTTCCCTTATCTTTTTCAATCTCTTTCCAGTTCCCTTTCCCCCCTTTTTTAATCTCTTTCCTGCACTCTTATCTAAAACGCCCCAAGTAGGTTAGGAAAGGAGTCGGCCTTCTTCGAAGATTGGCACGGGGGGCATCCCGTCCTCCCGGCCTTTCAATGTTGGTCTACGGGTCTAGGGCGCATTAACACACCAAGTCCTTCCCAGGTGGCGGATCCGTGGCCAACAGTTTCTGGCACTCCGGTGGGACGAACAGTCTCCATATTTTAAGGAAGCTCGAGTTTGGTGAATCTCTGGTTTGCCTTCATCTGGCAAAATCACCTGGCAACTCTGACTGAGCTAAAATATGGAAGCCCGAGTTGGTGAATCTCTGGCTTGCCTTCATCTGGCAAAATCACCGTGGAAAATCCCTCATACTATGCAAAGACCTAGAATGCAGATGTGTGGAGCTCGAGAGGCAGATCTCGTCCAAAGTCATCAGTGGGAATATGCAAACACCGCCCAAATGATGAATAATATGGTTGCTTGCATTTTCCATCGAGAGACAGGCCAAGAGGAGGAACAAAATCCAGTGGCAAATTCTGAACACAAAGAGGGCACATATTTACACCCTTTTTGTGTCCCAGGGCATAGCATGCAAGCATTCAGCCAAAGCCCAATAGGCATGCCTCACCAGGAGGTTGATCTTGAGGAGACCCCGGCAAAAGGCCTATCGCCGGAAAGCTCCTGCTATCGCATCAAGGAGTTGGAGGAACTCGTGCTCGAGAGCCCACAGGTGGTGGACTCTCTAGAGTGGTGGTATTGGCTCCAACCATCACCGCAACCGGTACCCGAAGAGGGCTCCTATATGGCAAATCTCCTTGCCACATTGTTCATCAATTGTATGGGTACTGGCATAAATGATAACCTGCCACGTTGCACCATGTTCGCGACCTAGCAAACTTTGGGAGGCCAGCCGGACTTCAAAGATCAACTGAAGTACAATCAGATCTGGTCCGGACACTGCAGGTTCACCGGATAGGCAACCAAAGCTAGATTTGTGTTGGCGGCATGCCAATCATGCCGTAAAATTTTGTGTAAATAATATAAATAAGCCGGCTAATAAGCAAAGTTTCAATTGTTTTCTTAGTTTAGTTTGTGCAGTTTTTTTTAGTGCGCCAAAGAGGGCCATGGGTGCCAAGGGTTTGAGAAAGAGGTTGCTGCCGGCAGTGAATATCAAGAGGACGGTGAGGGTGACTCTGTTGCCCAATGGATAAAGTCCTGGGTCCTCACATTGAGGCGAGCTCAATGCCCCACGAGCCGCCAAGAATGTTGGCAATTTTGCCACATTAAATTTTTTGATAAACTTTGGCCTAAGTATGGAGCTTTAAAGCGGCAAAGAGCATGCGAAGGTGTTCGGGTTTTCGCGGGCCATAAATGGGGGCGATAAAATGGATGAAATAAGCTTTGGATATTTTATCATTGCAGATCTTTTCGCTAGCTTTCCGACGATATATTATAATAGGCGATCGGGTCAGCGGATCAAAAGTTATGGCCCCGGGAAGCAGGACCAGGAAGCTCAATTTCGGGCCAGAAAATTGACTAAGTGTCGGGCCCCGCCCGACTGCGCTCATCCATTTGTGCGCAATAGGGCAAAAATACAGGAAGAAGCAACCAAAAATATTCTAAGTGTCGGGCCCCGCCCGACTGCGCTCATCCGCCCGACTGCGCTCACCCGCCCGACTGCGCTCTTAATTTTGTGCGCACTTGGGGAGCTGATGTGTGGAGCTGAGCCCAAAATTTTACTAAGTGTTGCCGCAACCCGACTTCGCAGCGAAGTCGGGCTGCGCTCTCAATTTTGTGCGCACCTGGGCATTGTCAATGAGGGACATCCAAAAAATGCCTAAGTGTTGGGATCACCCGACTTCACAGCGAAGTCGGGCTGCGCCCTCAAACTTGTGCGCAGTTGGGCAGCTCACTTGAAGAAAACGGCTAAGTGTTGGGACTGCCCGACTTCGCAGCGAAGTCGGGCTTCGCCCTGGAAGAAGAGCGCAGTTGGGCAGCCCATCATGGTATCTCCAGAAAAACGACTAAGTGCTGAGCTGCCCGACTTCGCAGCGAAGTCGGGCTTCGCTCACTGACCTGTGCGCACTCGGGCAAAGAACGTTGAAACCTGCCCAGAAAATTTCTAAGGCACGGAGGCCTTCCCAACTACGCTACTTCCCCCTGCGCTACCCAGTTGCGCTCCAATCAAGGTTCCACGGGACGGGGGGACGGGGGTGCGGGGACGGTGGGGGACGGCAGGCCGATTTTAGGGGACGGCTCGGGGACGGGCCGGGGGGGACGGCTAGTATAATACTATAAAAATTGAATTTTTTTAGAAATTTAGAATAATCTACACATTCAGAATTCTACACCCAACAAAAATGATATTTCATATTACTAATCAATTATGTAAGTGCAGCCATTCATATTCAGATTAGTTACTAACACATAAGTGCAGCCATTCATATTCAGATTAGTTACTAACACATAAGTGCAGCCATAATTGAGTCATTTAACATTTTCATATTCATATTAGTTACTAATATGCAGCCATTTAATTGTTTCAAGTTCAACAACTATAACTTGAAGGTTCAGCCAAGGATATCAAGTGCAAACAATGTTCAAACAGTCATCATTTTTTCAGCCACCAATGTTCAAACAAAGACTGTCATTTTTAAAAAATTTCAGTCACTAACTATCACTAACTATTCAAATTTTCAGTCACTATACCAAAAGAATTGGTATTGTTTAAATAAACCTCCTTTTAGTCTTGTAATGATGGCATTATAGCATAATTCCAAAGACCCTTACCATTTTTTAAGTTAATTTTTTTTTTTTTTTTCCCCCTTGGGTGAGGATGCCCAGCCGTGGGGGACGGCTGGGCCCCATGGGGGATGCTCAGACCGTCCCCAGGGACGGCTGGGCGTCCCCGGGAACGGCCGGGCCCCATGGGGGACGCTTAGATCGTCCCCGAGGACGCCCAGCCATCCCCGAGGACGGTCTTTGCGTCCCCCATGGGGCCCAGCCGTCCCTGGGGACGCCCCAAAAAGGGGGACGGGAGGCCACAAGCCTCAGCCGTCCCGGGGAGAGGGACGCGGGAAACGGGGGGATGCGTCCCCTAGGGGGGGGGGGGACGCATCCGCGTGGCACACTGGCTCCAATGTTGGGCGAAGTCGGGCAAGAGAGAAAGTGTGAGCTCCTAAGGCATATTTTTCCCCTTATCAGATTCCGCCAGGTGTCCAGCCTCGAGATTCGAGTCAGATATGTGACGGGAGGTGTGCAAGCATGAACTGACTTATTGTACCTCAACTGCCCTCAGTCAAGCTGACTCAAAGCATCATCCACCGCACTGCCACGTAGCTGCTAATTTTTCAGGTGGACCTTGCTGCAAGTACGTTCCATGCCGACAGAGGTCAACATCAGCCGCTTTTTGCCGCTTTTGTCAACTTTGTCAGCTTTTGTCAGGTCTGGGATCCTGTGCCCAAAGTTGTAATGGGGGGAAATTTTGCGCTATAAATAGCAGCCTCATTTCATTGTACAAGGGTGGAGGGGGGACATATTGCTAGAGGACTCTGCTGTGACGGACCACCTTCTAATTAATTCAAAGCATCCTTGCCTCTTCTTCTTGTCTCTGTCTTTTATGCTGCCTTCTGCTAGTATTTCTGCTTCATGTCCATTTATATTTCTGTCTGTCTGAATTCTGAATTCTGGATTTGGGCATTGGTGATTATTTGGATCTGAAATACTAAACAGAATGATACATAGGGTAGAATAACAGCTGCAGTTTCTGTTACATGCTTTGTTTTAATTGTTGTTGGTTCGGATGCAAATTTGCGATCGTGTTGCTTGTTCTCCCCCCACCCGAAACGCATGATATTTACATCCCTTTCCTGTTCCCTTATCTTTTTCAATCTCTTTCCAGTTCCCTTTCCCCCGTTTTTTAATCTCTTTCCTGCACTCTTATCTAAAACCCCCCAAGTAGGTTAGGAAAGGAGTCGGCCTTCTCCGGAGATCGGCACGGGGGGCATCCCTTCCTCCTGGCCTTTCAATGTTGGTCTGCGGGTCTAGGGCGCATTAACACACCAAGTCCTTCCCAGGTGGCTGATCCGTGGCCAACAGTCCCCTTTCTTAGCACATTTCAAATTTCTAGATAATTCTGTGAAAACTGACTTGAAATCTCGAATTTGAGACTTGGTCAACTTTTGCAAAGGAAAAGAGCTCCCATCAGAAACACTTTTTACTAGGTAGAGTGGATTTGATCCTCAATGGAAATCACTCCTTGCCATCAACTTTACCAATCAGGGATAAGATCAGCCTCCAATATTTTACTCCCACCTGATGTAAGGAAATAGACAAGAATTGGACATAAAGAAAAGCATGCTGAGTTCAAATACTCCATGTGAGACTTTGGAGATGAATTCATACTTTCAGGCACTTTTAAGGAAAGATTTGCATATTTCAGGCTATTGTTAGACACAGAAATAAATACAATCACTTTAAAGACATTGCTGATTAAACACCAAATTTGCCTACTCAATCATGGAGTAAGGAGGAGATCAACTGTCTGTGTATGTAATATTGCATTCCAGTTATTCGGATAAACTTATATGCATGGGACTTCTCAAGAATCTATGCATGTGGACTATACTGACTCGTTTAGACTCAGAAGGTTAAATACACATGGGCTTGGAAAACAAACATAGGAACATACCGTAAAGACCCTTGACAGCAGCTGGCTCCATCTGGGAATGCCTAACCCTATGTTATGCAAAGAACCTGTATGTCTGGATTATTTGACTCAAGGTTTTATTTTCGATCCATTCTAAATTTTAAATAAAATTTCGCCTAAACTGCAATGTCAACAATATAAGTTGGGGGAGACAAATTGCATGAATAATAAAAATTTGGTGTCTGGATACCAAAGTAGGTGGTCATGCTATAAAGTTATCTAAATGCCACTGGTGATCCCCTGAAACAAAATGACAAAAAAACATTGTCTTTTATTTTCAATATAACCTTTCATTAAACAACTTAAGGACAACCAAAAACGAATAATTTTTTCTTTAATATTCATCTGAAATGCAACTCTGTGAATGAATTACTGGATTTTTCTGATACAAACAAGACATACGCACCTTTATGTTGCTTGAAGCACATCAAGGAGCAACTGCAACCACCATATGATGTTTATCAGAAATATCACTAAAACCCCGAGGTAAATGTAGCAGCAGTATAGACAAACCACAAAAATGAAAAATCTCATTTTACAATGGTATTATATTTGTCCTAAACCGCAATAACCAAAGCTACATGTATAAACATGTCAATAGAACATATAAGATACAAAATGCAAAATTCCACATCCATGTTTGGTGCATTTACTTGAACTTTGAAACCTTATGTTAGAATTGTCCAATTTGCTTAGAGTTAATGTATTTTTGGAAGAGTCAAAGCATTTCGAAGCAAGAGCAAATGGGATGCACAACCCAAGTTCAAATCCCCACAGTGTAATAGACTCCCCTACGATAATGCAGCCCATAATAATATTGTTTATTGATATACCATGAAATGCAGTAATGATGTAATACAAGTGGGGCTCATGAAAACCCTATAAAACGGTAAATCAATCAAAAAAATGCTTTTGGAAGCACCAATGACATGTACTAAGATATGCTAATTCAAGGGCGATGCAATACATGACTGCTGTTATGTCGTTGAAAAGAAAACAATCATGTACTTGCATTTATGAAGGTCCACATAGCATAAGGAACGTTTGTCAATTATCGATTAACAAACTCTTTCTAAATTACACAAGTAGAACTATTTACTGACTTTAAACCTCTGACTGTTTTTTTTTTTTAATTTATAAATGGGATGCCAGAGGTTTTATTTTATAGTTAGGCTAGGACAACTAACTTGTCTTTTCAGCCTATACTGTATGGCATATTGCACTCCCCTTGGGCTTATACCGTACTAAGAGGTTGACTGCAGTGGAGGTTCAAGAAATTTTATGTTGACAGCGGCACATACTAATAATGTTTTGCACATATCTCTATCAGTCAATCTCCATGATTTTTTATACTAGCACAAGAAATAATGGAATCTCTATGAAAACTCTATAAAATGGTAAATCAATCAAAAAAATGCTTTTGGAAGCACCAATGACATGTACTAAGATATGTTAATTCAAGGGTGATGCGATAAATGACCTGCTGTTATGTCATTGAAAAGAAATAATCATGTACTTGCATTTATGAAGGTCCACATAGCATAAGGAACGTTTGTCAATTACTGATTAACAAACTCTTTCTGCATTACACGAGTAGAACTATCTACTGACTCTAAACCTCTTACTGTTTTTCTTTTTAATTTATAAATGGGATGCCAGAGGTTTTATTTTATAGTTATGCCAGGACAACTAACTTGTCTTTTCAGCCTATACTGTATGGCATATTGCAGTCTCCTTGGGCTTATAGCATACTAAGAGGGTGACTGCAGTGGAGGTTCAAGTAATTTTACGTTTCCAACTTCAGCGGCACATACTAATAATGTTTTGCACATATCTCTATCAGTCAATCTCCATGATTTTTTATACTAGCACAAGAAACAATGGAATTCCCTTTGGCTCATTTGATATTTCGTTTTATAAGACAAACATCTTTCCATTTCTCACCCTTAGTCATTCTCAATTACCACTAGCTCTCAAGACAATACTATCATGCCATAGTTTTTCAATATTTTCATGCTCATTTGTCATATGTTTTTGTTAATACCGTAAGAAAATTCTCGTTTTTGTTAGTCCTAAGTATAGTATCCATTGAGCCATTTATTTAATTCTACCACGATGAAAGGAGTACTCCAACATCCATATCCCCTCCTTTCACCCACAATGGTTTGGGCTCCTTTCGTTCAATGCTCCACCCTTTTGCTTTAAGAGTCTCGTGCAGCAACTTTTATTTGTCTCATCCACCCTCTATTTGTTGCACTTGAGGGTCAACAATGCTAGGGCCGAAAGACATCCACTACAATCAATTTGGTAGCCTTAATTCAAATCCACTCCTCATGACTTTGAACTCCATGGCTGACATAGGTCATTTGAAACCTCCTTAATACATCCCTAAAAATCCCAATGACAAAACCCCTTCCTCTTACATGAGATTATCTTCACAGGATCCGTACTTTCGGAGATACCCCTGAGGGTTGCAGGTGGTACCCTTACCTCGCCCTTCGCTCCTCGATGGAACTCTCTCCGAGTTCTCGAGGAGGCCGGAGGAGCTGGTATTTTCAGGTTTCTACTCTCCTGGCCAGCATTCAGATACAGATAGACAGGCTGCCCCCTTATTCTTTGGGGGTTCTCCCCCCCTCTCGGCTTACTAAGGAGAAGATGCTCCACGAGATTCGGAAGGATGTTAGTCTCTAGTACACCAGATGCAAATGGATCTCTCCTGTTGCCCCTCTTTCCCCCAAGTTGTCTTTCTACCATGAGCACTTCTTACAGATACAGGAGGGCAAAATAGTTCCTCCACAATACCTTCAGCAGCACACAATGCATAGTCTTCGGATCACTATTGGGCAACTCAAGGTGTGTTCTCACCAACTCCGGATTGAGTCAAATCACCATCTTCCGATGGAGGAGTGGATTTGCTTGTTTTGCTCCTTGGGTGAAGTTGAGACCCTGCATCACTTCATTTTTTGTTGTCCCATTTATTATGAGATCCGGGGTAGGTTCCATTGCCTTTTCAGGGACAACTCTCGATGTGTTTCTACGCTCTTCAAATACCCGGACCAGCATTGTCTCGCACTCTTTCTTAGGGAGATAACTCAGCTTCGACGACATAAAAGTTCTCCAAATGGATCTCACCCTCCTCAACATCGGCTCATCACAACATACTTCACCAACTCCGACGGACCAGGTGACTTCGACCGGAAACGCCCCACACCATCCAGTTTGAACAGAAGCAAGGTCACTAGACAGCACACCAACAGTTTGTCAGGGTTCTGAACTAGCAATGGGCAAAGACATATCATGGACTTCTTCAACTCCGATCTTCGGCCTCGACTGTTAGGAGAGATTAGTTTTTGGGGTGTTCTCGGAGCTTGCCCCTCCTGGTCTGCTCCCTCCCCCCTCCTTCACTCTCTCCGTTCTTCTTGGCATGCACTTCTCTCTGTTGGACTGCAGCCCTCCCCCCCTCTGCTCTCCCTTTTCTTTTCTTTTCCCTTTCTCTTTGGCCCGTTTGTCGGGGTTGATCTTGTATTTTTCTTAGTTCTTTTCTTTGTTGGGCTTTTGAGCCTGCTAGCTGGCAGTCATTATCGTACTTCTTATAGTCCCTTGGGTCTTATTTTGGCCCACCGCGGACATTAATAATATTTCATTTCATTTCATTTTTGGAAAAATGGATTAATTTCTTCCAATGTGGTATAAATAAGCTCAGCATAAAATTGGATATGTGATAGAAAAGAGTAAAGATCCCATAAATGATTTGAACCACGCATTAAAAAACAACGTAGATAAAAGAAGATAAAGAACATACTATGGAAGAAGACATGTTGGACACTTGTACTTGGAGGGGGCATCTTTGCATACTTGACATTGACGAGGTCCCATCGAATTTCACTTTTCTTGTCCGTTAACCTGTATAACAAGTTTCAAACTTCAATGGTCAAACATATAAAATTAGCTTTAGATAAGCAATTTACAGTACCCAAAACATATTGGCAAACAAATTTGAACAAATCCTCTTTTTACCAATTATTATTTGAAGTTATATAAGTGATTATTTTTATTATCAAAATTGACTGAAAGAATCAAAGGATATACATAAGTAGGTTCTTCATTTTCTGATAAATTATCCAAACTCTCAACTCGATCTTCGCAGGAATTTTAAAAATTAAAGAAATAAAGGATGAAATCCCAGCAACGAAGTGGTTGAAATCATACAATCAAACCTCACATGAAAAATTCTTCATTCTTATTTGTACATGAGGCATATGCATTCCAATACATGCAACTAAATTTCTAGTAGAGAATAAATATCTATTATTCCAATAGAGTCATTAGAAGTTGTGAATGCAAAAGTGGTTTGCTTATTTTAAATAGTTACTTGTATATGTTGTGTTTTTTTTTTTGCTAGAGAACAAGGGGTTGTACTCGGGTCCCCCACCCTTGACAAATCACAACTCTCTTCTTTAGAGCTTGAGAGTTTACAAATAAATTCACTTCTCATCTCAATTGAGATGCTATAGCTAAATAAACTACATCATTTTACATAAAATGTCTGAATTCTTGATTTTCATTTTTTGGATTTTTTTTTATTTTTTGTGTGAATACAATACAAAAACTTCACAATAGTAGAGTAATATTTCATTACATTGCATCTTAGCAGAGTAATACTTTTTGTGTGAATACAATAGCAACCTTCACAATACCAAAACTTCACCTCTACTACCTATGCATTGCATCTTAGTAGAGTAATATTTCCAAACCATCACACTATCATAGTCCGCTTTACCAAATCTGGATTGCTAGTTTCCTTCTCGAAGCACAAGTGCAACCACAAAAATTATAATAAATAGTTTATATGAAAACACATTAACGTTATTAAATAAAGTAGATATTACCAATGGAAAACATTAAAGTAAATCTTAATCATTATTTGATTCAGGAAGTCAACATTTTCTTGTCAACTTCAACTAAACTTACTACTTCCTCTAACCATGGAAAAGAGAATTTAACTTCACAATTCTCAATTAAAACCCCTCTATTGTCTAGCATATCTGCACATTTGTTTCCTTCCCTTAATGTATGTGTAAACCTAATTTCTTCAAACTCTTTAGCAAGATCTTGAATTTCCACAATTATCTCTTGTATGTTCCATGGAACCTTTGCTTTCCTCAAAATTGCATTTATTACTATGAGTGAATCACCTTCCATCCATACTCTATTCCATTTCATTGTATTTGTTGTGTTTAAACCTAGACTTTATTTCTGTTATATCTCATACCAAAATTAATTAAACCAATATACAGTATTTCCATTGAGACAAACCTTAATGTTCATATAATATGTTAAAGAAATTTTCCAAGCATTTCTGACCTAATGTAATACAAATTGGATGCCTGATATATCTCACTCATCCTCTCTAATCTTCCAAATAACGATCATTACACAATCCATCAATAGATAATCAAGTTAACCTGTTTCTTCCCCTAAGATGGTTCATTTTCTAACCACAAATGGACACTTTTATGGTAGTTTATCCTCTTGTGGACAAACTTCCAGAGAACACTTTTATGCAATGTTAAAGTAAAGTCTAACTTCAATATAAGCCAACAATGAAGTTTGCATATGTTTGCATAAGATCCCCTGCACAAAGGGAGCAGACAAAGCATGGCCTTTGTTTTGCATCTGTGGTGTCAGGCAAAAGCCCTGAGCTACAGCACTTTTTTGAACCCTATTAAATGGAATTTCAATGCATTCATTTTCCCTTATCTTTGTTCCTTTGTTTGAAGAAGGCATTGGATCAAAAATTTTGTGAGAGTTTCGAACAATTCCTCCTGGCCATCGTTTTGGATTTTTTTCAGCAGAAAACCCCTGTTTTCCAACTTTGGATCTTCTTTTTGTCTGAAGACTTGTTCCATGTTTCATGACTCTTCAAAATTATTCTTATTGACATGAATGCTTGAGTTTCTGTCAAACAAGACCTGGTGACCATCCCCTCTATGGTTGGTTCAGCTCCTTTCTATTGGGACCCATTATTCCATTTAGGTCTTTCAGTTCGATATTTGATTAGATGGATGAATGTTCCACATAAGGGAGAGACCATTCCCCTCTTTATATCAAAACCTAGCTAGTCTTCTCGAAAAGGAAATATTTTTCCAAGGACAGGCTTTTTTGCATCAGTGGCATCAGGCATAAGCCCTGAGCTACAGGGCCTTTTTTAACCCTATTAAATGGGTTTCAATTCCTGTGTTTCCCTTTATTTATCTTCCCCCTTCCATTCCAAGAAGGGATTAGATCAAGGGTTTCGTTAAAGAGTTTTCAACAAGCTTGCGAGTATTAGGTTTATAATTCCTCCAAACCATCCATTTGGATTTTTCCTAGCAGAAACCACTTCTGCTTTCAACCTTTGAAGCTTCTTTTTCTCTGAATATTGGTTCCCATGCTTGGTTATTCTTTAAAATTATTTCTCTATTACATGAAAGCTTGCATTTCCATCAAAAAGATTTAGTGGCCATTGATGGTCTGGTTAGTTCAGCTCCTTTCTATGGGATGCTTTGTTCCGTTTAGGTCTTTCAGTCAGATCTTTGATGGGATACTTGAGTGCTCCATATGGGGAAGAGAGCGCTACATTTTCCTTTTTTCTATCAAAAACCTAGCTAGTCTTATCAGAAGGAAAAGGATAAACTTTCTCCACCAACAAAACAAAATAAAGATTTTCCAAAATCTATTTCCCGCTCCTTATTCTCAAATTGGGCTTCTCTATTAATCATAACAGATGCTCAACGAGGGCTCTGATTTATCATTTTAGAAAATTCAGACCACCTCAATGTGAAGCAGTTGTTATGACTACCTAGAGATTAATTCCTGTTGATATTTTGAATAATTAAAAAATAAGAATGCAGCTTTCGAAAATGGGCCCCAATGATGGGAACAGTTGTATTGCCGATGACATTTTGGATAGTAGGTTAAAGGTTTTAACCCCTTGAAAGACTCCATCCTAAGTTCTTGTAAGTTTAAGGCTTTGGTCCTTCTATATCTAGATCCATTAAAGGTTCTGTTGTCTGGGTATACCTAACTGTCCATGTTGTCTACCCCTTAATGTTGTCGACTCCTTAATCACAAAGACCTTGTTCACAAGCCCAATGGATGTCACTCACATAATACACAAGCCAAGTAACATTCCCAACTACTCATACAGGCCTCATTTTGTCTTGAACATTGCCTTCAAACATCCTCTTCAAGCATCCTAAATTCATAATAGCCTAAATTTGAGTCTAAATTAGAGAAGTACTTTGGTTTGTGAGGTTGATCCAACAAGTTGCCTATCCCTGGCAAATGATATAGATTTGTGATCACAATCTTGTTCAAATTTCAAAAATCCATGCATTTGGACCTTGAGCAATAAACCACATGACAACATTGACTTGATAACATCTTGGTCAACTTGCAGCAACTTTTATTCGTTTCCCTCCAATTCCAAATCTAGAGTCTTGCCTCAACCCATCTTCAACAATGTTTTATCACAAAGTAGATGAATCTCATTCTCTATCCAACATTTTGATGGTAATCATTTAGGCTAGAAAAGCCCTCATAGAGCAAGTGACAAAAGCAAATCATCTACTTATCTCTTGACACTCAGATGCTGCAACAATTAGTTATACATCTTCCTACTTATCATCGGTAGGTATCACAATCAAGATTCTAAACTTCCCATTGGCTTTCAGCGACCTCTTTGGTTGAGTAGTTGAAATCAGAGAAATCTTCACCTGCCCTCTGTGTGCATTCAGCATGTGAGCTTTACCATACTTGATCATTCAACACTTCTACAATTTGAACTAGAAAATCACATCACAACCCCACACAAAACTAGCACCCATCACCACTTAAACACTTCAGTTGCAACAATTTAACACTAGAACTCAACAACGCTAAGCCTAAATTGCAAACCTAAATTTGCACCACTAGATGATATGCAACTCAACATCCTTACTTAGCCACCCTAACTTCTTAACCAATGTTTCAAAGATCAAACTTTTATGGTTACTTGAGTCAAATCTGATGACAAAAATAATTTTCTTTAAACAATTTTGGCATGAAACAACTTTACCTCAACCATTATAATCTCCTTATGAGGTTTTGGACTTGAATTTATAAGGCACGACCACCTTTCTTGACACTACATGGCTTAGCTGCCTATGACTTTGGGGTCCTCATTGTCTTTTACAATGCTAAAAGTGGAATCTCTTCACTAGCTGCCTATGACTTGGGGTCCTCATTGACTTTTTGTTTTGTGCCCCAAACATGTTACAACATCAAAAACTTCCTACTAACTTTGAACACAAGAATTAACTCTATTCAATGCCTGACATTGATCCTTAGTGTGACCATTCTCATGGCAATGTTCATATACCTTTTAAAGTCTTTCCCTCAAGTTTCTTCTGTCATATTTGCAGTCTTCTTTCCATAACTCTTTGTCATTAAACTCTTCAGCTGCTTGTCGTTGCACCCATGGCACATTGTCAATGTACTTCATTAATGAAAAACAATCTTCCAAAGCCTTTCAGAAACTCTGAAGTGTAGTCTTGGACATTTTGTCCTATTGTTAACCTAAGGGATTCTCACCTAATGAGTCAATTCACCTAATAGCGAATAGGACAAAACTGGCTTAATCAAGAACATAAATTGCTCCTAGTCCATCATAGAGGTATGTTTCTGATTTTAGAGAATTTGCAAGTATCTGACTGAATCAGTGTGTGGCTTATAATCCTAAATATGGCACAGGGATCTTCTGCTTGTTTACGCTTGGCAACTAAAATATACTCCCACTTATTTAAATCTTCGGTGTTCACTGAACCATCATAAGAGGGTACCCAACCAAATCAGTGCATGGCTTATCATTCTAAATATGGCACATGGAACTTCTGCTTGTATATGCATGGCAACTAAAATATACTTCCACTTGTTCAACCACTTACTTAAATCTTCAATATTGACTGAACCAGAATAAGGGGGGATATATAGTGTAGCCTCCACACGAAACAACCAATAAACGGTGTTATTAGTAGTACCAAGATGCTTAGCATCCTTGTTGAATTAGCATGAATTTGATTTTGGAGATTTTCAGGCTTACTGCTGCTCATTCAAACTAACATCAACATAACGGATATAAATTGCAGAAAGATTTTTGACAAGGTAGAGAAACTGTTTTCTATCCAACAAGACCACAAAATCTATTTTCCTTGCTATTTCCGTCTTCGACTAGATTGACCTACTTCAGACTCCGCTCTTGTTTATATTGACTACCTATCAAATTTAGTTTGCGCATCAGACTTTCTCCAACTACTATAAGCACTTTATGGGTCTGTAGAATGCACTATATGTCTAGCCTCCAATTTTTTTGAACAATGCCCCACACCAATGGCCTGCTTTGCAAACCAGTCTCTACTGCCTTCAATTGACCCATTCTCCAAATCAGGGTCTTTTTGTTTCGTGCCCCAAACATGTTACAACATCAAAAACTTCTTACTAACTTTGAACATAAGAATTAACTATATTCAATGCCTAACATTGATCCTTAGTGTGACCATTCTCATGTCAATTGTAATGTCCCAAAAATAAATATTTTTTGTAAATGTCTCCTACACTTAATTATAAAAGTGAAAAAGGGGTTCATGTGACTAGGAGACATAACTTAAAGTTGTGTTTATTTATGTTTTATGTTTTTATGTTGTAATAAGACACTTTAAGTGATTTTAGGGTTGGGAGATGTCAACTCCAAATTAGAACCTCACCCTATATAAGGGAGTGAGACGTCCCATTTTGGGCATGTTATGTTGATATCATAATTGAATATTGAAACCCTAGAGGTTCCATGAGTTGAGATTGCAGGTCTTGCTCATTCCCATAGTGCATTGGAGGTGCATGGTTGGGGTCTTGGCAATATCATTGCAGGTGTTATTGCCCTAAAATATCAAAAATACAAAAAGAGGCATCTTTGAGGATTTCGTGGCATTTTTGGGAGCATTTGTGTCATGTGTTTCAGATCTGTTGGCAGCCCCAAACCCTACGCTTGTATTTGGGGTCATTTTTGAGGAGTTTTTGCATATGTTCAGCCTTGGGGTTAGTTCGTCCCACTTGTGGGAGTTTGTATCTGCATTTTGAGTTCCTTGAGGATCCATTTGTCCATTCCAGCTGTTATATTGGTTTGGCAATATTTAATATATGATACTGGCTGATTTCTCCTCATACTTGTGTTATTTTATGAGCAATTTCTGAGTTATTTCCTTGCTATACTTAATTTCTGCATTTTCGTAGTAAGGGTTTGTTGTTCCTAAAAAAGGGACATTACAAGTCGTATCAGAGCTAGAATCTTGTCAGCCTGTGATTCATGGTGATAAGTGTGTTTCTGTGGTGAAAAGTTGTGCCCTAGTGAAAATCGAGGATTTTTAGGGATTTTTTTTCAGAAAATAAAAATTGCAGATTTGGATACCCTTTTGACCAATTTGCAGTTCTGTGGTTTCAGAAAAAAATTTTTGGTGGTCAGAATTTCAAATTTCGATCTTTTTAGGGTTTGATAGGGATTTATGCATCGTCCTCCTGTTCATCAGTATTTTACTAAGAGAAACAGACTCGCTTTGGAAATGTCAAACAGGGAAGAGGTTGAGGAGCCCCAAAGGCCAGTTGATAGGATTGAGCAAAAATTCGATGCCCTACTTGACATACTGCAAAGAATGGTGTCCTTACAAGAGACAAATCAGCAAGAATTGAGGGCAGCTTTGGGCAACCCAAATGGCACAAGGAGGGAAGGAGAAAGGGGAGGCAACAACAATGGGCATGAGTCATCATCTAACTCACACCCTCCCTTGCCTAGGTCGTCCAAGCCTATGTTCCTTGTTCCACCACCTCCACCGGAGGAAAATGAGGTAATTGATGAATTAGATGAATGGTTTGCTGCTTATAGTAATAAATCTGAGGGTTTTAGGGCAGCAGTTTCTTTTGATAAATATTTGAAGATTGTGGGTAAATCTGTTGTTGAGGCTAAAAAAATGAAAAAGAAGCCCTTTTTGCATCAAAAGGCGACCATTCCCTCATTTAATGGTCAAGATGGTCTTACAGCTAGAGCATGGCTTCAAAAATTGCAGACTTATTTTACCTTGGAGCCTATTTCTGAAGCTGATGCAGTTCAGATTGCTACACTCCACCTTGAGGGTAGTGCTTACTCATGGTGGCATCATGGGTTAGTAACCCAAGGGCATGATGATATTGATACATTTGATGAATTTTGTACCATGGTTTTGAACAGGTTTGAAAGGAGGAATGTAGAAGAGTATTTCAAGGAGCTTGCCATGAAGCAAACTTCATCCATTCATGCCTACGTGGAGGAGTTTGAACAACTTTCAGTTCAGGTACAAAATATTTCACCCAAGAGGGTAATTTTTCTTTTTATGGATGGTTTGTTGGAACCCGTGAAGGGATTAGTTAAAGCTTTTGAACCAGCCACTCTTGAAGATGCCATTAAGAGAGCTTTAAGCTTAGAATCTGTTTTACCTCCTAGACAGAAATATTTTGCACATAATCCACCTGCTAGACCACCTTTTGCAGCCAAAAAAACAGTTTTTGGACAGCAGTATGGGCAGCAAGGAAACCTCACGCAACAAGGTGGAAATAAGAGAAATTTTTATGGCAGGAATCCCACGCATGGAGAAGGTTTCAGAAGTGGTTTTCAGCCACCTAATAAGCCCCCAAATGGCCCACGCTTGACACAAGAAGAGAAAGATGAGCTAAGGAAACAAAACAAGTGTTTCATTTGCAAGTCTCCTTGGCAAAGAGGTCATAAATGCAGAGAAGGAGGTATGAAAATCATTGAATTACATTTTGATTCTGATTCTGATAATCCTGATTTTTATGAGGCAGATGAGACACCCTTGGAAGAGGAAGCACAAAGGGAGTATGAGGAAGTTCTTGAAGGTTCCCTAGCCACTTTAAGTGGGCTGAATCAGTTTCGCACTATTAAGGTACCGGTAGATCTTTTGATGAAAAGGTTATTGTTTTAATAGATGGTGGTGCTACTTACAATTTTGTTGATGAGAAGTTTGCCACTAGAAAGAATCTTCCTACAGCTATCATTCCTGGTTTTAGTGTTGCTATTGGCAATGGTGATCTTATCACATGCAACAAAGTGGTAAGAAACATAAAAATTAATTTTGGCAACATGGAAGTAGATGAGCAATTCTTTGTTTTTCCCTTAGGAGGTATTCCACATATGGTTTTGGGTGTGCAATGGTTGTATTCACTTGGTGATTATGTTACTAATTATCAGAAATTAGAACTGAAATTTGTGCTTGAAGGGAAAGATGTGGTGTTGCAAAGAATCAAGGAAAATGGGTAAAAAGATTCTTGCAAAATTTTGGAGGTTTCATACAAAAGAATGGAGAAGATGATAAGGCATAAGGACGTTGAGTGGGCAGCTGTAATTTTCAGTTCAGAAGGGAAAAAATCAGCCACCTATCATCCTCAAATTCAAGGTTTACTACAAAAACATCTTAAGGTATTTTTTGACCTACCTAAAGGTTTGCCACCTAGTAGAGGTTTTCAGCATGTTATTGAATTGGAAGCAAATAGTAAACCTGTCATAATTAAACCTTATAGGCATCCTAAGGTTTTCAAAGATGAGATTGAAAAGACCATTGCTGATTTACTTGGGAGTGGGCACATTATTTGCAAAGATGGGGTGAAGGTTGATCAAACTAAAGTTTCAGCTGTACAAAGATGTCCTATACCACCCAACCTAACGGAATTGAGGGGTTTTGTGGGTTTATGTAGTTACTACAGGAGGTTCATTAATGGGTTTTCTTCTTTGGCTACCCCCCTTACTGAATTAACTAAGAAAGGGGCATTTGGCTACCCCCCTTACTGAATTAACTAAGAAAGGGGCATTTTCATGGTCCAATGAGGCTCTTTTAGCTTTTCTAAAGCTGAAAGATGTAATGACTTCTACTCCTTTAATTGCTATTCCTGATTTTTCTGTTGCTTTTACTATTGCTTGTGATGCTTCAGGTGTTGGAGTTGGAGCTGTACTTATGCAACAAGGACGCCCCATTGCTTATGAGAGTAGAAAGCTCTCAAATGTGGAGAAAACTTTCAGCATCTATGATAAAGAGATGCTAGCTATCATGCATGCCTCGACCAAATTCAAGCAATACTTAGCGTGTGGCAAGTTTGTGGTCAAAACTGATCATAACAGTTTGAAATACTTCTTGGGGCAAGTTGAACTGAATGAAAGACAGCAGAAATGGGTAACAAAGTTGCAATCATATGATTTTGAAATTGAGTTTGTAAAGGGTAAGAAGAATTCAGCTGCTGATGCACTTTCTAGGCACCCTACTTTTCATTCTCTTTCCATTATTTCTGCTGATTGGAAGGTGAAAATTATGGCTGAATATGCAAAGAATGATTTTTGTTCTAAACTAATAAATGGGCAAGTTGAAGATGACAGGTTCAGCCATAAAGAAGGACTGATTTTTTGCAAGGGAAGAGTGTTTTTAGCACCTAAATCGAATCTGAAACAAGCTTTAATTACAGCCATGCATGATGCTCCACTTGTAGGCCATCCAGGTTTCTACAAGACTTACAAACAGGTTAGAGAAAGATTCTATTGGAAGGGTTTGAAAAGGGATGTCTTCTTGCATGTTCAGGAATGTGTTATTTGCCAAGAAAACAAGGGGGAACATGAATTTGCAGCTGGTTTACTTCAGCCACTTCCTATTCCCAATCAAAAATAGGAAAGTATCTCCATGGACTTCATTACTGGTTTGCCCAAGGTATACATGAAGGATTGCATATTTGTTGTTGTTGATAGATTGACAAAATTTGCTCATTTCTATGCCATTTCAACAACTTGTACAGCCATACAAGTTGCTGATTTGTTTTTTAAAGAAGTTTTCAGATTGCATTGTTTGCCTAAATCCATTTTGAGTGATAGGGACAGCAGATTTTTGAGCATGTTTTGGCAAGAATTGTTTAAGCTATGTGGTACTAAATTGACTCCTAGTACTAGCTACCATCCCCAAACTGATGGGCAAACTGAAATTGTTAACAAATGGCTTGAAGGATATTTGAGAAATTATGTTTCAAGTCAACAAAAGGCATGGGTTAAATGGCTGCACCTTGGTGAATATTGCTACAATTCTACTTATCATATGTCCATAAAAATGTCTCCACTCAAGGCACTTTATGGTTATGATGCCCCACACTTTTCAGATATGATTTTTGGTGATTCAAAGGTCCAAAAAGCTAGAGACTTTGCAACAGAAAATCAAGATATTCTTAATGATTTGAAGGACTATTCTTACGGCACAAAATCAGCAGAAGAAGTATGCAGATCAGCAGCGTAGTGAGCGCTCATTTGAGGTGGGAAACTTGGTTTATGTTAGGTTGCAGCCCTACAAACAGTCTACATTGAAAAGAAGTGGAGCAGAAAAACTCAAACCCAAATTTTATGGACCTTACAAGGTGTTGAGTAAGGTTGGACAGGTTGCACATGCTTTGGAACTTCCAAGTGGAAGAAAAATACATAATGTCTTCCATGTTTCTTGTTTGAAGAAGGCCTTGGGCCAACATATTCAGCCATCTTCAGATTTGCCACCCCTTGATGATGAAGGAAAGCTCATTCTTGAACCTGAATTGATCCTTGAGACAAGGGAGAGAAAGCTTAGGAGTAGGACTGTCAAAGAATATCTTGTGAAGTGGAAGGACTTGCCTATGGAGGATGCTACTTGGGAAGGTGCAGAAATTTTAGATGCTTCAGCTTTGATTTTGCTTGAGGACAAGCAATTTGAGGAGGGTGGACTTGTAATGTCCCAAAAATAAATATTTTTTGTTAATGTCTCCTACACTTGATTATAAAAGTGAAAAAGGGGTTCATGTGACTAGGAGACAACTTAAAGTTGTGTTTATTTATGTTTTATGTTGTAATAAGACACTTTAAGTGATTTTAGGGTTGGGAGATGTCAACTCCAAATTAGAACCTCACCCTATATAAGGGAGTGAGACGTCCCATTTTGGGCATGTTATGTTGATATCATAATTGAATATTGAAACCCTAGAGATTCCATGAGTTGAGATTGCAGGTCTTGCTCATTCCCATAGTGCATTGGAGGTGCATGGTTGGGGTCTTGGCAATATCATTGCAGGTGTTATTGCCCTAAAATATCAAAAATACAAAAAGAGGCATCTTTGAGGATTTCGTGGCATTTTTGGGAGCATTTGTGTCATGTGTTTCTGATCTGTTGGCAGCCCCAAACCCTACACTTGTATTTGGAGTCATTTTTGAGGAGTTTTTGCATCTGTTCAGCCTTGGGGTTAGTTCGTCCCACTTGTGGGAGTTTGTATCTGCATTTTGAGTTCCTTGAGGACCCATTTGTCCATTCCAGCTGTTATATTGGTTTGGCAATATTTAATATATGATATTGGCTGATTTCTCCTCATACTTGTGTTATTTTATGAGCAATTTCTGAGTTATTTCCTTGCTGTACTTAATTTCTGCATTTTCGTAGTAAGGGTTTGTTGTTCCTAAAAAAGGGACATTACATCAATGTTCATATACCTTTTACAGCATTTCCCTCAAGTTTCTTCTATCAAATTTGCAGTCTTCTTTCCATAACCCTTTGTCATTGAACTCTTCAGTTGCTTGTCATTGCACCCATGGCACATTGTCAATGTACTTCATTAATGAAAAACAATCTCCCAAAATATTTCAAAACTCTGAAGTGTAGTCTTGGACATTTTGTCCTATTGTTTACCTAAGGGATTCTCACCTAATGAGTCAATTCACCTAATACCAAATAGTATAAAAGTGGCTTAATCAAGAACATAAATTGCTCCTAGTCTATCATAGAGGTATGTTTCTGATTTTAGAGAATTTGCAAGTATCTGACCGAATCAGTGTGTGGCTTATAATTCTAAATATCGCACAGAGATCTTCTGCTTGTATATGCTTGGCAACTAAAATATACTCCCAATTATTTAAATCTTCAGTGTTCATTGAACCAGAAAAAGAGGGTACCCGACCAAATCAGTGCATGACTTATCATTCTATATATGGCACATGGAACTTCTGCTTGTATATGCTTGGCACCCAAAATATAATTCCACTTGTTCAACCACTTACTTAAATCTTCAGTATTGACTGAACCAGCATAAGGGGGCATATATAATGTAGCCTCCACACAAAACAACCAATAAAAGGTGTTAGTGCCAAGATGCTTAGCATTCTTGTTGAGTTAGCATGAATTTGATTTTGGATATTTTCAGGCTTGCTGCTGCTTATTCAAGCTAACATAGACCTTACGGATATAAATTGCATAAAGATTTTTGACAAGGTAGAGAAACTGGTTTCTATCCAAGGAGACCCCACAATCTATTTTCCTCACTATTTCGGTCTTGGACTAGATTGACCTACTTCAGACTCCGCTCTGGTTTATCTCGACTACCCATCAAATTTAGTTTGTGCATCACACTTTCTCCAACTACTATAAGCACTTTATGGGTCTGTAGAATGCACTATATGTACAGCCTCCAATTTTTTTGAACAATGCCCCACACCAATGGCCTGCTTTGCAAACCAGTCTCCAATGCCTTCAGTTAATCCATTCTCCAAATCTGGGTCTCTAACACCAATTGATCCAATAGTTCCTTTAGTTTACTTTAAAATTGAGAAGCTGCTAGAATTATTTTAAAGTAAACTAAAGGAACTATTCATTATGTTCTAGAAGATACGCAAAATCATAATCTCAAGTTTGCTGCATTGATATAGACAAGGCAGGTTGTGTTCATAGTAGCAATTATTTACTAAATCAATTGCAATTTTTTTACACATCAAAAAAGATAACCTGCCATCTCATTTCATCCACTGAAGCAGAATATAAGGCAGTAGTTGGTGCAACTTGTGGGGCAATATGGTCAAAAAAAACTACATGGAGATTTATGCTTGCATCATGTATAAGCAACTCCATTACCTTGAAACATTTAAAACATACTTGATATGGTAGGAATCTAATCTATCATTACAGGGAAAATGCACTATTATCATACTAAGGACCTCAAGCAAAAGATTGAGTTGAATTCTATTGTAGAACCAAGATGAGTTTACAAATATTTTCACAAAGGATTTGAGCAAAAACAAATTCAAAAACTTCTAGGATAAATTGTGCATAAGGAAAATTAAATCACCATTAAGTTGGAGATTGATGTTGAGGGTAGTTTTATTTTTATTTTTTGAGTATACTTCTTATACACATCCACCATGGGGATTGAACCCGGGTCACATCACCGATAATGCAAGGGGCATCCTTGCCGGTAGACCACACTCACGGGGATAAGGGTAGTTTTATTTTAGATTGGAAAGACTATAAAAGACAAATTGAACATAAGGTCATAAACAAAATCAAATCCTTTAATCCATATGTATCTAAATAGGAAATACACATTAATCTGTACACCGGGGTAGAAAGTGAACAGCCAAGTCAAAATCTATCAATAGGCTTTATATATCTCTTCAAAGAATGAAAAATGAATAAGGAATATATGCATTATGATGTGTGTGCTTCTGACAACTTAGTTATGTTCAAGCTACAGGGACACATTTGTTTTTGAAGGTTGCCTGAAAATTTATGATATATGTTGTAAGAGAATTGAACAAGTTGTTATGGGTTGCATGTACATACATAAAGCAGGGATACTGTTGTTTTCCTGGTAGCAAATTCCTGACTAAATCCTTGGAATTACTACATGATTAGCTTGCAAAGTAATTATATCAAAATGGGAATGCTATATTTCACACCTTTGTGGGAGTTGAGTCTTATGTTTCAAGGCATTTTTCTGAAGTTTATTCACTCTCATTCTACTCATGTCTATTGGCTGCAAGATATTGTGATTCCTAACTTCAACCTTTCGGGACATATTAAGATGGACATTCATTTGTGTGATTAAAGAAATGAAACCGCGTTTCTTCTATGTTCTCAAAAGAATTGTAAATTTAGTGAATATTTTAAAAAGGAAGACTATTGAGCAATCAGTCGCTAGTTTGAAATTTAAAACAAAGTCGTTTCTTAACTTTAACTAAGGCTGCTAGTAGTTGGACTCATCAAACTTGATTTCGATGGTGCCTTCAAAGGAAACTGTGGAAAAACTGGTTGAGGAGGTATTTTTTGTGATAATGAAGGCAAAGTTCTCTTTACCTACCAAGAATCATATGGAACTTCAACAAATAACTATGCAGAGGCTAGGACACTTCTTACAAAATCAAGATAGCCATGGAAAAAGGATTGAGATATATTTCAATTGAGGGGGATTCATAGTCTATTATTATTGCTGTAAAAAAAAATGTGACAGTTGGATCAACAATTACATTATTTTGTATATCCATCTATTATTGATGGAGGCAATATCTTGGAAACATCAACATATCTACAGAGAAAGAAATAGGGTGGCAGATAATTTAGCCAATTGCAGGGTTAAGCTTCATCTGCAAAATTCAAATTTTGAAGGGAACTAGCCAAGGGAAATTCTATCTTCTATTACTAATTTGATAGAGGAAAATTAAAGTATTAAGAGATGGAAAATATCTTTACTAGAAAGACAAGCTAAATATGGTCATAATGTTTTGTTGTTTTGATAAGAGTGGCCCTAATAAAAGGGAAGAGTAGTTTTTAAAAAAAAAAACTTTGCTATAAAGACAATGCCAATACAATCAGGTCTTTGCATCCATGCATACCTGTTGCGCAAGAGTGGATTCACCCCAATGTAATAATGCTTTCAAAGGTAATCTGCCCCCTTGTACACGTTACCACTCTGTTGAAGACCACCTTTCAATATTTCTAATATTTCTTCCTTCTTGTGCATGACTGTCAATGCTTAGCACTTCATGCTTTGAAGTTCTGAACTTTACATTGGATGCTTATTGACAACCTGGAAGCCACAATCTGAACTATTCCCAGGAAAGTCCATTTGAATGTGTGTAAATTTGAGATGGCCTTGTAAAACATTAATGTTAACTGAATTAAATTTATCCTCCTTATCAAAGCTATTTGCATCTATCATCTCCTTTGTTATCTAAAAATAGATATTGTCTACATCGCCTGATTTGTGGCTAACTGGATTTTAGTTCTCTTTTAAATATGTTAGCTCCTCTCCTTGTTCTACCTGCATAAAATTTTTATATTTGACAGGTTTAGGGTTTAATTAGATGTCCAATGTTTAAATCTAGTAAGATAGGGTTTTACATGTTTCAATAACTGAAGTGTGATTAAATAAACACATATTAAATAAACAGTAGTTTTTTTATATGAAATAAACAAAGATTGTCTGAAGGACAGTAGTATTTTATTACAGTTTGCTAAGCTAATAACTACATCAACAAAGGAAAGAAATGAAATATTTACCCCAGATATTAATTTAACTCTAATCAACTTTAGAGATATTGAGTCTGAGGGATACTGAGTCTTCAACGTTGATCATAAAGTGCGTATGGCTTTGTTGTTACTTAGACCCTATTCAGAATGTAGCGATGACTGTAAACAGTTAAAGTTTTATTTCCTCTAAGTAGGTGAAATTGTAAGCAATATGATGCAATTCTAACCGTATTTAAAGTTGAGAAGAATCCAGAATACAATATCAGAAAAGATTAACGCACGAGAACCGACAAACCGGACATGACAGGACTTAGAGAAGGCAAGTTATGAGTCCGATTCTTTACGCGTATCCGATACCTTCAAGGAAATCTGTAACCTTTAAGCTGAATCCGCTCGTGTATGTAGTCAGAGGTACTAAGTTTTTGTTGTGTTAAGTTTGGAAGTGCGACGGAAGAGAAGACCAGTCCTCCTCCATGTGTTCTTAAAAGTCTGAATCAAGTGTTTGGAAGTTTGCCCACTCTCCTTCCCTTAAATAACTTTAAAAAAAAATCCACTTTATTTATCTATATAATATATCAATGTAAAAGGTGAAGTAGTTTTTTTAGGTCATGGTTGATTTGTTGATGATTTTTTATTATTATTTTATTGGAGTGTGTTATGAATTTGGGTTTTTATTTGAAAGATTTAATGATTTTTTTTTGGCCTGGTTTGAATTTGGGTTCTTCTAAAAAGATCTGGTTTGAATTTGAGTTCTTATATAAACATTGACTATTTCATAGGGGATGTTATTTATTCATATTAAAAAATTCCAATTATTTTTGTTAAAACCTTTGGAGAAGTTTTTAAAGTTACTTAAAAATAAAAATTAAAAAAAGTTTTGCCACAACTCCACTCAAATTAGGAAGAAGTTTTTAAAATTACTTTAATTTTTTAAACTTTTCATTTAATATATCAAATAGTATCAATTCAACATGTTAAAATTTTTAACCTTGGTGAAGAGATTTAGGTTAAATGATAAATAAACTTTTGTAATATAATTGTCACAAGTAAGTTTTTGTAATACTTATAGTTATTTAAAAAATAAAAAATAAAAATTGATTAATTTATTATAATTTAAATGTGATTAAGTTTTATTATGAATTTTTGTGAAAGGGTGAAAATTTTAGGTGTCATCAAAAGATCGAACAAAGCAATAAATTTAGCTACATTCTTTGTGAAAGGGGATGTAAACCTTAGGTGTAGTTAAGTATTGAAGGAAAAGGATTGTTTGCATACCATATCTTCAGTATGTGAGAAAGCCTCTCTGGTGAGAAGAAATATCTCTTAGGGATCTTTGGGTTCGTGGGTGGATGAATCTCTACCCTTTATTAGGATTTCAGAGGGTGAATTTAGGTTGGATCTAATTGATCATGAAGCCCGAACAATTATTTGCAAACTCAAGGGCAAAAGACTAGGCCTAAAGGAGCTCAAAGGATACATTAAAGATTGGTAGACCAATACAGAATTCCAAGTAACTCTCCTACCCAAAAATTTCTTTTTTTTCCTTTTCTAATTTTGTAAATAAAGATAGGGTAATGGATTATAGATATAATTGGTTTTTCAAACAAAGGGGTGTATATATAAGACCTTGGACTCCTAGTTTAAATCTCTTTACTGAAGAAGTTAGTGGCTTCCTAGTCTGGGTGAATCTTTATGCTCCCACTATGGAGTTTTGGGGAGAAAATATTCACCAAAATCGACAATGTCATTGGTGCATTCCAATATATGGATACCCAAACATAGGAAAATTTGTCTAGTAAAGTTAACATGAGTAAAGCAAGATTGGTTTTTTGGATGGATGTTTCAATTCCTAAGCCTAAATTCATTACTATCTCCTCAAGCAAAGGGGAATGGATCCAAAATATTGTATATAAAAATTTATCCCTAATATGTTATGGTTGTCAGCAATATGACCACATGAAGAAAAGATGTTTGGTCATCCAATTATGCTCTGATTCCTCCTAAGTGGAGGAGAATGCCCTGCATGTGAATGATTTGAAACCTTCAAATGTCTCAATTCAAAAAAAGAAGCTCATCCTCTAGATGCACTAATTGTCTAGAAGGAATCATGTGAGCAACAGAAGACTCAACCCTAAAAGGAGAATTTGAATCAGATCATTGATAAAAGCCAACTGGTTATTAAAGGTCATCTAGATGGTTCCATGAAAACGATTAGCACCTCAGATGGTATTCTTGAAACTAATTATGAAATAATCGGTGAAGATGTAATGTCCCAAAAATAAATATTTTATGTTAATGTCTCCTACACTTAATTATAAAAGTGAAAAAGGGGTTCATGTGACTAGGAGACATAACTTAAGTTGTGTTTATTTATGTTTTATGTTTTTATGTTGTAATAAGACACTTTAAGTGATTTTAGGGTTGGGAGATGTCAACTCCAAATTAGAACCTCACCCTATATAAGGGAGTGAGACGTCCCATTTTGGGCATGTTATGTTGATATCATAATTGAATATTGAAACCCTAAAGGTTCCATGAGTTGAGATTGCAGGTCTTGCTCATTCCCATAGTGCATTGGAGGTGCATGGTTGGGGTCTTGGCAATATCATTGCAGGTGTTATTGCCCTAAAATATCAAAAATACAAAAAGAGGCATCCGTGAGGAGTTCGTGGCATTTTTGGGAGCATTTGTGTCATGTGTTTCAGATCTGTTGACAACCCCAAACCCTACACTTGTATTTAGAGTCATTTTTGAGGAGTTTTTGCATCTATTCAGCCTTGGGGTTAGTTCGTCCCACTTGTGGGAGTTTTTATCTGCATTTTGAGTTCCTTGAGGACCCATTTGTCCATTCCAACTGTTGTATTGGTTTGGAAAAATTTAATATATGATACTGGCTAATTTCTCCTCATACTTGTGTTATTTTATGAGCAATTTTTGAGTTATTTCCTTGTTGTACTTAATTTTTGCATTTTCGTAGTAAGGGTTTGTTGTTTCTAAAAAAGGGACATTACAAGTGGTATCAGATCTGGAATCGTGCCAACCTGTGATTCGTGGTGATAAGTGTGTTTCTGTGATGAAAAGTTGTGCCCTAGTGAAAATCGTAGATTTTTAGGGATTTTTTTTTTAAATAAAAATTGCAGATTTGGATACCCTTTTGACCAATTTGCAGTTATGTGGTTTCAGAAAAAAAATTTGGTGGTCAGAATTTCAGATTTCCATCTTTTTAGGGTTTGATAGGGTTTTATGCATCGTCCTCCTGTTCATCAGTATTTTACTAGGAGAAACAAACTCGCTTTGGAAATGTCAAACAGGGAAGAGGTTGAGGAGCCCCAAAGGCCAGTTGATAGGACTGAGTAAAAATTCGATGCCCTACTTGACATGCTGCAAAGAATGGTGTCCTTACAAGAGACAAATCAACAAGAATTGAGGGAAGCTTTGGGCAACCCAAATGGCACAAGGAGGGAAGGAGAAAGGGGAGGCAACAACAATGGGCATGAGTCATCATCTAACTCACACACTCCCTTGCCTAGGTCGTCCAAGCCTATGTTCCTT
Source organism: Wollemia nobilis (assembly GCA_028583015.1). NCBI lineage: Eukaryota > Viridiplantae > Streptophyta > Pinopsida > Araucariales > Araucariaceae > Wollemia > Wollemia nobilis. The sequence continues at coordinate 802,650 of JAQPPZ010017175.1, read as the reverse complement.
GTTCCACCACCTCCACCGGAGGAAAATGAGGTAATTGATGAATTAGATGAATGGTTTGCTGCTTATAGTAATAAATCTGAGGGTTTTAAGGCAGCAGTTTCTTTTGATAAATATTTGAAGATTGTGGGTAAATCTGTTGTTGAGGCTAAAAAAGAGAAAAATAAGCTCTTTTTGCATCAAAAGGTGACCATTCCCTCATTTAATGGTCAAGATGGTCTTACAGCTAGGGCATGGCTTCAAAAATTGCAGACTTATTTTACCTTGGAGCCTATTTCTGAAGATGATGCAGTTCAGATTGCTACACTCCACCTTGAGGGTAGTGCTTACTCATGGTGGCATCATGGGTTAGTAACCCAAGGGCATGGTGATATTGATACATTTGATGAATTTTGTACAAGGGTTTTGAACAGGTTTGAAAGGAGGAATGTGGAAGAGTATTTTAAGGAGCTTGCCACTTTGAAGCAAACTTCATCCATTCATGTCTATGTGGAGGATTTTGAACAACTTTCAGTTCAGGTACAAAATATTTCACCCAAGAGGGTAATTTTTCTTTTTTATGGATGGTTTGTTGGAACCCGTGAAGGGATTAGTTAAAGCTTTTGAACCAGCCACTCTTGAAGATGCCATTAAGATAGCTTTAAGCTTAGAATCTGTTTTACCTCCTAGACAGAAATATTTTACACATAATCACCTGTTAGACCACCTTTTGCAGCCAAAAAAATGGTTTTTGGACAACAATATGGGTAGCAAGGAAACCTCATGCAACAAGGTGGAAATGAGAGAAATTTTTATGGCAGGAATCCCACGCATGGAGAAGGTTTAGATCTAGTTTTTAGCCACCTAATAAGCCCCCAAATGGCCCACGCTTGACACAATAAGAGAAATATGAGCTAAGGAAACAAAACAAGTGTTTCATTTGCAAGTCTCCTTGGCAAAGAGGTCATAAATGCAGAGGAGGTATGAAAATCATTGAATTACATTCTGATTCTGATTTTGATAATCCTGATTTTTATGAGGCAGATGAGACACCCTTGGAAGAGGAAGCACAAAGGGAGTATGAGGAAGTTCCTGAAGGTTCCTTAGCCACTTTAAGTGGGCTGAATCAGTTTCGCACTATTAAGGTACCAGGTAGATATTTTGATGAAAAGGTTATTGTTTTAATAGATGGTGGTGCTACTTACAATTTTGTTGATGAGAAGTTTGCCACTAGAAAGAATATTCCTACAACTATCATTCCTGGTTTTAGTGTTGCTATTGGCAATGGTGATCTTATCACATGCAACAAAGTGGTAAGAAACATAAAAATTAATTTTGGAAACATGGAAGTAGATGAGCAATTCTTTGTTTTTCCCTTAGGAGGTATTCCACGTATGGTTTTGGGTGTGCAATGGTTGTATTCACTTGGTTATTATGTTACTAATTATCAAAAATTAGAATTGAAATTTGTGCTTGAAGGGAAATATGTGGTGTTGCAAGGAATCAAGGAAAATGGGTCAAAAGACTCTTGCAAAATTTTGGAGGTTTCATACAAAAGAATGGAGAAGATGATAAGGCATAAGGACGTTGAGTGGGCAGCTGTAATTTTTAGTTTAGAAGGGAAAAATCAGCCACCTATCATCCTCAAATTCAAGGTTTACTACAAAAACATCTTAAGGTATTTTCTGACCTACCTAAAGGTTTGCCACCTAGTAGAGGTTTTCAGCATGTTATTGAATTGGAAGCAAATAGTAAACCTGTCATAATTAAACCTTATAGGCATCCTAATGTTTTCAAAGATGAGATTGAAAAGACCATTGCTGATTTACTTGAGAGTGGGCACATTAGACCTAGTTGTAGTTCTTTTGCTTCACTTGTTGTGTTAGTAAAAAAGAAGGATGGAACCATGAGAATGTGCATTGACTATAGGGCATTAAACAAGAAGACCATAAAGAATAGATATCCTATTCCTAGGGTGGATGAACTAAAAGATGAGTTGCATGGGGCCATGTATTTTCAAAGATTGATATTAGGTCCGGATATCACCAAATTCGTATGAGGGATGAGGATGTGTACAAAACAACCTTTAGATGCCATTGTGGGCATTATGAGTTTATGGTTATGCCCTTTGGTTTGACTAATGCACCAGCCACTTTTCAATCAGCCATGAATCAAATTTTTAATCAGCATTTGAGGCGCTTTGTCTTGGTATTTTTTGATGATATTTTGGTGTATAGAAAAAATTGGGATGATCATTTACAGCATTTAGATTTAGTTTTGAGCATTTTAGGACAGCAAGAGTTTTATGCGAAAGAATCTAAATGTGAATTTGCTATGACTAAAATTTTATACTTGGGGCACATTATTTGCAAAGATGGGGTGAAGGTTGATCAAACTAAAGTTTCAGTTGTACAAAGATGGCCTATACCATCCAACCTAATGGAATTGAGGGGTTTTGTGGGTTTATGTAGTTACTACAGGAGGTTCATTAAGGGGTTTTCTTCTTTGGCTGCCCCCCTTACTGAATTAACTAAGAAAGGGGCCTTTTCATGGTCCAATGAGGCTCTTTTAGCTTTTCCAAAGCTGAAAGATGTAATGACTTCCACTCCTTTACTTGTTATTCCTGATTTTTTTGTTCCTTTTACTATTGCTTGTGATGCTTCAGTGTTGGAGTTGGAGTTGTACTTATGCAACAAGGATGCCCCATTGCTTATGAGAGTAGAAAGCTCTCAAATGTGGAGAAAAATTTCAGCATCTATGATAAAGAGATGCTAGCTATCATGCATGCCTTGACCAAATTCAAGCAATACTTAGTGTGTGGCAAGTTTGTGGTCAAAACTGATCATAAAAGTTTGAAATACTTCTTGGGGCAAGTTGAACTGAATGAAAGACAACATAAATGGGTAACAAAGTTGCAATCATATGATTTTGAAATTGAGTTTGTAAAGGGTAAGAAGAATTCAGCTGCTGATGCACTTTTTAGGCACCCTACTTTTCATTCTCTTTCCATTATTTCTACTGATTGGAAGGTGAAAATTATGGCTGAATATGCAAAGAATGATTTTTATTCTAAACTAATAAATGGGCAAGTTGAAGATGACAGGTTCAACCATAAAGAAGGACTGATTTTTTGCAAGGGAAGAGTGTTTTTAGTACTTGAATCAAAGCTGAAACAAGTTTTAATTACAACCATGCATGATGCTCCACTTGTAGGCCATCCAGGTTTCTACAAGACTTACAAACAAGTTAGAGAAATATTCTATTGGAAGGGTTTGAAAAGGGATGTCTTCTTGCATGTTCAGGAATGTGTTATTTGCCAAGAAAACAAGGGGGAACATGAATTTGCAACTGGTTTACTTCAGCCACTTCCTATTCCCAATCATAAATGGGAAAGTATCTCCATGGACTTCATTACTGGTTTTCCCAAGGTATACATGAAGGATTTCATATTTGTTGTTGTTGATAGATTGACAAAATTTGCTCATTTCTATGCCATTTCAACAACTTGTACAGCCATACAAGTTGCTGATTTATTTTTTAAAGAAGTTTTCAGATTGCATGGTTTGCCTAAATCCATTGTGAGTGATAGGGACAACAGATTTTTGAGCATGTTTTGGCAAGAATTATTTAAGCTATGTGGTACTAAATTGACTCCTAGTACTAGCTACCATCCCCAAACTGATGGGCAAACTAAAATTGTTAACAAATGGCTTGAAGGATATTTGAGAAATTATGTTTCAGGTCAACAAAAGGCATGGGTTAAATGGCTGCACCTTGGTGAATATTGCTACAATTCTACTTATCATATGTCCATAAAAATATCTCCATTCAAGGCACTTTATGGTTATGATGCCCCACACTTTTCAGATCTGATTTTTGGTGATTCAAGGGTCCAAAAAACTAGAGACTTTGCAGCATAAAATCAAGATATTCTTAATGCTTTGAAGTACAATATTCTTACGGCACAAAATCAGCAGAAGAAGTATGCAGATTAACAGTGTAGTGAGCACTCATTTGAGGTGGGAAACTTGGTTTATGTTAGGTTGCAGCCCTACAAACAGTCTACATTGAAAAGAAGTGGAGCAAAAAAACTCAAACCCAAATTTTATGGACCTTACAAGGTGTTGAGTAAGGTTGGACAAGTTGCATATGCTTTGGAACTTCCAAGTGGAAGTAAAATACATAATGTCTTCCATGTTTCATGTTTGAAGAAGGCCTTGGGCCAACATATTCAGCCATCTTCAGATTTGCCACCCCTTGATGATGAAGGAAAGCTCGTTCTTGAACCTGAATTGATCTTTGAGACAAGGGAGAGAAAGCTTAGGAGTAGGACTGTCAAAAAATATCTTGTGAAGTGGAAGGACTTGCCTATGGAGGATGCTACTTGGGAAGGTGCAAAAATTTTAGATGCTTCAACTTTGACTTTGCTTGAGGACAAGCAATTTGAGGAGGGTGGACTTGTAATGTCCCAAAAATAAATATTTTTTGTTAATGTCTCCTACACTTAATTATAAAAGTGAAAAAGGGGTTCATGTGACTAGGAGACATAACTTAAGTTGTGTTTATTTATGTTTTATGTTTTTATGTTGTAATAAGGCACTTTAAGTGATTTTAGGGTTGGGAGATGTCAACTCCAAATTAGAACCTCACCCTATATAAGGGAGTGAGACGTCCCATTTTGGGCATGTTATGTTGATATCGGAATTGAATATTGAAACCCTAGAGGTTCCATGAGTTGAGATTGCAGGTCTTGCTGATTACCATAGTGCATTGGAGGTGCATGGTTGGGGTCTTGGCAATATCATTGAAGGTGTTATTGCCCTAAAATATCAAAAATACAAAAAGAGGCATCTGTGAGGAGTTTATGGTATTTTTGGGAGCATTTGTGTCAGGTGTTTCAGATCTATTGGCAGCCCCAAACCCTACACTTATATTTGGGGTCATTTTTGAGGAGTTTTTGCATCTGTTCAGCCTTGGGGTTAGTTCGTCCCACTTGTGGGAGTTTGTATCCGCATTTTGAGTTCCTTGAGGACCCATTTGTTCATTCCAGCTGTTGTATTGGTTTGGCAATATTTAATATATGATATTGGCTAATTTCTCCTCATACTTGTGTTATTTTATGAGCAATTTCTGAGTTATTTCCTTGCTGTACTTAATTTCTGCATTTTCTAGTAAGGTTTGGTTGTTTCTAAAAAAGAGACATTACAAAAGATTAGTTTTTTGAAAATGAAGATCCTACAAAATGTGTTACAACTAGATATTACCTCAAGAGCTTGAAGTGCAAAAATGCATATTCAGATCTTACCACTTTAAAGAACCTCTAAAGAAAATAATTGAACTGATTTCCTCTATGATGGATGACTATTATGTTTGTTTTCCTTCTATCTATTGGAGTTATGTGTCATGTAAGGATTTTTTTTCAATGAGTTTACACATGTTTTTATGAGGGGTCATGGTCCGCTCATACTAAGTGGGGTTTGAACCTTGGACCTTTCAAAGAGAAGCCAAAGCCCTTACCACTACAGTAAGCTTGCAGTTATGTGTCATGTAAGGGTTGTCTTCTTATTAGTTCCTTCAAAAAAAAAATTGATTATGGAAACTTAGCAGTTTGAGGAATATGGAGAATATCTTTGGTAGAAAGGTAAATATGGGTATACTTTAATTAACTTGTTGAAAGCCATGTAATATTTTTTTTTTGTAATGGAAGTGGCCCAATAGAAGTCATACATAGCTTATATATATATATATATATATATATATATATATAAATAAGATTAAGTTTTTAGTTGGAAGCTTACTACAATGATAAGGGTTTTGGCCTTTCTTTGAGAGGTCCAAGGTTCAAACCCCACTCACTATAAGGGGATTAGAATCCATCGTAAAAACCCAAACCCATGTAAACTCGTATTTTATATATGACCAAGTTTTTAAATATAGTTTTTTATAATATTTATCAACTAATTATAAATAGTATATATTTTAGGGTTTACTATAACTTTATTGTCTAATTAGCCTAACAATGAAGACTTTTAAAAACTATGTTCCAAGGTTCTTTGGCCTCTCTTTGAGAGGTCCAAGGTTCCAAATTCCAATCATGCATGTTGTAGGGTTGTACATTCAAGTTGTGCACAAAGTCATGTTTTCATTAGCATAAATTTCAACTAAAAATACTTAATTTTTAAATATCCATAAACATAAAGGTCCTAGGTTCCAAATTCCAATCATGCATGTTGTAGGGTTGTACATTCAAGTTGTGCATAAAGTCATGTTTTCATTAGCATAAATTTCAACTAAAAATACTTAATTTTTAAATATCCATAAACATAAAGGTCCTATATGTAGAGGTGGTTGGTATTTAATGGGTTCCAATCATGCATAGGTTTTTACTATAACTTTATTGTCTAATTAGCCGAACAATGGAGACTTTTAAAAACTATGTTCCAAGGTTCTTTGGCCTCACTTTGAGAGGTCCAAGGTTCCAAATTCCAATCATGCATGTTGTAGGGTTGTACATTCAAGTTGTGCATAAAGTCATGTTTTCAATAGCATAAATTTCAACTAAAAATACTTAATTTTTAAATATCCATAAACATAAAGGTCCTATATGTAGAGGTGGTTGGTATTTAATGGGTTCTAATTATTCATAGGTTGTAGGGTTGTACATTCAAGTTGTACATAAAGTCATGTTTTCATTAGCATGAATTTTAATTAAAAATTCTTAAATTTTAAATCTCCATAAACATAAAGGTCTTATATGTAGAGGTGGTTGGTATTTAATATAAGTGTATTGTACTAGAAACAATCATATCATCTATTATATATAATAAGCTATGTGTAGCTTTTATTGGGGCCACTTCCGTTACAAAAACAAAGCATTACATTGCTCTCATTACATTTCTACCAAGTTAATTAAAGCTTATTCAACTTTACCTTTTTATCAAAGGTATTTTTCATTTGTCTTTCTATCAATGATATTATCCATCTTCTTCAAACTATTATGTTTTCACAGTCAACTACTTTTATATCATATGTCTTTCGAAATTTAAATTTTGTTAATATAAAATTCAACATTGCGAATGGCAAAAATATTTGTTGTCCTATATCTATAAATATCTTGTCTATAACAACCTCACAATTTCTTAATACTTTTTTTTAAGGTTCTTATTCATTCCCCTAATATTCTAAGATATTATTTTCATTGTTATTTAAAAACCCTAAATTGTTATGGGTTTCCTCCAACCTCATTTTTTTATTATGTTGCTCTTGAAACCTTAAAGTGCAAGGGATAACATCTTCACCACTTTCACTTTTATTACCTAGAGAGGATTCTATACTACTTGAGAAAAATGAAGATGATTTACCTAGAATAAACTTGACCTCTTTTGTTGTCTTTGTTTTAGGATTTATCTCCACATCTTCTTTTGCACCTTTAATTTCTTCTGAATTTGCCAAATGATACCGTAGATAGGATTTCTTTGCCTCTTATTTTGGAGTGGAATATCCTTGATATGATATAGCTTTTGTATGATTTCCTTGCTTCATCGTGAAGTTTATCTCATGGCTAGAATTTTGTCTCTTTCTTCTTAGTTTTCGCTTTGCAAACTCTTGTCATGTGTCTAATCTCATAATAATTGTGGCAACAAAATGCGATATTTTCATAATCTACTTGTTGATCCTATTCTCCTGATTCATATTTAATATTAATGGATTGTGGTAAAGATTTTGAAATATCCATAGCAACACTTATTTCATTATATATAACATGCTTTCACTCATTAGTAGTTAGTCATTCCTTGATGAATTCCCTTAGGGTATTTCCAATATTCTTCAAAACATATTTATTTATAAGTTGACATGGAAGTCCAAAAAACCTAACCCACAATGGAAGCTTCTTAATAGTTTGTCTCAACAAAAAAAAATCATTTTATAGTATCAAATAAAGTGCATATCTTCCCTTAAACCATGGGCCACCAACCATAATTTTATCCCTAATTTATGAATTGGAAAAGATGATGAGGAAAAAATCTTTAGGAAATTCATAGAATAATTTGAATTCAATCCCAATTCCACTTGATCCAATTTTGAATCTCCAAAAACCTTGGCCATGATCTATGGAACTTACATATTAACCCTCTATTTTTTAGAACCATTATATTATGCTCAATCATCTCATCCTTGATACTTACTTATGGTGTAACATCTACAACCTGGATCGAACTTGCCATGTATTCACTCTCTCCAACTTGGGCCTCCATACTTCTAACTAGGGCATCCTGATTTCTATCTAGGGTATCCTGACTTCCCATTAGGGCTTTCAAATATGACTTTCCTTCCATACTAGCTAATGGAGCTCTCTCTTGGCTTGCACTCCTTGGTTTACACTCACTCTCTGTTTGCACTCCCTCCCAGGTCACACTCTCTCTTGCCTCGCACTTCCTCTCAGATTGCACTCACTCTTGGCTCATAATTGCCCCTATTTCTTCTTTTTCTCAACGTTCCTTCACTTCATCAACTTTTTGGAAATAATGTTCCATGCATTCATGGGGTTTGAAGCATTGATGCACTTTGGATGAACCCATCGCTCTTCCATCATGACTAAATCCTGGCTCACACTCCCTCTCTACTCCCACTCGCTTGCACTCTCTCCTGCCTCACACTCGCTCCCGGTTTGCACTCCCTCTTGGCTCACAATTGCCCTTGTCTCTTCTTTTTCTCGACGTTCCTTCGCTTTAGCAATTTTCTGGAAACAATGTTTCATGCATTCATAGTAAGGGTTTGAAGCATTGATGCACTTCGAATGAATCCACTACTCTTCCACCATGACCGAATCTCGTCTCACACTCCCTCTTGGTTTGCACTCCCTCTCGGCTATTTTATTTTATATATTTATTATTGTAAATATGTTTTTATTTAATAAATAAATAAATTTAATTTATTTAATTTAATAACTATGGTATTGTAAATATATTTATATATCATTCTAATTTTTTAAAATAAATAAATAAATATATATATATATATATATATATATATATATATATATATATATATATATATATATATATATATATATATATATGTATGTTTATATATATGTATATGGTTAGTTTTTAAATTGATTACTTTCTAAATTGGTTATGTAGAATTGAAACAAGTCATATTTACTACATTATCATCAAGTTATCATGGTATCTCAACAAACCATGTAGTGATATTATGTCGTCCACCAAAATTAGAACTTAAATCTCCCATTAAAAACTCATATTTTTAACCACTTGAAATAATATCATTTAATAATTTTAAAGTAAAACTAATTAATATTTTATTTTTTTGTACAAATATTTTTCTACTTATATTTTATTTTAATAGGACATTAATCATGAAAAGGAAAATTTGGAGTCACCTCACCCTATCAACTCACCCAATCCCTAATCTGGAAGCAAAGAGCCTTAATAGATGGAGTCAAGTCATCAAATGGAATTATGATGTTGGGGACATGAGAAACAAAAAGAAGTCAAAGAATATGAAGTGGAAACCACCAAACGTGGAGTTGGTCAAATTGAATTTTTATGGAGCATCTAAAGGAAATCCAAGATGAGGAGGATGAGGAATACTTAGAAATAATAAAGGAGAGATTTTGTCTCATTACGTTTTCAATAGTGGATTTAAGACAAATAATGAAGTTGAAGCTTGGGTAGCTTTGGAAGGGTGAAAATATGCAAAACAATGAACTGGAACAAAGTAAATGCTATTTTGAGGAAAGCAAAGGCTCCATGGAACATATAAGAGATAATTATGGAAATTCAAGACCTTGTTATAGAGTTTAAAGAAATCAGGTTTACACATACATTAAGGGAAGGAAACAAATGTGCATATAGGCTAGCCAATAGAGGGGTTTTAATTGAGGATCATGAAGTTAAATTATATTTTCCTTGGTTAGAGGAAGTAGTAAGTTTAGCTAAAGCTAACAAGAAAATGTTGATTGCCTAAATCAAATAATGATTAAGATTTACTTTAATGTTTTCCATTGGTAACAATGACTTTATTTTATAATTATTGGACATTTTGAGTCCTTAAAGTTAAAGTTGTCATTGATGTCAAGAAATGAAGTCATCATTAAATTTCAAGGAATTTGTCAAGAAACAAGTTATCAAAGTTGTCATTGATATTCTGGAAAAAGGCTTCTAATAAAGTCAAGATCAAGAGGAGCAATGCAAAGGTTAAAGGCAAAGGGCTCCATAATATTTTTAAATATTATGTGGAAGCATAAGTTAAAAGGTTTTCATAAAAACCCAAGAAAGTTTATTTGCAAAGCTAAAGGGAGGTTTAATATTTATTTGATAAATTATTTAAATTCAAAATGAATTTAAATTTTATAAATAAATATTATTTATACCAAGGTGCAAAGTGAAAGATGGTTTAAATAAAACCATAGGGTTTAAAGAATTAATTTATAAAATTTAAATTCAAAATAATTTAAATATTTTATAAATTAATAAAGTTTCAAAGGAAATTTGAGCGCCGACGTCCAAAAATGTTGAGAGTAAATCGAGTGTCGATGTCATGCATGGTGGAAGAGATTTAGTATAAAATCTAATGCCTTGGAGGCATTTCAAATTATCCCTTTGCTCGATGATAAAAAAAATGTGCAATTGTGTTTAAGTTTGTAAGGAAGAAAGAGCAGCGAAAATCTTGTTTATGCACTAACGAATGTAGCCAAGGTGTGGCTAGAGACAACAAGCATAGCCAAGGAGTGGTGCAAGGCAGCGAGCGTAGCCAAGGTGTGGCTAGAGACAGCGAACATAGCCAAGGTGTGGCTAGAGATAGCAAACGTAGCCAAGGAGTGGCGCAAGGCAGTGAGCGTAGCCAAGGTGTGGCTCAAGGCAGTAAACGTAGCCAAGGAGTGGCTCAAGGCAGCAAACGTAGCCAAGGAGTGGCGCAAGACAACCAACATAGCCAAGGTGTGGCCTAAGGCAACGAACATAGCAAGACACGGCTTGAGGCAACGAATGAAGCCAAGGTGAGGCATGGCCTGAAGCAGGTGAAGGCGTAAGGTGTGGAGGCTCCAAGGGAGAACGCAGCTCCATGGTGGTGACAACCAAGAGGAAGGCGCTTGGAAGAAGAAGTGCTTCATGCGTTAATAAAATTGGTAATATTTTATTATTGTGATCTTTAATTTTAATTTAGGCTAAGGTTGAATAAAGGAGAAATAAGGTTGTAATTAATTTAATGAATGCCTAAATTAAAAGGGAGTATTTATTATAAAGTATTGAGGTGAATATTCAAAATAGTATGGTGTTGGATATTATTTTGAGATTGGAGTAATAAGGTATACTCATGAATTAATATATGCATTATATTGTCATCTAATCCTTTTGAGATTGGCAAAGGAATATTGTGTTATTGTGGTAGATTCTTGAAGGTCATCTTATCAAGAAAAAGGTATGGGCATATTTTTCCAAAGTTTAAGTTGATTGGTTGTTTTCTAGAAAATAAGTTTGGAGTGAAAAGGACTTGATTAGGGTTTCCTTTTGAGTGTGTTTGAGTGATTGCTTCAAGGTTTTATGGAATAAAGAAGTGTGGTTAAAACCTTGTTTTATAAGCATTGTTGTTGGAGCCATTGGTTGTGTGAAGAACTTGAACTAGGGTTTGAGTATCATTGCTATGTGAAGATTGTTCTATAAGCATTGTTGTTGAAGTAAGTTGTTGAGCAAAGAACTTGAACTAGGGTTTGAAAAGAACATGAGTATCATTGTTATGTGAGATTTGTTGTTGAGCATTGTTGGAAACATTTTGAGTTGGTGTTTATATACTTGGACTAGGGTTTGTGAGAAAGGGGTGTTTCATTAAGTGATTGGTTGAGTAGAGTTGGTTGAGCCTAGTCAAGTGGATGTGTGAAGTGATTGTTCAAGTTCCATAAAACAAACTATTCTATATTCTGATTTGAGTTGAGAAAGTGATTGGGCATTGAGTATAGAACATATTGGGTCTCTAACAATTCTCTTTATGTTTCTATGAGATTGGACAAGTTCTGTGTGGACTTGTTGAGCAGATTTGAGCAAGTTCTATGTGGACTTGTTGAGCATATTTGAGCAAGTTTTGTGTGGACTTGTTGAGCAAATTTGAGCAAGTTTTGCCCCCCCCCCCCCCCGGGGGGCCCCCCCTCCCCCCCCCCCCCCCCCCCGGTTCTTTGGCGTTTGAGTGGACATGTTGAGCATATTTGAGCAAAGTTCTATGTGGACTTGTTGAGCATATTTGAGCAAGTTCTGTGTGGACTTGTTGAGCATATTTGAGCAAGTTCTATGTGGACTTGTTGAGCATATTTGAGCAATTTATGTGTGGACTTGTTGAGAAGATTTGAGCAAGTTTTGTGTGGACTTGTTGAGCAGATTTAAGCAAGTTCTATGTGGACTTGTTGAGCAGATTTGTGCTAGACTGAAGGACTATGTTTAGTGTAGATTTGAGATAGAGCTTTGGAGGTGATAGAGCAAAGAGGATAGTGGTCTCCAGTGGATAGAGATCCATCAGCCAAGGTAGTGAGGATAGGTCTTCTGAGTGGGGATAAGAGTCTTCAATGGAGAGAGATCCACAAGCCAGTGTAGTGGAGGCAGTAGTCTTCTAGAGGATCACCAGCCAGAGTAGAGGAGAAGGAGTTCTCCTGTGGATAGAGATCCATGAACTTGATTTAGGGGATCAACATCTCCTTTGGATAGAGGTCCATAAACATTGTAATAGGGAAAGGATTCCCAAGATATTGATCAAGAAAATTTTAGTGAAATATTTTCTCCGTGGAGTAGCCCACATTGGGTGAACCACGTAAATTATGGTGTCTCTATTGTGTGTGGTGTTTTGTACATTGCTTTGATTACTGCTGCTAATATTTCTATCTATACATTGCATAATATTGATTGGGAAAGAAAAGTAAAAAGTGGTCTTATACTGTTCACCCCCCTCTCAGTATAAGCTTGTGTTCTTCAATTGGTATCATAGTGGGTTCCTTCAGAAGAGTTTAACAACTTGAAGGAAAAGCTAACAAGAACACAATGGATCCTAAGGAGGTGTCCTCAAATAATTCAGCACCAGTATTTTATGGAAGTGACTATTTGTATTGGAGTATGATGATGAAGATCTACCTGATGGCACTTGGCAATGACATTTGGGAAGAAGTGGAATTTGGATACGATCCCTTAGTCAATCCTCCTACAGATAAGGAAGGTAAGCTTCTACAACACTATAATTCAAAAGCAATGAATGCACTTGTGAGAGGTTTGTGTAGAACAGATTCTATGAAAGTTATGCATTGTAAAACTACAAAAGAAATGTGGGATAAATTACAAAATATATATGAAGGAGATAAAAGTGTCAAGAAAGCAAAGATGCAAAATCTCAAAGGACAACTTGAAGCATTAAGAATGAAATATGAGGAAAATATTAGTGCTTATCTACTTTGAATTGATGAGGTTGTTAATGGTATGCAAGGACTTGGAATGAAGATTGATGAATCTGATGTTTGTGATAAAGTATTAAGATCTCTTCCAAAAATATTTAGTGAACATGTTTCCTATAGAAGTGTCAATGGATGGTGATACTTTGACAAGAGATAAGTTGCTTGGTATGCTCACAATATTTGAGATAAGAACAAAATATCATATTCCCCAGAAGGAAGCAACATTCAAAGCAATCAATAAAACAAAGGGTAAGAAGTCAGAATCAAGCAATGAGTCATCCAGTGATGAAGAAGCTAACTATGGTAGAAGAGATAAGGACTATAGAAGATCCAAAGATCTAAGATCTATTAAGTGTTTCAATTGTGGAAAGTATGGATATTTTGCAACAGATTGTCAAGAACCCAAGAACAACAATGGTGAAGAAAAATAGGATCACAAAAATAGGGAATCAAAAAGATACATGTACCAGAAGAAAAGCAAGGATGGACAAAGTAGACAAGGAAAGAAGTTCTTTCAAAGGCAAAAGAGAAGCTACTATGCGGATAAGGCAAGTAAGTACTCAAGTGATAGTGATGCTAGTTTTTAAGACAATGATAGAGATGAAGTCCTATTTATGATTGAAGAGAAAGAACCAGTTAAGAAAAGGACTCCAATCATTCTCAAGTATTTTAGATGTGGTAACTTTGGACATCTTGAAGATAATTGTACAAAGGATGGTTATAGTTTCAGTGATGATGAATATGAAGATACACTTGAAGGACCAGATGAAAATATTCTAATGGCACTAGAAGATGAAAAAGGTGATCCTATAGAAGACAAGCCCAAAGAAAATGAAGATGCGGACAAAGGTAAACAAATAGAGGAATATTCAGAAAAGGATGGATATGATCTCAAGGGAGAACTTATCTATGCCCTTGAAACAATAAAGAAGGTAAGAAAGCAAAACTCTAAACTTGAAATTCAATTCCAAGAATGTGATGAAGAGAGAAGTTTTCTCATAGAGGATTTAGAAAAATCAAAGGCTAAGGCAAAAAGGTTCAAGGATAAGTTAGAAGCAAAGATATTAGAATGTGAGAAGTTAGCACAAGAAGTAGCACTACTAAGAGAATATTTGGAGGACTCCAAGATCAAGATGAAAGGGTTCAAAAATAGCTCAAAGAACTTGGATAAGTTCATCAAGACACAAAAGACTACATCAAGCAAAATAGGCCTTGGTTTTGAACAAGCTCAAAAGAAATGGGAAGGAGAATCATCCTCAAGTTTTGGAGGAGAAGAAACTTCAGATGAAGATACTTTAGAAGAAGATAGTGTAAAAGAAAGTGAGACATCTGAGGATGAGTTGGACAATAGAGAGTTCAAAAAATATAGGAACAATGCACAAAGAAGATACAGATGGAACAACAATCATAATAGGTCAAGAGAGACTAAGAGACCTATGAGGTCAAGACAAGGAAACTTCAATGGAAGATGTTTTTCATGTCACAGGTTTGGGCACATGGCTTCACAGTGTAGGACACAAGAAAGATAGGAATATGGGAACAAACAACTTTTCCATGGGTATTGCTACTCATGTAATCAGTTTGGTCATAAGGCAATGAATTGCAGGGTTCATGACAGAAGAGGATATGGCTTCACTAGGAGAGATTCTATGGCATTTGCACCTCCAAGGAATAATAACATTAAGTGTTATAAGTGCAACAATGATGGTCACACAGCAAAGTGGTGTAGAGCAGACATTCCAGAAATAGGTATGAACAAAAACAGGAACATGAATATGAATATGAATAGGAATAGAAATAGGGATATGAACAAGAACAAGAACATGGATATGAACAGGAACAAGAACAAGAACAAGAACAAGGATGTGAACAGGAACATAGACATGGAAAGAAAAGTCAAAGGAATCAGAAGGATCAGATAATAAGGAAAGAGGATAAAGGTAAATAATAGTGCTTTCTGGGAGTAGAAATACTCCCACCCTAGAATTAACCACCTCAAGAGGAGGTGGGGGAGGGGCTAATCTAAGAGGCTCATTCTTAGCCCCGAGCCCCAAAGGTGACCCTTTGCCATTGATGTCAAAGGGGGAGAGATTTGAGTAAGGGGGAGAGTTTTGAGTAAGAGGGAGAGACTTGGTATTTGAAGAGAGCATTGAGCCAGGGGGAGCAATGTCCCAGGGGGAGCAACACAGAAGAAGAAGTCAAGTTTTCGATAAAAAGTTTTTGGGTTGCCATCAATGAAAAAGGGGGATATTGTTGGACATTTTGAGTCCTTAAAGTTAAAGTTGTCATTGATGTCAAGAAATGAAGTCATCATTAAATATCAAGGAATTTGTCAAGAAACAAGTTATCAAAGTTGTCATTGATATTATGGAAAAAGGCTTCTAATAAAGTCAAGATCAAGAGGAGCAATGCAAAGGTTAAAGGCAAAGGGCTCCATAATATTTTTAAATATTATGTGGAAGCATAAGTTAAAAGGTTTTCATAAAAACCCAAGAAAGTTTATTTGCAAAGCTAAAGGGAGGTTTAATATTTATTTTATAAATTATTTAAATTCAAAATGAATTTAAATTTTATAAATAAATATTATTTATACCAAGGTGCAAAGTGAAATATGGTTTAAATAAAACCATAGGGTTTAAAGAATTAATTTATAAAATTTAAATTCAAAATAATTTAAATATTTTATAAATTAATAAAGTTTCAAAGGAAATTCGAGCGTCGACGTCCAAAAATGTTGAGAGTAAATCGAGTGTCGACGTCATGCATGGTGGAAGATATTTAGTATAAAATATAATGCCTTGGAGGTATTTCAAATTATCCCTTTGCTCGATGATAAAAAAAAATGCAATTGTGTTTAAGTTTGTAAGGAAGAAAGAGCAGCGAAAATCTTGTTTATGCACCAAGGAACGTAGCCAAGGTGTGGCTAGAGACAACAAGCGTAGCCAAGGAGTGGTGCAAGGTAGTGAGCATAGCCAAGGTGTGGCTAGAGACAACGAACATAGCCAAGGTGTGGCTAGAGACAACAAACATAGCCAAGGAGTGGCGCAAGGCAATGAGCGTAGCCAAGGTGTGGCTCAAGGTAGTAAACGTAGCCAAGGAGTGGCTCAAGGTAGCAAACGTAGCCAAGGAGTGACACAAGACAACCAACATAGCCAAGGTGTGGCTTGAGGAAGCAAATGTAGCAAGATGCGACTTGAGGCAACAAACAAAGTGAGCAAAAATGGGCAATAAAATAAAATAAAATAATTTAATTAATTCAAAACATTACAATACTCTGCAGGGCTTAGTAGGTATTTATAGGGAAGAAGGAGGAAGAAGGAAAGGAGTGGAGGAAAATGCGAAGAGATAAGGGAGAAGGAGAGGCGTGGAGGGATAAGGGGATAGGGAAGAGGTGGAGGGATGAGGAGCGGAGAATACGGAGGAATAAGGTGGCGAAAGAATAGGGAGGAAAAAATAGGCGAGAGAGAAGGAGAGAATATAGGGAGGGATTTTTAAAAAACTTGCCGACATGGTGCCGATAAATTTGGGAATGTGTTCACACTGAGCCTAGAAAGATCTAGATATTTTTGGGCCTAAACCCTCTTCACACTTGCAACATTCTCCCCCTTAAAGTTGAGAGAACTGACTACACAGTCTCTCAGCTTTATAAATTGAGCTTTAGCCATCGCTTTGGTGAAGATATCTGCAACGTTCTCCAAAGTGCGACAAAATTTAAGCTCAACAATTTCATGCTCCACCATGTCTCGGATGAAGTGGTACTTCATATCAAAATGCTTCGTTCTACTATGGTGGATTGGATTGTATGCCAATTGAATGGCACTGATGTTGTCACAGTAGATTCTGGTTGGACCACTTTGCTGCTCTCCAATCTCTTCTAGCACTTTTCTTAACCACAAGGCTTGAGTACTAGCATAGGTGACTGCTATATACTCAGCTTCTGTAGACGACAATGCTACCACAGTTTGCTTTTTGGAACTCCATGTTATTAGTCCTGATCCCAGACTAAAACAGTTCCCTGAAGTTGATTTTTTGTCATCAATATTGCTGCCCCAATCACTATCACTGAAGCCTACAAGCTTGATAGTGTTACATTTATGGTATTGGATTCCAAAATCCAATGTACCCTTCACATATCTGAGAATTCTCTTAGCTGCCTACAAATGCAACTCAGATGGGCTAGCCATAAATCGAGAGACAAGAGAAACAACATACTGAATATCGGGTCTGGTGTTGGCGAGAAACATCAAACTCCCAACCATGCTCCTGAAAGTGGTCACGTCAACTTTTGATGCTCCATCATCTTTGCTTAATTGGATCCCATGTCCAACTGGAGTTGCAACTGGTTTGCAATACTCCATAGCAAACTTCTTGATCATGTCCCGAGCATACTTATGTTGATAGATGAAGATCCTTGTATCTGATTGATGAACTTCCAATCCAAGGAAGTAGTGCATTAAGCCGAGATCCTTCATCTCAAACTGCTTCATCATGGAGCGCTTGAACTCCATATTCACTTTTCTATTACTACCCATGAATATGAGATCATCCACATACAAGCAAACTATGAGGATGTCATTACCTTGCTTCAGGTAGTAAAGTGTGGGTTCATTTTTTCTTCTGGTGAACCCAAAATCTTTGAAGTACCCATCAATGCGTGAGTACCAAGCTCGTGGTGCCTGCTTGAGGCCATAGAGTGCCTTTTTTAGTCTGTAAACAAGGTGCTCCTTACCTTGTTCTTGAAATCCTTGAGGTTGCTCAACATACACTTCCTCTATTAAGTACCCATTGAGAAAGGCACTTTTCACATCCATGTGTTGGACTTTCCAACCCTTGTGAGCAGCTAAAGCAAGAACTGTTCTGATGGTCTCCTGTCGGGCTACAGGAGCAAATGTCTCTTCATAATCAATACCATACTTCTATGTAAATCCTTTTGCAACCAATATTTCTTTGTGCCTTTCAATACTTCCATCAGCATTGAATTTGGTCTTGAAGACCCATTTACATCCAACACACTTCTTTCCTTTAGGAAGCTCTGCCAACTCCCAAGTATCGTTGTTTTTTATAGAGGTTATCTCCTCTTTCATGGCATCTTGCCAAATTTTCTGAGTACATGCCTTCTCATAACTAGAAGGTTCAAGTTGTGCACTAGTTAACAAGGCATAGTTAACTACATCTCCCCGAGGTTCTTGGGAGTCATCATCTCCATACAAATGCATATTTTCAAGTCTTTGCAAAACTGAACCCATTTCACTTGCTTGACTTCTAGTATAACGTCTTTGAAAATTTGTATCCAACATCTGATAAGATGGATGATGTTGGAGAGTTCTCTTACCTCTAGATGGAGAATCAATATCCATTGGTGAGGAACTAACTGACCTTTGTGGAGAAGGACTTGGTGAAGATGATGATGAACTGGAAGTCGAATGTCTGCTTGGGCTTGGAGGAGGAGACTTATTGCTTTTCTATGGCGCCTGTTGAATTTGTGAAGAACCTGCATCATGAGATTCAACATCACTATAAATTTGGGGATGTCCCCATTCTCCCCCTTCATCAAAAATCACATCCCTGGAAAGTATTATCTTACGAGTCCTAGGATTGTAAAGTCTGTAAGCTTTTGTGTTCTCATAGTACCCCACAAAAATGCATGCTTGACTCTTAGGATCGAGCTTCTTTCTCTGTTCATCAGGAATGTGTGAGTAAGCCAGTGAACCAAATACTCTAAAATGCTTGACATTCGGTTTCTTACCATACCATGCTTGGTAAGGAGTTTTCCCTTTCAAACTTGAAGTAGGGCTCCTATTCAAAATATACACACTGGTCCTGGCTGCATCTGCCCAATACATATTGCTCAAATGCTTCGTTTGAAGCATAGATCTTGCCATCTCTACAATGGTGCGGTTCTTTCTTTCAGCCACACCATTCTGCTGTGGAGTATAGGCAGTAGTGAACTGCCTCTTTATTCCATGTTCTTTACAAAAATTCAAAAATTCATTAGAGGAGTATTCTCCTCCTTTATCTGATCTGAGACACTTAACAGAATATCCACTCTCATTTTCAACTCTTGCTTTAAAATCTACGAAGCAATCAAATGCTTCATCTTTATGCTTCAAAAAATATATCCAGCACATTCTTGAAAAATCATCAATGAAAAGAAGAAAGTAAGAGTTGTTACCAATGCTCTTGGTCTGCATTGGACCACAGATGTCCGAATGCACTAGTTGGAGTGGATAACTGGCCCGCCATGCTTGCCCATGAGGAAATTTGGTTCTAGCGTGCTTGCCCAAGGCACAACCTTCACAGACTTCCTTATTGTCCTGAACTTTAGGAAGTCCGGTCACCATCGCTTGAGAAGTTAACATCTTCAAACTGGCTGAATTCAAATGACCGTATCTCAAGTGCCACAACACACTTGGATTTGCAATAGCAACATTTACCAATTGATCTCCTCCTGGCTGGCCAAAATTTAAAGGAAATAACCTGTTCTTTGTCATTGGCACTTGAGTAATGATTCTATCACTATTACCTTTATCAAAAATGGTACATTTACCCTCATCAAATAGCAACTTATAGTTTTTCTCCAATATTTGACCAACACTCAAAAGATTATGTTGGAGATGAGGGGTGTAATAAATATCATTTACCTGTTTAACGCCCTCTTTTGTTGGAACCTCCATGGCTCCAATGCCTTCAACCGCCAATGACTTGTCGTCCCCCAACTTGATGTTGGATTTGTAGGAAGAATCCAGAGTAGCAAAGAGTTCTTCTTTGCCACTCATATGATTTGAACACCCAGTGTCAAAGATCCAGGTGTCATTCAGGTTCTGATCTGACGTGCCATATGAGAGAAAGAGATTTGAGGTCCCTTCCTCTTCTCCAAAATTGCCATACTGACTGCTTTGGCTACTGCTCCCTTGAGAGGATTTTGACCAGCAGTCACGAGCAAAGTGGCCAAGTTTACCACAATTGTAGCAAACTTGTTTTGACTTGTCACTTCCTTTTCCTCATCCTAGATGCTTCCCTCTGTTCTATTGTCCACCTCTATTCTGACCTCCACCTCTGTTTGAAGATCCTCCTCTATTAGGAGTTCCACCTCGTGGACTATTCCTACCTCTACCTCTGTGCTGACCTCTGCCATGACCTCTACCTTGTCCTTTTCCTTCTTGTGAAGCGAAGGCTTTGTCATCGCCTCTGTGGCTAGTGGAAGGAGATTCCTGCAATCTCTCTTCATGTGAAAGAAGAGAACCAATCAGTGCATCAAAGGAAAGTGTAGTCAAATATTTTGACTCTTCAATAATGATTGCTACATGATTCCACTTAGGAAGAAGTGTTCGCAACACTTTCTTCACTACAACCTCTGGTTTAACCTCTTCACCTAGAGTGACCATTTTATCTACCACGGCTTTGAATCGCACGCAGTAGTCTCCTACTTTCTCATTCTCCTGCATTATGAGATTTTCAAAATCTCTTTTCAGAGTTTGAAGCCTGACCTGCTTCACTTGATCACTCCCTTGAAAACTTTCCTTTAAAGCCTTCCAAGCATCTTGAGCTGTTATACAAGATGCTATTCTAGGAAATATACTTTTATCTAGGGCTGCTTGTAAATGGTACAGGGCAAAGGAATTGTTTTTCTGGGCTTATTTCTTGGCTTTTCTATCGGTAGCACTTAAAGTAGACCAGTCAGTAGTAGAGGGTTCTGTGTAACCCTCTTCAACTATTTCCCATAAACCTTTACCAATCAACATAGTTTTCATCTTTATTGACCAGTATTCATAATCACTACCATTAAATTCAGGAATTGGGAGATTCGAATTTGAAGCCATTTCTACTACTTGAAAGCAAACTTTGATTTGACAAAAAATAGGAAGTACAAAGCAATTACAAATTCAAATCAAATCTAGATTTCTTAATTCTCTCACTGATTTCTTGTTCTTCTTCTTGTGGATTGCCCAGTACTGGAGGCCCAAAATTTTTTGCAATGGAATCCTCATCATCACTGATGACGACAATTTCAGGAGCTGCTTCTGGCTCAGCTTGTGCTAGCTCGGCTCTGCTGGCTCAGGCTCTAGAGAGCGTGGGGTATAACTCTCACTGGATTGTTCCTCAGGTTCAAATGCAACTGAATCGGACTCCTCCACTCGTTGTCCAAAAATATTGTCCTCTAAGTCAGCCTCGTATCCAGAATCGGGCTTCCTCTGGTGAGCTATCACTGAATTCTGCAGTTGACTGAATACAATTTGTATTCCATCTCGTCGGACCCTCTCATCAAAAGACTCAGCAGATTCTCTCCTCAGTAGAGAGCATAGGGCATGGTAACATCCGGTTGACCGGATCATCTACTCATCATGGCAAAAATTTAGCTGAGAAATTTTCAGGTGCTCAAGAAATTTTGATCTTCAAAAAAAACTTTTCAATTTCCCTTTCCAAATTTTTTTTTAAAGGTTTTCAATATTTTTTTTATAAAGTCTTTATAAAAAAAATTTAATAATTTTTTATATCTTTAATTATTTTTTAAACAAAATTTTATTTAAAAATAATTAAAAATATAAATTTAAAACTATTAAATTAATTTAAAAACTTTAATAAAAAAAATTAAAAAACTTTAAAACATTTTCAAACCTTTTTCTTAAACAAAAAATTATTTTTTGGAGCGGAGGGGAATCGATCCCCCAACCTGCCGCTTTGCAATAGAAGAGCTTAGCCGCTACACCACGCGGCGTCGTTGAAAGCTCAAGGCACCTCGTGCCTTATATTTTCCTCCCGGTGCACGCGAAAAACAAAAAAAAAATCTTCAACTTTTCCTCGGCGTGAATCGAACCCAGCACCTCCGCCAAGCAAGCCTTCCTCCTTTACCAACTGCGCTACGTGCTGGATGAGAACTAAGGTCAAGCTAATTTTATTAGTCTCGTCGCGTCTAAAATTTTTAAAAATAAAAAATAAAACCTCTTTTATCCCACATGCGTTGTGGGATGGGCGCAGTGGGATTTATTAACGCAAACGTGCATGTTAAGAGTCGATTGTCTTCGAGTAATCGACCAGAAAACTTTTTGCCACATCACACACCAACATGCCATGCCACCATGTCAACACACCACCATGTCAGTGCCTTCTTCGCCAGCTCAGCTCGACACGTGTCCGTAAGCTCTTTGCCACGTGTCTCCACTGCTGGTCCATGTCAGCAGCCTCCTCAGCCACCTACCTTGGTTTGCATGCCACCATGTTAGCGCTCCAGCTTAGCGCTAGCCACGTGTCTACCACCTAACACCTAAGGATTCGTGCCCAGGTCCTACTGGCTGCCACCTCAGCCTGTGTTAGCCTCCCAATTAGCACCACCTCATGTGCACCTCGATTCATGTGCTATCTCAACATGGACCTTGAAAATCATGCTGCCAAACTCCTGCATCAATCATTGCCTCAATTTTTGTGCCCTTGATCTCGGCTTTCGTGCCCCTCATGCAGCGCCCTGCTCTGATACCAGTGAGCGAAAATGGGCAATAAAATAAAATAAAATAATTTAATTAATTCAAAACATTACAATTCTCTGCAGCGCTTAGTAGGTATTTATAGGGAAGAAGGAGGAAGAAGGAAAGGAGTGGAGGAAAATGCGGAGAGATAAGGGAGAAGGAGAGGCGTGGAGGGATAAGGGGATAGGGAAGAGGTGGAGGGATGAGGAGCGAAGAATACAGAGGAATAAGGTGGCGGAAGAATAGGGAGGAAAAAATAGGCGAGAGAGGAGAGAATATAGGGAGGGATTTTTAAAAAACTTGCCGACATGGTGCCGACAAATTTGGGAATGTGTTCACACTGAGCCTAGAAAGATCTAGATATTTCTGGGCCTAAACCCTCTTCACACTTGCAACACAAAGCCAAGGTGAGGCGTGGCCCGAAGCAGGAGAAGGTGTAAGGTGTGGAGGCTCCAAGGGAGAATGCAGCTCCACGGTAGTGACAACCAATAGGAAGGCGGTTGGAAGAAGAAGCGCTTCATGCGTTAATAAAACTGGTAATATTTTATTATTGTGATCTTTAATTTTAATTTACGCTAAGGTTGAATAAAGGAGAAATAAGGTTGTAATTAATTTAATGAATGCCTAAATTAAAAGGGAGTATTTATTATAAAGTATTGGGGTGAATATTCAAAATAGTATGGTGTTGGATATTATTTTGAGATTGGAGTAATAATGTATACTCATGAATTAATATATGCATTATATTATCATCTAATCCTTTTGAGATTGGAAAAGGAATATTGTGTTATTGTGGCAAATTCTTGAAGGTCATATTTTCAAGAAAAAGGTATGGTCATATTTTTCAAACTTAAGTTGATTGGTAGTTTTCTGGAAAATAAGTTTGGAGTGAAAAGGACTTGATTAGGGTTTCCTTTTGAGTATGTTTGAGTGATTGCTTCAAGGTTTTCTAGAATAAATAAGTGTGGTTAAAACCTTGTTTTATAAGCATTGTTGTTAAAGCCATTGGTTGTGTGAAGAACTTGAACTAGGGTTTGAGTATCATTGCTATGTGAAGATTGTTTTATAAGCATTGTTGTTGAAGTAAGTTGTTGAGCAAAGAACTTGAACTAGGGTTTGAAAAGAACATGAGTATCATTGTTATGTGAGATTAGTTGTTGAGAATTATTGGAAACTTTTTGAGTTGGTGGTTATATACTTGGACTAGGGTTTGTGAGAAAGGGGTGTTTCATTAAGTGATTGGTTGAGTAGAGTTTGTTGAGCCTAGTCAAGTGGATGTGTGAAGTGATTGTTCAAGTTCCATAAAACAAACTATTCTATGTTTTGATTGATTGGGCATTGAGTATAGAACATATTGGATCTCTAATAATT
Organism: Wollemia nobilis; assembly: GCA_028583015.1. Lineage (NCBI taxonomy): Eukaryota > Viridiplantae > Streptophyta > Pinopsida > Araucariales > Araucariaceae > Wollemia > Wollemia nobilis. The sequence goes on along the minus strand of JAQPPZ010017175.1, from coordinate 778,395 downwards.
CTCTTTATGTTTCTATGGGATTGGACAAGTTCTGTGTGGACTTGTTGAGCATATTTGAGCAAGTTTTGTGTGGATTTGTTGAGAAGATTTGAGCAAGTTATGTATGGAATTGTTGAGCATATTTAAGCAAGTTTTGTGTGGAATTGTTGAGCAGATTTGAGCAAGTTCTGTGTGGAATTATTACGTAGATTTGAGCAAGTTCTGTGTGGAATTATTACGTAGATTTGAGCATGTTCTGTGTGGACTTGTTGAGCATATTTGAGCAAATTATGTGGACTTGTTGAGCATATTTGATCAAGTTGTGTGGATTTATTGAGCAGATTTGAACAAGTTTTGTGTGGACTTGTTGAGCAGATTTGAGTAAAATCTATGTGGTCTTGTTGAGCAAATTTAAGCAAGTTCTGTGTGGACTTGTTGAGAAAATTTGTGCTAGATCAAAGGACTGTGTTTAGTGTAGATTTGAGAAAAAGCTTTGGAGGTGACAGAGTGTTGGCATTTTTGCCACATTATTTTTGTTGTTACTATTCATGTAAAAGAATGCACAAGTTGTAGAGATACTAATTCTTCTGTTTGTCCCTCCAAGCACTTTGAAAGGGAAAATACAAAAATCTCTATAAGTTTTGTGTTAGAGCAAAGTAACTGTAACATGTCGTGCTATCGCGACATGTTGCAGTTTCACGGCGTCCAAATGCAGAAATTAGCTAAGTACAGAAAATGTCGTGATATCACGATATGTTGCAGTTTCACGACGTCCAAATGTAGAAATAAGCTAAGTACAAAAAATGTCATGATATCGCGACATGTCGCATTTTCGTGACCTGTCGCGTTTTCGCGGTTCAAAACAATCAATAGAAGCAAGGGAGTAAAACTGTCACGATATCGTGACATGTTGGAGTTTCACGACTTGTTGCGATGAGGGAGCATTAAAATGAAAAGTTGTCGTGATATCGTGACATGTCGCATTTTTGTGACTTACGATGGCCATAAAGCAGAGTGATAGAAAACTATCGCGAGATCGTGACATACAACAGCTAAGGGGAGCGCCAATGAAACTTGTCACGATATCGTGACAAAAAAATAGAAAATGAGCAAATGGTATGGAATGGTGTGATATCGCGACATGTCGCGTTATCACGAAAGGGCTGAAAGATAAACACAAGGCAAGAAAGATGTCGCGATATCGTGACATTTTTGGAAATGAAGCCAAGCAAGAGAAACTGTCACGATGTCGCAACAGGAAGTGGCAACGACAGAGAAGGCGAGAAATTGTCGCAATTTCACGACATTTTGGACAGGAAGGGCTAAGCGTAGAGAAATGTCATGATTTCATGACATGTCACGTTTTCACGAGGAGCAAGTATGGACGCAGCCAGATAGTACGGAATGTCGCAATTTTGTGACATGTCAAACTTTCATGGCCTAAAAGCAGCAAGGTACAAGAAGAGAGAAAATGTCACAATTTTGTGACATATTGTGGAAATAAATCCAAATGGAGAAACATGTCGTGATTTCGTGACTTGTTGAAGACAAAAGAACAAAACGGAGAAAATGTCGTGATATCGCGACATGTCACATTTTCGTGACCTATCACGTTTTTGCAGAAAGATAGCTGATAAGTACAAGGCAGTAGGAAGGTGTCGTGATTTCATGACATGTCATGTTTTCATGATGATAAAGCAGACAAGACAACGTCGAGTGAAAGATGTCACGATTTCGTGACATGTTTCATTTTTGCGATAAGGAGTAGCGAAGAAGCCAAGAAAGAGGAGAATGTCACGATTTCACGACAAATCATGGAGACAAAGTTGAACTAAGAGAAGATGTCACGATTTTGCGACATGTCGCATTTTCGCGACTGGTGGTAGAAATAGAGAGTAGTAAGGTAAAAGTGTCGTGATTTTGCGATATGTCGCATTTTCGCGACCTGTCACATTTTCGTGACCGAAGCAACAACAAAGGCCCGATACAATTTAGTTTGCATTTTCCTTTAGAATTGCATAGGAGAACGTGTAGAGAAGATAAGGATCAAACGAAGTAATGTAATAAAAGCTCTCCAACTAATTTTGAGATCATGGTCAAAGAGGCTCAAAGATTAAATGTTGCTAATTATTGATGTGCGCTAGATGGAAGAACCTGAGACAGTTTTCGACGCCACCAGAATTAAAGATGCCTCCAATATTAAAAGTTCTTGTTCATGATCTCTTAACAACTTCTAGCCTACCTCGATAATGGTCATTTAATGAAAAAATATGGTCCCTTGTTTCTGTTTAATTTTTGGTTTTGATCCATTAAAACAGGGACTGTCATTTCTTCGAGGTAGATTAAGGGGATCATTTCTTCAAAATCTATTTCATGTATTAAATGTTGTAATACGAAAGAAAGAGGGAAGACCTCTATAAATACCAATGTAAAAATCAAGCAAAGGAGGAGGACCTTTTTGAAAAAATTGAAATAGAAATCCTAGATGCATTTGCTTCTATTCTTAGTGTCTTCTAGAGTTGGTGATCCAAACTATTGTTCAAGTTTTGCTTTCTGTCTGAGTCACTTCTGTTAGTCTAGTGCTAAAATACAAGTTAAATTCTATTGTTTTGGATTTGGCTGTATTTGCATTTGAACATTTGGAGTACAATTGGAAGCGAACTTACGACTAATGCTTGATCCAGTTTCTGTATATGCATTCTAAGAGTCAGTTGCTGCTTAGCTTTAGGATCTTGTTGAGATTATTTGCTGTTCAAAGTTGTTCTCCCCATCAACTATCGGCTTCGGCCATATTTCCATCTCTTTCTATTATTTCCCTTTCTTTTCACATTTTCCCATTTCTTCCTCGCACTCTTATCTTGAAACCAGTTTAGACTAGTTTGGGAGCCAGCCCTCTCTGGAGATTGGCCCAGGAGACTTCTCTTTCTCTCGGTCTTTCAATGTTGGCCGAGTCTAGGGTGCACAAGTGATGAAATATTGTACTTAGGCAGATTTGTGTCCAACAGTTTTTGGCACGCCCGGTGGGACTCACAAGTCCCACTTTTTAACACCCGGAGGAATCAATATTTTGATGAACTATCTTGACCTCAAAGTGGAGATTGTGAGTTCATCTGGTGACTCTGCTGAAGGTGATTGTATAGTACCTAGAAACCTCTAATCATGAAGCTGGTGAAAATCTTTGCATCTTTGCTTCATGATCACGAGATCAAGTGCCAAAGAATCAGAAGATCCAGTCAAATTCTTCGAGACTGATGTTTAGAACTGGAGGGAGCACTCAAGATTGGTAAGTCCTGTGAACCCGTCATTTGCTGTTTCTTCGCAGGTAGCAGGTCAGTTTATGCCATCTCTGACTCTTCCCAATACTGCTATGAGCTTGCTACATCCAGATCCAATGGTCCAAATGGCCCAGCATCCTCCACCAAGGAAGTTCTCTGCTTGGAACGATTCGAGAGCGTTGGACCTGCCTTTTCAAAATCCAGTTCCTGCTACAGCAATAAAAGCCTTGCCTACATACGATGGGATTGGAAAGACAATGTACGAGCATGTGTCAGATGTGGCAACCTTGGCTTCAATTCATAATATCATAGACGAAGATGTCATGATCAAATTGCTTGTCCTTTCACTCTGAGGTAAGTTGTTGTGCTGGTATATATCCTTGCCTCCCAACTCCATTACTTCATGGGATCAATTAGCAGAGATGCTAATCCAAGGGTTCAATGAGCAAGTAGACCCATTTTACTTAGTGCATCAATTTAATAATATCAAGAGTCATCCTCAAGAGGAGATAGTGGATTTCAATGTTAGGTTTGCCCGAACTTGGCAGAGAGTTCCTGAAGGTCTTTGCCCTACTCATGAACAAGCATCATTGTACTTTCTTAGGGTTTTCCATTCAAATATTGGTATGAATATTAGGATGTTCGATGTTCAAACATTTTTTGCACTATATGCCTAGGCACAGAAGGCTGAGGTCGATCTGATTGCCATTGGGAAATTGCCTCCGAAAATGACTATGCCTATTTTTCTCAAGCTTCCACAATACTAGCATACAGGTGCAACCCCTACATCTTACACTGCTCCATCCATATACCCTTCATCTTCATGGAATCCTCCCATACCTTCAGTACCTATGATTTCCATTTCACAGATAACCTCTCCACTTCCAAATCCCGCATTACCTTCTCCACCAGTTCCATTACCTCTACCTGCACCACCTGTGTCCTCAAGCCCAGATCCTCAATTGGTTGTTTTGCAAGAAATTTAGTCGACCATGAGAGCTCTCACTAACAAGGTGACATCTATGGAGCGGAGAGTGGTGAAAAGGAACTATCAACCACAAAGATTTCCTCCAGTGGTAACTAGAGAGCAAGTTGCTCCTAGCAAGGCTATAGAGAGAGTACCTGAGAGGAACTCAGCGATCCTGGTAAGTGAAGAGGCTGGCCCTTCTGAAGTTTCACATGAGCCTTCTTACTAGTGTTCTTCATGCAATGATCCACATGATGAGTCCACTTGCATGGTCCACCAAAATTATTTGCAAGTTCTTGCAAGGATCCATGTAAACATGATTCGAGAGGTGGATCTTAATTTTGTGAAGTCTCTTGAGGAACACATAGCAGTCTTGACACATAGTGGAAAGAAACCAATGTTGGTAGATCCGACTAAGATGGAGCCATTGAAAGTGCCTCTTACACAAGCAACAAAGCAGCAAATACCTGCAAAGACTCATGATTCTCCAGCTCCATAATAACCACCTATTTTTTCGAAGGATCCGCTTCCACCATAAGCAAAAGAGAAGGAAAAAAATTTTGTTTCCCAGTCGCAAGCAGAAACAAAGGAATAATCTAGAGAGACGCTGTGGTATCCATATTTGACTAAAAGGCAATGAGTGGAGGCCACCCAATAGTATAGAAGCAAATTTGAATCTGCTAGTGGAGGGAAAGAGCAGATCTCGATGGAGTACAACATAGTTGAAGAACTCAAATGGATACTAGCTAAGGTAAGTCTGTATGACACCTTGCAGCTGCCTAGACAGGTAAAGGAATCCTTGAAGACCATGCAAAGTAAGGGGAAGGCTCCAGCCCTGGTAGTTCTATCTCAAACTCTGACTACTTCAACCACTGGAAAGAATAGACCACCCCCATTTTATTTGTCACTCAGAATGTTGGATAGTGCACAACTGCATGATCGATTCTGGTGCTGCGACAACTGTCATGCCAAAGGCAGTTTGTGAAGCCATGGGTATGGAGTATACAAGAAGTAGTCCTAGTGTCTTGCAGTTGGATGGGACTCCCATGAAAACAGTGGGTGTAATCAAGGATGTTCCTATTGCTCTACATAGTATGCCTCAAATTACAATAATTTAGGAGGTAGTTGTGGTTGATTTGGAACCGTATTTCAGTATGTGTTTATCGAGAGAATTCACTGCCAAGATGGGAGGCTACCTTTCTCTGGATTATTCTCACTTGGAGGTTCCTTTCAAAGGAAGAAGAGTCCGTATTGACAATCAAAAGCCTTCTACTTTTCATATAGAGAAGATGGAAGAAGAAGAAAAGTCCAAACATTCTGTCACTATGATAACTGAGAAATTGGAAGATCCTGATTTAATGGATGAAGTCCTAGATGAGCTTTGCTTAGAGGATGAGTTTTCAATGCTCAATTTTAATGCCATGATAGAAACCGACTTGGGGTGTTATTCTATTCTCAAGACTAAAAAGGCTCAAGAACAGAATGATGGAATTCAAGACTCTGTGCTAGATCAGCTCTATTTTGATGGAGCATGATGCATAAATGGCACTGGAGCTGGGACTGTTCTAGTATTACCTTATGGAATTCAATGATACTATTCATATCATTTGACCTGGAGCTGCACAAATAATGTAGCAGAATATGAGGCTTTATGCCTAGGTCTCAAGACAGCTAAGAAACTTGGAGCGCGATAGTTGCAAATCTTTGGTGACTCCGAGCTGATTATCAATCAGGATACCAATGAGTGTCTGTCCAAGGTCTGGGATCCAGGAGATCATAGAGCCATGTTTTGGTATGTGTCTCTCCCGAGAGTTCATAGCTAAACTCGGGGGTTACCTTGTACATAGAAAAAAAAAAAAAAAAAAAAAAAAAAAAAAAAATTCGTTAACTTCGGCTCCTTTTGCATGCAAGCCCGCAGGTATGTTTATTTCTCTTTCTTTTTCTTTTCCTTACCAGTAGTTAGTGGCTTCCCCTCTACTTCTTTCTTCCACTTCCTTACTTCATTTCCTTCCTCTCCTACTCCTTCTTCTGTAAATAATCAAGCCACTACTGTTGTTTCTACTCCCCTTTCTGATGTTCCCTTTTCTTCATTTCCCCTTTCTTCTAATTTTTGTCTTTTGAGCATTTTTCTACACTTCCCACCACCTTCTCCATTCTATCCATTTCCATTTCATTTTCTATTTTCATAGAATCCCAGCAGCTGGTAGCACAGTAGCACCCTCTTCAGTTGTTGTATTTACCACTTCTACTCCTCTATCTTCCACCATTCCATCATTCAGCATTCCCGTTCCACGACCTACACATCTGCTGGCCATCATTCCATTCATTTCCATTTTTGCAACTCAGGTGCTTTTCACTACTGCCATGGAGATCCTTGCACAACACTTGGTGATTACCCATGTATCGCTCCAAATTTTTCGCACCCTTACCTTCAGGCTATAGGATCCGTGCCTGGAAGGAGGATGGGAAAAGGATGGGACAATACCTCGGTCTGAGAGGCCCTTTGAAGGTCCCGCCTCTCGGGGGAGGGGTATTAAGGTGATTTTTTGATGGATGGTGGGGTTCACCAGGAAACGTTTAGTGGCAGTTTCCACGCCTAGGTTGGGAATGAGTTTAATGTGTTCAATTTTAGCTTTAAACATCCAAGTCCTAGGTTTGGCCAAATGAATCTAAGTTAAGCTATATGAAATGCTGATTATATGAATACAAAAAATAGATTTGAATAGAAAATAGAGAGAATAAGCTAGATTAAAGAGCCATACCTGATCCGGATGTCTGATGGAGATTCTAATTTTTGAAGCAGTCAGGATCGTCTGGAATTTGACAGGATCGTATCTAATCTGACAGGATCGTCTGAGATCTGATGAATTCGTCAGACGAATTCATCGGAGACCTGCAATTGCAGAAATGGATACCAAGAACAAAAAATACAATTGCAAAAGCAAGGGAAAATGATAGAAATGAAAGTATGAATGCTAGAATGACAACTTTAGATAACAAATTAAGTAAAATGCATGGTTTTAATGACTAACTTTGACTTTATTATGCATCTAGGCTACATGAGGTGAACTCCAAGATGCAAAGCAGTAATAAGCTTAACTAATGCAAAGCAAAACAACAAAAAAGAGTAAAAAAATGCAAACTTTGGGCACTGATTGCCCCCAATGTTGACTACAGTCGAAATCGTCTCGGATTGGTACGAAATCGTCTCGAATTGGACAGGATCGTCTGCGACGATCTGAGCTTTGCTCCGGCTAAAGAATAACAAAGTTCCTGCAAGAAAATTCAAAAAGGGACAAAGGCGAACAATAATCTAGGATATCCTGAAGCATGTAAAACTTAAAGTACAAAAAAATTCAGCCAGGGGAAAGTCAAGGGGAGGGCCTAAGATTAAATAGGCATAGGAAAAAGGTTGGGAGGTTGGAGATCATCCCATTTTGGGAGATCTCCAACGGGGGGAGACTCTAACGGTGCAGACGCGTCTCTGCCCGAGTTAGAGAAGATGTTGAAACATAAGCTAATTATGAAAAATTAGTTTTGGGACAAGATCGTCTGGACGTTCTGCTCCAGACGAAATCGTCCGATCTGAGGCGATATCGTCTGATCGAAGACGATATCATCCAACGGATGAAACAAACTCTAAAAATGGCACGAAAAACAAGGAAACGGGTAGCAGGCGGTTTGGGAGCGGTTTTGGGGTTGAAATTTGAATTTGAATTATTACTAAGGTAATTTTAATTATTTACTAAGTTTTATTGCGCCAATTTTAGGGTGCTACATTTTGCCCCCTCTTTAGCGAATTTTTTTTTTTTTTTAAATTTTTTAGGCGACGATTCTTGGTCGAATCGTACGACAACTTACTATGATGCCCCCTCCGTGTTTTTACCCAAATCGAACGTTTGAGGTAAAAACGCGAAAAAGCAAAAAATTAAAATGTTTTTAATTGTTTTTGAATAAAATTAAAAAAATAGGGAAAAACCCTAATTCATTGTTACTGTTCATTTTCATTTTCTGGTTTGTGGAGCTCTGCAAACAAAATGGTCGAGACAACGCACAGATCGACAGAGGTCCGGCGCGGGCTACGGGTAAGAGTCTAAACTTAGTTTAGAATGCTTGAAATTTGATTTTCTATGCTTTTTAGATTAAATTTTGATGATTTTTGAGCATCGCGGCCGTTTTTGGGCCGTCGACGTCGTCGGGACGAAATCGTCTCGATATCGCCGATTTCGTCCAAGGGCAAAATCGACAAAATGGGGACGATTTCATCAAAAAAGGGATGATTTCGGCTTGCGAAATCGGAGACGAATTTGCTCAAATTGGGGACGATATCGTCCAATAGTGGACGATATCATCATTGATGAAATTGAACTTGCTTTACTTGCATTTTTAATCACTGTTTTATTAATGATTTTTATTGTTTTGTTGTTTATGTTGCAGAGAGGATTACTAAAGAGCAGAGAATGGAAATACGACGGGCTGAGGGATGACTTGGCCACTCTATCTCAAGCGAGAGCGAGATCAGTTGGCACAAGTCGGCTTGCAGCATGTGGCAGAGATGCCACAGGTTTCTACAGATATGGGGCTATTGACAGCCCTAGCAGAGAGGTGGTATCCGGGTTCTTCCTATTTTTGGTTATCGACAGGGGAGATGACTCCCACACTAGAGGATGTATGGAGGATTTTGAGGATCCCCATACAAGGACGGTTGATAACTCCCACGGCCAATCAGGGCCACGCGATGATGCGACTGTGCGAAGATCCGAGCTTCACCCTGGAGAAGGGCAGAGTGAACATCGAGTCACTATGCCAGATGCCTGGGGCATCTAGACTGACACAGGTTTTGGTCGGGGTTGTAGGTGGTCTGTTGCTATGCCATCGAGTAGATGCGAGTACCATGGCTATCGACAGATGTGGTCTATGACATGAGAGACCATGGGTATAGGTTTGCTTGGGGGAGTTATGTACTATGCCGATTGTATAGGATCCTGCATGGGGTCGTATACAAGGGCGGCCGATGTCTGGTTATGACATCACTACTACAGGTTTGGTGCTAGGAGCACATCATGGTGCGGAGGTCGGTAGGGCTCCCACTGATAGGGATTGATGGGGAGAGGCCCCGAGCTTTCTACTGGTGGCTCCAGAGAGGGTCACAGCGACGGATAGATCTGCCAATGTCCCGGAGACTACTTGATGACCTTGTCTCCGACCAGATCACCTGGAGGCCTTGGAGAGATCATCCAGGGTGGGCCGAGGATGGACAGGAGCTGGCTCATGTTAGGCGAACCTGCTGGCTGAGGATGGAGAGGGGAGAGGTGGAGCTCCATCGCTACGACCGAGTTTTGAGGCAATTCGATCTACAGCAGGGGATCCCATCTCTCAGAGACTACGAGTTTTCTCGGACCGTCCGGGATAACACTACAGTTAGCGGGGCTCCAGATATGCAGCGCTTCTAGAGTCAGGATGCAGATGATGCCCCCATTCAGCCAGTGGATGGGGACGATGTAGGGGTAGCCGATGGCTATGATGCCTGGTACACAGGCATCCGCCCTCCTCGGATGACGAGGGCTCAGGGTCCGATTCATGTAGTTGTGCATCGGATGGGGAGGCGGTGCCAGGCGGCCATTGAGGCGGCATAGGGTCATGGAGGGAGAGAGCAGAGGAGACCACAGGCTCAGTAGAGGCCACGACAGCGGGAGAGGAGGGAGGAGAGACCCCCTTCTCCATGGAGAGAGAGGCCACCATCGCCCGATAAGGGCAAGGGTGTGGACATAGGAGAGAGTAGTGAGATGGCTACTCTTCGGGTGGAGACTATCCGTCTCCAGGCATAGGTGCAGACTCTACAGGATGAGGCTACACGCCATCGAGCGGAGGCTACATAGCTCAAAGATGAGGTTGCACGCCTCAGAGCACGGAGCGGAGGAGCGAGCGCTCAGGAGCTGGCGCGGTCGATTGCTTAGACCACGTTCTATTAGGGTATCTACTTCCAGATGGTGCCAGAGGGCCAGAGGGTACAGCTGCCGGCCGGCATTGTGGATCCGATCAGGGTTGGGTCATCGAGGACTTCATCCCGATCGACAACTAGGACTCGCGAGTACCACACATACTACGATGGGGCCACCTCGTCCACCTTGGGGCTGGGGAGGAGATGAGGTCGAGAGCTCGAGGGGTTCTCGAGGCTAGGCTACTGCACTATACTGATTGATTATATGATTTGAGAGGATTGAGTATGCCAAGATGTAGATTGTGGCATACCAATCTAGTTTTGATATGATGTACATATATTGTTGAGATATATATATGATATTTTTGATCATATGACTTGTCTTATGTGTGTGTATGATGCTTTATTGTTGTGGTGTGATTGATTTGATGATTCATGTAATTATGTCGGTTGGAAATATTATGGTTTGAATGTCATGTTTTTTAAAATTTAAATGAAATAATCTGATGTAAACAAATTGGTTGTTTGTGATGTGATTTGATAAAAAAGAAAAGGGACTTCTAACAATAATTTCAAAGGACATTGTCGCTATTATAGACCATTTCATGGAGTCGCCGCTCACTCGGTCGTCAAGCTAATCCCAGTATAGAAATATTGTTAAAAGTAAAAGAGTGCTTAAGAGATTGTCTTAAGACTTTGGTGTGATGATGCAAATGATGATGATGATGATGATTTGTTTTCAGATTTCCATGAAAATATTATGCATGAAATATTTTAAAATGACTTTTGCTAGGCATAAATTCCTAAGTGTGATAAATTTTTTGGATAATTCCCTAGGAATTATACCATCATTGCAAAATTGAAGTTTGACATAATGACATGAAAATAGAGTAAGTGTTTATTTTGTTTTTAAAGCATAATTGTGTAACATAATGATTTAAGTCATATGTTTTTATGATTTTAAATAAATGGAAAATAAAATTGGTACAATGGTTTGCGCTAGGCATAGAATATTTAGGTATAGACTTATACCATCATCGCAAAATCCAAAGAAGAAAATAATATAATAGTTTTATTGCATGGTTGATTTTTTAATTTTTTTAAATAGTCAGAAAATATGAAGATGAGGACTTGCGCTAGGCATAAAATTCCAATTTTGGTTTTGGAACTATACCATCGTCGCGAAAGTCAAAAGTTATATATAAATGTAACTTTATTGCATGTTTTGAAAATGATTTTGATTTTTGATAATGCATATAGTTGTCTTTATACTAAACAACTGTTCTTCAAAGAAGAAAATGAATTTATTCCAAACAATTTGCAGAAATATTTCAAAGTATCTTAAAGACAAAAGTTAGATTTATAAGGAATCCCATGTGCGTAGGTGAGTTCATTACCAATCTTGATTTATCATAATGATACACAAAATCTCTCAAAGACAAAATGTGTGTGCAATTGCATTGTTCATTGACCAGGTTTGAGCAAGATACTATGATACAAGTGATTTGAATTAACCAAATAAGTGTTCGTTAACCATGATTTAGATGCATATAACCATACCAGACTACTATGTAAGTCGGGTTATCAAGAGCTAGCTAATCCATAAGCGAGACATAGGTCCGTACAAAAGAAGGTCGCTAATGTGACGGACATATCGCCATGCTAGGAGTTACCCAAGGCCAAGCGGGTTGGGCACAAACCACCTGTTATGGGGCTTACCTCACAGTTTTTGAATAATTGAGAATTCCAGGGATTCAAGCTCATCAACCCTTCTTTTCTTTTCAATGGGTAGGGAAAGGGATTTTATTGCTTTTGCTTTTGTTTGTTTCTTTTTCTTTGCTTTTGCTTTTCTTTTTCTCTCTTTTTTTTTTTGTATTTTTGTATTTTGGCTTGATATTTGAGATAATGCTGAAATAACTTGTTTCTTTTTCTCTTTTTCTTGAACTTTTCTTTTCTTCCTATACTAGGGATACTTGCTCGGATTAGCTGTAGAGCAAGGGATTGTTATTCCGGGTAGGGGTGAGCTTGTCCTTTTGTCAATTCTCAAAGATTCTAGACCATGTGCATGATAGGATAGCAGGGGAAACTTTTCGCTCAAGAAACCACTTCTACTATGTAGCATAGCATGGACATTACAAATATAATCATTTTTTTGTGAAAGGATATGCTTGGTTTAAGTAAATAACAAGATCAATTCTCTATGCTCAAACTTTATTTAATTGAATTTTGTGGACTTTGATATAAGAGAGATTAGTAATCATGCCAGATAAAATCAAGATATTTATTTTTGTGTTTGTGATAGTGGGGGATTCCAAATAAATGCTAATTTATCCAAAATAACTTGAAAATATAACTGCAATACTTGAAGAAGAAATATATATAACAAATATTTTTGAGGAGTTTGATGATTTTGACTCTCTCTTTCTTCTTTATTTTTTTGGTTTTGAAAAGAGTCAATAATATTGTTGTTTTGACTTTTATTTTTTTTTATTTTTTTTTTTTTGTTTTTGTTTAAAGAGTTTTATATATATTTTTAAAATGAGACAACATGCAAAATATGTACAAATGATGAAATGACCAAATTTTATGCGTAATATCGCTTAAGATGCATAATATTCATAGGTTCTTTTAAATATTTACCATCTAAGGTAGCTAATTTGTATGCTCCTGATTCAAATTTAGCAGTGATAATATATGGTCCAAGCCAGTTGGGCTCAAATTTACCTTTAAGGTCTTTAGTTGCATTAGTATTTTTTTGATTTTCTTTTAAAACAAGGTCACCGACCTCAAAGGATCGATGATGAACTTTCTTGGCATATGATCTTTTAAGCTTGTTTTGGTAAGCACGAAGATGCTCCAAAGCATTGATGCACTTTTCATCTAGGAGTTCCAGCTGACTGAGTCTGCCAGCTCGATATTCATCTCCTACTTCGGTATCTTGAAGTAGTAGAGCCAAAGAAGGAACTTCTAATTCAAAAGGAAAAATGGCTTCAGCGCCATAAACCAAGACAAAAGGTGAAGTTCCAGTGGGAGTTCGAACACTAGTTCGATAGGCCCACAAAGCTGGATATAATTGAATGTGCCAATCGTGGCCAGATTTATTGACCAATCTTTTGAGAATTTTGATTAAGGTTTTGTTAGATGCTTCTGCTTGGCCATTACCCTGAGGATAATAGGGAGTGGACCATCGATGTTGAATCTTATATTTTTGGCATAATTTCTTGACATCTTTATTTTTGAAACAAGTTCCATTGTCTGAGATGAGATTTGCAGGAATTTCGAACCTACAAATGATTTGATTAAAAATAAATTTAGAGACTTGTGTTCCAGTGCAGGAAGCTAAAGGCATAGCTTCAACCCACTTCGTGAAATACTCGATGGTGGTTATGATGAATTTGTGTCCATCAGATGACACAGGATTAATTTTGCCAATAATGTCTAAGCCCCATTTTGAAAAGGGCCAAGGAGATGAAATAGCCTGCAGCTCTTGTGCAGGTGCATGGACAAGGTCAGCATGTTTCTGGCACTTGTCGCAATGGCGCACATACTCATGTGCATCATTTTCCATGGTAGGCCAAAAGTAGCCTATCCTAAGGAGCTTTTTAGCAATGACACTACCACTGAAGTGTCCTCCACAAGAGCCATCGTGGACTTCACTTAAAGCTGATTTGGATTCTTCTAGATTCAAACATCTCAATAGGATACCTTCAAAAGATCTCCTATATAAAGTATTGCCAATTATTACAAATCGACTTGCTCGTCTACGTAATAACCGACGTTGGTTTCTATTAGAATTGGCAGGGAAAGTCCCATTGTGAAGAAAATCAAATATATCTATATACCAAGGGTCAGGAGTAGTTTCATTGATTAGAAACACATCCAAAGGTTCTAAACATGACTTATTTGAAGCGGGTTCCTGGAGTCGACGAATAATGATGGTGGCATATTCGTCATCTAACTCCAAGGGCAGAAGAGATGCAGCTGCGGCCATAGCGTCGACCACACGGTTGCTAGTTCATGGAATAGCTTCCAAAGTAACTTTATCAAACAAGGATAACAATTGCAAAACATATGCTTTATATGGGCACAATTTATCATCTCCGGTCTGATAAACTTCATTAATTTGATTTATGACAAGTTGAGAATCACCAAAAACTAGCAGATGTTTGATTTTTAATGCCAAGGCAGCTCGTAATCCAAGGATTAGAGCCTCATATTCGACAGTATTATTGGTGCAAGCAAATGTTAATTTAAAAGACAAAGGTATAATGTGTTTTTGTGGAGATATTAAAATAATACCCGCACCAGCCCCACTCATGCATCGGGCTCCATCAAAGTATAAGGACCATTGTTCAACATGGTCTGCCTCTAATTGAAGGCATTCATCAGGAAACTCAATGATGAGGGGATGGGTAGACTCTAAGGGTGCAGCAGCTAACTGATCTGCTATGATTTGACCCTTAACAGACTTTTGTCCTATGAATGTGAGTTCAAACTCGCTTAGAGCAAGAACCCACTTGGTTGTGCGACCCGATAAATAAGGTCGACTCATAAGATACCGCAAGGGATCATATTTAGCAATGACATATGTTTTTTGACTAAGCATATAATGGCATAATTTTTGCGTAGAAAATACGACTGCTAGACATAGTTTTTCTAATGAGGTATAACGAGTTTCATAACCGATTAAAGTTTGGCTAATGTAATAATTAGCACGTTCTTTCTTCTCATCATCAAGCTGAGCTAACATAGCTCCTAAAGCAAAATCTGAAGCTGAAATATACAGGAGAAACGGGCGATCAGGTCTAGGCGGTGAAAGCACGGGTGGGTTAAGGAGGTATTGTTTGAGAAGTTCAAAAGCTTCTGTACATTCGTCGTCCCAGTTAAAAGGGACATCCTTCTTAAGGAGCTTAAGAAAGGGAGTGGTTTTGTCCGCCAACTTATCGATGAAGCGACGGATGGCTTGAAGCTTACCTTGTAAACTTCGTAACTCAGATATATTGGTAGGTGCGGGCATATCAGTGATAGCCGCAATCTTGAGAGGGTCGATTTCGATACCACGTAAAGAAACTAAAACCCCTAATAGTTTACCGGACTTAACTCCGAATATGCATTTGGTTGGATTTAATCGAATAAGGTATTCTCTTAACCGATTAAATACTTTTCTCAAATCATCTAAATGATCATCTTCTTTAATAGAGCGAGCTATAATATCATCTACGTAATCATGTAGGATATCATGCATCATATCATGAAAGATATAAGTCATAGCTCGTTGATATGTTGCGCCTGCATTCTTTAAACCAAATGGCATCACTTTCCAACAAAAGGTACCCCAAGGGGTAATAAAGGTTGTTTTAGCCTGATCTTCAGGAGCTATCCTGATCTGATTATAGCCAAAAAATCCATCCATTAGGGACATCATTCCACTCCCGATGGTAAAGTCAATGATTTGGTCCATGTTTGGAAGAGGAAAATCATCTTTAGGGCATGCAACGTTAATATCTCTAAAGTCCGTGCAAACCCTAACTTTGGTAGCTTCTTTCTTGGTGACTGGAACTACATTCGAGATCCATTCAGCATAATCAATAGCTTGTATGAAAATAACATTTAGGAGTTTTTCTAACTCCCCTTTGACTAGCAGGGCCACTTTGGGATGCATTTTTCTAAGTTTTTGTTTAACAGGTTTAGCATCCGGATGGACTACTAGATGATGCATGACTACAGAAGGGTCCAGGCCTGGCATATCTTCATATGTCCAAGCGAAGACATCTTCATATTCTTTAAGGAATGCAATGTATTCATCTTGTTTTTCTTGACTTAATGCTGATCCAATATTGATTATGTGAGGATTATCCTCAGTTCCAATGTTAACTTTAATGACGTTTTCTACTTCCATGTGTAGATCTCTTTCAAAATTAGGTGGGGCGGGTGAAACGCCCAATTCTTGTAATTCTTTTAAGGTTAAGTTGGATAATTCGTCTTGATGAGTGGTGGCCTCAAGTTGGGCTATAGTTGGTATAGAACCATCAAAATAAAAACCATTGTGTAACAACTCTTCAACGGAGATATCATGGAAAATATCTCCTTCCAACTCCTCATCGGATTCAACAATCAATTCAGGGTAAGCTATGGATAGCATATTGCAGGTAAAGGGATTATTCTTAGAACACAAAGAATCTTGTTTATCTAGATAATCTTGATAACATATGAGTTGATCATCATCTTCAAAAGGGAAGGGTTGACCCTTACTAGGAAATAGGCCCACACCACATCGGGCGGGCCATGGCTCTACCTCAATAGGTTCTTTCATACCATTTTGGAAAGGTCCCAAGCCTTTCCCTTTATAGCCCATTTTAAGCATTATGGGCTTAGCTTTAATATATTCATTAGCAAAATAACATCGGGCATATCCCTCATGATGAGTTTTGATATTCCTGGGTATTCTTCCCCAATCATATCCTTTATAAATAAAAGCACAACTCCCGACTTGGTAAGTACTTCCCATAGGTTGTGGGAGGCCCAAAGTATGAGGAGATGGCGGCAAGTTATTTAAAAGAATTGAATCTTGCATAAAAGCATTTGTTTTTTCTGATATTAAGATTGTGGATAAATCCGGTAAAAGTTCATCAGAAAGAGCATAAGATGTAGAAGGATCATTCCCTATATCTTTAGATGTGGAAGGTATGATAGATGTTGATAATGTGGAGGTGTCAATAAATGGGTCTATAGGTTTTGAAATTATAGGGATAGAACATGAAGGATTGGTTGTGGATTGAAGATATTTTTGAGGTTTTAGTGTGGTTTGTTCAGAAGATGGTTGAGTTAAATGTATAGGTGTAGTTGATGGAGTAGATGATGTTATGTGTGTGTTTTTCACACGTTTAGATGAAAAATAAGAATTAGGATGTGTGGATGACAGAGCGGGGCAAAATTGCACTCCAACGAGGTTCCGCCAAAGCACACATATCAAAGGGTCTAGGGTCACCATGGATAGTGACCAACTGATTTTTAAATTCAAATTTAACACACTGATGTAAAGTGGAGGGAACCGCTCGCATCGCATTGATCCAAGGGCGACCCAAAAGTATATTGTATGATGCTGGGCAATGTACAATAAACACGGTTGTATCTAGGGTTCTAGGACCAACTTGCAAGGGTAAGGTAATGACTCCACACGTTTCTTGTGTCTCGTCATTGAAAGCTTTGATAATCATGTCAGTTTTCTTCATTTCATCACTTCTAAACCCAAATCGTTGGTAGAAGTCAAAAGTGCAAATGTTTAGAGATGAACCATTATCAATCAAGACTCTTTTAACAGCTACATCTCCAATTAGAGCAGTAATATATAAGGGGTTATCCTTATGTAAACTATGTTGTGGGATATCTTTATCCCGGAAGTCAATACAATCAACTTCTCGAGTGATGATAGTATTGGACATGGCTTCGGGTTGAATATTTTGAGGTACCATCATTTGGCTTAATGTAAGCATTAACTCATCCCTATGGGTAGGAGAAGATCTTAACAAGTCCAAAAGGGAAATTTTGGCTGTAGTATTGGATAATTGTTCATTAATATTGTAAGGAGGTTTTGGTTGAACATTAGACATATGATTCCCTTTATTGGGATTTTTCAAAATAAATGGAGCTGATCCATCATTCTGAGTTTGATCTTGTTGAGAGTTTTGAGCCTGTTGTCTGGTAACAACTCCGATGGTACCCACAATGTTATATTGAAGACGCTGAACTGGTCTTGGTTGAGCGTTTATGGCTTGTTCATTAGGAAGGAACTGATTAGAAGAGGGTCGAGTAGTAACTCTTCTAGGAAATGGTTCTTCTGGAACCATAGCATCTGTGATGGGTTGAATAGGATCTGATTCATTTTCAGAACTATTCGATTGGTTTGAGGTGATGTCTATTTCACTTTCAGTATCTGATTCTACATCACTAGGATCGGGAGTTTGAATATTATGTAGGGGTCTGGTCGTGACCATGGATAAGGTTGTGCCAAATATTTGAGGATCCTGAACAGGATAATTGTCCGCTAATAGTCCCTACATATCGGGTAGGAGGGGGAACATTATGATGTTCGATTTGATTGGCCACTTCTTTACCATGTTTTGGTAAAGGATGTTGAAATATATCTAATGATTGATTAGCATTTTGATTCTGATTTTGGGGAATGGTCTTTTGAGCATTATTAGGAGCATTTTGTTTAGGTTGGAAGGCTTGCACCTCCATTTCATTATTATCAATCAGATCTTGTATTTTATGTTTCAATATTTTACAAGAATTTGTAGCATGTCCAGGTCCTCTATGAAAGTCACAATGTAAATCAGCTCTGTATCCGGGTATAGTTGGATCAGGTTCCCGGATAGCTGGTAATTGAATCAAGCCTCGTGCTAATAATTGAGGAAGAATGGTTGATAAAGGTTGATTCAATCTAGTAAATTCTCGAGGAGGTTTATCAGGAGGTTTTAATATAAATTTTTGTTGTTGTCTTCGTTGTATTGATATTAGCAACGTTTCTACTATCAGTGACTCCGTCACCTACAACTTGTTTGTTTTTATACTGATTTCTAGATGTTTTCTCATCATCTTTCTTTTTGAGCTGACCTCTTCTAATGAGAGCATCTTCTACCCTTCGAGCTAAGTCTATAGCTTGATCGAAGGTGGTTAAGGTGGCAATTGATAACTCATAAGATATTTGTTCTTGTAAATTATTAATAAAAATGTCCAACATTTCCCTATAAGGTAGCACAAAGTGCAGTTTTCCTATAATCTGCCTCCATCTAGCTAAGAAATCAGCAAAACATTCATCTTTGTCTTGTTTTAAGTTGTACAAATCTTTAATGGTGACATGCCTCTCGATGTAGGCACTAAATTGATGGACAAAATATTCAGTTGTTTCTTCAAAATTTCTCAAAGAATGAGTGGGCAATTGATAGTACCACTCTAATGCCATTCCTCCTAAACTTTTCGGGAACATTTTTAGTAATAGCAAGTCATCATGTGATATATCATGACATGCTATCCTAAACATGCGAAGATGCTCTATGGGATCTTCGGTTCCTTTATATATAGGCGAGGACGGGCATGGGAAAGTGTTTAGGGTATGGTTGTGCTACAACTATGGGATCCGAGAGGTTGACTACATATCTCTCGATAATTGTACGAGGGACGGTAGGGATCTATCTGGTCCATGCGCGAAGCTAACTGTTTCACCATGGCTTCCAGATTATTGGTTTGCCCACCATATTGATTCGGTAGGGCATTAATATGGGATTTGTGAGCATATGATGGAGGGACATGGAGATTAGATGCTATATTGCTATTGTGTAAATTGTTGGTAGGAAGGGTGTTATGAAGAAATTTTGAAGTTGTATTATGTTGTATGCCCGATTGTTGAAAATTGGTGTTTGGCTTCATTTTAGGTTTTTGTCTACTTGAAGCATATTGATCAATAGTTTGGCGAAGTAAAGCGGTGAAGGAAGTTTTCTTTTGTGTGGGAATGATTTTAGGCTCAATAATGGGTTCCTTAGGGGGTTGGGTAACCTGTTGTTTTGGCATGTTCTGAATCATAGTGACCATATCTCTATTGGATGGTCCAACTTTATCACTTTCTTGATCAATGAAAGACAAGGGATTAGTGTGTATGTCAAACATATGTTCCATGGCTGCTTGAGTGTCACTAATTTGTCCTTTATCAATACGAACTGCCATATTAAGAGCACCAATGTTATTATTGAAAAATTTCCAGAAATGATCTAAATTATCAAAAGCAATAGTTCCATCTGGAGCTATTCTAGGGGATGAGGATCCTTCCTCTTTAAGATTTTCTTGTTGTTCATTTTCTTCAGCCAGGTCATCTTCTGGCTGTTCTAGAGTTTCTCCTTCCGGAATTGATTCCTCAGGAAGGACATTTGGGTTTTTTGTTTTGTCTCCTAACCAATCTTCTCCTTCTTCTTCAGTTTGTTTACCACTCCTAAGTTTAGGCATTGTGGTTAAATTTAGATTTCAGCAAATATATATATATATATATATATATATATATATATATATATATATATATGCAACAAGCTTAAGAGGTATATATTTTAATTATATACCTACTATAGTATTTGAAATAAAATGTTTTTGGTTTTTGTTATGTTTTGGTTTTTCTTGTTTTTGTAACAATATTATAAAGATAACAAACAACACACTAAATGCAAGAAATAATAATAATGAAAGCAATGATCTAGTTTTCTATAAACAATTTATAAATATCATTAATGGGCTCGAGTTCTTCAGGAGTCATGAAGTGTTCTTCTTCAAATTGAAAATTTTCTTTCAAGAATTTGACAAAAAGTGCTATAGTGATATTATCTGTCTCAGATTCTGGTTGGTAGAAATAAAGTTCGTGGCAATACTCTCGATATAACACAGCCCTAGGAACTCTATTCCATATTTCCCTATCCGTAAGAACGACCTCTTGATCTTCTACACGACCTAGGAATTGGTGTATAACAGCTGCGTTCTCGAGGTATTCCTCGAAGGTGAACAATTTTGAAGACACAAGAGCTCTCCTATAAGCTAACCACCTATGGCGAGGCTCTCTGAAGTTCATGATAAACAATGAGTTGATGAGGATCCAGGATCCTATCTAGGGCAAACCTCTTGATTTGTCTAAGTTCGGTTGATCTAGATGAAATGACACCTAGCCTCCTATTAAGTTCTTCCCACAAAGGTGGGACTCTATATGTTTGAGATGTTCTAAACAAAGAATCAACCTCTATGGCTATTAATTGATTTGCAACATTTATAGTAACTGCTAGTCTTTTCTTAGGAGCTACCATCTAGACATGATATGCAACTTAGTAGTTTTCTAATGATTTTAAATGCATCTATGTTTTTGTTTTGTTTTTTTTGTTTTCAAAAGGTTTTAGTTTCACGTCGGGTTCACCAAAATGTATCGCTCCAAATTTTTTGCACCCTTACCTTCAGGCTAAAGGATCCGTGCCCGGAAGGAGGATGGGAAAAGGATGGGACAGTACCTCGGACTGAGAGGCCCTTTGAAGGTCCCGCCTCTCGGGGGAGGGGTATTAAGGTGATTTTTTGACGGATGGTGGGGTTCACCAGGAAACGTTTAGTGGCAGTTTCCACGCCTAGGTTGGGAATGAGTTTAATGTGTTCAATTTTAGCTTTAAACATCCAAGTCCTAGGTTTGGCCAAATGAATCTAAGCTAAGCTATATGAAATGCTGATTATATGAATACAAAAAATAGATTTGAACAGAAAATAGAGAGAATAAGCTAGATTAAAGAGCCATACCTGATCCGGATGTCTGATGGAGATTCTAATTTTTGAAGCAGTCCAGATCGTCTGGAATTTGACAGGATCATCTCTGATCTGACAGGATCGTCTGAGATCTGATGAATTCTTCGGAGACCTGCAATTGCAGAAATGGATACCAAGAACAAAAAATACAATTGCAAAAGCAAGGGAAAATGATAGAAATGAAAGTATGAATGCTAGAATGACAACTTTAGATAACAAATTAAGTAAAATGCATGGTTTTAATGACTAACTTTGACTTTATTATGCATCTAGGCTACATGAGGTGAACTCCAAGATGCAAAGCAGTAATAAGCTTAACTAATGCAAAGCAAAACAACAAAAAAGAGTAAAGAAACGCAAACTTTGGGCACTGATTGCCCCCAATGTTGACTACAGTCGAAATCGTCTCGGATTGGTATGAAATCATCTCGAATTGGACAGGATCATCTGCGACGATCTGAGCTTTGCTCCGACTGAAGAATAACAAAGTTCCTACAAGAAAATTCAAAAAGGGACAAAGGCGAACAATAATCTAGGATATCCTGAAGCATGTAAAACTTAAAGTACAAAAAAATTCAGCCAGGGGAATGTCAAGGGGAGGGCCTAAGATTAAATAGGCATAGGAAAGAGGTTGGGAGGTTGGAGATCATCCCATTTTGGGAGATCTCCAATGGGGGGAGACTCTAACGGTGCAGACGCGTCTCTGCCCGAGTTAGAGAAGCTGTTGAAACAGAAGCTAATTATGAAAAATCAGTTTTGGGACGAAATCGTCTGGACGTTCTGCTCCAGACGAAATCGTCCGATCTGAGGCGATATCGTCTGATCGGAGACGATATCGTCCAACGGATGAAACAAACTCTAAAAATGGCACGAAAAATAAGGAAACGGGTAGCAGGCGGTTTGGGAGCGGTTTTGGGGTTGAAATTTGAATTTGAATTATTTACTAAGGTAATTTTAATTATTTACTAAGTTTTATTGCGCCAATTTTAGGGTGCTACAACCCAACTCAACCGAGCTAGGCAAAGTGCAGTAGTTCTAAAGAAATAAAGTTCTGTTCTTCCATAAATTTTTGCTGAAAGTCCTATTTCTGAGTACCAAGTGCTAGCAAGAGCTTGTTGCAGGAGCCCGCAAAAATGTCCAACATCAACCAGCACTCACTCTTTTTGCCCCTCCAACTTCTTGACTCTGTTGCCCAGTGGATAAAGGCCTGAGGTTCATGCATACAATAGAACTGTATACCCCACGAGCCGCCAAGAATGTTGGCATTTTTTCCACATTGTTTTTGTTGTTACTGTTCATGTAAAAGAATGCACAAGTTGTAGAGATACTAATTCTTCCGTTTGTCCCTCCAAGCACTTTGAAAGGGAAAATACAAAAATCTCTATAAGTTTTGTGTTAGAGCAAAGTAACTGTAACATGTCGCTATATCGCGACATGTTGTAGTTTTGCGACGTCCAAATGCAAAAATCAGCTAAGTACAGAAAATATCGCGATATCGCGACATGTCGCATTTTTGTGACCTGTTGCATTTTCACGGTTCAAAACAGCCAACGAAAGCAAGGGAGTAAAACTATCATGATATCGTGACATGTTGGAGTTTCATGACTTGTTGTGGTGAGGGAGCATTAAAATGACAAGTTGTCGTGATATCATGACATGTCACGTTTTCACAACTTGCGGTGGCCACTGAGCAGAGTGATAGAAAACTGTCGTGATATCACGACTTACAGCAGCCAAGGGGAGCACCAATGAAACTTGTCGTGATATCACGACAGAAAAACAAAAAAGGAGAAAATGGTATGGAATGGCGTGATATCATGACATGTCATGTTATCGCGAAAGGGCTGAAAGATAAACACAAGGCAGAAGAAAGATGTCGCGATATCATGACATTTTTGGAAATGAAGCCAAGCAAGAGAAACTATCGTGATATCGCGACAGGAAGCGGCAACAACAAAGAAGGCGAGAAATTGTCACGATTTCACGACATGTTGGACAGGAAGGGCTAAGCGTAGAGAAATGTCATGATTTTGTGACATGTCACATTTTCACGAGGAGCAAGTACGGACGCAGCCAGATAGTACGGAATGTCGCGATTTCGTGACATGTCAAACTTTCACGGCCTAAAAGTAGCAAGGTACAAGAAGAGAGAAAATGTCACGATTTCACGACATATTGTGGAGATAAAGCCAAATGGAGAAACATGTCGTGATTTCATGACTTGTTGAAGACAGAAGAACAAAATAGAGAAAACGTCGCGATATCGTGACATGTCACATTTTTGCGACCTGTCTCATTTTCACGGAATGACAGCTGAGAAGTACAAGGCAGTAGGAAGGTTTTGTGATTTCATGACATGTCACGTTTTCACGATGATAAAGCAGACAAGACAACGTCGAGTGAAAGATGTCACAATTTTGTGACATGTTTCATTTTCGTGATAAGGAGTAGCGAAGAAGCCAAGAAAGAGGAGAATGTCACGATTTCACGACATATCATGGAGACAAAGCTGAACTAAGAGAAGATGTCACGATTTCGTGACATGTCACATTTTCACGACTGGTGGCAAAAACAGAGAGCAGTAAGGTAAAAGTGTCACGATTTTGTGACATGTCGCATTTTCGTGACCTATCACATTTTCGTGACCGAAGCAACAACAAAGGCCCGATACAGTTCAATTTGCATTTTCCTTCAAAATTGCATAGGAGAACGTGCGAGAGAAGATAAGGATCAAATGAAGTAATGTAATAAAAGCTCTCCAACTGATTTTGATATCGTGGTCAAAGAGGCTCAAAGATTAAATGTTGCTGATTACCGATGTGCACTAGATGGAAGAACCTGAGACAGTTTTCGATGCCACCAGAATTAAAGATGCCTCCAATATTAAAAGTTCTTGTTCGTGATCTCTTAACAAATTCCAGCCTGCCCCGATAATGGTCATTTAATGAAGAAATATGGTCCCTTGTTTCTGTTTAATTTTTGGTTTTGATCCATTAAAACAAGGACTGTCATTTATCCAAGGCAGATTAAGGGGATCATTTCTTTAAAATCTATTTCATGTATTAAATGTTGTAATACAAAAGAAATAGGGAAGGCCTCTATAAATACCAATGTAAAACTCAAGCAAAGGAGGAGGACCTTTTTGCAGAAATTGAAATAGAAATCCTAGATGCATTTGCTTCTATTCTTAGTGTCTTCTAGAGTTGGTGATCCAAACTGTTGTTCAAGTTTTGCTTTCTATCTAAGTCACTTATGTTAGTCCAATGTTAAAATACAAGTTAAATTCTGCTATTTTGGATTTGGCTATATTTGCATTTGAAAGTTTGGAGTACAATTGGAAGCGAACTTACGGCTAATGCTTGATCCAATTTTTGTATATGCATTCTAAGAGTCAGTTGCTGCTTAGCTTTAGGATCTTATTGAGATTATTTGCTATTCAAAGTTGTTCTCCCCATCAACTATCGACTTCGGCCATATTTCCATCTCTTTTTGTTATTTCCCTTTCTTTCTGCATTTTCCCATTTCTTTCCCGCACTCTTATCTTGAAACCAGTTTAGACTAGTTTGGGAGCCAACCCTCTCTGGAGATTGGCCCGAGAGACTTCTATTTCTCTTGGCCTTTCAATGTTGGCCGAGTCTAGGGTGCACAAGTGATGAAATCTTGTACTTAGGCAGATTTGTGTCCAACACAAAGCAAAGAGGATAGTGGTCTCTAGTGGATAAATATCCATCAACTAGGGCAGTGAGGACAGGTCTTCTGAGTGGGGACAAGGGTCTTCAGTGGAGAGATCCACAAGCCAGTGCAGTGGAGGCAGTAGTCTTTTAGAGGATCACCAACTAGAGCAAAGGAGAAGGAGTTCTACTATGGATAGAGATCCATGAAATTGATTTAGGGGATCAAAATCTCCTTTGGATAGAGGTCCATAAACATTGTAATAGGGAAAGGATTCCCAAGAGATTGATCGAGAAAAATTAATGAAATATTTTCTCCATAGAGTAGCCCACATTGGGTGAGCCACGTAAATTATGGTGTCTCTATTGTGTATGATATTTTATACATTGCTTTGATTAATGTTGCTAATATTTCTATCTATACATTGCATAATATTGATTGGAAAAGAAAAGTAAAAAGTGGTCTTATATTGTTCACCCCCCTCTCAATATAAGCTTGTGTTCTTCAATTGGTATCAGAGTGGGTTCCTTTAGAAGAGTTTAACAGCTTTAAGGAAAATCTAACAAGAACACAATGGATCCTAAGGAGGTGTTCTCAAATAATTCAGAACTAGTATTTGATGGAAGTGACTATTTGTATTGGAGTATGATGATGAAGATCTACTTGATGACACTCGACAATGACATTTGGGAAGTAGTGGAATTTGGATACGATCCCTTAGTCAATCCTCCTACAGATAAGGAAGGTAAGCTTCTACAATACTATAATTCAAAAATAAATGAATGCACTTGTGAGAGGTTTGCGTAGAACAAAGTCTATGAAAGTTATGCATTATAAAACTGCAAAATAAGTGTGGGATAAATTACAAAATATATATGAAGGAGATAAAAGTGTCAAGAAATAAAAGATGCAAAATCTCAAAGGAGAACCTAAAACATTAAGAATGAATGATGAGGAAAATATTAGTGATTATCTACTTCAAATTGATGAGGTTTTTAATGGTATGCAAGGACTTGGAATGAAGATTGATGAATCTGATTTTTGTGATAAAGTATTAAGATCTCTTCCAAAAAGATTTAGTGAATAGGTTTCTGCTATAGAAGTGCCAATGGATGGTGATACTTTAACAAGAGATAAGTTGCTTGGTATTCTCATAACATTTGAGATAAAAACAAAATATTCTATTCCCCATAATGAAGCAACATTCAAATCAATCAATAAAACAAAGGGTAAGAAGTCAGAATCAAGCAATGAATCATCTAGTGATGAAGAAGCTAACTATGGTAGAATAGATAAGGACTATAAAAGATCCAGAGATCTAAGATCTGTTAAGTGCTTCAATTATGGAAAGTATGAATATTTTGCAACAGATTATCAAGAACCCAAGAACAACAATGGTGAAGAAAAATATGATCACAAAAATAGGGAATCAGAAAGATACAGGTACCAGAAGAAAAGCAAGGATGGACAAAGTAGACAAGGAAAGAATTTCTTTCAAAGGCAAAAGAGAAGCTACCATGTGGATAAGGCAAGTAAGTACTCAAGTGATAATGATGCTAGTTTTTAAGACAATGATAGAGATGAAGTCCTATTTATGATTGAAGAGAAAGAACTAGTTAAGAAAAGTACTCCAATCATTCTCAAGTATTTTAGATGTGGTAACTTTGGACATCTTGAAGATAATTATAAAAAATATGGTTATAGTTTCAGTGATGATTAACATGAAGATACACTTGAAGGACCAGATGAAAATCTTCTAATGGCACTAGAAGATGAAAAAGGTGATCCTATAGAAGACAAGCCCAAAGAAAATGAAGATGTGGACAAAGGTCAACAAATAGAGAAATATTCAAAAAAGTATGGATATGATCTCAAGGGATAAATTATCTATGCCCTTGAAACAGTAAAGAAGTTAAGAAATTAAAACTCTAAACATGAAATTCAATTCCAAGAATGTAATGAAGATAGAATTTTGCTCATAGAGGATTTAGAAAAATCAAAGGCTAAGGCAAAAAGGTTCAAGGATAATTTAGAAGCAAAGATATTAGAATGTGAGAAGTTAGCACAATAAGTAGCACTACTAAGATAAGATTTGGAGGACTCCAAGATCAAGATGAAAGGGTTCAAAAATAGCTCAACGAACTTGGATAAGTTCATCAAGACACAAAAGACTACATCAAGTAAAATAGAACTTGGTTTTGAACAAGCTCAAAAGAAATGGGAAGGAGAATCATCCTCAAGTTTTGGAGGAGAAGAAAATTTAGATGAAGATACTTTAGAAGAAGATAGTGTAAAATAAAGTGAAACATTGAAGTATGAGTTGGACAATAGAGAGTTCAACAAAGACAAGAACAATGCACAAAGAAGGTACATATGGAACATGAATCAAAACAAGTCAAGAGAGACTAAGAGACCTATGAGGTCAAGACAAGGAAACTTCAATGGAAGATGTTTTTCATGTCACAAGTTTGGTCACATGGCTTCACAATGTAGGACACAAGAAAGACAAGAATATGGAAACATACAACTTTTCCATGGGTATTGCTACTCATGTAATCAGTTTGGTCACAAGGCAATGAATTGTAGGGTTCATGACAGAAGAGGATATGGATTCACTAGGATAAATCCTATGGCATTTGAACCTCCAAGGAAAAATAAAATTAAGTATTATAAGTGCAACAATGATGGTCACACAACAAAGTGGTGTAGAGCAAACATTCTAGAAACATGTATGAACAGAAACAAGAACACAAATATAAATATGAATAGGAGTAGGAACAGGGATATGAACAGGAACATGGATATGAACAGGAATAGGAATAAGAACAAGGATGTGAATAGGAACATGGACATGGAAAGAAACAATCAAAGGAATCAGAAGGATCAGATAAGAAGGAAAGAGGATAAAGGTAAAGAATAATGCTTTATGGGAGTAGAAATACTCCCACCCCAGAATTAACCACCTCAAGAGGAGGTGGGGAAGGGGCTAACCTAAGAGGCTCATTCTTAGCCCCGAGCCCCAAATATGACCCTTTGCCATTAATGTCAAAGGGGGAGAGATTTGAGTAAGGGTGAGAGTTTTGAGTAAGAGGGAGAGAATTGGTATTTGAAGAGAGCATTGAGCCAGGGGGAGCAATGTACCAGGGGTGCAACACATATGAAGAAGTCAAGTTTTCAGTAAAAAAATATTTGGGTTGCCATAAATGACAAAGGCAAAGTTTTTTGGACATTTTGAGTCCTTAAAGTTAAAGTTGTCATTGATGTCAAGAAATGAAGTCATCATTAAATGTCAAGGAATTTATCAAGAAATAAGTTATCAAAGTTGTCATTGATATTCTGGAAAAATGCTTCTAATAAAGTCAAGATCAAGAGGAGCAATGCAAAGGTTAAAGGCAAAGGGCTCCATAATATTTTTAAATATTATGTGGAAGCATAATTTAAAAGGTTTTCATAAAAACCCAAGAAAGTTTATTTGCAAAGCTAAAGGGAGGTTTAATATTTATTTGATAAATTATTTAAATTCAAAATGAATTTAAATTTTATAAATAAATATTATTTATACCAAGGTGCAAAGTGAAATATGGTTTAAATAAAACCATAGGGTTTAAATAATTAATTTATAAAATTTAAATTCAAAAGAATTTTTTATAAATTAATAGGGTTTCAAACGATATTCAAGCGTCGACGTCTAAAAATATTGAGTGTAAATCGAGTACTGATGTCATGCATGGTGGAAGAGATTTAGTATAAAAGCTAATTCCTTGGAGGTATTTCAAATTATCCCTTTGCTCGATGATAAAAATGTGCAATTGTGTTTAAGTTTGTAAGGAAGAAAGAGTAACGAAAATCTTGTTTATGCACCAACGAACGTAGCCAAGGTGTGGCTAGAGATAGCAAGCGTAGCCAAGGAGTGGTGCAAGGCAACGAGCGTAGCCAAGGTGTGGCTAGAGACAGTGAACATAGCCAAGGTGTGGCTAGAGATAGCAAACATAGCCAAGGAATGGTGCAAGATAGCAAGCGTAGCCAAGGTGTGGCTCAAGGCAGTAAACGTAGCCAAGGAGTGGCTCAAGGCAGAAAACATAGCCAAGGAGTGGTGCAAGATAGCCAACATAACCAAGGTGTGGCCTGAGGCAGCGAACATAGCAAGACGCAACTTGAGGCAGCGAACAAAGCCAAGGCGAGGCATGGCCTGAAGCAGGCAAAGGTTAAGGTGTGGAGGCTTTAAGGGAGAACACAACTCCACGGTGGTGACAACCAAGAGGAAGGCACTTGGAAGAAGAAGTGCTTCATGCATTAATAAAACTGGTAACATTTTATTATTGTGATATTTAATTTTAATTTAGGCTAAGGTTGAA
Source organism: Wollemia nobilis (assembly GCA_028583015.1). Taxonomy (NCBI): domain Eukaryota; kingdom Viridiplantae; phylum Streptophyta; class Pinopsida; order Araucariales; family Araucariaceae; genus Wollemia; species Wollemia nobilis. The sequence goes on along the minus strand of JAQPPZ010017175.1, from coordinate 748,887 downwards.
TAAAGGAGAAATAAGGTTGTAATTAATTTAATGAATGCCTAAATTAAAAGGGAGTATTTATTATAAAGTATTGAGGTGAATATTCAAAATAGTATGGTGTTGGATATTATTTTGAGATTGGAGTAATAAGGTATACTCATGAATTAATATATGCATTATATTGTCATCTAATCCTTTTGATATTGGCAAAGGAATATTGTGTTATTATGGCAGATTCTTGAAGGTCATCTTATCAAGAAAAAGGTATGGGCATATTTTTCAAAGTTTAAGTTGATTGGTTGTTTTCTAGAAAATAAGTTTGGAGTGAAAAGGACTTGATTAGGTTTTCCTTTTGAGTATGTTTGAGTGATTACTTCAAGATTTTATGGAATAAAGAAGTGTGGTTAAAACCTTGTTTTATAAGCATTGTTGTTGAAGCCATTGGTTGTGTGAATAACTTGAACTAGGGTTTGAGTATCATTGCTATGTGAAGATTATTTTATAAGCATTTTTGTTGAAGTAAGTTGTTGAGTAAAGAACTTGAACTAGGGTTTGAAAAGAACATGAGTATCATTGTTATGTGAGATTAGTTGTTGAGCATTGTTGGAAACATTTTGAGTTGGTGGTTATATACTTGGACTAGGGTTTGTGAGAAAGGGGTGTTTCATTAAGTGATTGGTTGAGTAGAGTTGGTTGAGCCTAGTCAAGTGGATGTGTGAAGTGATTGTTCAAGTTTCGTAAAAAAACTATTCTATATTCTGGTTTGAGTTGAGAAAGTGATTGGGCATTGAGTATAGAACATATTGGGTCTCTAAGAATTCTCTTTATGTTTCTACGAGATTGAAGAAGTTCTATGTGGACTTGTTGAGCAGATTTGAGCAAGTTCTGTGTGGACTTGTTGAGCAGATTTGAGCAAGTTCTGTGTGGACTTGTTGAGCGGATTTAAGCAAGTTCTATGTGGACTTGTTGAGGATATTTGAGAAAGTTCTGTGTGGACTTGTTGAGCATATTTGAGCAAGTTTTGTGTGGACTTGTTGAGCATATTTGAGCAAGTTTTGTGTGGACTTGTTGAGCAGATTTAAGCAAGTTCTATGTGGACTTATTGAGCAGATTTGAGAAAGTTTTGTGTGGACTTGTTGAGCAGATTTAAGCAAGTTCTATGTGGATTTGTTGAAAATATTTGTGCTAGACCAAAGGACTGTGTCTAGTGTAGATTTGAGACAGAGCTTTAGAGGTGATAGAGCAAAGAGGACAATGGTATCCAGTGGATAGATATCCATAAACTAGGGTAGTGCGGACAGGTCTTCTGAGTGGGGAAAAGAGTCTTCAGTGGAGAGATATCCACAAGCCAGTGTAGTGGAGGCAATATTCTTCTAGAGGATCACCAACTAGAGTAGAGGAGAAGGAGTTCTCCTATGGATAGAGATCCACAAACTTGATTTAGGGGATTAGCATCTCCTTTGGACAGAGGTCCATAAAAATTGTAATAGGGAAAGGATTCCCAAGAGATTGATCGAGAAAATTTTAGTGAAATATTTTCTCCGTGGAGTATCCCACATTGTGTGAACCACGTAAATTATGGTGTCTCTATTGTGTGTGATGTTTTGTACATTTCTTTGATTACTATTGCTAATATTGCTATCTATACATTGCATAATATTGATTTGGAAAGAAAAGTAAAAAGTGGTCTTATACTATTCACCCCCTCTCAGTATAAGCTTATGTTCTTCAATAATATTAATGTGTTTTCATATAAGCTATTTATTACAATTTTTGTGGTTGCACTTTTGATTTAGCAAGGAAACTAGAAATATAGATCTGGTAAAGCAGGCTATGATAGTGCGATGTTTTGGAAATATTACTCTACTAATATGTAATGCATAAATAATAGAGGTTAGGTTTTGGTAATGGAAAGGTTGTAGGAAAATTTCAAGAAGGATGTTGAATTTTAGAATATTTGTATTCACACAGAAATTTGAAAAAGTTCCAAAAAATGAAAATCAAGAATTCAAACATTTTATGTAAAATAATATAACTCAACTGCGATGAGAATTGATTTTTTTTGTAAACTTTCATGCTCCAAAGAAGAGAATTGTGATTTGTCAAGGGTGGGGGACCAAGTACAACCCCTTGCTCTCTAGCAAAAAAAAAACATTAATCATAACTAGTATGCCAAAGTCAAGTGAGTGAAATCCAAGAGTAAGTGTGAGCCAAGAGTGAGTTTCAACCAAGAGCGAGTCTCACTTCTTGTTTTAGAAAGTAAACAATTGTTGCAAGTGTGATTAAGAAGCAAGTACGAGCATGAAGCAAACATCATTTTTTATTGTTCTAGATATTTGAGGAAATTTGAAAACTAGGGATTCTTATGAAGAAGATCTACGTAGCATGGAACAACATTTTTGAAATTCCTATTTAGAAGTAAGGATGCCCTAGTTGGAAGAATATATAACCTAGTTAGGGATAAGAGGAAGAGCAAATATATGGCAAACCCTATCCATGTAGTGGATATTACACCAAAAGCAATTATCAAGGATGAAATGATCAAGCATGACATAATGGTTCCTAAAAGCATAGGGTTAATATGTAAGATCCACAAAGGTTGACCAAGTTTTTCAAAAAAAAATTATTGGATCAAGTGCAAGTGGGGATTAAATTCAAACTACTCCATGAATTTTCAACCGAAAGGATTTTTTCTAATTATCTTCTCTAGTTTTGAAAATAGGGATAAAATAATAAATGGTGACCCATGGTTGGTTTATGGGCAATGATGAATTATATTTAAAAACCATGAGCTATACTTTTTCTCTAGAGATGGATACAATTAAAAGCTTATGATGTGGAAGAGACTTTTTGGACTTCCATATCAATATATCAATAAGGAGGTTTTGAATAATACTAAAAATACTCTAGAGGAGTAAATCGAGGAATGACTAACTAACAATAAGCAAAGGCATGCAATATACAACCAAATATTTATTGCCATGGATAATTCCAAACCTTGTTCGCAAGCCATAAGGAATAAATATTAATCAAGAGAATGGGATCCATAAGTGGATTATGAAAACATTGTATTTTGATGTCACAAATGTTATAAGACTAAACACATGGCAAGAGATTGTAAAGTTAAGATGGTGGAGAAAGATATGGTAAATTTGTGTGCATGAGGTAAACTTCAATATGAAGCAAGGAGATCATATTATAGTAGAAGTTAGTTTAAATAAAGGTTTTTCCACTCTTAAGAAAGCGGAAAAGGATGTTCATCTACATGATCAAATGGAAAAGGCTATTACAACTTACTCAAATCAACTATCAAAAGAAAAAATGACATGAGAGATGAGGAAGAACAACACACAAGTTTAAATTCAAAAGGATTTGAAGGTGGGGAATAAATTTAAAAGAAAAAGAAAACCAAAGAGGTCAATGTTCATCTAGTTAAATCATCTTCATTTTCTTTAAGTAACATAAAACCTTGTCCTTGCCAAAAAAATATAGTATAGAGTGTATCCCTTACACTATATTGTTTCAAGAGCATCATAATAAAGAAATGTATATGGACAATATACATAGAAATTTAGGGTTCCAAGGTAGTATAGGAAGTAATTACTATGGAGCACAATTCTTGCACTTTAGGGTTTGTATGGTAACATCCAGGGATTTCAGAGTAATAGAAAGTAATTACTATGAAGAATTATCCTTGTAATTTAGGGTTTATGAGACAATATAAAGAAGAAAATATTTAAGGCTATTCATTGCATTTCATATTCTTCAGAGCATCATAAACCTTAAGAAGATAAGTCTTGTTATGAACAATATGGAAAAATAGAAGAGATTTATGAAGATGAAAGTGTTAATGGTAATGGGAAAAGGAGAGGAAGACCCTCAAAGCAAGGACAAAGAGAAAATGAAACTCAAAGGGATATCGATTTGGGAAACAAAAAATAAATATCATAGGTGTTAACAACATTTGGGGCTAGTCCACAAGTAAAAATAAAAAATGATGATGAACATGGTATCATGGAATATTAGGGATATGAATAAGACCCCTAAAAGAGAGTTATTAAGGAATTAATAGGTTGTTATAGTCTTGAGTTTATTTTAATATAAGAAACAAAATTAAGTAGTGAGGAATGTAAGGATGCATTCAAAAATATTTGGAAGATGGAATACTGTTTGGCAATTTCTTCTGTAGGAGATTCTAAAGGAATTATGATAATATGGGATAAACACAAATGAGATGGATAATTGTTAAAAGCAAAAGGAATTAACAAATTGTTATAGTCATGAGTATACTTTAATGCAAGAAATAAAAGTAGTGAGGAATCTAAGGATGCATTCAAAAAGTTTTGGAAGATGGGGGATTATATAACAATTTCTTCTATAGGAGTTTATAGAGGTATTACCCCAATATGGTAACACAAATGGGATGGAAAATTGCTAAAAGGAAAAAGTAGTTGGTCTATTTTACAAGAAAAGTTAAAACATCAAAGTTAGGATTATAAATGTATATGCTCCAACTATAGTTACTCCTTATGAAATATCTTGGAAGAACCTCATAATATTTTTATGAAATACAATAATGATCTATAATTGTGGTCTATGGATTCTTGGAAGGGACTTCAACATAGGTCTATCTCCTTTAGAAAGAAGGGTGATACTCTTATATGGTTTAAATCAATGCAATATTTTCCTTTATTTGTCAATTCAAATGGCCTTTGATATATTATTCCTTCAAGATTTTGACATACATGAGATAACAAACACATTGGGTGTTGGAATTTACACCTATTTTTATAAATGAATAGAAGCAAACCATCCACTTAAATATGATATGAAAAATATAAATAGAGAGAAATATATAATGGGCACCCATAGGCACCATAAGTAATCACTATATTATCCATAGATAAGAATCACAACAATTTGACTCAATGGATCGAGTGGGGTGGTATTTATTTATTTTTTGGTTGAGAAAAAAGGGTTGTACTTGGGTCCCCCACCCTTAACAAATCACAACTCTCTCTTTAGAGCTTGCGAGTTTACAAACATATTCAATTCTTGTCTCAGTTGATATGTTATAGCTAGATACCTACATCTTTTTTCAAAAAAATTTTGAATTATTCATATTCATTTTTTGGGTCTTCTTCAAATTTCTTTGTAAATACAAATATCTAGCATCCTTCTTCTTGATATTTTGCAATCTTTTTCATCCATCCATCCAAGTGAAATATTGATTAGTAGTGGTATTCAATGGTTCCAAGATATCATTGTGCCACTTGAATATCCATAACTGCTTTGTTGGCTCCATGATTTTGTTGCTCTGCTATGATATTTTAAATGGTTGGTCCTATTGTTCCCTGATGCTACTGCACCTCCTTTGAAATCCAAAACCACTATGCTTTTTTTTCCAAACACTCTCGTACTTGATGCCTTTCTAACTCCATTTAGATCTATAATATTGATGCCTAAGCCATGCCTCCAAGATTGTTGTCATTCAAGGTGTCGATATGCTGCAACCTTAACCTAACATTTTGTTTTCTTTAATTCTTCAAAAATTTATTTTTTAATTTTAAATTCTTCTTCACAATATTCTCTCTTATGCCCTTATTTTGATGTGTCCTTGTGCACTTCTGACAGGGCTTCCTTGGACTTTGTTGCTTCTTCTTCCATGGACTCTATTGTTGTTGCTACTATAAATTCAACTTTTGAGTATTTTGTTGGTTCTTCAACTTGTTCCCTATCATAATTGATTCTTGTTTCTCCTTAGATCCTTGCTTCTTAAGATTTTACTTCTAAATGCAACCTTGAAATTGCACATTGTCATATGTAGTTTTTCTTTGTTTATATTCTCTTTATTCATTTCTCTTAGTTCCCTATAAAGCCTTTTTATTTCTTCGTCATATCCTTTGACGATGATCTTCAAACTAGCTATTTTTTTATATGGGTCCCACTGAATCAAGAATACATGCTCCATTTTGTCCCAAGTGAAATTATAATTCCTTTCATTTTTAACACTCCCACCAAACATAAGCTTCCTATCTTAAATTTTTCATAAGTTGAATTTACCAAAAATGGTCACTAGAATATAGAATCCTAAACTTCATCTACCATTCTCAAGCATCAATGTCATCCTTTACAGTGAAAATTGTTAACTCCATGATCTCAACCCAAAAAAAATCCTAAAGAAGCTAGGGTTTTGAAAAGAAACTAGGGTTTTTCAAAAAAATCAAATCTTGTCTATTCCTTGCTATTAATAAATGATTTTATAAATTTTATTTAAAAATAAATTAACTACATCTGATTTTATTACCCCGCTGACAAATATATCTGTAATTTTTTTTTGTGATTTGAAAATCCTCACTATTCTTATCTTGGATGATTGACTTCATAGGTCCGTATCTACCTCAATACTAATTGAATTTCTTTATATGACCACTCAGTTTAAAGCTCTTCAAATTTTGCACATGTTGGTCCAAGAATCATCTGAATCAGACACATGTTGGTCCAAGAATCATCTGAATCAGACAACCCTTCACACATATATGACTCTTGAAATATGAGATATTTTTTTAAGAAAAAATTGCCCTAACGTTGCCCTATTCCACTCATGAGAGTACTAGTTGTGGGGGTATTTTTTTTTTGAAAATTTTGAAAAAACTTGTATTAAAACAAAGATCAATTACAATTTGGGAAGAGAATTTTCCCAGCCGAAATCAGAGAGAACACATGCTTACAATAGAAAAGAAGATTTGCAATGGAGCCAAATCTCATGAACCAATAACTAGCTCACAGGGGGATCGGATTGGTCTGTTGATGCAACTTGTCGCGAAATCGCGACACTCTTACCCTCTTCTCCTTTGGCCACGAAAATGCAACATGTCGCGATATCGCGACACTTTTCTCCTTTGGCCGCGAAAATGCAACATGTCGTGATATCGCGACACTTTTCTCCTTTGGCCACGAAAAAGCAACATGTCACGATATCGCGACACTTTTTCCCCTTCTATCCGTGACATTGCAACATGTCGCGATATCGTGACACTTTTTCCTCCTTTGGCCGTGACGAAGCAACATGTCGCGATATCGCGACACTTTTTCTCCTTGGGCAGCGGCGTTGCAACATGTCACGAAATCGTGACACCTTTTCCTCCTTTGGCCGCGACGAAGCAACATGTCGCGATATCGCGACACTTTTTCTCTCTTGGCCATGATGTTGCAACATGTCGCGATATCGCGACACTTTTTCTTTCTCGGCCGCGATGAAGCAACATGTCGCGATATCGTGACACTTTTTCTCTTTCGGCCGCGATGAAGCAACATGTCGTGATATCGTGACACTTTTTCTCACTTGGCCGTGATAAAGCAACATGTCATGAAATCATGACACTTTTTCTCTTTCAGTCGCAACGAAGCCACATGTCGCGATATCGCGACACTTTTTCTCCATTGGGCGCGACGATGAAACATGTCATGAAATCGCGACACTTTTCTCTCTTGGCCACGATGATGAAACATGTCGCGATATCACGACACTTTTTCTCTCTTGGTCACGATGAAACAACATGTCGCGATATCGCGACACTTTTCTCCTTTGGCCGTGACGTTGCAACATGTCGCGATATCGTGACACTTCTTCTCCTTTGGCCACGATGAAGCAACATGTCACGATATCACGACACCTTTCCTCCCTTGGCCGTGATGCTGCAACATGTCACGAAATCGTGACATCTTTCCTCCATTGACCGCGATGAAGCAACATGTCATGAAATCGCGACATCTTTCCTCCCTTGGCCGCGTCGAAGCAACATGTCACGATATCGTGACACCTTTCCTCCCTTGGTCATGACAAAGCAACATGTCATGATATCATGACACCTTTCCTCCCTTGGCCGCGATGAAGCAACATGTTGCGATATCACGACACCTTTCCTCCCTTGGCCGCGACGCTGCAACATGTCATGAAATCGTGACATCTTTCCTCCATTGACCGTGATGAAGCAACATGTCATGAAATCATGACATCTTTCCTCCCTTGGCCACGACGAAGCAACATGTCACGAAATCATGACACCTTTCCTCCCTTGGCCGCGATGAAGCAACATGTCGCGATATCGCGACACCTTTCCTCCCTTGGCCACGATGAAGCAACATGTCGTGATATCGTGACACCTTTCCTTCCATGGCCGCGATGAAGCAACATGTCGCGATATCGTGACACCTTTCCTCCAGTGACCATGACGGTGCAACATGTCATGAAATCGTGACATCTTTCCTCCCTTGGCCGTGACGAAGCAACATGTCACAAAATCGTGACACCATTCCTCCCTTGGCCGCGACGAAGCAACATGTCACGATATCGCGACACCTTACCACCCTTTGCTTTTTCTTTGATCATTAGCTCAGGGACCTTTCAAGACCCTGCCTAATCACCTCATCCTCAATAGCCATATCACTGTGCAACTGAACCCCTACCTCCTTCTCAACACCCATCTTAGCCAGGAAGTCGACCGCTTTGTTTAAATATCTACTCACGTAAACTGGAATCACATCATCTAATTCTCTCCATAATTCCTTAATTTGAGTGACAAGAATCCTCAACCTCCATGCTTTCAAGGCAAAGTTCCTCATGCAATCTAGAGCTCCAACCATTATCTGAGAATCTGATTCAAGTATTATCCTCCCGTGGCCCTGTTTAACTGCCCAAATAGAAGCAGATTTGATAGCTATGGCTTCTGCTTCATTGTTTGTAGCTCTTCCCAAGCCTTGCAGTTCCTAATAGAGCACTGTTCCAACATGATTCCGGCAAACCACTCCAATTTCGGCTCTACCCGGGTTGCCTTTTGCAGCTCCATCAGTATTAATTTTAATCCAACCTTCTAGGGGTGGTTTCCAACTAGCTCTGGCCTGTCCCTCTTGCACTTCAACTCCCTCATCCATTGCCCCAATAACAACCTGAGTTTCCTCTTTAGCATAGACGACCACAGTTTTCGTGACTTTGCTCCAAATGACCTGCCAAACTCCATCTAACGAAGAAAAGGTTTCTCTAAAAATTCTAGCATTTCTCTCCAACCACACTTGCCACCAAATAAAGTTTAATCCAAGCTCCCAACCAATACGAAGAGCTTTAGATTTAAATCTACCCCTCTTCCATATTTCCTAGATATTAATCCGATTCAAGTCACCACTAACTTGAATATTATAATATGAAAACCATCTCTTCCAAATCTGGCGCGTGAAAGGGCATTCAAACATCAAGTGATCAACTGTTTCCTCACTCTTGTAGCATAAGACACATTGAGAAGGACCGATGATTCCTTTACATCTGATATTATCAAAAGTGAGAATTCCATTGTGCATGAACTGCCAGGCAAAAAAGTTTACTTTCAACCAACCTTTGGAGTGCCAAATCTTTCTCCAATCCTCAACCTGATATGTATGAGGGGGAGGCTCTGGAAGGATCTTGTCATATCCGTCCTTCACCGTGTAGACACCAAGGCTCCCATAGCCCCAAGCTAATTCATCCTCCTCGTCTCTACCTATGAGAAATATTTCTATCAAGATTTTAGTCATGATGGGTGCCAAATCTGGAGGGATTGAAATTGGCCACTCATCCAACTTCTTAAACTACTTAAACTTATACTCCCCCAGCTGACTAGTGGTGAAATAGCTTTCAATTTGTACCCATCCCTTGGATTCAATGGCTGCTTTAATTGGTTGCAATTCAAGAAATTCAACAATGATAGGTGGGTATTGATCCCAAGAATCTGTCCATAATCGAGCCTTCTCCCCTCTCCCCACTTTCCAAAATAATCGATCTTTTACTACCTCGGGATCCTAACTTGAGAGCCTACCACACTAAGGAACCAGTACCATCCAAAGGGAAACGGCCCACCTCATTTGGGTTAACATGTCCCACATATTTACTAGTTAGGATTCTACTGAATAAGGAAGTTGGTTGGGAAATCCACCTCCAAGAAAGCTTTCCAGCCAAAGCTTTATTATTTATCTTGGATCTTCTCAGACCCAAACCTCCTTTTACCTTGGGTCGGGTTACTTTGTCCCAACCTACTAAGGCCCATTTCCTCTCTCCTTTTACTCCTTCCCATAAAAATTTTCTAGCCATCTTGTCCAACTCTTTCCAAATAGTATGTGGGGCAGCCAAGATAGAGAACTTATAAATTGGCATGGCCTGAATGACTGACTATAAAAAAGTTAATCTACCCCCATAGCTTAACCATTTGTGAGACCAATGATTAATTCTATCCTTGATGCAATCCAAAAGATTCCTCCAGGTATCTATTTTTAGTTTTTTAAAGTGCAAAGGGACCCCCAAGTAAACCACTGGGAGAGAAGTCCTTGTGAATCCCAAGATCTCTAAAACTCTGTCCTAAAGCCTTTGGTCAAGATTGAAAAAGACCACTTTGGATTTTTTATCATTGATGACTTGGTTTGTAGCCCTAAGGTAGACACTAAGAGTATCTCTGATCATTCTTGCTTCCCTGAAGCTGGCCACTCCCACCAATCCAGTATCATCCACAAACTGTAGGTGAGTCAAAACTTCCTCACCCACCTTGATACCTATTATCAAACCTTGTTGTCTTCTCCTCAAGAAAAGTCTACCTAGTCCTTCAGCCAATATGAGAAAAAGATAGGGAGAGCAAGGATCCCCTTGATGAAGGCCTCGAGAGGCTCCAAATGGTTGCGAGGGATGACCCTTGATTAACACAGAGTATGTCGGAGTAGAGACACAACTCATGACCCATTCTATCCAATCCTGAGAGAAACCAAAGGCTGCCATCATCTTTGCCAAGAAGCTCCACTCCACCCTATCATAAGCCTTTGACATATCTAATTTTATGAACATTCCTTTATTACCGGATGTTTGCATTGCATGGATTGCCTCCTGGGTTAGAACCACCCCATCCAGGATCCGCCTACCCTCTACAAAACCCCCTTGCTCAGAGGAGATAATGTTATGTAAAAGAGGTTTGAGCCGCTCAACCATTACCTTTGTGATTATTTTATATATCACATTGCATAAGGAAATAGGTCTATAATCTGAAATATGTACCCCCTCCTCCCCTTTTGGAATTAAGGTAATGAAAGTATGATTTAATGCTTTAAGCATTCTTTTACTACCTCTAGACTCCTCTATAACAACCATTACATCCTCCTCCAAGATATCCCAAAAGGTCTAAAAAACTCAATTGGAAAGCTATATGGACCTGGAGTTTTTTTGGTGCTCATTCCAAAGACCACATTCTTCAGCTCCTCTCTATCAATGGGTTTAAGAAGGGTCTGATTTTCTTCTTCAGATATAATGGAAGGTATGACAACAATAACCTCATTTTGAGCCTCTTCATCTTGTACCATACTTTCCTTAAAAAGTTTAGAAAAATAATCCATTGAGTGGGAATGCATACCTGGAAGTGTATCAAAGGAGTGTTCGTTCTCATCTTGAAGAGCTTCCATGTTATTCATCTGTCTCCTAGCACAAGCAGTCCGATGGAAAAATTTGGTATTTCTATCACCTTCTAATAACCAAGTGGCTCTTGCTCTCTGTTTCCAGTAGGTCTCCTCTTGGTTGTCAATGTCCTCAACCGCTTTACGCAAGGCATCATCCTCGGATTTGAGCTGCTCAGTAATTTTCCCTTCCCTAAAGTGTTTTTGAACCTCATCCCATCCGGCCACCAAAGGAGCTCTTTGGACCTGGAAGTCTGTCTTGTTAGCTCGCCTCCAATGTTTCAGTTGAGCTTTGACATAATAAAGTTGTTTGTGGAATCTAAACATTGTTGTCCCATATGCTGGGTGGCCTTCTTCCCACCACTGTGGAATTTTCTTTCGAAGTTCCTCTTTTTGTAACCAAAAATTCTCAAATTTAAATGGTTTGTGATGCTGCCCTGTCTTAGTCCCTCCTTCCAACAAAATGGGAAAGTGATCTAAAATCGGACCCTCCAAAATCTAAAATTTTGTATTCCATTTTACAAATGCCTCCTCTGAAACCAAAAAATGGTCTAACTTAACCTTCCCGCTATGTGGCTCCCTCCTCTTATTAGTCCAAGTAAAGTTGGTTCTAGGGCATTTAATATCCACTAAGTGTAAAGCCCGGACTTGGGCAATCATAAGCCGATCCCCTGGGTCCAAAATTGGGGTTCCCCCTTCCCTGATATCTAGAGGATAGTTTAGCATTAAAATCCCCAACAATGATCCAGTCTAAATCTTCCCTTGAGATTCTCATGTTATGCACAACTTTCCATTGAAGCCTCTGACCATCAAGGTTTTGAGCCCCATAAAAATTTGTGATTAAAACATGTTCAACTGTGACATTATTCCTAAAATGTGATGTTAGAACACCCCTCCAAGCTAGATGTTCTATTGCAGTCCATTCAAGAGAGTTCCAAAGAGTAACAATCCCCCCTGAGGCACCTTGGGCAGCCACTTCCATATGACCAACACCCCTCCAAATTCTGTTAACTGTTTTACACACAAGATCTAACGACATTTTTGTCTCCTGAATAAGCAAAAAGTCTGTTTTACATTTTTCTAAGAGTCTTCGAACAACAGATTGATGGGTTCTACTGTTTAAACCCCTAACATTCCATGATTGTATAATCATTGGTTACCTTGAGAGAAATAAGAATCAATTGGCCTCACCGATCCTCCAAGTGATCGGCTTGTCTCCTTGAACTCGCTAGCAATTCCTTATTTGATTTTCTGCCCACTCCTTGAGAGTTGCTATTTTTTGATCTCTTTTCCACCTGAGTTATCCCTAAAGATGGCCTTTCTCTATTCTTTTCTGCTATTCCCATGCTGACATCCTTAATTATTGGCTGCTCTTGGTTATGCACTATCAATGCCCCTACACTCTCCGACTGCGGTAACTCACTGTGGTCAATTACCCGCTCTATGATGGGGGGAGATGAAAGAGGAGCTTGAACGTGGATGATATTATTTTCACTATTACCATCCACACCTTCCATGAATTGTTCCTCTTGGTCCACTAGTGTCTTGAATATCTCATACCTATTGGCGGGCTTGAGTTGGGTTTGCTCTTTACCATATTTTTTCTTTTGCTTTCTCCTTCTTTTGGGCTATTCAAAACCATCTCTCTGAGCTTCTTTACCCTGAGAAGTATTGGTTGGTTCTTTGTTTATTGTTGACTTACCCTCCTTAGGAAGATTTGACATTCCTAGAGGAGCCTCCATTTTTGTGTTCATATTATTTGGGCAAAATCGGGCCAAATGCCCGTATTTGTGGCAAACTCTGCATCTAAAGGGCAAAGCCTCATAATCCAACTGTTGAATCCAAGATAGTCCTGCAAGTTCAAGTTCCACCTCTACCGGTAGAGGCTGGCTAAGATCCATTTCCACACATATTCTTGCATAAACAGCTATGTTCCCTTCTATTGTGTCTTTGGAGACACCCAAATGTCTTCCAAGGGAATTACCGATCATCTCCAAAACATGCTCACTCCAAAACTCCATTGGAAGAGCATACAAATGGATCCAAATCGGGACAGCAGTGGGTTCAATTCGAGGATCGAATCCCACTCTCCAGGGTTGAACAAATAATCCTGCCGAACCATGATTCCTCTTTTTTGATTCGAAAGCCCTATTTCTATCGGCCAGAGAAGAAAAACTAACAATAAAATACCCATTGCTAATAAACCATAATGAGTACTCACCATGAGGCTCCCAGTTTTGCCGGACCCAGGAGTGCAAAAAATTTAGGGTAGGGCGAATACCCATGAATTTACAGATCAAGTCATGATTGGCTCTGTATAAGACTATTTCTTCGACCATCCTTGGCTCAATGACAATCTTGGGTCTTGATTCGGCCTATGGTAGGCATCCATTAACTCGATGAGCTGTTGATCTATTTCCAATAGCCGTAAATATCATTTTAAATGCAATTCTTTGAGCTTCGTCAGTCTTGGAAGGAGATTTATCTTTTAACAAATCAGCATAAGAGCTATTTCTTCCTACGAGAGGATCCGGAGAAGTCCCCATTGGACCCTCCTGGGGCAGCAATCTTGCCTTCAGATCCACAGCAGCCAAAAATCTCTTCGGCAACCCAACAGATGCCCTAGATTTTCCTTAGCTCTAGAAACCCTAGTTCATCACTTCCCGCCTCAGAGTAGTTTTTCTTCAGTTAGCATTCTTTCTGGTTATTCAATTTTTTTTTCAGTTGTGGGGGTATTTTAACTAATACCAAATCCCTAAATTAAATTAATGATTTTAACCTGAGTTGAGTCGACAAAACAAGAGGGATTAAGGTTAATTATAATATGGGTATAACCATAACAAGGTTACCATATGACTTACATAATAAAAAAATACAATAAATTAAATATATTTATACAATGATTACCCATAGGCCTATACAATATTACATCATACAATATTGACCTTAGATATAAGTAAAATTACACTTTCGACACTCCCTCATAACTTGAATTGAAGGGCCAAGGAGAGAAGATATTAGTGCCAATAATATATTCACCCTATAATGGATGCTTTAGTGGGTCTTTGCACTTGAAGTAGACTCATATGAATACCTCTTATCATATAAAATTTACTACTACAAAATACTTCTACACAAGAATCTCCTTAGGCTATATTGTAGTCATTATTGCCACTATCAGATACTCCCACACATATCCAAAGAACATTTCCAGTAAGACTCCAATGAGGATGAGAAGTCAAATGTACCACCTCTAAAGAAAACCAACAATTTTCTATAGTTGCATAAGGTAAAACTTATAGGAAAAAATTTCTCTTTTAAAACATGCATCACCTTATTTGAAAACATAATCTGGTCTATAAGGCACCTAAATTTTATCATCAAAATAGGCTTTGCATGGACATACTTAAAAAAAGAGCTATAATGAACTTCCAAAAGTACCTAGACAAAGAATATAATAAGGAAGAGAGCATGAGAGATTAGATCTTCATGAATAAGTTGAATCAATAGATAAAAGGAGGAAGAGGGATTTACTAAAGCACATTTTGAATCCTTTTCCTAATATGCCTTTAAAAGACTCAAAACCCAGTAGGACTATCACAAATACAATTGCATCTTTTAAAGAAATAGACCAAATATTTATGTTGCATAAAATATGGTAAATATGCAAATAAGGCAATAGGGCTTGAGGACTATTCTACATAATTTGGCCCCTGATACTAGAACAAGTCCTTAAACTAATATCATAAATTCTTAGAGCTCAAAAAATCGTGTGATTTGAATAAAATTAGCTCAAAATATTTTCCTATATAAAAGTTATGGCTTCTAGAAGATTTACCCAAATAGCCCTTAAGAAAAAATGAGCCTCATAAACCTTAAAGAAGTAACAATCAATCTCAACCTACCATTTGGTGACTACTCATTCATTAGTAACTTCCACTCAATCTACGCCACCTACAATTGGTTTGTTATAATATTGCCATTTGCTACTTTTTGATTGGTTGAGGATAGATTAGTAGGTAAAATAAATCATAGGTGGAGCTCCAATTGTCTATGAGGACCACTATATCGATACAAAATTTCAAAAAATACTCCTATTTGGTGTCCATGGATATGTCAAAATTCAAACTATCTTTGACACATAAAGCACTTTTTGCTAGCCATATTTCCACCACTTTGGATGAGGTGTGAATCACAACATTTAATAGAAGAATTATTCACCTACCATAGCTTACAACTAAAATGGAAAAAGGATCTATGCCCAACAATTCAAATCTGATATGCCTTGCTAAGCGACGTCTTAGCTCGGGTATCATAACAAACTTGGCCAATCGTGCCTTACTACCTAAATCTTACATGCCTCCTTAGATAACATACGGTCACCCCAACAAAGTTGATATATGTTCCAATGCAAAAGGATGATATAATATCTTAAAATTGAGACCTCCCTCCATCAAAGTGCTTGTACACCTTCTCCTGAACAAGTTGGAAAACACTAAATATGTGATGTCAACAAGAGAAATTTTTTTTTGTTACCTCCAAAGTCTCCTAACGAGTGAAAATGCTTAGAGCAAATTTGAACTCACAATTGATTGCAACAAAATACTTAAGTAGTGTTTGTCTAAATGTCTTCTATAAACGTGAAATAACATGTGCTCCCTATGTGAAGAGAATTATCATATCGAGCATGCTAAATATGTTACACATTCAAACAAAATAGGGCATGCAAAAGAAGAATATTTTCCCTTGTTTGAATTTAAAATTTTGTGTGCTTTTTCCAAGGTGCTATAACAACTTTGCAAGAAAGAAGGGTATACTAAATGACAAAATGAGCATGCATACCTCAATGATAATGAAGTTTATGGAGATGGCACAAAATATTCATAGTGGAAGATAACATGAATGAAGACATAGAATATATCTCTACATCTTATATCATAGACACTTATGAATAATTGAGAAGTAATCCATCCTAAAATTCGAAGGAAGGATCATAGGATCTAAATATTCTTTCTGCATGATCAAGCAATGCCACTTCACACCTGCTCTACTACCATGTTGGAATTTACACCTATTTCTAAAAATGAACAAAAACAATACATCCACTCAAATATTATACAAAAGGTATAAAAAGGATGAAAGATATAAATATATAATGGGCACCCATAGGCAACATAACTAATCACTATATTATCCATAGATAAAATTCACAACACTCTGATGTAATGGATGGAGTGGTAGGGGATATTTATACCAATACCAAATTCTCAATTTACATTATTGAGTTTAACTCAAGTCGATATAATGAGAGGGCATAAGGTTGATTACAAGTTATAAGGTGGTTGTAACCATAAAAAGGTTAATCATAGCCCATAGAGATAATATAATAAAATGAGACAATAAATTAAATATATTTGTACAATGGTTGTTCGTAGGCCTGTATAATATTTCATCATACAATGTCATTTTTAGCCATAATTCAAACTACACTTTCAAAGGTAAACTCATATAGTAGAAATATTGGATAGATTTTTGTTATCCAACAAATAGTTACAAATAGAGTATACAATCTGTTTGAACATTTAATTGAGTAGGATCAAATCACCAAACCATTCTCTTGAGATGTTATTTATTCAATAATGATCATCATCCGCTCATGTAGAGGAGTTGGAGAGCAAGTGGGTAGTTAAAACTCTCGAGTTGAAATCGAGAGGCCCCAGGTTCAAATCTCTCCCCTCACATATTGTAGATATGTTATGTACAAAAAAAAATAATGATCATCCTAAGTCAGTTTATTTTTAGTTTATGTGGCTGCAAGACCTTGCTTTCTTAAAGATGGTTATATTATGTTGGGATGAAGAAAAATTTGAAGGATATTCAAATGATGAAATACCTAAAGGGGCAAATAAATATTTGGAATGCCAAATATTCTGGTAACATATTTAAAGTAAAGGAGGAAATTGAATCCAAACTCAAACTCAAAATCTACAAGAAGTAGATGTCAATGGAATGGATTGAGATACTTATGTGAATGAAAGCTAATTATTTTTTTATTGCCATAATCTATTGAAAAAGGAGAAGTCACACCAAAAATATTTTAACTCTATATGTAATAATTATTGAGGAGGAATAAGATTTCAGGAAGGAAGCAATTAATTATTTTAAATATATTGTGTTAGATATTGGGCAAGATAAGGAGGCTCAAAGTAAGCTTTTACAAAATATTCCACCAAATATCACATAGGGGAAAAAAATAATATTGATGAAGAATATCTATATAGAGGAGCTATATGAGGAAAATTTCTCTTTCCATCCTAAGAAGGCAATTGGCCTCAATGGATTTCTTGCAAAACATTTTTAAATTTTTTTAGAATTTATTGAAGAGTGATATGTTGGTTGTAGTTGAAGAGGCCCAAAAAAGGAAGGCTACAATAAGTGATATCAATGTCATCTTTATTACATTGGTTCCCAAGAAAGGCAAAACAAAAATATTTTGATAGTTTTTGTCCAATAAACCTTTGTAATATGATTTATAAGATCATCTTAAAACTATGGTAAATAACTTAAAAAACATTCTACATTGTGTTATATCAGAGGAATGAGGTGGTTTTGTTTATGGTAAATAAATTCTTGATGGTGTAATCATTACATAGAATGCCATATATTATCTTTGTTCCATGAAAAAATCAAGTATGCTTATGAAATTGTGAGATAGGGAAGTCATGGGGGCCTCTGACTTAGCCTATGGGACTGGGTGTGCCAGTGCCCTTATTCTTATAGGATATAGGGTCTATGATGTCTTACTTTGAGGATAAGGACAATTGTGAGCCTAATTTAAGACTAGGATGGATTTTAATTTAGATAACACCTATGTTTCTCCCTAAGATCTTCCTTGATTATCTAGCCTTAATATGATCCTATCTCAACTATAAATGCATCAACCAAATGCAATAGACAAAAAATACAAACTATTGGAATATATTACATTATTTGGTACATGCCAATGTACCAACATGGGTACATCTATAGATTAGGAAAGAGTGTCTTAGATTAGGATGAAAGTATTTACTTTATGCAATGTAATAAATGCACAAGTGTGCAATGATATTTTGGCAATGTAAATGTGCATAGTTGTCCCTATGTACATGTGTCAATAGAGTAGGAAGATGAAGAGTCATAGGAAGAGTGAGGGCCAAGAATACTCCATATGAAGAGTCACATTCCATTCTATATATGGATGTATTGATGTAAAAGTTATATAGAAAAGGAGAGAGAGTCATCTTTGGAAGCAATGGAAGGTGATGTAGTATGATGTATTTTGAGGTCTTCATTCAATAAGATTTCTTAGTACTTTTTGAGCATTTGTCATTAGCATTCTTTGAGTTATTATATAATAGATTCTGAGTTTATATGCTTGATTGCTTAGCATTATCATATCTTTCATATTGCAATTGTATTATTGATCTTGAGGTAATATTATTTTGAGTATTCACTCATCAAAAGCTAACAGTGGTATCAGAGCCACAAGGGACCATCCTAGTTTCCACCATTCATCCCTCGCTGCATCTTTGCAAACCAAACCCACCTCTATGCGCAATTGCATGCAAACATCATCGTCTCAAGATTGTTTGATAGAAGTCCCAATATAGATCAGAAGGAAAGAAGATTTCTACTAGTTAAGAAGAGACCAGTAAAGATAAAGGAATTACCTCTGGAAAGAGAAACCAGAGAAGATAAAGGAATTACCTCTGGAAAGAGAAACTAGAGAAGATAAAGGAATTACCTCTAGAAAGAGAAACTAGAGAAGATAAAGGAATTACCTCTGGAAAAGGAAACCAGAGAAGATAGCATTTCTCACTATGTTAAAGGAAAACCAGTGATATTTAAGGAAATACCTATTCCAAGAGAAAAATCGAAATAGAAGGAGATTGAAAGGTCTTGAAGATAGACCTTATCATTAAAGAGATCAAGAGACCCTTAGAAGAGGTCCTATTGATAAGATTTGATAAGAGAGTAAAGATTCCATATTATTATTTGGCTAGAATATTTCCATAGGGTTGAAGGAAAACTCATGAAGACCAGGATTCAATATAGATTTGATTCCACTAGTTTTTAAGATAGCTAGTGAAGATTATTATTTCTGGAACTTTGAATACATCTGATTATTATTGTCTAAGTTTTGTTGTAGAAGATTGATTCTTAGAAGTTGAGAAGCTTCCTACAATAGATAGAGAAGAATTTCATCTTCGATTGCCTGAAAGTCTATGTGCTTTCCTAGTGTAGGGATTAACTCTTTGTTGTAGAAAAGTAGACATTAAAGGAGGTCCAAGAAGGAGACCTTATTGAAGATTGAGAAGAACCCAAAAGAAGGTTCTCATTGCAAGATTTAAGATTAAATATTGAAGATAGAGACCCAAGAAGAGGTCATATTGAAGAACTTCCAAGGTTTGGAAGATTGAAGATTGAAGATTGAAGATAGAGACCCAAGAAGAGGTCATATTGAAGAACTTCCAAGTTTTGGAAGATTGAAGATTGAATATTGAAGATAGAGATCCAAGGAGAGGTCACATTGAAGAACTTCCAAGATTGGAAGATTGAAGATAGAAGGACTACAAAAGGTCCTATTGCAGATAGAAGCAACAAAGTCAAGAGATCCAAGAAAGAGATCTCATTGAAGGATTTCCCATAGTTGGAAAATTGAAGAAACCAAGGTAAGGTTTCATTAAAGCATTAACTAAGAGAATTGAAGGCTACAGGATTAGAAGACCCAAGAGTAGAGGTCTCAAGAAGATTTTATTGAAGAAAGAAAAAGGCAAGAGAAAGCCTTATTGCAGAAGTTGAAGCAATGACCATTAGAGAAGATTCAAAGCAGAGTTTATGGTAGAAGATTGCAAGTAGAAGGAGCACCTGACTAGAAGAGATTGGGACAATTGTCACCATACGACAACAAGCCCAAAAGGAAAAATGATTTGGCAAGAAGTTTGTCAAATTTTGAGAAGATTTTGGAGAGCTCAAGACATCCAGATTCTAGTAAAAGAAGATAGAGAAAGAGGTCAGATTTGAAGTCAAAATTCGGCAAGAAATTAGAAGAAAGCAAGAAGATTGCAGAGGTCACAATTTTGAGAGATTTGGAGACAGCCACAAGAGTCTTGTAGGCTGATTTGTAAAAGCACAAGTTGTAGATTTTTCAAAGAGAAGACGAAAGGTCATAGGACAACAAATAGTAGAAATAGAAAGCTGCATTTTGGAAAAGCTTTGGAGAAGCTTTTGGAGCATCTTTGAACAACCAACTAAGAGAAGGCTTGATAGTAAAAGAGAGCAGTAGATTTGGAATTTTGAGGACATCACCAAATCAGATTTTGTAAGCAGCAATCAGAGGAGTTTAAGCTACAATTTTGGGCAGCATTGAAAGAATAAAGCAAGTTGTATTTTAGAGAAGACATAAGACAGACTTGGAATAGATTTGGACAACAAATCTCAAGCATATTTTGGCAGCATCTAAGGAAGAGTTCTACTACAGATTTGAACAATGAAAGGGCAGCATTTGGAGCTACAAATTTTAGAGATAGCTAGCACACATTTGAAGAAGAAGAAAGCTGATTTTGAGCAGCAACTATAGCTGCAAATCAAAGAGTCTACAAGCAGCAAAAATAAAGGAATAGTGCTACAAATCCAAGAAGACAAGCCATCAAGAAGGAGAGCTACAAAAGAGTTAAAAAAAGTGTGTTAATTTGATGCTATATAAAGTATTATTGCAAATATTTTGAAAGTGCTTATTAAGAGTTTTAGAGCATCAATTTTTAGAAGCTATTAAGAGCTAGCAAAAGAAAGATTTTTAGAGTGTCATTAATCCAAGGAGAAGACACCATTACACACCATTATTATTATTGAAATCTGCAAGTTATAATAACATTAGTCAAGTATCTAAAAGGAGCCATAAGTGAATTAGTGTATGTTATTTTTTATAGTAAAGTTAAAGTAGATTATTCTACGTAATTGTGAGGTTGAAGAGTCCTCAAATAAAGGGTAGAAATCAGGTGTTTAAAAACACCAAACTTGTAGTTTGTAGTGGTGAATAAAACCACTAAAAGAGTGGTGGGGATCACCACCATATTGAGCATATTGAGCAGTAGAACATAGGGGGGAAAATCATCATCAATGTCCATTGATTTGGAAAGGAAAAGCACTAACAAAAAGTGCTTAAGGAACAAGCCATTAGGCTCAAAAATTTATCCGCCAAGGTGCTAGAAGATGCCATCATCCAAGACAATGATAACCTACAATAGACAAGCTCTACATAAGAAAGAAGAAGAGAAGCATACGTAGCACTAAAGGGCTACACTATCAACGTAAAGATAACATATTGCAAAGGAAAGAGAACAAGGAACAAGGTGTACAACCCACCAAAGAAAGCACCATAGGACCACCATTGGAGTGCAGTGGAGTTACTATAGCTAGAGCCAACCTTGGGTGAATTCATCATCACCCATATTCGCTGGAAAGATAGAGGAGACATCACACGAACTACAGTTACAAAGGTAGCAAGAATACGTTGAAGCCAAGCTTGTGATAGTAGAGAATACGTTGAAGACAAAGGTAACAAGAATACGTTGAAGGTAAGCTTGTGATAATACGTTGAAGAGGCTGGAAAAATCATACGTTGGAAAAGGAGCGCATGCATAAGAAAGCTCTACCACCTATCGAGAGCAAAGAGGAAGTAGAGTGCCACTTGGCACAAAGGTTGAGTTGGCACACAAACCCTAATGCACATAGTAAGGAAAGAAGAGCGCTCAATGCTCTAACGCTTGAAGAAGAAATCAGTAATGTTCACCAGCATAAGGAATATTACTCCATGTGTCACATCATCTCATAAAAGGAATTCTACTAACATTCATACCACCTAAGGGGAGTCAAGAAGTCTCCATAATGTATGCAGTATGTGGCACGTTACACAAGAGAATTGAAGCACCCTTATAGCCACCAGTGTAAGGAGTGGAGGTAGAATCGTAGCAAGATTGAAGCAAGAGCAATTAAGGCATAGTCAAGGGACATTCAAAGTGCCAGTCATCAAGCAAGTTGACTAGAAGGAGTAGCACCAACAATTCGGCATATACAAATCAAAGAGAAGCGCCTGAGTAGTAAAGGTAACACTTACTACATTATTTAATATTAAAGTTTATATTAAAGTAGGAGGTATAAGGAATAAAGTGCAAAATAATCTAAGGTTAGAGTTTGAAGATATTATTGGAGTGATAAGCATTATAAATACCTTAGAAAATCATAATATTGAATTTAGAAGCCTTTATCAAATATATTGAAGAATATTTTTAGAATTGAAGATTATATTTGGGGTTTTGTAAAATTGCATATTTAAATTTACAAAACAAATTGAATATTTGCAAAATTAATAAGTTTGGAGAAATAAGGCATTCTACATCAAACTAGGATTACAAAACTTTGCAAATATTATTTTTCTAAATTTCTAAATTTTGGAGGAATAAGGAATCCTACATCAACATAGTTTATGAAATTTAGAGTTAAATATTTTATTCATAAATTTGGGAGATAAAAGGAATTCTACATAAAGATATTGCATCTAGTAGTCTAATCTCTAAACTCAAAATTATTAGAGATTTGAATATTTGTAAAGGATTGAAATTGCATTCAAATCACACATTGATTGATAGAATTGATATTAAAATTGCATTATCTTTCATACATTAGGGAGATAAAAGGTGTTCTACAAAACATAGAATTGAAAGGACTATATTGAGACTAGGGAGTCATAAGGAAGTCTACCTCAAAGGATTAAAGTTTTAAAGATGGAAGACCTTATTAAATATAGAGGATTCAATAGATCAACATGGATTAGAGATATACTTGATTCAAAGGGCAATAACAACATGAAACATGTGAGTAGAAGAAAAGAACCTATATGGCTTCAAAGCACTCTTGAAGAATCACAAATTAGCCCAATAAGAAGAAATACTTTAAAGACATATTCTAACAATATGATAGAAGACAATCATAGTGAACACTCTCAAAGTCTAGCAAAACATGTAGGACAAGAATTCCTTCTACAAGTCTATGAAAGAAGCAAAAGTAGAATTGCTTCAACTATTCATGCATGGTTATATCAGTTGATCAAGAAAATAGATGAAGTCAAGGTGTTCAAAACAACACAAGAAAACTTGAAATGTACTTACTGTAACAAAGAAGGCCATGAAAAAGCTGATTGTTGGGATTTACATCCTTGCACATATTGTGGGAAAGGATCTCACTCATCTACCTTTTGTCATTACAAAAAGGAATATTACATGAGTTTTGAAAGAATTCTAATGTTCATATTACAATGCCTATTTCAAAAAATTATTCTTAAAGCTTTTGATAACAACAAATATAAGCATGAAGAACAAGAAAGAAGACTACACAAAGATCAAGAGAAACAAATATGGACTAGAGAAGTGATTAGGGCTCTTGCTCAACAAGGATATCTAGTAGTTGACTATATCAAGAGCCCCAAATAGAACTCGAAGACAAAGAAAGGAACCAGGATCAAATAACAACACGACATCATCCAAGAGTTTACATGAAGAAGAATATGAACCTGAACAAAATGAAGAGTATCTACAATATGAAGGGCACAAGTTCGAGAAAGAAGATGAAGACCATATTGAAGACTAAAGTCTTCAATAACCAAATAATGTAATACAAGGGGGTGTTGGAATATATTACATTATTTGGTACATGCCAATGTACCATCATGGGTACATCTATAGATTAGGAAAGAGTGTCTTAGATTAGGATGAAAGTATTTACTTTATGCAATGTAATAAATGCACAAGTGTGCAATGATATTTTGGCAATGTAAATGTGCATAGTTGTCCCTATGTACATGTGTCAATAGAGTAGGAAGATGAAGAGTCATAGGAAGAGTGAGGGCCAAGAATCCTCCATATGAAGAGTCACATTCCATTCTATATATGGATGTATTGATGTAAAAGAATATAGCAAAGGAGAGAGAGAGTCATATTTGGAAGCAATGGAAGGTGATGTAGTATGATGTATTTTGAGGTCTTCATTCAATAATATTTCTTAGTATTTTTGAGCATTTGTCATTAGCATTATTTGAGTTATTATATAGTAGATTATGAGTTTATATGCTTGATTGCTTAGCATTATCATATCTTTCATATTGCAATTGTATTATTGATCTTGAGGTAATATTATTTTGAGTATTCACTCATCAAAAGCTAACACAAAAAATATGCTTTTTGAATTTTTATGATAAACGTAAAATATAATTTACTTTTGGAGAAATGGTTTAGGAAGATAAATGCAACCAAAAAAATCCTAATAGGTATGTGTAATTAAAATTTTACGCTATGCAAGTAGACAAAATATAGTTATCTTGATCTAGAATAATATGAATAAAAATGGAACCTTTTACTTGTATTTTGCCTCAGTGGCAAAAGCACTAGTAGGAGGTAAACATGTTGCTTGTGCTATCGCTTTTCTAGTGGTACTTTCATTGATGACTCGTGCTTTTCAAAACCTACAAAATGGTCATAATGATTATGTTAGTAGAAGAGGGGTTTACCTAGATCAAAGGAAAATGCACAAATACATTGATCATCATTAGAGCCTTATAAAAAAGAGAGGATAAAATAGTTGTTAAATCCAAAATTATATTTGTAGATCCAGTGGCAAAAGCATCACTAGGGAGTAATAGCATCATTGATGCTTATGTCCATTGGAGGTGTTTTTTTTCTCAATAAAAATTTGAGATTGTGGAATCTTAGTCTCTATTATAGTAGAGATAGGGTGCAATAAGATCATTGAGAATGAAATTCTACAATACTTTCACATGTAGGTATAATAGAATGAGCCTTTGAGGATATACTCTTTTAACTTGTGAATAATTCAAAGAGAATCCCTAACCAATGGGTGCAATGATTCCTATGCAGATGGTAAGACAAACTACTTGATAGTAAGAGATGTAGTTATGATGAAATTGATAAACAATAAGTTTGTTAGACAATAACAAAGTGATTATAAGTAGCAACAAAATAGAAATGACAACAAGCTAAGGGATAAAAGGACACAACTAGTTGGCTACTAGTAGGACAACAACTCAAAGAGCCTTGGTAGATGCCCCATGTTATGAAATGAGGATGAGTTCGCTATTGAGTGAGAAAATAACACAAATGAAAACAATGAAGCACATGTAGTTGTATTGTTACCACATAATGATGTGTGGATGATGATGTATGTAGAACTTTGATATATAAAAATATAGTTGAGATTTGATATCGATAGAGTTTTTTATCATAGAAAGTATATATGAGAGGCAATTTTGATAGAACTTCAAAATGTAAGAAAATTGTGCCTAAGATATAATTTTTGTAGAGCTTCATTATTGATAACATAACCATATTTGGCTTCCTAAGGGTTGAATTTATAGGAAGTCAAGTATCCTTCGATGGATCCTTTATGGAATCTATCCAAAATTGTTAGCTACATAAATAGAACCATCTACATGAATTGGAAAGTTCCAAGACCAATATGCATTGGGGTGGCAGACATGGTTGGCACATCTTGATCTATGTTTCACGAGTGGTAGGTAGCTTTCTTGCCACACTTTTATTTTTTCTTGATAGTCAATAATGATAGCTTCATAACTGCTAGCAGTGCTACAGATTTGATACTAATGCCAAATGACCATTGCCATTATTAATAGGAAAAAATGATAAAATTTGAAAGGTTGGTAAAAGTGTTGCTAGGCAAGCAATAACACCACTAGTGATACTACTCCAGTTCCAATGCTTTTGCTTTTGGAGCAATAAATTCTTTTCGATTGAGCCTTGAAATGATTGACTTTATTTGGATGTTTGATTAGTCAACTAATAAAGATATTAGTGAGTTTTAGATATTTGATGATACGCTCAAAATTGGGGGTCTACATTTGTCATTTTTTGATGTATTTATTGGATGATGAATGCATAAAAAATTGACCTTCATACCCCAATTTTGAGATAAATAGATATGATGTTGCTTAGATTTTATGATGTAAGATGAATGATGTTTTTTATTTGTTGATTATTGATAATAATAAATTGTCTTTTTAACAATATTAAATGTTTTCATGACTCGGTGTGCCCCCTCAAGTTTCTAAGGAAATATTAAGTTTACCCAAGGAAAATTGACTTGACTAAGATACACACTAATGCAGTGATGAAAGATTGAGGACAAACAAAAAAAACCGATTAGGATAAGATGGAGGTAAAATAAAATCATTTTTTGTTTTTGATGATCATGAATATATAGCTCTAGATGTATGATCATAGTATATATTTTGATGGTGTAGCAAGGAATTCCACCACATTATGCGAGTCGAGTGAGGTTGCCTATAATAAG
Organism: Wollemia nobilis; assembly: GCA_028583015.1. Lineage (NCBI taxonomy): Eukaryota > Viridiplantae > Streptophyta > Pinopsida > Araucariales > Araucariaceae > Wollemia > Wollemia nobilis. The sequence continues at coordinate 722,031 of JAQPPZ010017175.1, read as the reverse complement.
AGGAGGAAGGCAAGTCTACGTAAGAGAATTTAAAACCTAAACTTTTTCAAGATTTTATCTCAAAAAGCATGCTCAAAGACAAGGGCAGTGCTTTTGTATACTGATGGCGCTATTGTGCTAGTGTTAGCATCAACTATTAACACTTTTGTGCTTTGATGACACTTACATCATCTGGTATTGCTATCACCTGCTTGGTGGAACTTTTATCGCTTGGTCGAGATTTTTCCAAGTGGTAGCACTTTTTCTAGCTTAGAGTTTTTTAAATTTTTTTGAGATTTAAGAAGATTCATGAGTTATTGGTTTGGTGGTTGTAGAAGAGGTCGTTGATGTTGGATTGCTAGGAGAGGAGGCTCCTTACACTAGACACTATTATTGGCCTCCTAGATTTTGCAAATCATGCCATCTTGGTGGTAGTAGGATTGTATCATGTGGACCTAATGCCAAAGGTGGAGTTTGATAGGGAACTACTAGAAACCCTAGTAGAGAGATGGCATTCAAATATAAATACCTTTTAGCTACCTTATGGAGAGCTCATAGTCACTTTGGAGGATTTCTAGTAGATTTTAAGGGTGCTAATTAGAGCGTCTCCTATATACATGAGCTAAAGCCAAAAGAGGAGCTTAAAGTAGTTGGCCAATAATGCTCAATTTCTAGTTGTGAGGTCTAGGATTAATATTAATTCCACCTATATTAGAGGTCATCTAGATAGGCAAATAATTTTGTTATATGCATTGGAATCTATGATATTGATTGAAGACACCAACTAGGGAGTGAATGTAGTAGGGATGGGACAAGATGGTAGCATGCTCAAGTAGCATATAATGTTTGCCTAAGGACCCTTCATTTTGGCTAGGCTTTACCATTCACTACATTGGGTTATGTATTAACGAGGTAGAGGGTTGTCCTACTACAGACTACTATAGGTTTGAGAATAGAAGCACATAACAATGCTATAATCACCAAGATTGCTAGGATAGGTGGGGGATCTAGAGGTAGCAACAACATATTATTGGACCCATAATTTAGAGGTAGGGTATAGGATACCTCATATAGGAATTTTAGGTGAGCCTAGAGACTAGTTGATAACCTAAGTTAAGAGCAAGTGATATGGCACCCATAAAGGTAGCATCCAATATGGGCAAAGGATTCTTACTAACTAGCTAAGGTAATGAGGGTCAATTGGTTAGTCAAATGGAGAGAGTATGAGCTCTTCCATTTTTATTGGGTGGTTTGACAAGTTGAGTAGTAATAGGGGATCATGGTGGGCTTGTCTAGAACTAGAGGTTGACATAGGAGTGAGGGTTTGAGACTCAGTCAAATCCTGATATATACCAAAGCCAACCATATAAAATCTAGTGGTTTCAGATACAGAAGGCAATGGCCTTGGATTCAACATTGACTACTAGGGATGGTGTCAAACCATCTATAATTTGAGGGTGACCATAGTTGAATTGAGAATAGGTGAACATGTGTAGCTAGGGAGGCACCCCTAAGGAGAACAACAAGTGATCCTATAATTTTTGAGATGGTACCATGATTATGACTAGAGGAGATAGAGGAAGATGACAACAATAATAGCAAGAGGAGTAGTAGTTGTATTAATGATCATGATAGGTGAGATAAGACCTAGCAGGTCACCTAAATATGCTATGGAGGTAGAGAAGGATGTACTAGAGCAACATGTGGCTAACCTTTAGGAGCTGGTAGCATCCCAACAAAGAGAGATTTGTCTTGGGTAGAGGTAGTGGTTTGGATAATGGAGAGGAATAGACTTGTCCACTAAACCTCCATGATGTAACATATTGTTCTAAGTTTGACTATAGAGAGGGTTGCAAGTGTAGTGAAGGTCATAGTAACAAGTGGAGTTAGATATAGTCAGTTGGTTCATTCTATTCAATATCAAATGACTATCATAGAACGATGACATTCGATAGATTTGGTATGGGTGTAGGTCAAGTTAAAAATGGAGGTTGAGTGGTTGACCTACTATGAGACCACCTATAATGTAGTTGTACTAGTAGACCATTGACTATATTCGTCAATTGGGTCACAAACTAGGATAACATAGACACACTCATAGTTTGTGAATTGGTTGTCACAAGAGTTTATGAGGATGATACCACCACCTAGGGGAGGATCAAGAGTACACAATACAGGATCCTAGAGCTAATTACCCCTATAAGATCTAATTTTGTAGTTGTTATTTGTACCATAGATGACAATTATATATTTGATCCACACACAAACACACACACACACACACACACACACACACACACACATATATATCTATGTGTGTGAATGCAAAAATGAAACACCAATATAATAGATAATGAAATCAATACACAATATGTTGCATAAAAAAGAGAATATTTTATTGATATAAAAGGGGGAGCCTTAAATCTCCAATGTTACAACATAATCTGATATTGATACAAATGTTACAATTATTACAAATCTAGGGTTCTTCGAAACCCTAGGTCAATAAATTGTGGTGTCTTCAAACTCGTCTTTGATCCCAATAGAGTGAGTGGGATTTTTGGTATCCTATGCAGGACCACTCCAACTTCAATAGCTTCCAATGATATGATTTCTGTACCTACAAACAATAGGAAACATACAAATAGTTAGTAATACCTATGAGGGATCCATTGCGTGAGACCCTTTGAAAATATGATAACTAATCCTAGATGATGCAGAATAATATTGAAAACAATAATACAAGAATGAAATAATTTTAGATAAAATTTTACCTTGTTTATGCTGAATTGTTGCTTCTATATTCATTGTGGTTGTAGATGATGATTACGTAGATGTACCCTAATATCAAGAGTGATAAATACCCATGGGTGCCTAGTGATGATAGGAAGAACCCAAAGGTGCTTCTCATGAAACTCTAGAGGGCACTCAGTAATGGTCTAAAGCACCCAAAGGCACTCACGAGGCTCTAGTGGGCGTTCAAGGTGTGGAGTAGAAGCTATAAAGCAGATATGTTTTGCGAGGTGGATGATGAAAAATGCAGAGAATGTGATGGGTTGATGATAAGCAAAAATAATGGTGAGGGAAAACTTGGACTTCAAAAGGCTTAAAGAATTCAAAAAATTAGGGAAAACTTATGACTTAGGGGTTGAGTTGTCAAAATAACTCCTCTTTATAATATTCCCTTAAACATGTTAGGGTTTCAACAACATGAGATATGTCGTCAAGATTTAAACATAGGAAAGGTTGAGATTAAAGTGGGGTAAGTGGCATGGATTAAGGTAGATGATGAATGGCCAGGATTAAATCATGATGGATAGCTAGAATTAATATATATATATACATATATTTATTAAATATATAAATATAATATATAAAATATTATTATTTAAATATATATTAAACAAATATATATAAATATATATAAATAATAGGTAAATGTGGCGGGAAAATATGGATGGATGACAAGTGGCTAGATTTTGGTATCTACAAATACCCCTTTTTGTACCACATTGCATGAAACACAATGTGGTGCAAAAATATGAGACACCTGGTTTGGCTTGATGAAGATGCAACTTACTCTTGTTGGAATGTGAAGATTGAACTTGAAGACAAAATAATTTTGATTGTGTAGCTTACCCCCTCAATTGGTGAATGAGTGACGGATGCATATCATGAGCCAATTGATAGATTTGTGCAAATGATTGTGTGAAATGTATGGTGCAATTGTGGATGATATGAATGATGTAAATGTGATGTCATTTTTGCCCCAATGGTGGAAGGGGGTTGTTGAAAAAAAGCAAGTGATTGATTCTATTTTTTCCCTAACAGAGAAAAGGGGTTTTTGCTAAGTGTAGATGCCATGATCATGTAAGATGTATCCCATTGTGGAAAAATCAAAGTCAAATGTGGTTACCCCAAGTTTGGGGTGATTCCATGATGTTGAAGAAATTATCGTATGGCACCATTGAAATGCAAAGTGATGAATATATAAAATATCAGGAACCAATCACCCTAAGATCGGATTATTTCTAGGAAGCGTATCCTAGTTGAATCTACACAATTCTTGATTGTTAAGGAGAATTATGTATTGTAATTTATCCATGTTTCAAGCCCCACGGACAAGGCCATCAATGACAGCTATTGAGCAAGTTGGTCTTGGCATAGTTTCACTCGAAAGGTGAAGTACTAAAATTAATTTTGTTTTCAAAAAATGAGATATTGGATGATGAATATTGGCCAAGTGTTCGTATGGTGTTTTATTCATCTTACCAAATTGCATGGATGAAAATCGCTGTAATCGCTAAGTAGATAGAATAGACCACTAAATACAAGGTTCACTTGAACTTGTATATGAACTTGGCAAATGTGCAAATGCAATGATGGAAAAATTATGTGTTAATGAACATTTGATGATGAGAAATGCATTGATGATTGAATTGAGTGACTTTGTAAAATTTTGTATTGATTTGGAGCATTTTGGAAGCAATTTTGGACAATATTGTGCCTTGTGGTCGCAAATAAAAGTTAGTCATCCAAATAAATTCATATTATCACAAAATTGAATGCAATGATGGAAGTGATGATGAGAATGATGAAAATGGTCATTTTGTGAAAATTTGGACCATTTTGAAACATTTTGTAACTTGTAATTTGATTTTACAAATTTTGATCGCAAGTAAAAATTATGACTCCAAATCGATTTTGGTTTTCACAAAACATGATTTTATGATGAAATTGATGTATGGATGAAATTTGGAATGATTTTTTTGAGGTAAGATACCTTTTTAGATTAGTTTATTATTTTTTTCAATGTTGACACCAAACACCAGTAGGCGCTTATTGCTTGCGCAAACACCCGCCAAAGTTTGGCACTTTCCAAATGCAAGGAGGTGTTTCTATGCACCAAGAAGCGCCCATGGGAATTTCAATGTGCCTGAAACAACTATAAGTAGCCTAAAGAGCGGAAATCAAGCTCATTTATGTGTCCATGAGTTTCAAAAGATGTATCTAAGGGAGTGGAGTGGAGTGAAGTGAAGTGAAGTGTTGCAGATGGCTATGGAGGGAGCGAATGCAGCACTGAGAGCAGGTATGTGCTTTTCCAAGGTAAGTAACATTGAAGCTTTTTGTTTTTTTTATTTTTTTAAATGTATGTAACATTATTGTTTTGCAATGTGAATTGTGTTGTAGTTAAGGATTTTGGAGGCTCAACATCCATTCTCGCATCTCATCCTAGGGATGAGGAAGGCAGTGTGGGAGGACCAGTGGAAGTTGCTAGAGGTAGTGGGGATGGTTGGGGCAACTCGGGTAGATGTGGTGAGGGTGGATGAGGGGTATCTCTCCGCATTAGTAGAGATATGGGATCTAGATAGGGGGACATTTATGCTCCCTACTAGAGAGATGACCATGATACTTGAGAATGTATACCACATCCTCAAGTTACCAGTGGAGGGCTTACGTGTCGAGGTTGGATATGATAAGGGATATGAGTTGAGCCAACTGTTCAGATATGGGTGGTGGGATGTAGAGGTGGTTCAACTATGGGTAGATCTAGGAACATGGTCAACTACAGGTGGAGGTGAGGACAAGATCATGAGGCTCTAGGTAGAGCTATTAGAGATAAGTCATCGATAGAGACATGATGTAGAATGCCTTCAAGCTTGGGATGGATATGTCCAATTTTTGGAGTATCAGATGATGGAGCATGAAATTAGGCTTCTTGATACACCCTCCTAATCCATATCTAGGTCTGTTAGGCCTAGTGAGTCTCAACATAGCTCTAGGTCTAGGGCTCCATCAATGTCATAAGGGTCCTCTTATAGGTGTTAGCTAGTGCTTAGATGCACATTTTGTATATGAGCCTTGGTTCTCCATTGTATACAGCCTTAGGGAATTCATTGTACATGATATATTTATATATACATGGAATTAGTTTTATTGTTATACTTTTGTGTGAATGTTTTTGTGTGGATGCATGTGTATATGGATGATTAATGCAAGTGATAATGCAAATGTATGCAAATGTTCTAATGATCATTCATAGTTTAGAATTTTCTTGGTCATGTTGAACATTGTTGTTTAATCAGGGGCACCAAACTGGTGACATGTAAAATGGAAGACTCATGCAATGCCATGGATGTTAACATGGAAGAAGACATGAATGTTGATATGGAAGAGATATGTATGTTGATATGGAAAACTGACTATTTTATAGAAACTTAGACATACTAGTGGTATAAAAAAAAAATCACTAAATACTATCTAATTTATTTAAGACCGAATGTGTGTGCAGTGAATTTATTTACTGAATCAAGAGCATGGTAATGACTTGAGGCAATTAAGAACCATTGTGTGCAAGTGAGTTCATTAAATCATCTTGAGTAAATCGGGTGAGACCTATTATGGATGAGACCATGAAGCTAGATTATCCTTATGTGCGATAAGAGATATTTTTTTAAGAGATGTGTCATCATGTATGAGCGTACTCCATTGCCAGTCAAGCATCTATAGCTCTGGTGGAGACTAGCTCCATAGTCCAAGAATTTGATCTTTAGGATTTTGGAATGACTACCTAACTATTTGACTAGAAATGTAGTACTATCCTTGTTGCGGGCCAAACAAGGTTAACTTCTTTCCTACTTTTGTCACATGCCCGTGCATTTAATTTATCAACCCAGGGAGCTTCATAAACTTGCGAAGGGTCTTGAACAAGATTGCTTACAATACCACTTGAGATGAGTCCGCTAGTTCTACTATTGGGGGGTGTTTCAACGGTCGTCAATCATTCATACACTCCTCAATAATTTACGTAAAAACAATTAAATCTACAGAAAGGAAATATTCACGCATTCCTGGAAATAAACCTATTGCAATACTAGAAATAACAATGCGATAAACAATCTTATAAAAGTGGTAAACTAATCTAGAAAACATAGGAAAAATAGGGGAAGAAATACTGGCTTGGAGTGGGCCCAGGCTCCAGCAACTTCCTCCCAGCTGAACACGCACTTAGAAACTCTTAGAACTGTATTATAATTATCAAAGTATTACAATGCTTCTTCTATATATCTCTCTACATTTACTATCAAAATATTCTATATATCCTGAGAGAGGTCTACGTGTGTTTATATAGCACACCCGCAGATCTTCTGTTACAAAGAAGTTATAACAGTCGATTCATTCCAGACTAAACTAAGATAGTCTGGTAAATGTGATCGACGTCTGCTAAAAATGGCATTCATTTCTAATGGTGGCATGTTCACTGATTGGTTTGTGCTTCACCTGGAATTGGTAGGACATTCTCATACGTCGGTGTGATCCCCAATTTAACTCTACATGACGTAGAGTTGGAACTACACCAGTCTCTGTTGTCCACGTCGTGCTTGTCTGGTCAACGAGTGAAGAACAAGGGTGCCTTCCCTATGAGGAAGGTGCCTAAGTATGTTGGGCACCTTCTCTATGCGGAAGGTGCCTTACTGCCATTGGTGCCTTCCTGGAAGAGGAAGGCGCTTATCTTCTATTGGCGCCTTCCTGTGAGAGGAAGGCGCTTGCCTTCTAGTGGCGCCTTCTTGTCGGTGCCTTCCTTATGAGAGGAAGGTGCTTGCCTTCTAGTGGCACCTTCCTGTCGGTGCCTTCCTTATGAGAGGAAGGCACTTATTTTCCTTTGGCACCTTCCTGGAAGAGGAAGGCGTTGGCCTTCTATTGGCACCTTCCTGGGAGAGGAAGGTGCTTGTCTTTCCTTGGCACCTTCCTGGAAGAGGAAGGTGCCTACTTACGCTTGGCGCCTTCTTGGAAGAGGAAGGTGCCTACTTACGCTGGAAGAGGAAGGCGCCTACCTTCTCTACATTGATTTCGAAAGAAACAAAGTGCCAGGTCCATGAAAAGACCTCGACTGATCCAAATATGACTAAATCAACTACAATTCCACAAAAACACACTGAAAACACATGAATTAGATAACACGCATAATTTCATCAAATAATTATATAATCATTCATAAACATATGCAATCCTTATTATACAACCGCATAATAATCAAGAAAATGTATACAAAATATGAGCATTTTTTATGCTCATCATCCCCCCATGCCTAACATATGCCATGCCCTCGTGGCATCAAAACTATAGGTAGCCCTATTGACCCCTCATCATTGTCATTTCTTGGTGGATCCGATTGTACCTACGGCCCGTGTCTGCCTCTTCTGTGCACTGGCATCTAGAGGTGTGGCTCCTCTTTTTCTACGTGGGGCTACGGGTGCTATTGTCGGCTTTGCTTTCCTCATCCTGGCCGCTATCGGAGGTGATCTAGCCAACGTCATCTCTGCTGCCTAAAATGCAGCTTCTATAGCTTGCCATAGGTCAACATCCGGAGGTCTGACCACTACAAGAGGGATATCTAAATTATCCCTCTTGAGATGAACTACTTGGGCTTTGTACAATTCGGCTACGACTTCCAATTCGGGGCCATATACCCCCCATCATTCAAAATACCTTCTTATCTTGGAGGGCCATCCTCGAGATGACCCTTAAATCTCCCAGAACTGGCTGTCCTCTGTCGGATTGACGTAGATACCAGAGTCCCCCTACATCCTCGAGGTTGCCTTCCTAGTCTCCTTAGCTGCTATCATCTCTTTGAGCAGCCGTTCAAACTATTTTTGCCTCTCTACGAATGGCTACATATCCCACTCATCTTCTTCTGGCTCGATGAAGGTCACCTTCACCTTCTTTCGAGCCATCCTAGGCCCTTTTCCTTTGGCCTCTGTAGAAAATGTGGTGGCTCGAATAGGGGTTTTCCCTTTCTCCCTGGCGGACGTCTTCTCGCTCCGAGGGGCCTGCTCTGCGGTCCCTGGAGCATTCTCTTCACTCTGGGGGACCTGTGCTGCCATCTCTGGGGGTGCTTCTTCACCCCCTATCTGTCCTGTGTTGACCCCTTAGGTTCTTCTCTTTCTTCCTTAGGTCTGGGGAGTTCTTCCTTATCCCTCGGTCCTGTCTGCTATTGTTGGCCCTCGTCCTGCTCTATATCACTCAGGTCGATGATAGGGGGTGTTGTGGGACTTCTTTCCCCTTCACTCCCAAAAATAGAGGAATTCTCCCTTGCCTCCGGGCTGCTCTATCGGGCGTCCGATCAAAATTCTCCCAAAGAGAATACTCGTTCTGTAGATGTGGGAGAATTCATCGGGACCTCTCTTGCCCAATTAGTTTGGGTCGATGCATCCCTTCTTTCTATTCCCCTATCTTGGAGTTGCTGGTTCTCCTCCCGCAACTGCTAGACCAGCTGCTCGAGCTAGGTGATTCATCTTTCTCATTCTTCCAATTCCCCTCTATGCTCATTCTGGTAATCCTCCAAAATTTGTTGGGCCATCCAACAATTGGTCTGCCACTCCAACGCTTCCTCCAAGGTTGCGTTGACCTGATCATTGCTCTCGAAAGTCCCTGCATCTTGTGGGCTCTGGTTTGTCAATTCTTGGAGGGTTTGGGCTGCCACGTCGACTTTCGGGTCATTCTCTTCTTCTTCTATCGAGAGGAGGAGTCACCGCAGGCATTTCCTCCTGGGGACTGGTTCTGGCGGCTAGAACTCGGCCTCGCTGCTAATAAGTGGTGCTCCTTCCTCTTCATACTCGGGCACTAGGGAATGCCCTCTTTCCTCTATGCATTCGGGCACTGGTGAATGCCCTCTTTCTTTCATGAAATCGGGCAATGCCAATTGCTCGATACTTGCCATCTCCTCTATAGGGCTTCCCTCTTCTTGCCCTATTTTGGCAATAGCATCCTGTTGCCTTTCTTGGCCGCCATCTCCCTCTGTGTCGGGGTTCTACCTCCATGCTTCTGCATGGCGGACCAGTGCTGATATCAGCCCATGGTGGGCCAAGGCGGATGGTGCTCCCTTCTGGTACCTAGCCACTTCTTCCTTCAGGGCATTTTCTAGGTAGAAGGGCACGTTCAACTTCCTTCCATGCACCAGGTGATTCAGAAACTGCACATGGTTAGTGTGCAAATGGGTATACTTCTCGGTGCATGTAAAGAATCGAGCAACCTACTCGAATATCTTCTGTAGATTCATGGGAAGGCTACTTTTGGGTAGCCCTTCCTTATCTATCTACACATTTTCTCCTGGCAGCAACACTTCGACGTACGGCTTTAGTAGTCCGCCTTTGTATATGCATTCACTTGTGAGGGGCAATCCAGTCACCTGCGAGATGTATTCGGGGGTGACCAAAATTTCTACCCCTCGCACCTGAGCTACGTCACCCCTCAAGGAGGCAGCGAATTCCTTGGCTGCCTCCATATCCTGGCCCTGATTGACCAGGGTACAGTATTCGAACCATCCCTCGGCCTCGAACTATGTTTTTACCATCCCCCTGATTCCTTCCGTATCACTCGGCTCATTCTTTTTCACCGCATGATTCTTCGACCTTCCTCCCATGGCGCCTTCCCTTACTACTGCACTTCTTTTTTTCCTTCCTTACTTCTTCAGGAAGGCACCTTCTTATAGGGAAGGTGCCTAACCCTAGCATTTAATTCTAGGGTACACCTTTCGAGCCATATCATTGGCACGTGGTTTCGACCATGGGGGTATATGATTTTTATGATGACAATATTTTTTTGGTACTACATAATTTATGAATAATTATATAAAGATTTGAGTTAGTATGCACATACCTTATTTGGTGTTTCATGCATCATGAAGAGCGTTGATTCATTGATTTGTGACATGGGGGAGGGGTATGGTAATCTGATGTCACTCGTTCATGTGGTGATTTCATTTCGATCGAGGCATCCGTGAGACTTAAGTGTTGGTTGTATATGGAAGGTGCTCTTTGGTACCTTCCTAATGTGGAAGGCGCTTATGTGGTGCCTTCTCGATGTGGAAGGCACTTATATGGTGCCTTCTCGATGTTGTCGATGCTCTTTGAATGGATGCACCTTTCGGTGGTGGAAGGCATCTCTGATTGGATGTGCCTTTCGGTGGTGGAAGGCACCCTTTTGATGATGGCACCTTCCTGCTATGGAAGGTGCTTCTGAATGGGTGCACCTTCCTGATGTGGAAGGCATTGCTGAATACCTACGCCTTCCTGGGGTGGAAGGTGCCACTGTATACCTGCGCCTTCCTAGGGTGGAAGGCACCTCGGTCTGTATGCGCCTTCCTAATGTGGAAGGCGCCTCAAGTTTTTTTTTTTTTGTGGCGCCTTCCCGATGTGGAAGGCGCCTACTTTTTTCTCTTTTTTTTTGTGTGCACCTTCTTTATAAGGAAGGCGCCTTCTTCTGGCGGGGTGCCTTCTTCATAAGGAAGGCACCTTATTCTAGTGGGGTGCCTTCTTCATACGGAAGGTGCCTTCTTATACGAAAGGAACCTTCTTAGTTGGGCACCTTCTTTATAAGGAAGGCACCTTCTTTTGGTTGGGTGCCTTCTTTATAAGGAAGGTGCCTTCTTCTGGCTGGGCACCTTCTTTATAAGGAAGGCGCCTTCTTCTGGCGGGTGCCTTCTTCATACGGAAGGCACCTTCTTCTAGTTGGGCGCCTTCTTTATAAGGAAGGCGCCTTCTTCTGCGCCTTCTCGATGTGGAAGGCACTTTATTCTTGGCAATCATGTTGTGATTGATTGGGAAAGGGTGATCAAGCCTTCTCAGTCTCGCTTCATGCTACCTCAGCTTCTACCTATGAGTGCCGGTGTCGGAATGCTGAGCCGAATCAGGCCTGGTTTCCCAGATACCTATTCCTCGTGTTGTCAGGTCCTCCACCTACAAAAAGCAAATGAAAAGAAAGAAAAATAAAGGCAGTTAGATGCATTTCATGCCTGTTAGGCCCTGGATTAGGATGCCTATAGCTTGCATGCGGGCGTCATCCCTACAAAACACATCGTAAGAAAAAAACTAAATTAACTAATTTTGGTGAGCACCTCCATGCCCACCGTTTTTCTTGTTAAGAGTTTGGTCCGGATCTAACAAGATGGGGTCTCCCCCACGTCTATTCTGGATTCCACTTGTAAGGTTTTGGATGTGTTATAGGGGCACAGTCGGTGGCCATTGACCGTTAACATGGTGTTGCTACCATCAATTGTTCTAATGCGCACTACCCCATTCTTGATGAGCTCTACCACCTCATACGGTCCCATCCATATTTGCATTAATTTACCTTTTCTTTCTTGGAATCGAGAATCGTACAACAACACCCATTCTCCTTCTTGGAACTGCTTCAGTTTAATGTGGTGATCATGCCACCACTTTCTTTGCTTTTGTATGATTTCCGTTCTCTACAAAGCATCCATTCGGATTTCGTCCAGCTGATCTAGCTATCGAATCCTTTCTTTTTGAGCATCATCCAAGCTCAAGTTCAATTCTGAAGTTGTCCTCAATGTCTTGATTTCAAATTCAATGGGCATCATCGCACTCTTCCCATAGACCAGTTGGAAGGGTGTGAAGCCTATGGTGGATTTCCACGTGGTATTATACGCCCAGACCGCCTCCGACAACCGTGTAGCCCAATATTTTCTGTGTTGCTGCATGGTCTTCATCAGGATGTTCTCTATTTCTCTGTTCGTCACTTCCACTTGCCCATTTTCCTGTGGATGGTAGGGTGTAGTTTTATTGTGCCGAACTCTGTATTGCTCCATCAGCTCCTTGATCAACTTGGAGGTAAATTGAGGCCCTTGGTCTATTGTTATCTCTCTAGGGACCCCAAATCATGTAAAAATGTGGGCAAATAAGAAATCGATGACTGTTCTTTCTTTTGAATCTCTCAACGCTTGAACTTCAACCCATTTGGTGACGTAATCTGTACAGACCAAAATAAACCTCCTCCCTATTGAAGGTGGATTAATTGGTCCCATGAAGTCCATGCCCCACTTATCGAAGGGTTCCAGGTGTACCTGAGGCTGGAGGGGCATTTCATCTCGATGGGTTGGTCTACCCATTCTTTGGCATTCATCGCACTTGCTGGCGTACGCAGCCGCATCCTTGAACAGAGTGGGCCAAAAGTACCCAACCTGTAGGATTTTGTAGGTAGTTCATTTCCCTACAAAGTGTCCTCCGCATGGTTCATCATGACACGCTTTGAGTACTTCTGAGAACTCCTGTTCTGCTACGCATCTCCTTATAATCTGGTCACATCCTATTTTGAATAGGAGGCCATCAATCCATAGGAATGATGCACTTTTCTCTATGACCGCCTACTTTTCTCGAAAGAGAGAGCAGGTGAGGTTCTTCCGGTGGCCAAGTAATTGGCTATATCTGCATACCATAAGATTTTCTCACTAATGGTGAACAAATGTTCATCCAAAAATTGGTCTTCCACTACTGTATGGTCTACCGGTATCAATCTGGATAGAAAATCTGCTACGACGTTGTCTTTGCCTGGTTTGTCGACTATTGTGATGTCGAATTCCTACAGTAACAAGAGCCACTTGATAATTCTTCCACCAATGGCCAGCTTGCTCATCAAGTATCTGATGGCCGCATGGTCCATGTGGAAAAATACCTTATACCCGGTGATATAATGGCAGAATTTGTTTATGGCATGCACAACTACAAGGAACTCCTTCTCCGTCACCGTGTAGTTGAGCTCGGCTCCTACCAAGTTTTTGCTGACATAGTAGATGGCATAAAATTCTTCGCCATCCTTCTGTCCGAGGACTGCTCCAATCGCATTGTTGGATGCATCACAGTAGATATGGAATGGTATGGCCCAATTTGGTCCTCTTAAAATCGGTGTGGATATCAGTTTCTCTTTAAGCAACTGAAATGCTTCTTCACAGTCTTCCATCCAATTGAACTCCACATCTTTAGATAATAGAGTGTGCAGTGGTTTTGCAATTTTGTTGAATTCGATGATAAATCACCGGTAGTACCTGGCTGATCCAAGAAAACTCCTCACCTCTCTCTGCATTCTAGGGCTGGGTAGGTCTCTGATGACCTCAATTTTTCTTTTATCAACCTTTATTCCTTCTGCAGAGAGGTGGTGTCCCAGTACGATGCCTTCTTGCATCATCATAAAGCATTTCTCATTGCTCAGGGACAAATTGTTTTCCTTGCTTCTTTCGAGCACTCTTTCCAAGTTCATCATTGCTTCATCAAAGGTTTCTCCATAGATGGTGAAGTCATCCATGTATACTTCGACCGCATCTCCCATCATGTCTAAAAATATGCTAAGCACCGCCCTTTGAAAGGTGGCAGGTGCGTTGCATAATCCGAAAGGTAATACCTGATAGGCAAACGTTCCCCATGGGTAGGTGAACGTTGTCTTATCCTGATCCTCTTCTCCTATCTGGATCTAGTTGTATCCATTGAATCCATCTAGGAAGGAGAAATACTTCCTCCCGGAGAGTGTATCCAAGACTTGATCAATGAACGGGAGCGAGAAGTGGTCCTTCTTGGTCGCTTTGTTTAACGCTCTGTAGTCCACATAGATTCACCATTTCCCATTCTTTTTAGGGACTACCACTAACGGTGATACCCACTCACTGTCAAAAATTGGATAGATGAATCCGACAGTCAAGAGTTTTTGCAATTCTTCCTTGACAATGTCTTTCATTGTCGGATTCATTCTTCTCTGTGGTTGCCTGCTTGGAGTTGCTTGATCATCTAGGTATATACGATGGGTACAGATCTCTGGGCTGATACCCTTCATATCTGAGTAATCCCATGCAAATGCCTGTTGGTGTCTAACCAGGAGCTCTTCTACTTTCATCAATTGTGTGGGAGTCAACCCACTGCTGACATTCAACGTTCTTCCTGGCCCGACGTGTATCTGCTGAACATGGTGATCTTGGGCACCAACCAATGGTGATCCAGGTGCAGAGATGGAGGACTCCCCATGGAGGAACTCCATAATAGCACCATCTTCATCTTCTTCTACCAACTCATCCAATGTCATCACCAGTTGGATCATGGATAGCTCAGGATTTTCATGCTCGATCAACATGGGTTCTCCTAATGAGTCGACGGACTGTGTTGGGGGTGAAATAGTCAACCTTTTAACATTTCATCCATCGAAGATGGTCATCAGCCCATCTCGATAGCTGATGTAAGCATCATCTGTTGCTAGCCATGGCCTTCCCAAGATGAGCGGGTAACCACCCAACCTAGTTTTAGATTGCAAGACTAAAAAGTCGGTTGGGTATTCCCATGTGCTGACTATCACTATTACGTCTTCCAACATTCCTTTCGGTGCCATGGTCGATCGATCGGCCAACTACAGCACTATCATAGTGGGTTTCAGGTTCATGAGCTGTAGCCTCTGCATGGTCTCCTGAGGCATTACGTTGATGGCTGCTCCGAGATCGACCAACGTATTGGATAGGGAATGTCCCTCAATTTTTATAGTCAGCACCGGGCTGCCCGGGTCTGCATACTTAGGATGGCATGTTTTGCCCATCATCAAATCTGCTAGTTTACCCATGACATTGATAGTCTGGGTTGCTCTTCATCCTGGCTTCCTTAGACACATCTCTCTTATCACCTTGGTATATATCGAAACATCTCGGATGGCTTGAAATAATGGAATTGTCATGGTGAGGTTCTTCAAGCTAGACAAGATATCGAACTCCGGCTGTGTTACTTTCCTCTGTTCTTGCAGTCGGTTGGGAAATGGAGCCTTTGCTCTCTCAGGCATTTCTTCTATCACCTCTTCTACAAGAGGTGTTTCTCCTACCTCTTCCTCCTCTTCTACTAGTGGAGGCGTTCCTACTCCTAGTTGTCTACCAGACCTAAGCTGAATATGGTACATCGGATACATCTCACCCTCCATGTTGTATGTTGGTTGGTTCACCCTGTTATTAGGATTTGTCATCGGTTGTGTGGGTAGCTACGCAGGTCTCACTACTGGCAATATCGATAAATTTTGTTGGGGGTGAGCTGGTGCTACATTCTATGGAGCCTGATTCCATGCAGTGTGGCCTCTCCACTGCTGCCCAGGATATGGATATGGCATCCATGGCTGCTGGTTTGGGAATGCTACTAGGGGTGCGTTGGACCAGGGTGATGGCCCCCACCACCCCATGTTAGGTGGTTGAGGTGGGCCTTGGGGCATGTATGGTCCTCCCCCATATGACGACATTTCGGTTGGCATATTCCCCATAAGGGGTTGTGGCCAACTCTTTCGATTGCCTATGAAATAGGCATCCACGCTTTCAACATCCTCCTGATTACTGGGCAGTTGCGGGCACAATCGAGTTTTATGGTTCAGCCTGCAAACTATGCATACTCTGACTTTGTTCTCCAGGCATGCATTCTTTGCATGCTTCCCTCTACATTTTGGATAGAAATAAGCCAATGTTGCTTCATTTTCTTGCTTCTTTTTCTCTAACAGTAGCGTATCCATCTGCAATGCTAGAGATGAGAGCATTTCACTCTTTAAATCTTCTAGCATGTTACCTATTTCTATCTTCGTGACTGAAGTAGTCGCTTTCATGGTTCTAGAAGTGGTCTTGCCTCTCCTTCTTGAGTAGTTCCAGCATAGTTGTCGGATGTCTTCCATAGCGTGCTGGTAGACATCACCTCCAAAAATCATGTTAAGAGCCTCCAGTGATTCATTGGTAAGTCCTCTCAAAAAGATGCTTTTGAGGGACTTATCAGATAGTTTCGTGTGAGGAGATCATTGAAGATTGAAGTTGAATCTCTCCTAGTATTCCTCGAGAGACTCATCTTCTTTCTATGTCATGCTCAGGACCTCTTCTCTGGAGTCTCTTGCTCTCCCAAAATCTTGGTATTGCTCTAAAAAGAGCTTCTTCATTTGATCCCAAGTGGCAATGTGTTTGTCTCCTAGACCGATGAACCATCATAGAGCTGCATCATCCAATGTGGAAGGAAAGAGTTTCAGCTTCTATGTATCAGATTTGTAGTCCACAGACCTGCATAAGACATCAAACTTAAATAAAAATAGGTCAGGGTCCTCAGTTGGGTATCCTCTGAAGGTCGAAAGGTGAGCAGGGGATATGTTTTTCATTTTGGTATCTCCTACTCCTTCATCAATCGGGAAACTAAAGCCAGATGAGACTTCTTCGTTGTCAGCCATTTTTTTAGGAAATGCGGTCTCTAATGCAGTATTTATGGCCTTACGATCATTTAAGACTTTCTGAGTCAAGGCTCTAAGGTTGTCTGGTGTTATCGTCCGATCTTCTACAACTTTCCACAATAGGGCTTCCTCTAAGGGTGTCCTATTAAATAGGGGATTTATGATGATTCGTTCTTCCCCAAGTTGATGGGATGAGGAGGCACTTTGCACAAAGTGTGGATCCTCACTCCAATGGATTGTTGGTGGTGGGTCGAGCGAGTCTAATTCAAATTTAGAATGTTCGGCTGACTCAGGTTCTAGTGGATTGGTTTTTATAAACCGACCGTCAGGTCCTCTTCTTCTCGAAGAACTCATACAAGGTCAGATGGAAGGTTTCTAGGTATTGTAAATAATCTAGTTGAGACACTTCCTCGACAACGATGCCAAAATGTTGCGGGCCAAACAAGGTTAACTTCTTTCCTACTTTTGTCACATGCCCGTGCATTTAATTTATCAACCCAGGGAGCTTCATAAACTTGCGAAGGGTCTTGAACAAGATTGCTTACAATACCACTTGAGATGAGTCCGCTAGTTCTACTATTGGGGGGTGTTTCAACGGTCATCAATCATTCATACACTCCTCAATAATTTACGTAAAAATAATTAAATCTACAGAAAGGAAATATTCATGCATTCCTGGAAATAAACCTATTGCAATACTAGAAATAACAATGCGATAAACAATCTTATAAAAGTGGTAAACTAATCTAGAAAACATAAGAAAAATAGGGGAAGAAATACTGGCTTGGAGTGGGCCCAGGCTCCAGTAGCTTCCTCCCAACTGAACACGCACTTAGAAACTCTTAGAACTGTATTATAATTATCAAAGTATTACAATGCTTCTTCTGTATATCTCTCTACATTTACTATCAAAATATTCTATATATCCTCAGAGAGGTCTGCATGTGTTTATATAGCACACCCATAGATCTTCTATTACAAAGAAGTTATAATAGTCGATTCATTCCAGACTAAACTAAGATAGTCTGGTAAATGTGATCGATGTCTACTAAAACTGGCATTCATTTCTAATGATGGCATGTTCACTGATTGGTTTGTGCTTCGCCTGGCATTGGTAGGACGTTCTCATACATCGGTGTGATCCCCAATTTAACTCTACATGACGTAGAGTTGGAACTACACCAGTCTCTGTTGTCCACGTCATGCTTGTCTGGTCAACGAGCGAAGAATAGGGGCACCTTCCCTATGAGGAAGGTGCCTAAGTATGTCGGGCACCTTCTCTATGCGAAAGGTGCCTTACTATCATTGGCGCCTTCCTGGAAGAGGAAGGCACTTATCTTCTATTGGCACCTTCCTGTGAGAGGAAGGCGCTTGCCTTCTAGTGGCGCCTTCTTGTCGGTGCCTTCCTTATGAGAGGAAGGTGCTTGCCTTCTAGTGGCGCCTTCCTGTCGGTGCCTTCCTTATGAGAGGAAGGCGCTTATTTTCCTTTGGCACCTTCCTGGAAGAGGAAGGCGCTGGCCTTCTATTGGTGCCTTCCTGGGAGAGGAAGGCGCTTGTCTTTCCTTGGCGCCTTCCTGGAAGAGGAAGGCGCCTACTTACGCTTGGCGCCTTCCTAGAAGAGGAAGGCGCCTACTTACGCTTGGTGCCTTCCTGGAAGAGGAAGGCGCCTACCTTCTCTGCATTGATTTCGAAAGAAACAAAGTGCCAGGTCCATGAAAAGACCTCGACTGATCCAAATCTGACTAAATCAACTACAATTCCACAAAAACACACTGAAAACACACGAATTAGATAACACGCATAATTTCATCAAATAATTATATAATCATTCATAAACATATGCAATCCTTATTATACAACCGCATAATAATCAAGAAAATGTATACAAAATATGAGCATTTCTGATGCTCATTCAATCCTTACAACTTGATGGTTTGTGGTGTGTGATGAAAGATTTAGAGCTTTGGGGAATCAGATTCTCAAACTAAGTATGATGAGAATTGTACCCTATCCTTACTACTCTATATTTTAAATTTGGAAGCAACAATGATAGTATTGAAAACCACTATTTTTGTGGACTATGATGCATTATGGGATGAGCAAGGAATACCCTTTTCACTTCTAGGTTCAAACCAAATATGGTGTTATCCCTATTTGACACAAGATATTTTTAAGATGTGAAATTGTGTTTGGTTCAAGAATGTTTAGAGTCAATTCCCAAAACTTAAGATTTTCTTAGTGAAAATTGTGTCTTGGTCCTAAATAAAAATTGACATGTATTTGAAGATTGCTTAACACACTAGTATTAGCTGAGTGACCAAAAAATCCTTGGAATTATGGACATGTGGCTTTGCGAATGATAATTTGACTTTATGGAATGGTGCAATGAAATAAATGATTTTTGAAGGTGCCCCTAATTAAGGCAACATGATTTTGTTGGAACAATTGTTATCTAAATTGAATAAATGATCCCTAATATGAAATGTGAAATGTGTGAAAATGATGGTGCAAATGCAATGAATGAAATGTGAGTTTTGAAATGAAATGTGTGTCAATGAAATGTATGCAAATGAAATGTGTGTAATGCAATGTATGCAATGCAATGTGTGAAATGAAATGTATGAAATGCAATATTTGTTTTTGTGTGTAATAGCCATGTATATATACATATATATAAATCACATTATGCATAAAATTCTCTCAAGTGTATAACATTAAGTGGTTTGGGCTCTTCAACTCCCTCTAGAATAGCAAGCCTATAAGTACCTTTACCCCACTTTCTGAGCAACAAAGTATGGACCTAACCAATTAGCCATGAATTTATCATGAATATGCAACAAAGCATTGGTACTTTGTTGATTCTCTTTAAGAATAATATCTCCTACTTGAAATTCATGAAGATGAACTTTGATATTATAATCATGCTTTAGGCGGTCTTGATATACTCATAAATTCTTTAAAGCATTGACTCACATTTCATCAAGAAGTGTGAGTTGGTCAAGGTGTACTTTTCTAGCCGTATCGTCATCTATGAATTCCTACAATGAAATATACAATGAGGGGATCTCAAGATCAATAGGTATGATTGCTTCATATCCATAGACCAATGAAAATGGTGTTGCTCTAGTAGGCATACATATGCTTGTTTGATAAGCCCATAGTGCCAAGAGAATTTGTGTATGCCAATCTCTATGATTTTCTTTAACAAGTTTCTTGAGAATAGCAATTAAGGTCTTGTTGGTAGCCTCAGCTTATCCATTTTCTTGTGGGTAATAAGGAGTCAAGAAACTATGTTGGATGTTATATTTCTTGTAAAGTGCTTGAAAATCCTTGTTTTTGAAAGACTTGCCATTTTTTGAGATGAATTTTGAGGGAATACCAAAACAAAAATTTTTATGGTGAAGAATAAACTCCATAATTTTAGGTCCTATCATATTGGTTAGAGGAATTGCCTTGACCCACTTTGTGAAGTACTTAGTGGTTGTGATGATGAATGTATGTTATCCCAAGAAAGGAGACAAGATTTTTTCAATTAAATCAAGATCCCATTGTGAAAAGGGCCAAAGGATTTGAATAGGCTATAATGCTTTATATGGCACATGAGTTAAATTAGAATGCTCTTGACATTGCTTATAATGTTTGACATATGTGCAACAGTCTCGTTCCATTGTGGGCCAATAGTAACCCATGCATAGAATATGCTTTGCAATGGCTATTTCACTAAAATGACCACCATAAGTACCATCATGAGCCTCAGCTATGGCTCTTTGTGCCTCAATAGACTCGATAAAGTGAAGGAGAATTTTGTCATAACCATGTTTAGACAACACGTCCCCCAAGAGAGTAAAATGAGCTACCTTTTTCTTGAAAGTGCATTTAGTAGTATATGACATATCTGATGGGAGTGTTCCAAACTTGAGAAAGGCTATTATTTGGTTTGACCAAGGCTCATATGGTTCCAAATGGATAAAGTAAACATATTTTTCATCCTTAGTTTCGACATGGATAATTGTAGATTTAGAGATCGTTGTAGTAATGAGGGTTGTACCTATCCCAAGGAGTCCTTTGGAATCAATGATCCAAGAGAGGCCATCACATTTGCAAATCTATTAGTCGAACGTGGAAAACTATCAATTTCATACCAATCAAAATTAGAGAGCAATTTCATTGCTACTTCATGGTAAATTTTTATGGTAGGTTCCTTGCATTGGTATTCTTTGGTTACTTGTTTGAAAAGTTGAGAATCACCAAATATCCTAATACTCTTAATACCCATAGCTATAGCTACTTGAAGACCTAATATTAAGGCTTCATACTTTATATTGTTATTTGTGCATTGCAAGTCTAGTTTGAGTGATAAGGGGATAGGCGTCCCTTGGGGTGTATGAAAAAGGACTCCAACACCTTGACCTATTTCACACTTAGAACCGTCAAAGAATAGTGTGATATCAATGTCTTCCTTCGAAATGACATCTTATTCTTATTCGATGATAGTGAATACCAAATCATCTGGAAGCTCAATAATCAAGGGATGATCACTAGGTAGTGGAGCTTACGCAAGCTGATCGACTATAACCGAATATTTAATAGATTTTTGGCTTATAAACTCAAGATCAAATTCAGTGAGAAGCATTATCCATTTAGTGGTACGGGTGTTATTGTAAGTGCAAGATATCATATAACATAGAGGATTTTCTCAAGCTATGACACATGTGGTGTGACTAAGCATGTAATGTCAAAGTTTCTTTGTGGCAAAAACCACTGCTAAGCACAAATTTTCCATGTAAGCGTATCTAGTTTCATAGCTTACCAATGTTTGACTAATGTAATAGACATATTGCTCTTGATTGTTTTCATTATTTTGTGCAAGCATTGTTCCTAATGTAAAATTTGTTGCTGAAACATAAAAATGAAAGGGGACCCCCGGACGAGGAGGAGCTAAGATCGATGGAGAGGCTAGGTATTGGTTAATATCATCAAATGCTTTTTGGTACTAATCTATCTATGAAAATGGTAGCCCCTTTTCTAATAAGTGATTGAATGACATACATTTGTCAGAAATTTACGTAATGAAACGAAGGATTGATTGAATATTTCCTTGTAAACTACATAATTCTTTTAAGTTTGCTGGGGGAGGCATATCCATGATGGAATTGAATTTGTTTGAGTTCACCTCAATGCCTATTTTGGAGACAATGAACCCTAGAATTTGCTAGAGTTAACACCAAAGACACATTTTTTGGGGTTCAACCTTAAATTATGCTCTAGAAGTCAATCAAAGACTTTTTCCAATACACCAATGTGTTCTTGTCAAGTTTTGGATTTTTCCAAGAGATCATCCACATAATATTCGATAATATTATGCATGTAATCATGGAAAATGTATGTCATGGCATGTTGATAAGTGACACCTACATCTTTGAGGCCAAAGAGCATCATCTTGTAACTAAAAGTATACAAAGGTGTAGTGAATGTTGTTTTGTGTTGGTCATTAGGATTTATTTGAATTTGGTTGTATCCTAAAAAACATCCATGAGAGAAAGCATTTCATGGTCAACGCAGGTGTCAACAAGAGTATCGATGTTTGGAAGAGGAAAATCATCCTTAGGATACACTTTGTTGAGATCTCAAAAATTAGTGCAAATGTGTATCACCCCGTTAGACTTACGAACGAGTACCATGTTTTAGAGCAACTTAGGATAATCGATAAGAACTATGAATTTCATGTATAAAAGCTTTTGAAGCTCTTCTTTGACCAAGAGGGCCACTGTAGGATGCATCCTTCTAAGTTTTTGTTTGACCGAATTAGCATCAAACTTTAAGGTGATATTATGGACAACAAAATTAGAGTCAAGACCAGACATATCTTTGTAAGACCATGCAAAAATACCCTTCTTCCTCTTGAGGAGAGTAATTAATTACTCTTGTTCAACTTTGGATAAGATTTTGCCAAGTTTAACAATTTGGGGATTTTTTGCATCTGAACTAAGGTTCACATCGATAGTATCTTCAATAGACATGTGAGAACATTCCTCAAGTTTATGGGGAGTTGGGATTAGATGAATGTCATCTATGATGTCATCAAACTCTTCTGACTCAACCTTGTCTATGTCTACCTGTAAAACCTTAGAATATGAAGGTGAAGGTGAACGTGAAGGTGAAGGTGGAGGTGACAGAGGAATGTAGTTGGTTGAAGCCCTTAAAAATTCCTTGGATAGGATGAAATCAGAAAAGGATGGTGATGAGGAAATCTAATCCATATCAATAAGGCTCATGTCAATATGAATTGGCTTTGCCAAATCATATGGATTACGGAGTGGGGTGAATAAGTCAACATGATTCATGTTGACTTAAAGAGAAAATGGATGGTTGTCAAGGGTATATGGATTGATCCTATTTGGTAGAACCAATGCTAGAACTCTGTTAAAACTTGAACAGTAGCAAGCCGTACAAATAAATGCAATGTCCATGTGTATCGCTCCAAATTTTTCGCACCCCTACCTTCCAGGCTATTGGATCCGCGCCCGGAAGGAGGATGGGAAAAGGATGGTGCGGTACCTCGGACGAGAGGACTTTGCGAAGGTCCCGCCTCTCAAGGGAGGTGCATTTTGGTGATTTTTCGACGGATGGTGGGTTCACCAGGAAACATTTGACGGCAGTTTCCATGCCTAGGTTTTGGGAATGAGTTTTGATGAGTTCGTTTTATTTTTAAACATTCATCCTAGGTTTGGCCGAATGATTCTAACTTAAACTACATGAAAATGCAATTTAAATGCATACAACAAACAGAAAGGAAAACAAAAATAGAGAATTTGTAGGAGGCCAATGAAGATTACCTGATCCGGAAGTCTGATGGAGTTTCTGAAGCTTGAAGCAGTTCGGATCGTCTGCAATTCAACAGAATCGCCTTCAATTTGATAAAATCGTCTAAAGCGACGAGGATCGTACGCAATCGACGAATTCGTCGGACGAATTCATCGTAGACACGCAAAACAACAAACAGATGCGAAATACAAGAAATTCTATTTTGCAAACGAGGGGCAAACTATATGAAACAATAATATGAGTGTTGAACAATATACAAGAACAGAATTAAATGCAAATCACCTGTGTTTAGATAGCGAGAATATGATCTTAATATGCAAACTAGACAAAATGGGTGAACTCCGGATGCAATATAGTATAAAAACTGAATAAACAATCTAATTTATAGCATAAAATGACAGAAAAAAGAGACGAGAAGAGCAAACTCCAGGAACTGATTGCCTCGATGTGTGCTGCAGTCGAAATCATCTCGCATCAGTACGAGATCATCCCGAATTTGATGAGATCGCCTCCGATCTTGACAGGTTCGTCGGCTGCGATAGGTGCTGGCTCCGGCTGAAAACCAATGGTGTACCTGCAATGAAATGACTATAGGACTAGTGCAAAGTATGAATTACGATGTTTTAGAGCATAAGGGTTCAATTTGCATAAAAATTCAGCCAGGGGTTGGGGAGGGAAAAGTCTTAGAGTTAAATAGGCATAGGATAGTTGTTGGGAGGTTGGAGATCATCCCAATTTGGGAGATCTCCAACGGGGGAAGGGTCCCAACGGCGCAGACACGCTTCCGCCCGGATTGGAGACCCGTTGGAACGGATTCCAACTATGCAAATTCAATTTTGCGACGAAATCGATTGGACGTTCTAGTCCGGACGAAATCGTCAAATACAGGGCGATATCGTCTGATCGGAGACGATATCGTCAAACGGTCAAAACAATTGCTAAAAATGGCACGAAAAAGGAGGAAACGGGTTTCTCGGCGGTTAACGGGCGGTTTGGGAGGTTAAATTTGAATTTAAATTTATTTACTAAGGTGAATGTAATTATTCCAATTTTACTGCGCCAATTTTAGGGTGCTACATTTTGCCCCCTCTTTAGCGAATTTTCCGAAGAAAATGCGTTAAAGATGAGTTCTTCTCGATCTACGAGAAAGCAAAAAATTATTCCCATTTTTAGGCGACGATTCTTGGTCGAATCGTACAACTTACTATGGTGCCCCCTCCGTGTTTTTACCCAAATCGAACGTTTGAGGTAAAAACACGAAAAAGCAAAAATTATTGTTGAATTATTTTGAATAAAATTAAGAAAAATAGGGTAAAACCCTAATTCATTGTTACTATTCATTTTACTGTTTTTAGAGCTCTGGAGCAAAAATGGTAGAGACAGCGCACAGATCTGCAGAGGTCCGCCGTGGTCTACGGGTAAGGGTTTAAACTTAGTTTAGATTGATTTAATTTGAATTTACATGCTTGGTAAATAGATTTTAAGATGAATTTTGAGCATCGCGGCCGTTTTTGGCCCTCGACGTCGTTCGGACGAAATCGTCCCTAGTTCGACGAAATCGTCTCAAGTTCGTCAATTTCGCCCAAGGGCGAAATCGGCGAAAAAGGGATGATTTCGTCAAATTAGAGACGATTTCGACACGCGAAATCGGAGACGATTTTGCTCAAATTTCGGACGATATCGGCCAATAGTGGGCGATATCATCAATTGCAAAAATTTGATCTTTAAGTTGCATTATTGATTGCTAAAATTGTTATTAATGATTGTTTGTTGTTTTGGTTGTTTATGCTTGCAGAGAGGATTACTAAAGAGCGAGAGAGTGGAAATATGGAGGATTGAGAGATGAATTTGCCGCTCCGACACGAGCGAGCGAGATCGGCTAGCACGAGCCGACTTACTACATGTGGCGAGAGATGCCACAAGTTTCTACTCGACATGGGGCTACCGACGGCCCTAGCGGAGAGGTGGTACCCGAGCTCTTCATGCTTTCGGTTACCGACAGGGGAGATGACTCCCACACTAGAGGATGGATGGAGGATTCTTAGAATCCCCATACAAGGGAGGATGATCACACCTGCGGCCAATCAGGGCCACGTGATGGGACGACTCTGCGGTGACCCGAGCTTCGCCCTGGAGAAGGGCGGAGTGAACATCGAGGCACTACGCCAGATGCCTGGGGCATCTACACTGACATGAGTTTTGGTTGGGGTGGTTGGTGGACTTCTGCTGTGCCACCAGAGCGGATGCAGGGTACCATGGATGCTGGCAGATGTGATCTGCGACATGTGCGACCATGGCTTCAGATTCTCTTGGGGCAATTTTGTTCTATGCCGGCTGTACAGGATCCTTTACGGGGTCGTGTACAAGGGCGGGCGATGTCTGGTCATGACATCGCTCCTACAGGTTTGGTGTTGGGAGCACATTGCGGTGCGGAGGCCGGTAGGGCTTCCACTGACAAGGGTTGACGGGGAGAGGCCCCGAGTCTTCTACTGGTGGCTCCGGAGAGGGGCACAACGACGGATCGACCTGTCGGTGTCCCGGAGACTACTAGATGACTTGGTCCCAGACCAGATCACCTGGAGGCCATGGAGGCAGCATCCAGGGTGGGCAGAGGACGCACAGGAGTTGGCTCGCATCAGGCGAGTCTGCTGGCTACGGATGGAGAGGGGAGAGGTGGAGCTCCACCGCTATGACCGGGTTTTGCGACAGTTCGGTCTACAGCAGGGGATCCCATCTCTCAGGGATTATGAGTTTTCTCGGACTGTCCGGGATAACACCACAGTTAGCGGGGCTCCAGATATGCAGCGATTTTGGAGTCAGGACACGGACGATGCCCCCATTCAACCAGTGGATGGGGACGATGCAGGGGTAGCCGATGGCTATGATGCCTGGTACGCAGGCATCCGCCCTCCTCGGATGACGAGGGCACAGGGACCGATCCACGCAGTCGTGCATCGGATAGGGAGGCAGTGCCAGGCGGTGGTAGAGGCAGCCCGGGGTCACGGCAGAGGAGAGCAGAGGAGGCCACAGGCACAGGAGAGGCCGCGACAGAGGGAGAGGGAGAGGAGGGAGGCGAGACCCCCATCTCCACAGAGGCCACCATCGCCCGATAAGGGCAAGGGCATGGACATTGGAGAGAGTAGCGAGATGGCTACTCTCCGGGTAGAGAGAGATCGTCTGCGAGCTCAAGTGCAGACGTTACAGGATGCAGCTGCACAGCACCAGGCTGAGGTGTCGCAGCTACAAGACGAGAATGCTCATCTCAGGGCACGAGGCGGAGGGGTAAGCACTCAGGAGCTGCTGCGGTCAGTTTCTCAGACCACATTCTATCAGGCGCTATACTACCAGGTGGTGCCAGAGGGCCAGAGGATACAGGTGCCACCTGCCATAGCAGATCCGATCAGGACAGGGTCGACGAGGAGCTCATCCCGATCGACGATGAGGACTCGTAGTACCACACATACTGCGATGGGACCACCTCGTCCTCCGCAGGGTGGGGGAGGAGATGAGGCCAAGAGCTCTAGAGGCTCTCGAGGCTAGAGGGTGGGATACTGCCACTGATATTGTATTATACTTGTATTGATAGAGGATTGAGTATGCCGAGGTACAGATTGTGGCATACCAATCTAGTTTTGATGATGTATATATTCTGTTGATATATATAGATGAGATATATATATATATATATATATATATATTTTTTTGATCATATGACTTGTCTTATGTGATGCTTATGATGCTTTTTATGTTTGATTGATTGATTGAGTTTGATTGATGCAATGATTTTATTGATGATTCATGTAATTATGTCGTTTTGGAAAATATTATAACTTGGATGTCATGCTATAAATATTTTAAATGAAATAATCTGATGTAACAAATTGATTGGTTGTAATGAAATGTGATAAAAATAAAAAAGAGATTTCTAACAATAATTTCAAAGGACATTGTCGCTATTATAGACCATTTCATGGAGTCGCTGCTCACTCGGTCGTCAAGCTAGTCCCGGGATAGAAATATTGTTAAAAGAAAAGAGTGCTTAAGAGATTGTCTTAAGACTTTGTTGTGATGATGCAAATGATGATGATGATGATGGTTTGTTTTCAGATTTCCATGAAAATATTATGCATGAAATATTGTAAAATGATTTTTGCTAGGCATAAATTCCTAAGTGTGATAAAAATTGTTGAATAATTCCTTAAGAATTATACCATCATTGCAAAAATGCAAAGGTTGACATAATGATATGAAATAATGAAAATGTGTTTGCTTTTGAAAAGCATAATTTGTGTAATAAAATGAAGTCATATGGTTTTTATGATTTTGAAGAAATGGGGAATAAAAATTGTTACAATAGTTTGCGCTAGGCATAGAATATGTAGGTATAGACTTATACCATCATCGCGAAGATCAAAGAAAGGATAGTTTTATTGCATGATTAATTTTTGATGAACAGAAAAGATGAAAATGAGGACTTGCGCTAAGCATAAAATTCCAATTTTGGTTTTGGAATTATACCATCGTTGCGAAAGTCGACCAGATATGTGTGATATGTTTTGATTGAAATTTTTGATTTCTTCTATGATATAGTTGTCTTTGTGGTAAATAATTATACTTGGTTTATTCCAAACAAGTTTGCAAAAATAATATTTCAAAGTATTTTGAAGACAAAAGTTAGATTTATAAGGAATCCCATGTGCATAAGTGAATTCATTGCCAATCTTGATTTATCATAATGATAGACAAAATCTCTCAAATACAAATGTGTGTGCAATTGCATTGTTCATTTACCAGTTTTGAGCAAGATACTATGATACAAGTGATTTGAATAAACCAACTAAGTGTTCATTAACCATGATGTAGATGCATATAACCATACTAGGCTACTATGTAGATCGGATTATCAAGAGCTAGCTAATCCATAAGAAGACAGAGGTCTGTACAAAAGAAGGTCACTAATGTGACAGACATATCGCCATGCTAGGAGTTACCCAAGGCCAAGCGGGTTGGGCACAAACCACCTGTTATGGGGCTTACCTCACAGTTTTCGAATAATTGAGAATTCCAGGGATTCAAGCTCATTCACCCTTCTTTTCTTTTCAAAGGGTAGGGAAAGGGATTTTATTGCTTTTCTTGCTTTCTTTTGAACTTTGCTTTTTTTTTTTTTTGTATTTCTTTTGCTTGATAATGCTTGGAACATTGTTGACATAACATATTTCTTTTCTCTTTTTCTTGAATTTTTCTTTTCTTTTCTTTTTCTTTTTCTTTGCTAGGGATACTTGCTCGGATTAGCTGTAGAGCAAGGGATTTTTATTCCGGGTAGGGGTGAGCTTGTCCTTTTGCCAATTCTCAAAGATTCTAGACCATGTGCATGATAGGATAGCAGGGGAAACTTTTCACCCAAGAAATCAGTTCTACTATGTAGCAAAACATGGAAATTACAAATATAATCATTTTATTGTGAAAAGATGTGCTTGGTTTAAGTAAATAACAAGATCAATTCTCTATGCTCAAACTTTATTTAATTGAATTTTGTGAACTTTGATATAAGAGAGATTAGTAATCATGCCAGATAAAATCAAGATATTTATTGTGTGAGTGTGCAAGTGAGGGATGCCAAATAAATGCTAGTTTTGTCCAAAATAAGTTGAAACATATAACTGCAATAATTGTAAGAAAATGATGATTTTGAGAAAGTTTTGCGAATGTTGACTCTCTCTTTATTCTGTATATTGTTTTGGTTTCGAAAGAGTCAAGCATATAGCTGTTTTTAGATTTTTATTTAGATTTTTGTTTTTGAGCAAAAAGAACTTAACAAGTGCTTTAAATAAATGCAATAAATATTTTTGAAGATTTTTGAAGATTTTATGAATGTTTTTGAGGTTTTTGAATAAATTGAAAGAAATACAAGATAATGATTTTGAACAAATATATACATGGATGAAACAATCAAATTTATGCATAATAACGTTTGAGATGTAAAATATTCATGGGTTCTTTAAGTTCTTTACCATCTAAGGTAGATAATTTATATGCTCCTGATTCAAATTTTGCAATAATGATGTATGGTCCAAGCCAGTTGGGCTCAAACTTACCTTTCAGGTCTTTGGTTGCATTTGTATTCTTTTGATTTTCTTTTAGAACAAGATCACCAATCTCAAAGGATCGATGACGAACTTTCTTATTATATGCTCTTTTAAGCTTGTTTTGGTATGCACAGAGATGCTCTAAAGCATTGATGCATTTTTCGTCTAGGAGTTCCAGCTGACTGAGTCTGCCAGCGCGATATTCATCTCCTACTTCGGTGTCTTGAAGTAGCAGAGCCAAAGAAGGAACTTCTAATTCAAATGGAAAAACTGCTTCGGCACCATATACCAAAACAAATGGTGAAGTGCCCGTGGGGGTTCGAACACTAGTTTGATAAGCCCACAAGGCTGGATATAATTGAATATGCCAGTCACGGCCCGTTTTATTGACTAGTCTTTTGAGAATTTTGATTAGAGTTTTGTTAGAAGCTTCTGCTTGACCATTACCCTGAGGATAATAGGGAGTAGACCAGCGATGTTGAATCTTATATTTTTGACATAATTTTTTAACATCTTTATTTTTGAATGGAGTTCCATTGTCAGAGATGAGATTTGCAGGAATTCCAAACCTGCAGATGATTTGATTAAAAATGAATTTAGAGACCTGTGAACCAGTGCAGGAAGCTAAAGGCATAGCTTCAACCCACTTCGTGAAATACTCAGTGGCGGTTATGATGAACTTATGTCCATCAGAAGACACAGGATTAATTTTACCAATAATATCCAAGCCCCATTTAGAAAAGGGCCAAGGAGAAGAAATAGCCTGCAGCTCTTGTGCGGGCGCATGGACAAGGTCGGCATGTTTTTGACACTTGTCGCAATGGCGCACATATTCATGTGCATCCGTTTCCATGGTAGGCCAAAAGTATCCTATCCGAAGGAGCTTTTTAGCAATGACGCTACCACTAAAGTGTCCTCCACAAGATCCATCGTGGGCTTCACTTAAGGCTGATTTAGACTCATCTAAATTTAGACATCTTAATAGGATACCTTCAAAAGATCTCCTATATAAAGTATTGCCAATGATTACAAATC
The DNA here is from genome assembly GCA_028583015.1 of Wollemia nobilis. Lineage (NCBI taxonomy): Eukaryota > Viridiplantae > Streptophyta > Pinopsida > Araucariales > Araucariaceae > Wollemia > Wollemia nobilis. The sequence goes on along the minus strand of JAQPPZ010017175.1, from coordinate 691,099 downwards.
GACTTGCTCGTCGATGTAATAACCGTCGCTGGTTGCGATTAGAATTAGCAGGGAAAGTCCCATTTTGGAGGAAATCAAATATGTCTGTATACCAGAGTTCAGGAGTAGTTTCCTTGATTAGAAACACATCCAAAGGCTCTAAGCATGACTTATGTGAAGCGGGTTCTTGGAGTCGATGAATGATGATAGTAGCATATTCGTCGTCTAACTCCAAGGGTAGGAGAGATGCAACGGCGGCCATAGCATCCGCTGCACGGTTGCTAGTTCGAGGAATGGCTTCCAAGATAACTTGATCAAACAAGGCCATTAGTTGTAAAACATAGGCCTTATATGGGTGAAGTTTATCATCTCTGGTCTGATAAAATTCATTAATTTGGTTTATAACCAATTGGGAATCCCCAAAAACTAAGAGGTTTTTAATTTTAAGCGCTAAAGCAGCTCGTAATCCAAGGATTAGAGCTTCATACTCAGCGAGTATTGTTGGTGCAAGCAAAGGTTAGTTTGAAGGACGAGAGGAATAAGATGTTTTTGCGGAGATATTAAAATAATACCCGCATCGACCCCACTCATGCATCGGGCTCCATCAAAGTATAAGGACCATTGTTCAACAAGGTCCGCCTCTAATTGAAGGCATTCATCAAGAAACTCGATAATGAGGGGATGAGTAGACTCTAAGGGTGCAGCAGCTAATTGATCTGCTATGATTTGACCCTTAACAGACTTCTGTCCTATGAAGGTGAGATCAAACTCGCTTAGAGCAAGAACCCACTTGGCTGTGCGACCCGATAAATAAGGTCGACTCATGAGATATCTTAAAGGATCATATTTGGCAATGACATACGTTTTTTGGCTAAGCATGTAATGTCGTAATTTTTGCGTAGCAAACACGACTGCTAGACATAACTTCTCTAACGTTGTATAGCGGGTTTCATAATCGATGAAGGTGCGACTAATGTAATAATTAGCACATTCTCGTTTTTCATCATCAAGCTGAGCTAACATAGCGCCTAAGGCAGAATCTGAAGCAGAAATATATAGAAGAAATGGGCGATCAGATTTAGGCGGTGAAAGCACCGAAGGATTAAGGAGATATTGCTTGAGAAGTTCAAAAGCTTCTCTACATTCTGTGTCCCAATTGAAAGGGACATCCTTCTTAAGGAGTTTAAGAAAGGGACCAGTTTTGTCCGCCAGCTTATCAATGAAGCGACGGATAGCTTGAAGTTTACCTTGTAAACTTCGTAATTCAGATATATTAGTGGGTGCGGGCATATCAGTGATAGCCACAATTTTGAGAGGGTCAATTTCGATCCCTCGTAAAGAAACTAAAACCCCTAATAACTTGCCGGATTTAACTCCGAATATACATTTTTTTGGATTTAATCGAATGAGATATTCTCGTAATCGATTAAAAACTTTTCTTAAATCGTCTAAATGATGATCTTCAATAAGAGAGCGTGCTATAATATCATCTACATAATCATGTAGGATATCATGCATCATATCATGAAAAATGTAGGTCATAGCCCGTTGATAAGTTGCCTCGGCATTCTTTAGGCCAAAGGGCATCACTTTCCAGCAAAAGGTACCCCAGGGGGTAATAAAGGCTGTTTTCGCCTGGTCTTCAGGAGCTATCCTGATCTGATTATAGTCGGAGAATCCGTCCATTAAGGACATCATCCCACTTCCGGCAGTGAAATCAATAATTTGATCCATATTTGGAAGAGGAAAGTCGTCTTTAGGGCATGCAACGTTAATATCTCTGAAATCTGTGCAAACCCTAACTTTGGTGGCTTCTTTCTTGGTGACTGGAACTACATTGGAGATCCATTCAGCATAATCAATAGCTTGTATGAAGATAACATTCAGGAGTTTTTCTAACTCCCCTTTGACTAGCAGAGCCACTTTGGGATGCATTTTTCTAAGTTTTTGTTTAACAGGTTTAGCATCCGGATGGACCACTAGATGGTGCATGACTACAGAAGGGTCTAGACCTGGCATATCTTCATATGTCCAAGCGAAGACATCTTCATACTCTTTAAGAAATGCAATGTATTGTTCTTGTTTTTCTTGACTTAGTTCTGCATCATCGGGGTCAGCAATCATTTCAGGGTATGCTATGGATAGCATGTTGCATGAAAATGACAGATTTTTAAGAGGCAAATCAACATGCCTATCCAAATAGTCTTGATAGCATATGAGATGATCATCATCCTCAAAAGGAAAGGGTTGACCCTTACTAGGTAATAGGCCCACACCACATCGGGCAGGCCATGGTTCTACCTCGAAAGGTTCTTTCATGCCATTTTGGAAAGGTCCTAAGCCTTTCCCTTTGTATCCCATTTTAAGCATCATGGGTTTAGCTTTAATATAATCGTTGGTAAAATAGCACCGAGCATATCCATCAGGATGGGTTTTGATATTCTGAGGGATTCTTCCCCAGTCATATCCTTTGTACATGAAGGCGCAACTCCCGACTTGGTAAGTACTTCCCATAGGTTGTGGGAGGCCCAAAGTACGAGGAGATGGCGGCAATTGATTTAAAAGGTCTGAATCTTGCATGAAAGCATTCATTTTTTTTGATATTAAGGTTGTAGATAAATCTGGTAAAAGATCATCAGAAAGGGCATAAGATGTAGAAGGCTTATTACCTATGTCTTGAGATGTGGAAGGTATGATAGATGTATCTGAAGGTTTTGAATTTATGGGATTAGAACTTGAAGAATTGGTTGTAGTTTTAAGAGCTTTTTGAAGTTCTACAGTAATTTGTTTAGAAGGTGGTTGATCTATATGGGAAGATGAAGTTAATGGAGGAGGAATAAATGAAGTGATGGGTTTATATCTCACAGTTTTAGATGAAGAAGAACTAGGATACGTGGATGATAGAGCAGGGCAAAATTGCACTCCAACTGGTTCTGCCAATGCACACATATCAAAAGGTCTAGGGTCACCATGAATAGTGACCAATTGATTTTTAAACTCAAACTTAACACATTGGTGTAAAGTTGATGGGACTGCTCGCATGGCATTAATCCAAGGGCGACCCAAAAGTATATTGTACGATGCTGGGCAATGTACAATAAACACAGTTGTCTCAAGGGTTCTAGGACCAACTTGCAATGGGAGGGTAATGACTCCACACGTTTCTTGTGTTTCGTCATTAAAGGCTTTGATAATCATATCAGTCTTCTTCATTTCATCACTTCTAAAACCAAATCATTGGTAGAAGTCAAAGGTGCAGAATGTTTAGAGATGAGCCATTATCGATCAGGACTCGTTTGACAGCTACATCCCCAATTAAAGCTGTAATATACAAGGGATTATCCTTGTGTAAACTGTGTTGTGGGATATCTTTATCCTGAAAGTCAATACAATCAATCTCTCCCGTGATGATAGTATTGGCCATAGCTTCAAGTTGGATGTTTTGAGGTACCATCATCTGGCTCAAAGTAAGCATCAATTCATCCCTATGGGTGGGTGAGGATCTTAATAAATCTAAAAGGGAGATTCTGGCGGTGGTATTAGACAACTGTTCATTAATGCTGTAAGGGGGTTTAGGTTGAACAATAGGAGCATGGTTTCCTTTATTAGGATTTTTCAGAACAAATGGAGCTGATCCATCGTTCTGGTTTGGTTCTTGTTGGGGATTTTGAGCTTGTTGTCGGGTGACGACTCCGATGGTACCTACAATGTTATAGTGACGATGTTGAAACGGTCTCGGTTGAGAGTTTATGGCTTGTTCATAAGGAAGGACTTCATTAGAAGAATGTCGAGTAGTGACTCTTCTAGGAAATGGTTCTTCTGGAACATCAGCATCTGTGATAGGTTGAATAGGATCTGATTCATTTTCAGAACTATTCGATTGAATGGTGTCTACTTCACTCTCACTATCTGACTCTATATCACTAGAATCAGAAGTTTGAAAATTATGTAAGGGCTTGGTTGTAACCAGGGATAAGGTTGTGTCGAATGTGTGAGAATCCTGAATAGGTAATTGCCCGCTAATGGTTCCTACATATCGGGTAGGAGGGGGAACATTGTGATGTTCAATTTGATTGGCTACCTCTTTACCATGTCTTGGTAAAGGGTGTTGAAATATGTCTAGAGTTTGATTGGCATTCTGATTTTGATTTTGGGGAACAGTCTTTTGAGTATTATTAGGAAGGTTTTGTTTGGGTTGGAAGGCTTGCACTTCCATTTCATTATTGTCAATCAAATCTTGTATTTTATGTTTTAATCTCTTACAAGCGTTGGTAGAATGTCCAGGACCTCTATGAAAATCACAGTGCAAATCAGCTCTATATCCGGGTATGCTTGGGTCAGGTTCCCGGATAGCTGGCAGTTGGATTAAACCTCTTTCAAGAAGTTGAGGTAAAATAGTTGATAAAGGTTGGTTTAATCTAGTGAACTCTCGAGGAGGCTTATCAGAAGGTTTCAAGATGAATTTTTCTGTTGTTTTTGTTGCATTGACATTAGCAACATTTACTGCTGTCAGTGACTCCATCACCGACAACCTTGTTTGTTTTTATATTGATTTCTAGATGTTTTCTCATCATCCTTCTTTCTAAGTTGGCCTCTCCTAATGAGGGCATCTTCTACTCTTCGAGCTAAGTCTATAGCTTGATCGAAGGTAGTCAAAGTAGATGTTGATAGCTCATAAGAAAGTTGTTCTTGTAAATTGTTAATGAAAATGTCTAACATTTCCCTATAGGGTAGCACAAAGTGCAGTTTTCCTATCAATTGTCTCCATCTTGCTAAGAAATCAGCAAAACATTCGTCTTTATCTTGTTTTAAATTGTATAGGTCTTTAATAGTTACATGCCTCTCGATGTAGGCACTAAATTGATGAACAAATGACTCAACTTGTTTCTTCAAAGTTTCTTAAGGAATGAGTGGGCAATTGATAATACCACTCTAACGCCATTCCACCTAAACTTTTGGGGAACATTTTTAGTAATAGCAAGTCATTATTCGATATGTCGTGACATGCTATCCTAAACATGCGAAGATGTTCTATGGGATCTTCGGTTCCTTTATAGATAGGCAGGACGGGCATGGGAAAATGTTTAGGGTATGGTTGAGCTACCACTATGGGATCCAATGGTTGGCTACAAATCTCTCGATAATTATACGAGGGATGGTAGGGATCTATCCGGTCCATACGTGAAGCCAATTGTTTCACCATAGCTTCCAAACTACTAGTTTGCCCCCCATATTGATTCGGTGGGGCATTGACATAAGTGTTATGGGCGTAGGATGGAGGAACATGCAGATTAGATGCCATGTTACTATTGTGTAAAACATTGGTAGGAAAAATATTATGGAGGAGTTTTGAAGTTGGATTGTGTTGTATTGTAGATTGTTGAAAGTTTGTATTTGGCTTTGTTTTAGATTTTTGTCTATTTAAAGCATTTTGCTCAATAGTTTGGAGGAAGGAAGTAGTGAAGGGAATTTTCTTTTGTGTGGGAGTGATTTTAGGTTGAGCAACAAGTTGCTTAGGAGGTTGGGTGACCTGTTGTTTGGTCATGGCTTGGGCTATAGTGACCATATTCGCATTGGATGGTCCACCCTTATCACTTTCTTGATCAATGAAAGACAAGGGATTAGTTTGCATATCAAGTGCCCGTTCTAAGGCTTCTTGAGCATCACTAATTTCCCCTTTATCAATACGGACTGCCACATTAAGGACGTCGATATGTTGATTAAGAAATTTTTGAAAATGTTCTACGTTGTCAAAAGTGATGCCTCCATTTGGAGCTATTCTAGGGGACGAAGATTCTTTAACACTTCCTTCTTGTTCCTTATCTTCACCTAAGTCTTCATCTGATTGACCTAGAGTTTCACCTTCCGGATTTGTATCTCCAAGAAGGACATTTGGGTTTTCAGTTGTATTTTGTAGCCAATCTTCTCCTTCTCCTAAAATTTCTTTACCATTCCTAAGTTTAGTCATGGTGCTAAGTTTTGATTTCAGCAAATATATATATATATATATATATATATATATATATATATATATATATATATATATGCAACAAATTAAAAGGTATATATTTATATATACCTAATGCAATATTGTAAATGAAATGTTTAAGTTTTTTACTATGTTTTTTGATTTTTTGATTTTGATTTTTAGTTTTTTAGTTTTTCTTTGAAACAATATAATAAAGACAGCAAATGAAACAATAAATGCACACAATAATAATAAGGTTGAAAGTAGATGAACTAATCTTCTATGAATAACTTATGAATATCATTAATAGGTTCAAGCTGTTCAGGGGTCATGAAATGTTCTTCTTCAAATTGAAAGTTTTCTTTTAAGAATTTGATGAAAAGAGCTATGGTAATGTTGTCTATCTCAGATCCCGGTTGGAAATAATAATTCTCACGACAATATTTACAATATAACATAGCTCTAGGAGTTTTGTTCCATCTTCTCCTAACTATAAGATCATCTTCTAAGGAATCTATATGAACTAGAAATGGGCGCACTATAACTGTGTCTTCGAGATTTTCCCTGAAAGTTAAAAATTTTGCAGATACAAGAGCTCTCCTATAGGCTAACCACCTATGGCGAGGCTCTCTGAAGTTCATGATAGAACACTAATTGATGAGGATCCAGGATTCTATCCAAGACTAGCCTCTTAATCTGTTTAAGTTGTGTGGACCTAGATGAAATGATACTAAGTCTCCTGATAAGCTCGTCCCACAAGGATTGATTTCTACTTGTTTCAGGGATACTAAGGACAGAATTAACTTCTATGGCTGCTAATTGGTTTACTACGTTTATAGTAACTGCTAACCTCTTTTTAGGAGCTACCATCTAAACATGATTTTGAACCTTAAATGTTTTAAAATGAATCTAAGTTTTAGTTCTAATTTTTTTTTTTTGTTTGTTTTGTTTTTTTTGTTCAAAATGTTATGATGCATTCACGTCGGGTTCACCAAAATGTATCGCTCCAAATTTTTCGCACCCCTACCTTCAGGCTATTGGATCCGCGCCCGGAAGGAGGATGGGAAAAGGATGGTGCGGTACCTCGGACGAGAGGACTTTGCGAAGGTCCCGCCTCTCAAGGGAGGTGCATTTTGGTGATTTTTTGACGGATGGTGGGTTCACCAGGAAACATTTGACGGCAGTTTCCACGCCTAGGTTTTGGGAATGAGTTTTGATGAGTTTGTTTTATTTTTAAACATTCATCCTAGGTTTGGCCGAATGATTCTAACTTAAACTACATGAAAATGCAATTTAAATGCATACAGCAAACAGAAAGGAAAATAGAAACAGAGAATTTGCAGGAGGCCAATGAAGATTACTTGATCCGGAATTCTGATGGAGTTTCTGAAGCTTGAAGCAGTCTGGATCGTCTGCAATTCAACATAATCACCTTCAATTTGATAAAATCGTCTAAACTGATAGGATCGTCTGCAATCTGATGAATTCGTCAGACGAATTCATCAGAGACCTACAAAACAGCAAACAGATGCGAAATACAAGAAATTCTATTTTGCAAATAGGGGCAAACTATATGAAACAGTAATATGAGTGTTGAAAAATATACAAGAATAGAAGTAAATGCAAATCACTGTGTTTAGATAGCAGAATATGATCTTAATATGCAAAGTAGACAAAATGGGTGAACTCCAGATGCAATATAGTATAAAAACTGAATAAACAATCTAATTTATAGCATAAAATGATAGAAAAAAGAGACAGAAGAGCAAACTCCAGGCACTGATTGCCTCGATGTGTGCTACAGTCGAAATCGTCTCGCATCAGTACGAGATCGTCCCGAATTTGACGAGATCGCCTCCGATCTTGACAGGTTCGTCGACTGCGATAGGTGCTGGCTCCGGCTGAAAACCAGTGGTGTACCTACAATGAAATGACTATAGGACTAGTGCAAAGTATGAATTACGATGTTTTAGAGCATAAGGGTTCAATTTGCATAAAAATTCAGCCAGGGGTTGGGGAGGGAAAAGTCTTAGAGTTAAATAGGCATAGGATAGTTATTGGGAGGTTGGAGATCATCCCAATTTGGGAGATCTCCAACGGGGGAAGGGTCCCAATGGCGCGGACACGCTTCGCCCGGATTGGAGACCCGTTGGAACGGATTCCAACTATGCAAATTCAGTTTTGCGATGAAATCGTACGGACGTTCTAGTCCGAGACGAAATCGTCAAATGCAGGGCGATATCGTCTGATCGGAGACGATATCGTCAAACGGTCAAAACAACTGCTAAAAATGGCATGAAAAAGGAGGAAACGGGTTTCTCGGTGGTTAACGGGCGGTTTGGGAGGTTAAATTTGAATTTAAATTTATTTACTAAGGTGAATGTAATTATTCCAATTTTACTGTGCCAATTTTAGGGTGCTACAACATGTAATGTTTTTTTTTTTAAATGTAAGTTATGTACATATATTACAAATAAAAATAGTTGATGAGATGGATTAATGATATGGAGGTGGTGGTTCACCGGTTGGGTCAACTCACTCTTATGGAAGGAGTAAACTAAATATGAGTTGATGAATGGGGAAAATTATGAGGTAGTACTCATCCTGTTCGATGTGTGGAATGATGGGGTTCAATTCCTCTTCATATTTGTTAGAAGCTATTGACATAAGGTCAAATTATTTTTAGATTTCATCTTCAAAGTCATCTATGTGATGGATGTCTTCTCATAAATTTAGATTTAAGCTTTGGAAATCTTGTTCAAGAGAAGAAGTGGATGATAGCCTAAACTCGAATGGTCATGCATTTATCGATATGAAACATTGATAATTTCATGCATTTCCTATTTGTGCAATCCTAGGGCATGTCCTTCCCAATTAACAATGTGGAAATATCAAGATGGAAAACCCAACATATGTTGCATATTGACAGGTGTTGGTGATTTGGGTTCATCTGGGGTAACTAGATTGGATGATGAATCAAGCATCCCATACACAAAATTAGTACTATTAGGCACTGAACCTATGTTATATATCACTCCTATAGATAAGGGTGGGTCACGTGGGCAACCATAATCCTTATTAGTTTAAATGTTGAGTGGTGTAAATGTGATGCCTTGGACCACATATTCACCAATACTAGGATTAGTGAGGTGGACCTCGACTTGGGGTGATGTGGATGAAATTGACTCATGGTTGGTTGATGGTATCTCACAATCCATAATTTTGACTTTTGAGATATTGGCTGATGGAGATGGAGATGGATTTAATTGGGTGGATAATTATAATTTGGAAGGACCAATTATGGAAGATGTTGATGTGGCTAAAGTAGATTGAGTTTGACCACATGTGCATGTAGTCAATGGTGATGAATATGGATGTATGGAAGTTGATGCTTGATGTGAAGTGGTGATGGGAAGCTCCTTCGAAATAGGGACTTTAGATGAATATATGGATGGGATGGTTGATGATGTGAGAAATAGATGAGTGGAAGGTAACATGGACTCATAGGGGTTTGAGATAAAATTGCAATACTTGAAAGGTTCAACATTCACCGGTATTCAATGTACTTGTCCCTCATGTACATATTTCAAGTATTGATGTAATATTGAAGGGACACATCTCATTTCCCTTATACAAGGTCATACAAGGAGTGCATTATATGCCATAGACCCTTCCAATATGTGGTACACAGTATGCAACATTTTGATCCCTACTTTGATGGGAAAAACAATAGTGCTAACTGTGGAGTAGAGAGCATTGTTAAATGCTTTCAAGGTGAAAGAGGATTTAGTGATGTGGGATGGAGAAATATTGAGATGATGAAGAGCAGATGTGGTGATGATGTCAATGCAGGAGCTAGTATCAATTAAAACTCTTTTGAAAGGCTTCCTATAAATTTGAGCCATGATATGTAATGGAGGATCCACTAATTCCAACGATATTGGTTTAATATCAAAATCATAAATGGAAGGCTCCATACATGTTTGAATATTCCCCATAAAATTGTTGAAGGTATTAGCATCTTGATATTGAATTTAAATGGACTTTAGAATATCCATTAATGCTTCATGATGTGGAGGAGATGTTGAATTAGCTCATATATAGAAATTTTGGCTGAAGCAATTTTTAAACTTGTGGTTAATCGGCTACTCAGTGAGATGATTGACCTAGATGGGCGATTGATGGGGTGACTTGGAATATGGATGGATTGAGATGGATTGGTAGAAATTTTTATGGGAGATGATGATGTGGCAAATTGAGACACACTTGCTTGTGGAGGTATGGGTGGTTGAATAATCTACTGCTAAACATTTTATTGATTAGTTCATTGTTATTGACCTCAGGTTACTACATGAATAATACCCATAAAACCTTGGTACTGTTGAATATGATTAACCTGATAAGGAGTCTTGGTATTTGACCCTCCTATTGTTGGTTGTTCTTCCTCAATGATGAGGAAGTGGTGTTTGAAAAATCCAAAGATTTTGATTTTTTTTGAGCTAGAGGATTGTCAAGCTTGATAGTCCCTAACTCAATAAGGTCTTGCACTCTATCTTTGAATTGATGGAAACTATTGATATCATGCCCATTCTATCTGTTATAAAGATACAATAAATGCTCTTGTAGTATTTACCATGTTTATCTGGATCATCAAGTTTGACCTCATGCAAGGGAAGTTGATTTATATCATACAACCTGCAGAAAATGGAGGCATAAGATTCAACCAATGGAGTATATTGATAGGGTTGTCAAATAGATTGTTGATGTGGTTGATTTTCTATAGCTGGCACTATGCTTTGACTTGATTGAGTTGTTGAGGGAACTGCATGATATTCAATTTGTCATAGTTGTTGTTGAGCCATTACGAATTGTCTCATGACCACTTGATTTACTTTATTGGATGAATTGGTTGGATTGGCTTGATTGAATTTGGTTTGGACAAAATAATTTCCTTTATATTGGCCCTTGTTTTACCTTTCTTTCTTCTTAGTCTTAAGCATTACCTCTTGAATTTTTATCTCCTCAATATTGCTAGCCTAGGCAAGAGCTTCATCAAATGATCTATATTGTTGTAATTGCAATAACCAAGAGATGGGTTTTAAGAAAATCTTAGTGAACAATTGGACACGGTCCTCCATTAGTAGGGAAAATGGCAATTTGGTGATAACAGCCCTCCAAAAGTTACCAAAGTCATAGATAGACTCATCATCAAAATTTTTTAGACCATATTATATCGGATAATGAGACTTTATTTATTACATTGAAGGAGAATATTTCAAGAAATTGGTTAACCAATTGCTCAAAAGTATAAATACTATGGTTGGGAAAATGGTTATACTATTATACAATATCTCCCCCTAATTTTTGAGGGAAGGTTCTAAGCATTAGAGTATCATTAATTTGAATTCTAAAGCAAGAATGAATAAATGAGCTCACGTGATCTCTAGGGTTCTCAGTCCCTTTAAATTTTTTAAACTTTGGTATTGTGAAGTCTGTTGAATATGGTGGTGATGGTACCGAAGGCTGAATTGGTTTATTGATTAGTTGATGTAAGGTAGGATTATGGTTTATCATGCCAAGAGTATGTTGCATCAAACTATCAATCTATTGTTGCATAGCCTAGATTCTAGGGTCCTACTCAAGAATGTGGAAATCCTAAATCACTTGATTATTTTGTGATGGTGAGGTGGAAATATGTTGAGGTGTAATGAGGCGATGATGAATTGGTAGAGTGGATTGATGTTGATTATAATGGGTTTGATGAAGGAATGATTATGAATGAAGATATGGAGATAATGTATGAGGAATTTGGATGGGTTGGATAATGGGAATAGAATGAATATGCGTTGGTGACGGTATGGGAATGGAAACCACAAAAAAAATTGTGGTACCCAGGATGGACTTTGAATGACAAATATTGGTTGAGTGGAAACAGGTTGAGGCTTAGGGTTGGTCACTTGAACTTGTTGTTGAGCACTTTATCAGTTTAAGCAATTTTTTGAGGTGTTCCCATGCTTCATTTATTTCCATATTAGAGGTTTATGGAATGGATGTGGATGAGATTAATGAGGTAGGTGGGGAGTAAGTTACAATGGGAATTGCAACTTTATGGGAGACACTAGATGGTAGGGATGTGGATACTTGTGAGGCAATATTAACATGTGCTTCATACAAGGGGTTACCATAGACTAAGGTGTATAAAAATAGGATGGATGTGCTTTGAGTAAATGATGATTATGGTATGGACAAATATTGGGAAGGTGCAACAAATACCTCAAAAAGAGGGTTATTGTACACCTAGGTAAGGCTTGAAGGCTGGGAAGAGATAAGTTCCTACTGGAAAGAAGGATCATGCCTAGGTGGACTATTGGTTGGTTCTAAGACATAGTTGGAATATTTTAAAAGAGTTTCCACTTGTGCCATGTCTATATGGGTGATGTGGTGATTAATAGTAGGTGAAGATGATTCTATTATGGAACGGCCATGTGAAATGACTGTGTGGGTAACATAGTGTGTAATGGACCCACATAAACAGTCTAAATAACTTGCAAGTATCACACTAGGTGGATTGATCATGGAAGTAGTGGTGGAAGGTGATTATGAACACTCCATTGTTGAAGTGGTTTGATTGGTGGACATTTGATTTAGTATTTTAGATTGATTTCTTGTTAATTCTATAAACTAATAAACCAAATATAAAATATGCTGGAAAATAAAATGTGGAATAAAAAAATCATAAAATCAAACAGACAATCCAATCCTATGTTTATACAACAAATGTGTCTTACCTCTATTTTTTTATCTCATTTTAATGTTTTTCCCTTTTTTTGTGTTTTTGTTTTGTGTGTTATGATGCACTAATCTAAATTAAAATGGGTAAAAACTATGGCTTGGATGGGCAATGAGATTCTTACTAGTGATGAAGTCCAACAAGTTTTCATAGGGGTGTCCTAAGGTGTCTAAGGGCAAATATTGGTGGATGGATATGAAACCCACCATCACCAGATCTCAAGCAATGGTTGATGATGAAATCCAACACATTACTCTTTAAAGTGATATGTGTTGTGTGTGATTCCTTTTAATATTTTTTAGTTTTTTATGGTGTACACACAATGTCAAGAATAACTAATTTCACAAGTCTAAATTATTAATTTTCCCAAAAGAAGTAGAGTACACAACTTAAGATCACTCTATAAACAAAGGAGGGTTCATCTACTCTTCCACCTTGAATCACCAAATGCAGGGGTACTTTCAATATACTAATGTTGTTCCTACTTAGACTAGCAAAAGGAGAAATTCCTAACCCTAGAATGCAGACTATTTCATGCGATTAACAATTTATATGCAAACAAAATGCAGGGTTTTAAGTGCATTACACTATAAATCAATGAAACTTTAATTGGAAATATGAAATGTGTGAATGAAGATGGATGCTAAAAATATTCTAATGCCTATGATGCAGATTAAACATGCTTGTTTTAACAGATATTTAATGATGTTATTTTTAATATTAAATCTATAAAAACATAAAAAATACGTAAAATAGAGGGGTTATGGTTTTTAGGCAGGCTTACAGATAAGCCTACGCATTTTCCTTCCTCTTCGTGAAACACCCCTGGGCACTTTTGAAATGCATCACGATGCCTTATAAACTCTGGGGGACAACCTCCGAGTGTCGCAAGGCATCTGCGTAACTTTTGCAACTTCTACAATTCTTCAGAAACCCTGATTCTATGAAATTCATGTGATCCATTTTTTTGAAAACCTGCAAAACGAAGACAAAAAACCACAAGTTAGTAACAAGATAATTTAAAATGTAGAACCCTTTGTGGGTCCCACTGTGATCACCATTTGTGAATATGAAAATGAAACACCAATATAATAGATAATGAAATCAATACACAATATGTTGCACAAAAGAGAGAATATTTTATTGATATAAAAGGGAGGAGCCTTAAATCTCCAATGTTACAACATAATATGATATTGATACAAATGTTACAATTATTACAAATCTAGGGTTCTTCAAAACCCTAGGTCAATAAATGGTGGTGTCTTCAAACTCATATTTGATCCCAACAGAGTGAGTGGGATTTTTGGTATCCTATGCAGGACCACTCCAACTTCAATAGATTCCAATGATATGATTCCTTTACCTATAAACAATAGGCAACATACAAATATTTAGTAATACTTGTGAGGGATCCACTGCATGATACCCTCTAAAAATATGATTACTAACCCTAAATGCTATAGAATAATATTGAAAATAATAATACAAGAATGAAATAATTGCAGATGAACTTTTACCTTGTTTATGTTGACTTGTTGCTTCTATCTTCATTGTGGTTGTAGATGATGATTATGCAAATGTGCCCTAATGGCACCCAAGGGCTATAGGGCTATAAATCAGGGGCGATAAATGCCTGTGGGCACTCGGTGATGATGGGGAGCATCCAAAGATGCTCAGGAAGCTCTGATGGGTGCTCGTGGAACTCTAAAGGGTGCTTGATAATGGTTTGAAGTGCTCAGAGGCACTCACGAGGCTCTGGTGGGCATTCAGGGTGTGGAGAAAAAGACATAGCAAATCTATTTTATGAGGTGGACGATGATGGATGAAGAGGATGTGATGGGGTGACAATAAGCAAAAATAATGGCGAGGGGAAACTTGGACTTAAAAAGGCTTAAAAAAGGGGTTGAGTCATCAAAATGACTCCTCTTTATAATATTCCCTTAGACATGTTAGGGTTTTAACAACACGAGATGTGTGGTCAAGATTAAAAAATGAGGAAGGATGGAGATTAAAGCAAGGCAAGTGGCATGGATTAAGGCGAATGAAAGGCCAGGATTAAATCATGATGGATGGATGGGATTAATTCATACATATATATACATTTGTTAAATATATATAAAAATAATATATAAAATATTATTATTTAAATATATATTAAAAAATATATAAATATATATAAATAATGGGTAAATGTGGTGAGAAACTATGGATGGATGACAAGTGGCTAGATTTTGGTGTCTATAATAAATAATTTAATATATATATACATATACATATATATATATATATATATATATATATATATATATATATATATATATATATATATATATATATATTATGATAATGTGTGCCAAATTTATGTGTGATGTATATATGGCTATTTTGTGTTATAGTAATTTAGTTTTGATAATGTTATTGATGATGAGTTGATTTAGTTTATGTTTGATGTTAAAGGTATTATAGATTATTTTGATGAGTTGTGATGAAAAATAGCTTTGAATTTTGGATGTATAGACAGGATGATGAAGATAGATGTGTGATCGAGATTATAAAAAGATGTGTCCAAGGGGACTTTTGATAATGCCATAAGACATTTGCTATGATATAGATAAATATTGGTCCAAGGGGACTTTAGATAATGTCATTAGGAACTGCTATGATATGAGATATGACATAGATAAAGTTTTGCCCAAGGGGAATTTACATAATACCATGATGCAAAACTATGATACAAATAAGGATTTTCCCATGGGGACTTTAGATAATGTTATGAGGTATTTCTATAGTTCAAGCTATGATACATGGAAATATTTGTTGAGAGGGACTTTAGATAATGTCATAAGGAATTGCTATGATACATGCTACAATACAACTAAATATTTACCCAAGGGGACTTTAGATAATGCTATGAGGCATTGCTATGATACTGCTATGATATAGTTATAAATTGCCCAGAGAAACTTTAGACAATGCTATGAGGAATTGTTATGATAAATGCCATGATAGAATTAAAGATTTTTATAGTGGGACTTTAGACAATGCCATGAGGTATTATTATGATACATGCCATGATATAGTTAAAGATGTGCCCAAAGAGACTTTAGATAATATTGTGAGGTATTGTTGTGATGCAGTTAAAGATTTTTCTAGGGCGACTTTAGATAATATAATGAGGCATTTCTATGCTATTTTTGATGCCCCCAAACAAAATTCAAAGGAGCATTTTATGATTTTTTTGAAAGTTGTAAATAGATTTACCTTGAAACAAGTGTTGGTGATGACTTTTATAGCTATACCAAATGGTAAGAGACTTACCCCTAGATAAATTCCATAGAGGAATTTTGATAATAGATTTTATTTTAAACAAATGTCTAAAGGACTTTTAGTTTGCCTATATATAAATGTTACACAAGACTTCTATTGATGGATTTTCCTTCAAACAAATGTCTAAAGGACTTCTACTTTGCTTATAGACAATATCACATAGGAATTTTGCTAATGGATTTTCGCTTAAACAAATATCTAAAGAACATCTAATTTTCCTATAGATAAATGAAGGATTTCTGTTGATGGATTTACCTTTAACCAAATGTTTAAATAACTTATGCTTTACCTATAAACAAACATCATATAGGACTTTTGATTGTAGACTTGCCTTGTCAATGAATGTTAAAGAGAACATGTAAGATGTTCCAAATGGTGATGAATTGCCTCTAAACGAATGCCATAGAGGTTGTTTTGATATAATTATTGTGACAATGGATTGGGCCCATAACACCCCTCCTTGGTGGAACTCTTTATGAATAATGAGCTATTTATTGATGTGAATAATTAATGGCATAGTTACTTTCTTATGATATGATTTCATTATTTTGGGCATAGGATATGGTATTGTTGATGCAAGAATAAGGACCGGTCTTTGGTCAGAATACATGGGTAAATACCACCTACAATGAGAGATATTTTTGGGAAAATTATGATGATGACTTGTTCATTGGTAGCTCAAGGTAATATGAATAAATGCCCTTTCATGTAGATGCATTGTTTACTTGCTTAATTAATCTGTGTTCACACCTTTGGATCAGGAAGTTGCCTGAGTAATGAGTCTTCTTAAAATATTGGTGATACTCTAGGAATATCTTAAAAGAGCCACCTGCTTAAGGATAAAACAAAGGTGTGCAACCTTATGGATATGAATGTCATAAGCATTGTTTAGCTAATGTGTGTGTGTTTGATATAAAGGGGTATTAGTTAAGTATTAATATGGTGGCATTAATACTTGAATACATTAGTACCAATGCTAATAATCAATATTAGCAATTGGAAAACTAATTAAAGTGAATTATTAATTAGTGTAACTTTAAATTATTGTTTTATACCCTTATGGGAAAAACATATTTTATTTTTAATTATTAAGCTAAGAGCTTATCTTTATGGAACCACTCTCAATTCATGGTTTGAGCATTTCAAAAGCTGAAATGTTTAAGAAAAATGTTATACAACTAGCTCGAGGAAGCTCCAAAGAAGAGGATGGAGCTTCTTTGATAACAACCAAAGCGATTGTTATATAGAATAATATAAGGCAAGTCTTGGGTTACAGAAGAAGGAGGGAGATAAAAAGGTGATTATGAAGGATGTGAGAGCGAGAGCTAAAGGGCGCATTTGAGGAAGGGAATCTGTAAGCATGGAAGAAGGTATGATTGATGAGGTGGATTGCTTGTGTAATATTTCTTTATGTATTATTTCTCTTTGATTTTTATCTTGGTGCACCTTGAGATGTTTGTGGTTCCCTAGTTTTATCTTGGTGCACCTTGAGATGTGTGTGGTTCCCTGGTTTTGTCTTAGAGTCTCTTAATATTTTTGTTGTTCTCTAGTTTTGAGCACTTTGAGTTACTGGTTATTCTCTTTTGTTGTTTGGATCTCCTTAAAACGTAGTACCCCTCCTTTAGTATTGTCAGACACTCTTTTATTTCTTGGTAAATCATGAAACTTAGCTTAGATTCTTTGAGATCTATTGCTTTCTATACAAATTTGCATGGATGTTAGTCTTTGTGTCACCTATTTACCTTTACCTTTAGCCAACATAACTTGCGAGTAGTATCTTTTGGTTTTGAAGCCAAGCTACCAAATATGTGGTTGGGTCCTTATATACGTAGGCTTGCATCGATGTCAAGTGGTTTAGTGTGATCTTCCAACATTCCCAAGCCTTATGGGTGCTTGTATGGCAGTTTAGGAGTGCGTGTTGTTAGCTTTGGGTGGGTGTGAAACCTTGGGCCTTGTGCGTTCTCTATATTGACCCTCATGTCTCCCATCCTTGTGGTAGGTCTAAAGAGTGTAGTGGACCTTTCATTTTTTAATGCTTTTCTTCTTGTGAACGTTGATATTTTAGTTGAAAATCTAAAAAATAATTGTACCTTTATGTTGTGAAAGATAATTGTATTTTTTATATAGCAAAAGATAATTGTATCTTTATATGGTGAAATATAATTGTATCTTTATGTCATGAAATATAATTGCACTTGTAGACATAGAAAATTGACCCACTAAGGTGAGTAATTTTCCCTAGATCCCTTGTTTTCTCCTTGGAAAATTAGGGTCATATTTGAGCCAAAATTTCACCTACCAAATTTTATCTATTATTCCTAAATACTATACCATTGGATCAGGCTCAAAAAGATATTTCCAACCATATATTATATGACCCATTTTGACTTTGTTTGACCCTCCAAAATGAATCAAAATGGCATGGGGGTCTAGCTGGTGCGAGTTCGTGGTCTATTTTTATGGAGCACAATTTTGCATTTTAGGGTTTTCTCTTAAGAAAACCCTAATTTTCAAAGTTGATATTTTTAGGGTCGGTTGTGCTTAGTTTTTCTTGCCCATTATTATTTAAAATCCACTATATAAGGAGGGTTTTAAATCTTATTTTTTCCCCAATACATTAATCAAATAAGTTTTCTCACCAAGCAAGTTCATAAAAAAATATTTTATTAAAGTTCTATGTTCATGAGGTCTTCTTCTTCTTCTCTCGCAAGTAATCTAACTCGCAAGTGTGAAGTGTGATCTATTGAAGCTTTGTTTTTTTTTGCATTGGATTGTTGATTGTTGTTGCTCACTTTGGTGGATTTGTGTTGAAGCCCTAAGGAGAGATCAACTATTCGAGAGGTCTCAACCCTTATGCTTGCTTCCTCACTCTTTTTCGGGTGATTTTTCTCTTATGTATGCATATTTCTATTTTTTGTATCATGCATTAGTTATTTTGCAATAATTTGAGATTTTTTTCTTGCTTCTACGAAATCACGCTTGGGCCTCTACGGGGTGCGATTTCATTGGTACGATATTGCGGTCGCCTATTACGGGATGCGATTTTGCCCATACTATTTATGGGGGAAAAATATTGTTCCAAAATTCATATTTGTATTCTAGATTGTATATAGAGCATAGTGCCACATTCTATTATGTATTTTGTCATATTATTTTGTTGTACTTTCATATGTTTGATTTCTTCCAAAGGTCAATTTTTGCTTCTATTTATCAAAGGTCAGCTGAAAGGACCTAGGGGGCTTGACTACTGCACCTCCAAGCACTATTGTACAATGACCTAAGCAGGCCCCCTAATGCTAATTATATTTTTCAAGTGTTTATCAAGTTATCTTGTAGGAATAGGATTTGTTGATAGTGTTGGACAAAGGATAAAAGCAAGGATCAATCACCAGATAATCTAAGTATTTTTATTAGTCTTTAGGTTGTTTGTGGAGTGCTTTTAATTTTTTTATAAAATACTAGATCTAATATTATAAAAATATTTTTTAAATTTAGTTATAGGAATTTAAAGATAAACATTATATAGTGTGCACTTAGGATTAATTATGTTTGTGCATTTATTATTGAGCCCTTGCTTAAAGGTTATCTATTTAAAGCTCTAAGGTTAGAAAAGCATTCAAATAAAGAATCATTCTAGGGTTAGCTCTTGTATTCCTACATTTGTATTTCTGCATAGATCTAAAAAGTCCAAATCTAGGTGATTGTCTTGAATCTCATACATCAAATACTATTGAAAACCAGAGGAGTTGGAATGAGTCCTTAAACCATTCCTAGTGAAACATTCCCCCTAGCACCGAGTGTAGAGAACAACATACTCCCATGGTTCACCCCAAAGGCTTATCTCTTGTGGATCTAGATTTTGGGAATTGTACACAATAGGGTAGTTTCCCCCCTTTATAGTACTATTGTGGCTGATCCACAACGTACCCCAAAATTGGGGACCCACATTTTTTGCATGTATTCCAAAAATACTGAAGTGGCCCATAGGCTAAAGTTCAAAGAAAAAAAAAAAGCAAAACACCACAAAAAGAAAAAGTGTCGCGATATCGCGACATGTTGCGCCATCGCGGCCCAAAAAGAAAAAGTGTCGCGATATCGCGACATGTTGCTCCATCGTGGCCAAAAATGAAAAAGGGTCACGATATCGCGACATGTTGCTCCATCACGGAAAAAAAATGAAAAGGTGTCACGATATCGCGACATGTTGCTCCATTGCGACAAAAAAATGAAAAAGTGTCACGATATCACGACATGTTGCTCCATCGCGGCCAAAAATGAAAAGGTGTCACGATATCGCGACATGTTGCTCCATCGAGGCCAAAAATGGAAAGGTGTCGCGATATCGCGACATGTTGCTCCATCGTGGCCAAAAATGAAAAAGTGTCGCGATATTGAGACATGTTGCACTGTCACGGCCAAAGACAAAAAGTGTCACGATATTGTGACATGTTGCATTTTCATGGCCCAAAGCAAAGGAAAAGAGAAGAAAGAAAAGTGTCGCGATATCGCGACATGTTGCATTTTCGCAATTCAAAATGGGCAGACAAGTAGAGAAAGAAAAAGTGTCGCGATATCGCAACATGTTGCATTTTCACGATTCAAAATGGGCAAACAAGCAGAGAAAGAAAAAGTGTCGCAATATCACGACATGTTGCATTTTCACGATTCAAAATGGGAAAACAAGCAGAGAAAGAAAAAGTGTCGCGATATCGTGACATGTTGCATTTTCGCGATTCAAAATGGGCAGACAAGTAGAGAAAGAAAAAGTGTCGCGATATCGCGACACTTTTTCTTTCTCGTGATTCAAAATGGGCAGACAAGCAGAGAAAGAAAAAGTGTCACGATATCACGACATGTTCCATTTTTGTGATTCAAAGCAACAAAAGACGGAAGGGGCCAAAAGTGTCACGATATCGCGACATGTTCCATTTTCATGATTCAAAGCAACAAAGGAGAGCAAGGAGGCAAAAGTGTCACGATATCGTGACATGTTCCATTTTCACCAAGGTAACAGACCTGCATAGTGACGCGGATATAATGAAAAAATCTAGTAAATAAGGCAAAGTGTTACATAAGAAATCTTTAATGATTGAAAATCATTTAAGATGGTCGTTACACACGAAGGGAAACAGATGCAAGCTTATGTGGAGAAATCGCAACGAAGGGCCACAAAATGGAAAGCAAAGCACACACATACAGGGAAGGTGAAATGAACAGTCAGGGAAGGTGAAACGAACAACCATCGGCAAATGAAACGAACCATCAGGGAAGGAAACAAGGTTTTCAAAAGTTTAAATACACCATTCAACAAGGCTAGAGGTGGTGGAAAACTGCTGCAAGTAGCATTGCAGGTTTGAAGGCGATAAGGCCATTCTGGACCTAGTTGGGCTATTTTTCTTCCGTAGACTGGTTTTTCTTCTTCATGGACATGGGTTGGAAATTATGGCGAGTAGAGTTGCAGACTTGAAGGCGATGATGCCATTATGGACCTGTTTGAGTCGTTTTTCTTCTGTGGACTAGTTCGGGAAAACCAGAAATTCTTCTATTGTAAAATAACACATTTTTAATGCAGAAGTGTTTAGAAATTTGCATCTTGTGGGCAAGAAAGAAGGAGATTTTCTTTGCATGCTATGGATTTAATGTTTATTCTTTCATCTTTTTAGATTTCAAATTTATAGATAATGTTGATGCCATTTCTTTGGGTTACATTAGGCGAATATTTGAAATCTAAATTTTATTTCGTACCCTAGGAACCAACACTTAGCTTATGTGAATTGTGCCTGTTTGTAGGTCCAATAGGTTAGGTTGCATGCACGGAGACATCACATCTTCGATTTTGTCATAATAGGATAACATAATATTGAATGCATTTTATTTTTAGTTTTTGCATTTCATTTTCTGCATTTTATATTTTTCCAGAAGCTTTAACTTTTCAAGGCATTAAAATAAACATCTAAACAATATCAAAATACAAAAAACAATGAACAATCACTAAAGTTTCATTGTGAAATAAATCAACATTGCCCCTTATTTACAGTTACTTGCAATCACTAAGGTGTTCCAAGCATTTAAATTGAATATCTTTATTTGGGATTATTAATACACACATGTAAATGCTAATACAGCGGAGACCTTGGAGAAGTTGTTTGTCTAACTTCTTTGCAAGAGGGGATTTGGAACCCAAATCCTAAAGGAGAGTGTACTTTCACAATTGGGTGAAAATACCACTCAACAGATTGGCGCTAGAAGGAGGGCCTGAATTGTTTTATTTCAGAGTGATTTAAATGCTATAGGGATTTAAATTTTGAATATTTCATGCCCTATTGGTTATTATCTTTAGCCCTCTTTTAATAATACAACCGTGTAGTGTTAAAATGAGGACACGAATTGCTATGCATTGTTCTAATGCTTTTTGATTGTTCATAAAGGAATAATGTGTTTTGATTTGATGTTAAAAAAAAAAAAAAATTCTTGACTAACGAGGTTGTCTCCATGCAATTACTTTCATTCGATTTTAATGGATACACCTCTTGGTTGATGCTAACATGATTATTCATATGTTACATGTTTGATATTTGCTAGTCATTTCATGCTTATTTGTAAGGAATTATTTTGTCTAAAAGGTATCTGTTGTCGGCATTATGCTCTTCACCTGCGCGTAATGCGATCTTGTGAATCATAAAGCCTACAACACTAGGAGTATGCTCTTCACTTGCGCATAGGCAATATGGTGAATCGGAAACTTACATTTTTAGAATACTGCTTTGTCAGGGTTCCTTCTTTTGTTCATGACTAACAAATTGGTTTTGAAGTTATTCTTTGAATTCCATTAATTGCAAATTTTTTGTGTGTCGTAGGTCTTCTTCGAGGTATTTTCCATGGCTCTTGTAGGGTTATCATCATTTATTTTGAATCAAATGGCCCAACCTCCACCACCTCCTTGGTACGGAGCCAATAAAATTCCTTTGAATATTGCAGGGGATATTCACGAGATCCCTAGGAATATAGAGAGATTTTTGACCAAATACAAATCGGATGGCCCAAGGACCGCAGAAGAACATATTCAGGCCTATAGGGATGTTTTGATAAGATTACATGTTCAACATGAAGATGTGGCTTGTAGACTCTTCCCCATGAGCCTAGACCAAGTGGCTTATGAATGGTACATTTTCTTACCTACTGGTTCCATTACATCATGGACGCAAATGGAGAATGCTTTTGTCAACCAATTCAGGTCACCATTAGATCCCACAATCATCTATAATCAGTTCATTACATGCAAAAGATGCCAGGGTGAGCCAATCCAAAATTTTAATCAGAGATTTCAGAAGTGCTATAATAGAGCAATTTGGCATTTTGCCATTGATCCCACAGTAGCTTTGCAAATATATTTTGGGGCATTGCATCCTATGACGGCAATGTTTGCAAGGCAAAATCCTCAAGTTACCACTCTTGCTCTAGCCTACAATGAAGCTATGACCATTGAACAACAAATGACACCATAGAGTTATGGGTTTTCCCAGATGTCTATGGTAGGATAGTATGGTCCATATGGGCAAGCTTCTATGATGAATCAGATCATGGCATCACAAATATCAGGCATAAATGCGTTGCCTTATCAACAACCATATTCATCAATACCCGCTTACGCACCTAATCCAATTTCGAGTCAAAGTATGAATCCCTACGCAAATCAAGTGGCTCAAAATCCAACTCAAGTGTTAAGTCAAGATCTCACCAATTACGCAAAGCCTATTGGAACTAGCAATAACATAACTCAACCAAAAGAGATTTATTCAGAGGTTGAAGAGCTTAAAAATATGGTTCACAAATTGAGTAATGATTTGGTTCAAAAACAGAAGTATGAATCCCATGCCCCTCACCCAAATCAAAATTTCAACGATAGAGGGAGACAATGGAATACGAAGCCAAACAATGGGGGTGTGCCTTCCCCTATTGCTAATTAGATAGATACTTCTGCAGGACCAAGTCACTCTAGTTCCATTCTTAATATTTCTAATTTTGCATGGGAAAACAGGTGTAGATTGCATGATACAAGGGAGCATAATGAAAGGAATTGTCCCGAAATTGCTATGTATACCCATTGTCTCCAAGCTCAAGTGGATGATTTGGAACTTGTGCCAAATAAGGGTCCATACCAACATCAACAAAGAGTGAACAACATTTTGGTGAGAGAAACTCTATATCGTCAAGAGAGTGAGCATGAGGAAGTTGAAGATGAATGGGGTGAGAAACATGTTGATGAATCAGAAGATGAAGAAGTACTTGAGCGTCATCACTTGTTCTTGGAAGATGACTACTATGATTCATGGAAGAAGTGGGAAGACTACACTCACTCCAAAACTGCTAATGAAACTTGTGTGCCAATTGATATACAGGACAACATAATCGCCTACTCGAAGGAAGATATTACAACTCCTGTGCAATTTGAGGATGTTTTGGAAGAGATACCAGGGATAGTGAACAAAGAATTGGAATTAAATGACAAAGTGGTTGATCTATTGGGAGCAACGAAAGTGATTGATCATGAAGATGAGTTACTTGACATACACTTCAACCAAGAATATTTGAGAGTTGAAAAGGATGGGCAAGTTTTTAATTGGGTGCCCAATTTTGGTATGTTTGATGAACAAGTAATCAATGAAGAGTATGAAGACCAAGAGGTAAAAGAGGAAATTGCAAATCCTCACCAAGTTTTCATAAATGAAAGTGTGAAAAAGGTAAAATCTAAACCTTTATGTCCAAACATCCAAGATTTTGGTGAATATTTGCATAATTCAAATGATATTTATGATGAAATGCCATTGAAGGTGAATGAAGAACAAGGATTAATTTCTAACCACACCTTTTATAACCTTACTTTAATGAACGAAAAGGAGTTTGATGCACTTAAATTGCTAAATCAAATTCATCAACAATTAATTCTTGAATCTAGGATACAAATTCTTAATGATCCCCATTTAGTAAATATCCTAGATGCTTGTAAATTGTTGCACAATTTTGATTGGCCTAAGAACATGGAAAATGAATTAGCTTTGAAATTTTTAGAAATAGGCTCTTGCTTAAAAAATTTCATTTTGAATAAAGAAAGCCTAGTTCTAAATCATGAATGGGATTATGAAATTTTCACCTTAAAGAATAGACAAGAAAGAACTGAAAATCAACCATTGTCTAATCAATCTGGTAATTTGAATCTCACCTATGAGAATACTAATGGAACTAAATCTAATTGGTATGGTGAGAGGGGCAAGTGGAAATTTGTTTCTTTGTTGGGTTTGGTCTTGTTTTTGTTGGATTCCTACAAAACTTGGTATGCGTATCACGTCATATGTATTTTAAAGAATTCTAATCAGGTTTGGGATCCGAGAAAATGATAATCCAAATTTGTTTTGTACATTTGTATATACTTTTGGTTTTCATGTTTCGGTTTTGGATTGAATCTTATTTTGGTTTTAAGTTTTGTGTGTGGTCCTTACGAATGTTGACTAAGACTAGTGTTGTGGCTGATCCACAACGTACCCCAAAATTGGGGACCCACCTTTTTGCATGTGTTCCAAGAAGACCGAAGTGGCCCATAGGCTAAAGTTCAAAGAAAAAAAGCAAAACACCACAAGGAGAAAAAGTGTCACGATATCGCGACATGTTGCTCCATCGCGGCCAAAAATGAAAAAGTGTCGCGATATCGCGACATGTTGCTCCATCGCGGCCAAAAATGAAAAAGTGTCGCGATATCGCGACATGTTGCTCCATCACGGCCAAAAATGAAAAAGTGTCGCGATATCGCGACATGTTGCTCCATCACGGCAAAAAATGAAAAAGTGTCACGATATCGCGACATGTTGCTCCATCACGATAGAAAATGAAAAAGTGTCGCGACATCGCGACATGTTGCTCCATCGCAGCAGAAAATGAAAAAGCGTCGCGACATCGCGACATGTTGCTCCATCACGGCTAAAAATGAAAAAGTGTCGCGATATCGCGACATGTTGCTCCATCGCGGCCAAAAGCAAAGGAAAAGAGGAAAAAGAAAAAGTGTCGCGATATCGCGACATGTTGCATTTTCGCGATTCAAAATGGGCAAACAAGCAGAGAAAGAAAAAGTGTCGCGATATCGCGACATGTTCCATTTTCGTGATTCAAAGCAACAAAAGACGGAAGGGGCCAAAAGTGTCGCGATATCGCGACATGTTCCATTTTCGCGATTCAAAGCAACCAAGGAGAGCAAGGAGGCAAAAGTGTCGCGATATCGCGACATGTTCCATTTTCGCCAAGGTAACGGACCTGCATAGTGACGTGGACATAAGGATAAAATCCAGTGAATAAGGCAAGCGTTACATAAGGAATATTTAATGATTTGAAATCATTTAAGATGGTCGTTACACAAGGAAGGAAATGGACGCAAGCCTATGTGGAGAAAACGCAGCAAAGGGCCACAAAATGGAAACCGAAGCACACGCATGCAGGGAAGGTGAAACGAACAGTCAGGGAAGGTGAAACGAACAACCATCGAAAAATGAAAGCGAACCGTCATGGAAGGAAAAACAATTCTTTCGAAAAGTTTAAATACGCCATTCAAAGAGGCCAGAAGAGGGGAGGGGCAAAACTGTTCAGAGAAGATTGCAGTAATGAAGGCAAGGCCTTAGCACTGGGTTTCTCTGGATACTTTCTTCCACATTGGACTGGTTTTTCTTCTTCATGGACATGGGTTGGAAATCCCGGCGAGCAGAGTTGCAGAGCTGAAGGCGATAATGCCATTCTGGGCCTGTTTGAGTCATTTTTCTTCCATGGACTGGTTTGGGAAAACCAAAAATTTTGCTATTGTAAAATGACACATTTTTAATGCAGAAGTGTTCAGAAATTTGCATCTTGTGGGCAAGAAAGAAGGAGATTTTCTTTGCATGCTATGGATTTAATGTTTATTCTTTCATCTTTTCAGATTTCGAATTTATAGATAATGTTGATGCCATTTCTTTGGGTTACATTAGGCGAATATTTGAAATCTGAATTTTATTTTGTACCCTAGGAACCAGCACTTAGCTTATCCGGATTGTGCTTGTTTGCAGGTCCAATAGGTTAGGTTGCATGCACGGAAACCTCACATCTTCGGTTTTGTCGTAATAGGATAGCATCATACTGGAAGCATTTTATTTTCAGTTTTTTGCATCTCATTTTCATTCTTTCTGCATTTTTTTATTTTTATTTATGTTCAGGAGTTTTAACTTTTCAAGGCATTAAAATAGACATTTAAAAAATATTAAAATCTAAAAAAATAATGAACAATCACTAAAATTTCATGCTGAAATAAACCAACATTGCCCCTTGTTTACAGTTACTTGCAATCACTAAGGTGTTCCAAGCATTTAAATTGAATTTCTTTATATGAGATTACTAATACACATATGCAAATGCTAAATACAACGGAGACCTTGGAGAAGTCGTTTGTTTAACTTCTTTGCAAGAGGGGATTTGGAACCCAAATCCTAAAGGAGAGTGTACTTTCACAACTGGGTGAAAATACCACTCAACAGATTGGCGCTAGAAGGAGGGCCCGAACTGGTTTATTTCAGTGTGATTTAAATGCTATAGGGATTTAAATTTTGAATAGTTCATGCCCTATTGATTATTATCTTTAGCCCTCTTTTAACAATACAACCTTGTAGTGTTAAAGGGAGGACATGAATTGCTATGCATTGTTCTAACATTTTTTGATTGTTCATACAGGAATAATCTGTCTTGATTTGATTTAAAAAAAAAAAAAATTCTTGACTAGCGAGGTTGTCTCCACGCAATTACTTTCATTTGATTTTAATGGATACATCTCTTGGTTGATGCTAACATGATTATTCATACGTTACATGTTTGATATTTGCTAGTCATTTCAAGGTTTCTTTCATGCATGACTAACAAATTGGTTTTGAAGTTATTCTTTGAATTCCATTAATTGCAGATTTTTTTGTGTGTCGCAGGTCTTCTTCGAGGTATTTTCCACGGCCCTTGTAGGATTATCATCATCGATTTTAAATCAAATGGCCCAACCTCCACCAGCTCCTTGGTACGGAGCCCATAACATTCCTTTGAATATTGCAGGGGATATTCATGAGATCCCTAGGAATATAGAGAGATTTTTGCCCAAATACAAACCGGATGGCCCAAGGACCGCGAGAAGAACATATTCAGGCCTATAGGGATGTTTTGATAAGATTGCAAGTTCAACATGAAGATGTGGCTTGTAGACTCTTCCCCATGAGCCTAGACCCAGTGGCCTACGAATGGTATATTTGCTTACCTATGGGTTCCATTACGTCATGGACGCAAATGGAGAATGCTTTTGTCAACCAATTCAGGTCACCATTAGATCCCACAATCATCTATAATCAGTTCATTACATGCAAAAGAGGCCAGGGTGAGCCAATCCGAAATTTTAATCAAAGATTTTAGAAGTGCTATAATAGAGCAATTCGACATTTTGCCATTGATCCCACAGTAGCTTTGCAAATATATTTTGGGGCATTGGATCCTATGACGACAATGTTTGCAAGGCGAAATCCTCAAGTTACTACGCTTGCTCTAGCCTACAATGAAGCTATGACCATTGAACAACAAATGACACCACAAAATTATGGGTTTTCCCAGATGCCCATGGTAGGACAATATGGTCCTTATGGTCAAACTCCTATGATGAATCAGATCATGGCACCGCAAATGTCAAGCATAAATGCTTTGCCTTATCAACAACCATATTCATCAACACCCGCTTACGCACCCATTCCAATTCAACCAATCACATCCATTCCTCCCATTCCTCCATTTCTGCAAAATAGTCAACAGACTATGCAAGGAGCTAGTCTGGTTAATTCTCAGGCTATGGTTCCTTTCCCCAATCCAATTTCGATTCAAAGTGTGAATCCCTACGCAAATCCAGTGGCTCAAAATCCAACTCAAATGTTAAGTCAAAATCTCACCAATTACGCAAATCCTATTGGAACTAGCAATAATATAGCTCAACCAAAAGAGATTTATTCAGAGGTTGAAGAACTCAAAAATATGGTTCACAAATTGAGTAATGATTTGGTTCAAAAATAGAAGTATGAATCCCATGCCCCTCACCCAAATCAAAATTTCAACAATAGAGGGAGACAGTGGAATACGAAGCCAAACAATGGGGGTGTACCTTCCGCTATTGCTAATCAGATTGATACTTCTGCAGGACCAAGTCACTCTAGTTCCATTCTTAATATTTCTGATTTTGCATGGGAAAACGGGTGTAGATTGCATGATACAAAGGAGCATAATGAAAGGAATTGTCCCGAAATTGCTATGTATACTCATTGTCTCCAAGCTCAAGTGGATGGTTTGGAACTTGTGCCAAATAAGGGTCCACCCCAACATCAACAAGGAGAAGACAACATTCTGGCGGTGGAAACTTTATATCATCAAGAGAGTGATGACCAAGAGGATCCACACCTTCCAAATTGTGATAAAATTGAATCATGGGTTACAAATTTGGATTATGATAGCTTTACCAATTTGAATTCAAGAAATAACCCACTTTTGGAAATAACTGGACCATCTATGGAAGGTGAAGGCGAATTGGATGAGAAATATGTTGATGAATCAGAAGATGAATTGGATGAGAAATATGTTGATGAATCAGAAGATGAATTGGATGAGAAACATGTTGATGAATCAGAAGATGAAGAAGAAGTGCTTGAGCGTCACGACCTGAACTTGGAAGATGATTACTATGATTCATGGAAGAAATGGGAAGAGTATTATCAATCTGAATCTTCTAACAAACTTATTGCATCAAACAATATGCAGGATAACTCAATTGCTTCCTCGCATGAGGATACTATGAATCCTGTACAATTTGAGAAAGTTTTGGAAGAGGAATTTGAATCTCATCAAATTTTGGAATATGATAAGGATTCTACGACCATGAACCAAGAAAGAGAGTCACTTGCTTTAGATCCCTTTGAAGGAAAAGAAATCGAAAATCTTGATCCACGTACTTGCGCTACGATGATTATGCCATTTCAGAAAGAGAAAATTACAAAACCTGAACCATTTGGGTTTGATATCATTGATGATCCAATTGAAAATCTCACGTTACCCAAGACAACCCAAATGATTGATCACGAAAAGGCGTTAGATAGACAAGACTTATGGTTTGAAAGGGATGGACATATTTTCAATTGGGTACCTAAGTTTGGTGCCTTTGATAAACAGGTCATTGAGAAAGAACAAGTGCTACGTGATGATGAAGGTCATGAGAGGGAAAAAGAATTTTCAAATCCTCTTCAGGTAAGGTCAAATGAAAGCATGCCAAAGGTAAAATCTCATATTTTTGGTTTCACCATGCAGAATTCGAATGGAGGTTTGCCTAATGAATGGTTTGATTCAAATATCATTAATGTTATGGCTTTATTGAAGGAAAACGAAAGCTTATTTCTACACCGTGAATCAAAGTGCGGAATGAACATCTTAAAGAATAGACATAAAGGAATTGAATATCAATCATTGTCTAATCAATTTGAAAATTTGAAACTCCACCATAGGATTATTAATGAAACTAAATCAAATTGGTATGGTGAGAGGGGCAAGTGGATATTTGTTTCTTTGTTTGGGTTGATCTTGTTTTTGTTGGATTCCTGCAAAGCTGGATATGCGTATCACGTCATATATCTTTTAAAGAATTCTAATCAGGTTTGGGATCCGGGGAAAGGATAATCCAAATTTGTTTTGTTTTTGTACATTTGTATATACTTTTGGTTTTCGTGTTTTAGTTTTAGATTAGATCTCATTTTGGTTTTAAGTTTGGTGTGTTGGTCCTTTGGACATTTTTGGTTTGTTAAGTTAGATCCTTATGAATGTTGACTAAGACTAGGAGAATATGAAACATCGGAATTGTATTGCAGAAAGCTCCACGAATTTCGCAAACGCATTAAAGAGTATCGTTTGGAACTTGTGATGCATGAAGTTGTCAGTTTTATAAATTATGGCAAAGTAGGTGGTATACTCCATCCACATTTCAAAAGGAGCACTGCATTCATATCTCATGTACATTCCGCATTGCATATACATTCCATCTCAGTTGCATCTTCATTTCATGTACAATCATTGAGAAGGTGTCGAATCCTCTTAGGATTATTACATAACATATATTAAAAGGATCCTAAGGTTGGGAACCGATGCCCGAACTATCTTGAGCCAAGCACGTTCTATGCATATTAAAGAGAATCTTGAGCAAAATGGTCAAAACCATACTTGGAAGAAAAGGTGAGGCGAAAGGAGTATTTCGTGTCTGTCCTATTATGCAACATAATCCTTAAAACAGTGGTTTTCACCACTCCCATAGTGCTTAAAGCCTAAAATTAGAGTAGTAAGGATAGGGTTAAATCCTCATCGAACTTAGGTTGAGGATCCAACTCCCCAAAGCTCTGATTTGACCTTCATGGAGTAGTAAGGATAGGGTCTAATTCTCATCTCGCTTAGGTTGAGAATCCGATTCCCCAAAGCTCTGATTTGACCTTCATGGAGTAGTAAGGATAGGGTCTAATTCTCATCTCGCTTAGGTTGAGAATTCGATTCCCCAAAGCTTCCATTTTGCCCACTCAAGAACTTGAAATTCAAAAGAAAATATTTTTCATTTCTTTATTAATACTGGACTGGAAGGATCGTACTACATGTCCCTTGCAAGGATGGGTAGTCATCACCAAGGTCCAAGAAATCACAGTAAAGTCAAATCCTGGATTATGGGGTTAATCTCCATCGGGGCTATAGACGCCTGGCTGGCAGTGGAGTATGCTCATGCGTGGCAACATGTCTTGTCTAAAAGCAAGACCACCGACTGCTCAAACGGACAGGCTAGCCAGACAGTTTCATCCATAATAGGTTAAATCATTTTGTTCAAGATGAGATAATGAACTCCGGATCAGAGTAGTAAGGATAGGGTTAAATTCCCATCTCGCTTAGGTTGGGAATCCGATTCCCCAAAGCTCTGATTTCACTTACACTCGCACATGGGTTCAAGATGGTAGTGACACATAACCAACTTTGGGATCTAATAAATTAATTCAATATACATATATTTGGTCCTAAGAGGGTTTGAAAGTTTTAATATGTTTGTTCATGATACTAGAAGGTCTGAGCCTTTGCAAAGCAGGTTGCTATATCTCTAGCATCTTCATCATACATCAAATCCTGCACAAATCATTCATAGCCTTGCATACGAATCATAAGTGAAACTGACAATGGAATGTGATCAATTTCAAACGATAGGGAATGAAGCACATTGCACACACCAAGCTGATGCTTAATAATTCTAATGTTTCATGTATTTCTCGTCTAGTTTCATTCTTGGGATATTTGCTAACGCTTGTATTTGAGTCTATGTGTTTTCAGGTTGAGTTCTCACCAAAATGCTCAGGAGCATTTCCCAACAGAGTCGCCATTTGTTGTGGCTGATCCACAACGTACCCCAAAATTGGGGACCCACCTTTTTGCATGTGTTCCAAGAAGACCGAAGTGGCCCATAGGCTAAAGTTCAAAGAAAAAAAAGCAAAACACCACAAGGAGAAAAAAGTGTCACGATATCGCGACATGTTGCTCCATCGCGGCCAAAAATGAAAAAGTGTCGCGATATCGCGACATGTTGCTCCATCACGACCAAAAATGAAAAAGTGTCGCGATATCATGACATGTTGCTCCATCACGACCAAAAATGAAAAAGTGTCGCGATATCGCGACATGTTGCTCCATCGTGGCAAAAATGAAAAAGTGTCGCGATATCGCGACATGTTCTCACAGAAAATGAAAAAGTGTCGCGATATCGCGACATGTTGCTCCATCGCGGCTAAAAATGAAAAAGTGTCACGATATCGTGACATGTTGCTCCATTACGGCCAAAAGCAAAGGAAAAGAGCAGAAAGAAAAAGTGTCGCGATATCGCGACATGTTGCATTTTCGCGATTCAAAATGGGCAGACAAGCAGAGAAAGAAAAAGTGTCGCGATATCGCGACATGTTCCATTTTCACGATTCAAAGCAACAAAAGATAGAAGGGGCCAAAAGTGTCGCGATATCGTGACATGTTCCATTTTCGCGATTCAAAGAAACCAAGGAGAGCAAGGAGGAAAAAGTGTCGCGATATCGTGACATGTTCCATTTTTGCCAAGGTAACGGACCTGCATAGTGACGCGGACATAAGGACAAAATCCAGTGAATAAGACAAAGCGTTACATAAGGAATATTTAATGATTTGAAATCATTTAAGATGGTCGTTACACAGGGAAGGAAATGGACGCAAGCCTATGTGGAGAAAATCGCAGCAAAGGGCCACAAAATGGAAAGCAAAGCACACGCATGCAGGGAAGGTGAAACGAACAGTCAGGGAAGGTGAAACGAACAGCCATCGGAAAACGAAAGCGAACCGTCATGGAAGGAGAAACAATTCTTTCGGAAAGTTTAAATACACCATTCAAAGAGGCCAGAAGAGGGGGGCGAAACTGTTCAGAGAAGATTGCAGTAATGAAGGCAAGGCCTTAGCACTGGGTTTCTCTGGATACTTTCTTCCACATTGGACTGGTTTTTCTTCTTCATGGACATGGGTTGGAAATCCCGACGAGCAGAGTTGCAGAGCTGAAGGCGATAATGCCATTCTGGGCTTGTTTGAGTCGTTTTTCTTCCATGGACTGGTTCGGGAAAACCAAAAATTTTGCTATTGTAAAATGACACATTTTTAATGCAGAAGTGTTCAGAAATTTGCATCTTGTGGGCAAGAAAGAAGGAGATTTTCTTTGCATGCTATGGATTTAATGTTTATTCTTTCATCTTTTCAGATTTCGAATTTATAGATAATGTTGATGCCATTTCTTTGGGTTACATTAGGCGAATATTTGAAATCTGAATTTTATTTTGTACCCTAGGAACCAGCACTTGGCTTATCCAGATTGTGCTTGTTTGTAGGTCCAATAGGTTAGGTTGCATGCACGGAAACCTCACATCTTCGGTTTTGTCGTAATAGGATAGCATCATTTTGGAAGCATTTTATTTTCAGTTTTTTGCATCTCATTTTCATTCTTTCTGCATTTTTTTATTTTTATTTATGTTCAAGAGTTTTAACTTTTCAAGGCATTAAAATAGACATTTAAAAAATATTAAAATCTAAAAAAATAATGAACAATCACTAAAATTTCATGCTGAAATAAACCAACATTGCCCCTTGTTTACAGTTACTTGCAATCACTAAGGTGTTCCAAGCATTTAAATTGAATTTCTTTATATGAGATTACTAATACACATATGCAAATGCTAAATACAGTGGAGACCTTGGAGAAGTCGTTTGTTTAACTTCTTTGCAAGAGGGGATTTGGAACCCAAATCCTAAAGGAGAGTGTACTTTCACAACTGGGTGAAAATACCACTCAACAACTAGGAGAATATGAAACATCAAAATTGTATTGCAGAAAGCTCCACGAATATCGCAAACACATTAAGGAATATCATTTGGAACTTGTGATGCATGAAATTGTCAGTTTTATAAATTATGGCAAAGTAGGTGGTATACTTCATCCGCATTTCAAAAGGAACAATGCATTCATATCTCATGTACATTCCGCATTGCATATACATTCCATCTCAGTTGCATCTTCATTTCATGGGCAATCATTGAAAAGGTGTCGAATTCTCTTAGGGTTATTACATAACGTATATTAAAAGGATCCTAAGGTTGGGAACTGATGCCTGAAATATCTTGAACCAAGCACATTCTACACATATTAAAGAGAATCTTGAGTAAAATGGTCAAAACCGTACTTGGAAGAAAAGGTGAGGCGAAAGGAGTATTTCGTGTCTGTCTTATCATGCAACATAATAATTAAAACAGTTGTTTTGACCACTCCCATAAGTTCTTAAAGCCTAAAATCAGATTAGTAAGGATAGGGTTAAATCCTCATCGAACTTAGGTTGAGGATCCAACTCCCCAAAGCTCTGATTTGACCTTCATGGAGTAGTAAGGATAGGATCTAATTCTCATCTCACTTAGGTTGAGAATTCGATTCCCCAAAGCTTCTATTTTGTCCACTCAAGAACTTGAAATTCAAAAGAAAATATTTTTTATTTCTTTATTCATATTGGATTGGAAGGATCGTACTGCATCTCCCTTGTAAGGATGGGTAGTCATCCCCAAGGTCCAAGAAATCAAAGTAAAGCCAAACCATGGATTATGGGGTTAATCTCCACCGGGGCTAT
The DNA here is from genome assembly GCA_028583015.1 of Wollemia nobilis. Lineage (NCBI taxonomy): Eukaryota > Viridiplantae > Streptophyta > Pinopsida > Araucariales > Araucariaceae > Wollemia > Wollemia nobilis. The sequence continues at coordinate 655,761 of JAQPPZ010017175.1, read as the reverse complement.
AGACACCTGGCTAGCAGTGGAGTATGCTCATGCGTGGCAACATGTCTTGTCTAAAAGCAAGACCACTGACTGCTCAAACCGACAGTCTAGCCTGACAGTTTCATCCATAACAGGTTAAATAATTTTTTTCAAGATGAGGTAATGAACTCCAGATCATATTAGTAAGGATAGGGTTAAATTACCATCTCGCTAAGGTTGGGAATCTGATTCCCCAAAGCTCTAATTTCACTTACACCTGCACATGGGTTCAAGATGGTAGTGACACATAACCAACTTTGGGATCTAGTAAATTAATTTAGTATACATATTTTTGGTCCTAAGAGGGTTTGACAGTTCTAATATGTGTGTTCATGATGCTATAAGGTCTGAGCCTTTGCAAAGCAGGTTGTTATATCTCTAACATACTTGTCATATGTCAAATCCTACACAAATCATTCATAGCCTTGCATACGAATCATAAGTGAAGCTGACAATTGAAAGATGAATGAATTTCAAACGATAGGGAATGAAGCACATTGCACACACCGAGTTGATGCTTAATAATTCTAATGTTTCATGTATTTCTCATCTAGTTTCATTCTTGGGATATTTGCTAATGCTTGTATTTGAGTCTGTGTGTTTTCAGGTTGAGTTCTCACCGAAATGCTCAGGAGCATTTCCCAGTAGAGTCACCATTTGTTGTGGTTGATCCACAACGTACCCCAAAATTTGGGACCCACATTTTTTGCATGTGTTCCAAGAATACTGAAGTGGCCCATAGGCTAAAGTTCAAAGAAAAAAAAAGCAAAACACCACAAAAAGAAAAAGTGTCACGATATCGCGACATGTTGCACCATCGCGGCCCAAAAAGAAAAAGTGTCACGATATCACGACATGTTGCTCCATCGTGGCCAAAAATGAAAAAGTGTCATGATATCATGACATTTTGCTCCATCACGGAAAAAAAATGAAAAGGTGTCGCGATATCGTGACATTTTGCTCCATTGCGGCCAAAAATGAAAAAGTGTCGCGATATCGCAACATGTTGCTCCATCGCGGCAAAAAAATGAAAAGGTGTCACGATATTGTGACATGTTGCTCCATCATGGCCAAAAATGAAAAGGTGTCACGATATCGTGACATGTTGCTCCATCGAGGCCAAAAATGAAAAAGTGTTGCGATATCACGACATGTTGCACTGTCGCGGCCAAAGACAAAAAGTGTCACGATATCGTGACATGTTGCATTTTCGTGGCCCAAAGCAAAGGAAAAGAGAAGAAAGAAAAGTGTCACGATATCGCGACATGTTGCATTTTCACGATTCAAAATGGGCAGACAAGCAGAGAAAGAAAAAGTGTCACGATATCGTGACATGTTGCATTTTCGTGATTCAAAATGGGCAAACAAGCAAGGAAAGAAAAAGTGTCGCGATATCATGACATGTTGCATTTTTGTGATTCAAAATGGGCAAACAAGTAGAGAAAGAAAAAGTGTCATGATATCGCGACATGTTGCATTTTCGCAATTCAAAATGGGCAGACAAGCAGAGAAAGAAAAAGTGTCACGATATCGCGACATGTTGCATTTTCGCGATTCAAAATGGGCAGACAAGCAGAGAAAGAAAAAGTGTCGTGATATTGCAACATGTTCCATTTTTGCGATTCAAAGCAACAAAAGACGGAAGGGGCCAAAAGTGTCGCGATATCGCGACATGTTCCATTTTTGCGATTCAAAGCAACAAAGGAGAGCAAGGAGGCAAAAGTGTCGCGATATCATGACATGTTCCATTTTTGCCAAGGTAACGGACCTGCATAGTGACACGGATATAAGGACAAAATCTAGTAAATAAGACAAAGTGTTACATAAGAAATATTTAATGATTGGAAATCATTTAAGATGGTCGTTACACATGGAGGGAAACAGACGCAAGCCTATGTGGAGAAATCGTAGCGAAGGGCCACAAAATGGAAAGCAAAGCACACGCATACAGGGAAGGTGAAATGAACAGTCAGGGAAGGTAAAACGAACAGCCATCGACAAATGAAACAAACCGTCAGGGAAGGAAACAAGGTTTTCATAAGTTTAAATATGCCATTCAACGAGGCCAAAGGTGGTGGAAAACTATTGCAAGTAGCATTGCAGGTTTGAAGGCGATAAGGCCATTCTGGACCTAGTTGGGATGTTTTTCTTTCGTAGAATGGTTTTTCTTCTTCATGGACATGGGTTGGAAATTGCAGCGAGTAGAGTTGTAGAATTGAAGGCGATGATGCCATTTAGGACCTGTTTGAGTCATTTTTCTTCCATGGACTGGTTTGAGAAAACTAGAAATTTTGCTATTGTAAAATGACACATTTTTAATGCAGAAGTGTTCAGAAATTTGCATCTTATGGGCAAGAAAGGAGATTTTCTTTGCATGCTATGGATTTAATGTTTATTCTTTCATATTTTTAGATTTCAAATTTATAGATAATGTTGATGCATTTCTTTGGGTTACATTATGCGAATATTTGAAATCTGAATTTTATTTCGTACCCTAGGAACCAACACTTAGCTTATCTGGATTGTGCTTGTTTGTAGGTCCAATAGGTTAGGTTGCATGCACGGAGACCTAACATCTTCGATTTTGTCATAATAGGATAGCATCATACTAAATGCATTTTATTTTCAGTTTTTGCATTTCATTTTTTTATTTTCTGCATTTTATATTTTTCCAGAAGCTTTAACTTTTCAAGGCATTAAAATAAACATCTAAACAATATCAAAATCCAAAAAACAATGAACAATCACTAAAGTTTCATGGTGAAATAAATCAACATTGCCCCTTGTTTACAGTTACTTGCAATCACTAAGGTGTTCCAAGCATTTAAATTGAATATCTTTATTTGGGATTATTAATACACACATGTAAATGCTAATACAATGAAGACCTTGGAGAAGTTGTTTGTCTAACTTCTTTGCAAGAGGGGATTTGGAACCCAAATCCTAAAGGAGAGTGTACTTTCACAATTGGGTGAAAATACCACTCAACAAGTACCTTTATATTGTGAAAGGGTAAATGTATCTTTATTATAGTGGTTTTAATAAAGTACACTAATGTAATGTTTCCCAAGAATATTGTGAGTTAGGGCATCATTATAAAGAGAAGTATGAGATTCTCTTGGTTAGGTTTTGAATGTTTAATTCAATTTTTGAAATGAGAAACTATTTGAGATAGTTAAGGAATCATGGATTCTTGCATGTTGGTTTTGAAATAGAAACTACTATAATGATTTCTGAGACTTTTGTGAGTTAAGGAATCATTATAGAGAGAAGTATGGGATTATCTCCTTGCTTTCTTATCAAGGTTTTATGCATGGTTGTTTGCATAATAGATAATGGTATGATTTTAATTGCATTGCATGAAGAGTTGTTATGATCCCTAAGTAAACCTCATAAGTTATGGGTGGTTTTCCCATAAAAATAGCTTGCAGAGACTTAGTTGGCTAGAGATCCTTGGAAGATATTTTATTTAAGCTCTCAAAAAGTAATAATGATGTAATTAAGCAAAGGCTGTTAGAAATAGGCTATTACATCATTTGGATTATGTAAATGTACCTTTCTTGGTACATACTTAGAACATGAAATCACTTTAGGGTAAATTTATCTACTTACTTCATGCAATGTAATAAATGCACAAGTGTCAAAGTGCAAGCTGTATATATGCAAGGTGTATCTTGCTCATCTAGGTATAGTGTAGGCCAAGGAACCTATTTCCTATATAAAAGGCCATAGACATAGACATAGTGAAAGAGACACACACACATAGATAGAGATAGTGTAGTGTAGACCAAAGTGGCATGATGTAGCAGTGTGATGTATTGTGATGGGATGTAATATGATCAATGCCCATTCTTGAGTTGTAGCTATATTCATGGAGTATTCATTTCCTCCACAACTACTTTTTTAAACATCTCCATCATTTCTATTTATAGTATATTTTTAGTCATCTCATAGATTTACTTTATTTCATATTATTCTGCATCTTGTGATTGCTATCTCCTATTACATACTGTATCAAAATCTAATAGTTGTATTAGAGCCATGGTAGGTCAATAGAGAAACCACCATTATTATCGACCCTAAGTTTTTTGACAACTTGATGCACCATTGGACCTGTCACTATAAAAAATACTCAGAAGAGTCTAGGTGATAGAATTAAGGAGAGCCACAAGTAAGGACTGAAAGAAATCTCATATTCTGGAATACTGAGATTACATATGGCTAGTCTTTCCTAGAGTTTCAAGGAAAAACTTGTGAAGACTAGGACTCAACACTTGATCCACTAGTTTGATGAATCAACTAGTAAAGGTCATCTAAGATATCTGGAGAAACTAATATGAAGGTTCTTTTATTGCAAGGAATTAATACTCAGATGATTGGGACACTTCTTACAACATAAAACTAGGAGATCTCAACTTCATTGCCCGAAGGTCGGAGTACCTTCATAGTGCAAATATTATTTGTTACAAGAGAAGAACGCTATAGAAGAGACATCTAGAGAAGAATTGCAGTGAATTTTGGAGAAAGGAGATCTCCATTGCTAGATTGGAAACTTCACAAGAAGAAAAGACCATAGAAGCCTTGATCCAAAATAAAAGGCCAAAGAAGTCTTGATCCAAATGAAAAGGCCACAAAAGCCTTGATCTAGAGGGAAATTCCACAAAAGCCTTAGTACTAAAGAAAAGGCCACAAAAGCCTTGAAGAAAAGGCCTTAGAAGCCTTGATATTGAAGAAGACTCCAAAAGAGAGTATCTTATTCAAAATTAGATTTTAGTACTAATACTTTGTTGCAGGAATAGGATGATTCAGTTATTTGGGAAAGCTTCCTCCAAAAAGGTTAGGAAGAGTATCTTCTTTAGAATCAATCCAATACTTGAAGCAAAAGAGATTAAGAGAAATATATCATTGATGAAGAAGGACAAGGAGAGTCCTGCTCAAATACAAAGGCAACAAAATTAGATATCCAAGAGATCTCACCACCAACACTTCCATAAGTAGAAGGTTGAAGATAAGGTCTGAAAGAAGACCATAAGAAGCTACAAGGCCTTGGAGAGGTCTCTACGAGCATCTAGTAAAAGGCTTGGAGAGCCTTTCTAAAGAAATCATCAAAGGAGTTCCAAAGAAAACTCATTGGAAAAATTCACTATTGGAGATAGTGAAAGATTTGGGATAATTGTTGCCATTCGACAAGAAGCCTAAGAAGAAGAATTTGGCAAGGAGTGCAAAATCACATATGAAGTCAAGATATTCAAAATATTGAGAAGATGATCCTGTTTGAAGTTAGAAATTTGACAAGAAGCTTTAAGGAATATTCAAATAGAAGAAGCCTACCAAATCCAGGATATTTGGAGAATACCTCTCATAGCAAGAAGGTACCACTTCAAAATCAAATACCTCTTTTAATCTATAGCAAAAGGAGGAGACTACAAGAAGAGAACAAGCCATAAAAATCCTAGGCTTGTGAAAGAGAGTTGGAGACCATATTTTGGTGAAGATGAAGTTGTTCAAGGTAGCCTACAAAGAGCTACAAGATCTTACTCAAGAAAACAACTTGGTGATCTTAGACACCAAGATCTACATCCTCTATAGAAGTGGTGAAAAGGGTTTTTTTTCAGAAAAAAGTAAGCAACTATTGGTGCAAGTAAATTCATTAAGTGGATTACTTATGAGATTTGTTTAAGCACTTTGGTTGGAGTAAAGTTGCAAAAAATAGAGTTGAATTAAGAGTCTTCAAATGTGCAAAAAAAAGGATTCTTTAAGGTACATTTGCACTTTAGGATTTGATTAGATTTTAGAATCTCAAACTATCTATCAACTACCTATAATCTAATTTGGAAGTAAAATTAAGACTAGATCCTATTACCTTGCTTATAAAATTCTAGAATAATTCTTGAAGATTTATTTTAGATTATTCTTGATTAGTTGCAGTAAATAGATTAAGTGCAATATTTTTTAGAGTTATTTGGAGTGATAAGGTGAAATTGTTAGTGCAGTAGATATAAAATATTATTGGATTCATTTTGCACTATTATATTGCTCTCAAATATTATTGTTCTTCATTAGAAGGGCACAAAAATAGAATTTGTCAAAGTGTCTAAAGATACTATTATTGCACTAAGATCTACAACTTTGAAGTGGCCTAAGGAAGCTAAAAAATAAACTCATTCCTCCAAGCATTGCAGAAGAATGTAACCACCATAAGAGCATTAAAGAAGCCTCGAACGAGAATTGGTGAGTCTCCAGTTCAAATCACAAGAAATAGTGCATAAAAATATCCTCTATTATGGTTACATGCTTGGATTCATCTATAAAATATCCAAGCAATCAGGGAAAGATGTCTAATCAAAGAGACAATCTCAAAACCCTATATTGCACTCAATATTTTGCCTCAAAAACCAAAAATTAAGACTTACAAAGAGGAGTGCAAAAGAAAGTGCAACAAGGTCATCTTGTATAAAACTATTTTACATTATATTACACTATTTCTAATTTTTTTATATAGGTGTTGGTATTGCAAGCAACCCAACCTGTCTAGCTAAAAATTTTAAAATTTCCCCACTAATTCCAAATCCTTTTTTGTCTCTAAGGCACTCAAAATATTGTTGGGTGCACGAAATTTCAAAGGGTCCACAAAATTTTAAAAGAGCACACAAAACATCCACGCCCCCTTTTGTCTCGGGCACTCCATTGTTTTGGAGTGCAAAAAATTCATAAAGGGCACGTGACGCCCGTGCGCCCCTTGTTTGGGTTGTGTACTCATTTTCTCTTAGAGTACACAAAGTCCTAATGGGCACTTCACTCACCCTATTTTTGAGTCTGTGCATTCCATTCCTTTAGAGAACACAAGGGTATAAGGGAAACACGAAGCTCATGCACACCCCTTTGAGTTCATATGCTCCATTCCTTTGGAGTGCATGAAGGTTTAAGGGGCACACAAAGCTCACACACCCCTTTTTTTTATCGCACTCTCCATTCATTTAGAATGCAAAAAAGTATAAGGGTGTTGTGCACTCATTTTAAATGGAGTGCACAAAGATATTAGAGGTGCACAAAGTTTGTGCGCCTCCCCCCTAATTTGCACGTCCCTCATTTTTTCATGTGTCCCTCCTCTCCTAGACATTTAAAGTTCTCAAATATGAACATATTTTTTGTACCTCCTCTCAAATTCATGCACCCCAAGATTGTGATGCACACATCACTCAAAGTATGCCATGTGCAAACCAATAAGGAAGAGATAGGTGGATGGTCTATATTTTTAGTGTAGGGATCCGATCGAGTAGATTGAAAAGACCTTCCTCCAACATTGATAAAAAATTTATTTGTGCACCCAAATATCATGGCACGACAAAGTAGAATTTATTAGCCAATAAAAAATTAGAATGCCACATAGTAGCCATTAATGTAGTTATCAAGGGAGAAAGGTGGTGATGTACTCCCAACAACATCAACGAGGGCAATTGAATAGGAGCATGCACAAGCCATAGTGAGCATCAGTCACAAAGTGAATTTGAGCTAGTGATAGAGGAGGAGCTGTAATGCAAGAGAGTATCCGTAGTTTATGATTTCCTAATCCAATGGATTCTATAAGCACTATGTCGAATGAGGTGGCAGATGTCAAAGCATGCATAAAAAAGATGACAGGGGCTTCATCGATAACAAAGAAGACAAGAAGAGCGAAAGAACCAAAGGTGTTGGTTATTCAATCGATTTCAAATAGGGAGATTATGATGGACCAGAAGGTGGGGCTGGAGAACACTACTATTTACAAATTTGATGTGATAGATGAAGACAATCAGTGCCACCCAAATTTGCTCAAGGTGCTATTTATGAGAGTGAAGAGAGACAAAGATGAGTTGAGCCTTGTCTACAAGTGAACCATCAACTTGGGAAAATTGGTTTACCCTAGGATCTACCATTTATTGGATCTCCTTGTGTGGTTGGCAGTGGTGTATGACCCCAAAAATAGAACTATCAGAGATCATTCCAACCAGGTTGTGTTTAGGTTCATAGTGGATACTATCAAAAAGGTGTTTGAGCTTTCCACCTCCACTCTACTATTGGATTTCTAGGTATTATCTCTCTAGTCTAATTATATGCTTGAAACCTCTTTTTCGAGGAGACTTCTAAAGTGAAATAAGTCTTAGTCCTCTAGTTTTCCCATTCACAAGTCCATAATACATCCTTGGGCCCAATATTACGCAAATATGATTAATCTAGCATTGGGGATGACAGATTTAGATCAAATCACCAAGGAAATCATGTTCTTAATAATATAGTGTAATAAGATAAATTGAACACCCATGTACAGGTGGGAGGAAATAATTGGTGATAACATCAACCAGGAGCTGGCAGCATTATAGGAGGCTATTATGGTAGGAGAGAAGCGAATTCCCTATTTATCATACTGTTTATTTTTAATTCACTTGGTCTTGGACTAAATGGAATAGTATCTAGTCAGTCATATATGAGGAGTTAACACCACCATGGTTCAAGACCAGTTACTTTTCATCCATGAGGGTTGTTCCAGTTACACAATAGTATTTGATAAAGTCCTCCCAATTGTCTATGCTCACTTATGTGGAGAAGAACCTAACATGATCGAGGCCAACATAAAGTAATTCCTACATGAGGCTATGTATCAGGTTATATGGGTCAAAGCTACCCCTAAAGGCCCTGCCAAAACACTGCCCTAACTCCATAGCTATCCTGGAGATAACCAAGCAAATTGCTGAAGAAGTAAAAGTCAGGTCCATAAGGAAGAAGGGAGGGGTCCCTTGGCTACCAATCCCTTGCATAATGGGCCCCTACGTATACATGGGCCACTTTATCTTACTTAGAGCCATTTGGAATATGGATACATACTATTTCCTAGAGATCACCTGGAGACCTTATGATCCTTTTGGCTTCCATAAAAATACTATCATAGGGAAACTCTCCCTCTTACAGGTTATGCACAGGGTAGATGATTTTGAAGATGAAATGTATAAGGCCCTCAGGTAGAACCTATCACTAGAACTGGTCTGGCGAATGCAAGATAGACCCCACAACAAGCTAGAAGTAGTGGGCAATTATACTACCAACCTAAGGATGCACAAGAATTTTTTGGTAGAAAAAGTGGTCTCCGTGGTCCCTGTTGCATTACCTAAAGATTTTTGGGACCCCACCCTTCAAATCATTAATCAAGATTCAGAATTATTTGAGGTGGCAATGAGAATTTTAGATGCAACCCCTCAAGAGTAGGCAAGACTTCTTGCATCCTCTAGCTCTCCCACTATGACATCAAGGAGAAATGAGGGAAAGGAGATAGTAGCTCATCCTTCACATCAGGCATGAAATTTAGTTGTAGCCTCATCCTAGGGATTGATATCTCCATCGATCCAGATCAACCTGATAGTTGGCCAATCTTCCATGGTCTCTGCCACCCTGGTCATAAATCAGAAAGAGCACCCAATTCCCTCCAAAGCTCTCAAGAAGATACAAGAAGCAAGGGGATTGTCAAATATACTCTAGGAGTATGAGGTCTAGATAGAAAGCCCATCATAGTCTCCTACCTAAAAGAAGGCTAGGATGAACACCTTAGCTCCAAACATGGAAAATTTCACACTGTCCAGGGTAAAGGAAGTGATCCAATTCACTGCTAAAGAGGAGGATCAAATACAGGATATGGAAGAGCAAAGAGCTCCCAGAAAAGGAGTGAGAAAGGGTAAGAGGATAGTAGAACAAGGTACCTGTGATGTATCTACCACCACGATGGCCATTCCCTTACCACCTAGCTTGAAGGAAGCCAGAATTGATTTAGACAAGGGGGTGATTATGGCTACGACCGGTCTAGTTGACATGATGAAATCCCATGTAGCCTCTTAGGTGCAGGTGGTGGAAGCTATAGAAAAGGAAGTGATAGGTTTAAAAACCAAGGCTGCAGAAGTAGAACAACTACAATAGAAAGTGGAGCAATTGCAAGTAGAGATAGACTAGCTCAAGCAAATACCACCTGCCTCTCAGAGCACTATTACGCAAGTTGATGACCACCCCAATCTCATTGAAGATTTTAAGTAGGAGATGATGGATAAGGTGCAAGGGAAAATGGATGATTTGACTGCAATATTTTATAATATTTACACCACCAAATATACTACAAATATTTTGAAAAGTCTATTGCAATAGGTAGATCAGAGAATAAATATGATATATCTTGTAGTCCAGAGGTTTAGAGAAAACTACGTGGAAGTGAGTGAGGGGTAGTCACTCTAGGAGATGGGTCCATCTGCTTCTATGCAGAGGAATTTGCAAAGATCTCCATCCTATTCCAAAATAGATCAAAGTGGCTCCAGTGGGACGAAGAGATAACAAACTCTGAAGAAGAGTTACAGAGTGAGCTCAATGATTGTGGGTTCACATTAGAAGAATTTTTCTAGGTAGCCAACATCAAAGATTTAATTTTTAATAAGATACAAGAATTTGACTTTGGTCAAGGCACAAAGTTGATGGGGCAACTTAATTCCTTAGCAGAGATGATAGACCGCTTGTGTATGTTCTTCGAGAACACCGTGGCATGGTCCAAGGAGTGGGTAAATAAAATTACGCAAGATGCCAACATGTTGAAGTTTACATTGACCTTCCATGATGAAGCTTGGACCTCTATTGACCAGAGACTACAGAACCTCAGGAAAGAAGAAGTGGTGGGCCCAAGGCAAGAAAGAATACCCAATAATAAGCAAGGCGCAGTGGGCTCCAATGCAGCGAGTGACACAATGGATCAAGGTACAATAGAGCCACCTATTCAAGGTGGCGAGGATGTTGGTGTGCAAGGAGAACAATCATAGGAGAAAAGTGTGGGCCACCTATCCCTTTTTTCCCCTGCCATGATCATTGTACGAGGTAGGAGATCATGCCAGATGGAGGGCCCATAGAAAATAGTTACAGCGCAGCCTGATCGCCCAACATTATAAGTAGAAGAAGGTTACAGTAGAAGATATCTTATCAAGCCTTAGATAGCAAAAATTTGGTCCAAGTATAATTGTGTTTTGAAGTCAGTCGTATTTTCTCCTTCTGTGTATTTTCCTTTGTCTCTCATTATCACCTTTCCTCTGTTATTGCCTAGGAACTACCTAGGAAGCTTGGCCAACTGAGATTATTTCTAGTGGATGCACGAGGAGTTGGAAGCTCTCACATCACTACAATCAGGATGGGGAGATATAGCCCTCTATTATGATATTCAAATAGAGGTGCCATTGTAATCACTGCTATATAGACCCGAGCACCTTGTCGGGCTCTTTCTATGTAATATTTTCCATAAATATAATTCCAACTCCATTTTTGGTATTCTTGTATCAATGGCTTGTGTGTTGCTTATTTGCATGTTACAACATATGAATGTGTAAATAATGTTTTCCTTCACTAGTTTAATCATTCTTGTTTATCACATAATTTGGATGAACCTGAACGAACTAGTTCTTCCCTTCTCTTTCCTTTCTTAGTTCATGAGGTATTATAAATTTTCTATAACTTCCCAATGGACATGGCACTAATCTGGTCTTAAAACTAAAATGCTATATGGTTTGGTCAAAAAGAAAAATGTAATAACACTTAATCTGGTAAAGCATGGGTTATAATATCATAATATTAAATGTTCTCGCCCATCACCCAGGGTATCCTTACCCGACCTGGTCTGTCTAGAGTCTTAGAGATAATCTTTTCCTAGGTCAAAGAGGTAGATCCACCAGAGTCTACAAACTGGTTATGATTCTAGGGATTTCTGTGACGTGACATGTTTTAAAAGGGTAAGCAAGAATTCCCCACAATAGTTTTTGGCATCGTTGTTAGGGAATGAACCTTTGTTTTCTATTTTTAAAATTTTCCTAGTTATTCCCTATGAGATCTAGAGTTATAGGGTTGAGCAATCTTGGCCAAAGAGCTCTGCATTCCTTACTTTGCACTCTGTGTTGGCGACTCTGAAGAACCCACAATCAAGAAGAAGAAGTTGATCTGGCGGCCACAAGAAGAAGCGGAAAAGAACTCTACCCTAAACTTCTAGATCCATAGGTACTTTTTTGACCACGTAAAAATAGAAAGGAACCTTTACTTTCTGTCCCTCTAGATAATCAAAACTACAACAGTACTAGTTCTTTTTCTAAAAGTTCCCATTTATCAAGTATTGTTCCCTCTATTGTACCTCCTGTACTAGGGATCCCGGTTATACAGATGGCCAACCCTCCTTTAAAAAATTGGTGGATGAATAGGTATAGGCCTTTTATGTTACCCCTCATCTTAAACCCATTACCCCCTAAGGCCCACAAATACCTACCCAAATTCCTAGGGGATAACACCGTAACTAGGGAAGACCACATTAAATATTTCCTGTATGCCATGGATAGTTTGGAAGTAGAAGATGAGGATGTTGTCCTCAGGTTATTCCTACAAACCTTGGAGAAGGATGCTAGAGAGTGGTTCAATGGTCTCACAACAAATACTATAGGCACCTTCCAAGAATTAGAAACTGCATTCCTCAAAAAATATGGGGAAAAGAAAAATGAGCAATCGCTTTTAACCGAGCTGGCCATAATGAAGAAGAAAGATAACAAAAATGTGGATGAGTTTAATAGGTGGTTCACTAAGTTGAGGAATAGAATCCCCACAACTCTAAGGCCAAATGACCACCAGTCCATTTGCTTTTATAAAAATGCATTTCTCAGGGATTTCAACTATGAACTCAGACAGGAACCCACACTTACCATTGATGCCTATATGGAAAGAGCCATCATAATTGAAATAAATATGATAGATAGTGGGAAGATGAAGCCATCCTCAGTAGATCCCAGCCCAAGCCAAACTAAGAAGAAGCCTAAGAAAGTGGGTTTCAACATATTAAAAAAATCAGAACCTGATCCCATTGAGAAATTGTCAACTCAGTTGACAGAAATGTTCCATTCAATGAATAATAGGTTGTCCAAAATAGAAAGGGACAAAGCAGATAATGGGGAACCTTCTCAGAACCAGAATGACAACAGACCTCCTTTCAGGAGAAACTTCAATAGGAATTGGAATAATGAGGGGGGAAGAAATGCAAATAACAATTAGAAAAGAAAAGAAGTCTAGAAAGACCAAGATGCTGTCCCAAATCCCATGGCTTCAACCAATGTGGCCTCTGATTTTCCTTTCTTTTGTCCTACGTGTGATGCCCCCCATAATTTGGCCGATTGTGGTGTGTACCTCAACCTGCATGCAAACATTAACCTTGAAGAAGAATCATATGAGGAGATAAGAGTGAATGCATGTTGGACTTGGGATGAAATAGTTAAAGGGTCACGAGTCGAAGAGGAGGTGAATGAATCTCCCAGTTCTGAGGCCAAACCCACAACCTTCACCCTTGACAATGTAAAATTTTTAAAGAGGCCACAAGATAGCCATTTTGAACGAATGAAACAAGGCAAGTTGGCACCCACAATGGAAGAAGTAGAAGCTTTAGAAAGGATTCATGCTACCAACCTTAGAAATAGAACTGTGCTGGATAAAATTGATAGAAAGAATGCAATCGAGGGTAGGGGACAACATAACTTAAAGAAGCAGAACACCATTCACCAACCTGCACCCCTTAAAATAGTAGAACCGGTGAGTGAAATCCAAAAACAATAGGAGGCCAACAAGGTCATGGAGAATAAGAAGGTTAAGTTCGATGTTGGCCTTGAGTTATCCAAGCAAAAAATAAACATAACCTTTGGGGAGTTGATGACAGTGCCCAAGTATAGAGAGCAGGTTTGTAAGGCCTTTGGTTTAGTTGAATAGTGTGATAACCATGTTCTCAATGCTTCACCTACCAACCCTTCTAGCAGAAATCCCTCCTCGATTAGGCCTTTCTATATATCCCTCTGCTATACATCAGGTTATGGAGACCAGTATGTGATACACAACTGCATGCTCGACAATGGTGCATCCCATAACATCATGCCAAAATAAGTAGTCGACCAATTGGGATTAATATGCACTAAATATTCTCCCCCCATCTCGGTCATGGATAGCATATAAGTGCCTTGCATAGGGATAATCATAGGCCTATTGGTGTTCCTAGACCAATACCCTAAGAAGGGCATCATGATGGATGTAGTTATAGTGGATGTGGATCCCTTCTTTTCCCTATTACTATCCAGGCACTAGGTAGAGTAGTTGGGTGGTTCAATCTAGTTGGATTGGTCCTACGCCACCATACCTCTTTTGGCTAAAGAACAAGCCACTCTAAGAAGGGAACCTTTTAATAAGTATTCTATCGAGCTAAGGAGGTCTGATAATACGATAATTAATCTGGTCAACTCTGTGGAAGAAAAAGAATTGGGCATTTATTCTATATGGCACACACCTTTCTTGAAAGAAGTTCCAAATGTAGAAGGTATGGATCCCAAAGTAAAGGTAAAAGTAGATGCAGAATCAAATAGGATTTTGACCACCAAAATGTGGACAATGACTTTTGATGGGGCTAAGTCACAAACTAGGGCTAGTGCTGGGATAAATCTGACCGATGTAAAAGGTAACTATTTGGGCATACCTTACCGACTAGAGTTCCCCTGCACAAATAATGTGGTTGAATATGAGGCACTACTACTCGGGTTGAGAAAATCTAAGGAACTTGGTATAAATTACCTCACTGTCTGTGGAGATGTTGAACTCATCATACAATAGGTAAAAGGAAAATATCAAACTAAACACCCTAGGTTGAAGCAATATAGGCAAGTAGTGCAAGATGAGAGAGACATATTCCTGGCCTTTAACCTATCTTACATCCCTAGGGAGAAGAACCATATTGTAAACTTGTTGGCTATAAATGCTTCCGAGGCGAACAACCTTGAGATTGACACTGAGTATATGGATAGGTTTCCCACCATCTTCGTGTATCATCCTTCTATCCTAGACAATGTGGTATACTTGCAAGTTTTTTAGGATGATGTTGACATCAAAGATTTTATGACTGTACATAACCATTTTGCTGGTATGATCTGTGATGAGGAAGATGAGAATAAATTGAAACACATTATAGGGGAACCCATAGAAGTAATACAATTGAAAACCAATAATATTCCTAGGGGGTTAGTATCCTTGGAGACTCTATTTGATGATTTTGATAGAGCACATAGGCCTTCATTCCATGAATCTAAGGTTGAGGAGGTTAATATTGGGACAACAGGGGAACCTAGAATAGTCAGAATAGACAAAGCACTATCAGGCAAGGAGAAGAAATAGTACATTGATTTCCTGAGAAAGAACATGGAAAGTTTTACCTAGAGTTACGAGGATTTGAGGACCTTCAATACTAATGTCATGACTCATATTATCCCCCTATAGGAAGGCACTAAACCCTTCAGGTAGAAGCAGAGGAAGTTTAATCCCACTCTGCACCCTGTCATGCAAAAAGAGGTGCAGAAACTATTGAATGCAAAGATAATTAAGAAAGTGAGATTCTCATCCTGGATAGCTAATTTAGTCCCTGTTAGAAAGAAGAATGGAGAAATCAGACTATGCATTGACTTTAGAAACCTGAACAAAAATTCTCTCAAAGATAATTACCCCCTCCCTAATATGGAACAACTTTTGTAGGCAGTGGTGGGGTCAGCCATAATGTCCTTATTGGATGGTTTTTCAAGTTACAATCAGATCTTAGTCAACCTTGAAGACCGGTATAAAACTACCTTTACCACACCATGGGGGACTTTCAAGTATCTGAGGATGCCTTTTGGGTTAATGAACATTGGGGCCACTTTCCAAAGGGCCATGGACTTTGCTTTCAAAGGGTTGATGTTCAAAATTATCGTGGTGTACCTGGATGACATTACAATCTTTTCAAAAAATTGAGTGATCACTTCTCTCATCTATCATAGGTTTTTGAAAGGTGTAAAGAGTATGGGATATCACTAAACCCAAAAAAATACCTATTTGGGGCCACACATGGAAAGTTATTGGGACACGTGGTTTCTAAGGAAGGAATAAGCATTGATCCCTAGAGAACAGAGGCCATTGCAAAAATTCCCCCTCAAAAATCTTAAAGGGGATTAGATCTTTCTTTGGCAAGATAAACTTTGTCAGAAGGTTTATCCCAAACTTTTCTGAAATTGCCAAACCCATTAATGATATGATTAAGAAGGATGCAAGCATAAAATGGAATGAAGAAAACACTAGGGCTTTTTAGCAGATCAAAGATGCCATCACCACTGCACCCGTGTTGACATGCCCAGATCATTCAAGGAACTTCAGCATCTACTCATTTGCTTCAGAACACATAATAGTTGTAGTCTTGTCACAGAAGGATGAAGAAGGGAATGAGAGACCCATAGCATTCATGAGCTCTAGGATGAAAGGAGCTCAATTGAGGTATAAGCTCATGGAAAAATAGGCATTCACCCTGATACAAGCCCTGGAACATTTTAAAAGTATTTTTGGTTCCAAAGGTAATTGCTTGCATTCCCTATATGGTTGTGAAAGATGTCCTCACTCAACCAGAGCCTACGGGAAGCTCAACAAGATGGATGGTCAAGTTGTTGCAATATGATGTCGAGTTCAAGGTAGTCAAGGTGATAAAAGGACAAGGGCTAGCAAAGTACATGGCCAGTAAAGGGGGAGAGGATATGAACAACACCATCATGGTAGGTGACTTGCAACATGACAGACCGATGGACAATGAAGAGTGTGACTGGTACATAGATATCCTATTATACCTATGAACCCTATCATTCTCTCCAAGAAAGTCACAAAGTAGAATGAGAAGTATCAAGCAACAAGCTCAAAAGTATTATCTCCAACAAAACCAGCTTTACTGGAGACATCCAAGTGGGGTATTGTTACTAGTGTCTATTTGAGAAGGAGGTTCCCAAGATCATTGAAGAATTCCACACAGGTTTCTATGGTGGTCATTTTGCTCCAAAGGCAACAACTAACACTATAATGAGGGTAGGGTACTATTGGCCTTCAATGTTCAAATATGTCTACCAATTTTTCAGGGGATGTTATAATTACCAAGTTTTCATAGGCAAGAAGAGTCTGCCTACCATGCCACTAAAACCAATCATCGTTGAAGCTCCATTTACTCAGTGGGGAATAGACCTGATAGGAGAAATCAACCCAAACTCCTTGGGAGGCCATAAATGGATAATCACAACAATAGATTACCTCACCAAGTGGGTCGAGGCAGCCCCCCTTAAGAGGTCAACAACAAAAGTCATTATCAGGTTCCTGGAGGAAAACATCTTGACCAGGTTTGGGGTGCCTAGAAAGCTCGTTACAGATAATGCTAAATATTTCACCTCTTTTGAGATGGTGGACTTCTATGCTAAGTATAGTATAGAGCTGGCTCATTCCACAAATTACTACCCCTAGGGAAATGGACTAGCAGAATCTTCTAATAAAAATCTCATCACCCGGATCAAGAGGTCACTGGGAAAGAACAAAAGAAGTTGGGATAGTGAGTTAAAATATGCTTTATGGGCAGACAGATTATCAGTCAAGAGGGCCATAGGTAAATCACCATATGAATTGGTTTATGGGGAAAGTGCACTTTTGCCACCATAGTTGGAATGAACAACCCTCTCTTTACTCCTCCAGGATCATGAAAAGCTTGATGCCCTACAAAGGAGGATGGATCAAATTGTCAAATTGGAAGAAGATAGAAGAGAGACAATTATGAAGATGGTTTCCTAGGCAAAAAGGAAAACTACGTTATTCAATAAGAAAGCAAGAGGAAAGTCCTTTTTAGAGGGCAAGATAGTACTCTACTAGGATCCAAAAAATGATAAACTAGGTGAGAAAGACAATTTTGAGCCTAAATGGTTAGGCCCATATCAGATTGCTCAGGTGATTGACCAGAATACTTACAGGTTATAGGACTTATAAGGAGAAGAAATGCCTATACCTATCAATGGTCAGAATCTAAATTTATTTGGCCCTCTCCATGAGGGTAATGGAGGCTAAGTTGACTCCATTTAAAAAAAAAGTGTTCTGTAATATTTTTCTATATTTGTACATATGTGGTTGTCGTCAAGTCCTTTGTTTATCCCCTTGTGTTTTTGTTTAAGGTAGTCAAATGGGTATGCCCAATTAACCCAAATATTTTGTTGTCCTTAAGCGAATTCTTTTGGTCTTGCAACATCATTCATTCTCCTATCCCAGTCAAAGCCTATGTTGGTCTTGCAGGAAACCCAACCTGTCTAGCTACAAATTTTAAAATTTACCCACTAATTCCAAGCCCCCTTTTGTCTCTAAGGCACTCAAAATCTTGTTGGATGCACAAAATTTCAAAGAGCACACAAAATTTTAAAGGGCACGTGAAACCTGCACACCTCCTTTTATCCCGTGTGATCCATTGTTTTGAAGTGCACAAAATCCGTAAAGGGTGCATGAATCCTACACATCCCTTATTTGGGTTGTGTTCTCATTTCCCTTGGAGTGCACAAAGTCCTAATGGGTGCTTAAAGCACCCTATTTTTGAGTCTGTGCACTTCATTCCTTTGGAGCACACAAAGGTTTAAGGGGTATGTGAAGCTCATGCACCCCCCTTAGAGTTCGTGCGGTCCATTCCTTTGTAATGCACGAAGGTTTAAGGGGTGCATGAAGCTCATGCACCCCTCTTTTTTGTCATGCACTTGTTTTAAATGGAGCACACAAAGGTATTAGAGGTACACAAAGTTCATGTGCCTCCCTTCTAATTCATGCACCCCTTTTTTTACCATGCACCCCTCCTCTCTCAGGTATTTAAAGGTATTAAATATGAACCAATTTTGTGTGCCTCCTCTCATATTTGTGTGCCCCAATATTTTTATGCACACATCACTCAAAGAACACCGTGCCTAGACCAATAAGGAAGATATAGGTGGATGGTCTAGATTTTTTGATGCAAGGATCCGATCGAACAGATCTAAAAGGCCTTTCAACATTGAAAAAAAATTGATTTGTGCGCTCGACTCTCATGGCACGATAAAGTAGACTTCCTTGACCATTAAAAAAGTAGAATACCACCCAATAGTCATTGATATAGTCATAAAAGGAGAAATATGGTGATGTACTCCCAACAATATCTATGAGGGCAATTGAATAGGTGCATGTAGAAGCCATTATGAGCATCATTCTCAGAGTGAATTTTGAGCTAGTGATAGATGAGAGAGTTGTAACATAATGAGGTATTCTCAATCTATAATTTCTAATCTAATGGCTTCCATAAGCATTACGTTGGCACGGGTGATCGATGTCAAGGCTTGCATCAAAAATATAACAAGGGCTTGGCTAGTAATAAAGAAGATAGGGAGAGCCAAGGACCTAAAGGTGCTGGTGGCTCAATTAATTTCAAATAGGGAAATTACGATGGACCAACATGAAGAGCTAGAGAATGTTACTATCTACAGCTTTGACCCGATAGAGGAAGATAACCAGTGCCACCCAACTCTACTCAAGGGGCTATTTATGAGGGTGTAGAGGGACAAATATGAGTCGAGCCTTATCTACAACAAGTGGACCACCAACCTAGGGAAATTGGTTTACCCTAGGGTCTACCATTCGTCAGATCTCCTTACGTGGTTGGCAGTGGTGTATGACCCTAAAAATAAAAGTATCAGAGATCATGCCAACCAGGTCATGTTCAGGCTTATAGTAGATAGGATCAAAAAGATGTTTGGGATTTCCACCTCTACTCTACTATTAGATTTTTAGGTATTGGCCCTCCAATCCAATTTTATGCTCGAGACCTCTTTCTTGGGTAGACTTCTGAAGTGAAATAAGTCCATGCCCTCTAATTTCCCCATTCCCAAGTCCATACTCCACCCTTGGGCCTAAGATTATGTAGATATGATTAATCTAGTGCTGGGGATGAAGTATTTAGACCAAATCACCAAGGAAGTCATGTTCTTAATCATCTAGTGCAATAAGAGGGATCAAACACCCATGTATATGTGGGAGGATACAATTAGTGATAACATCAACCAAGAGCTGACAACATTACAAGAGGCTATTCTGGTAGAAGAGGAGTAGCTTCCCCCTTTCTCATACTATTCATTTTTAATTCACCTAGTCTTGGACCAAATGGAATAGTCTTTGGTCAGTCAAATAGGAGGATTTAATGCCACCATAGTTCAAGATCGATTACTTTGTATATAGGAGGGTTGCTCTAGTTACATACCTTCTTTGAGAAAGTCCTCCCAATTGTCCATGCTTGGTTATGTGGAGAAGAGCCCGACAGGATTGGGGTTGATGTAAGATCATTCCTCCATGAGGTAAAGGTAGGTGATTTCTTCTTAGCATAGGAATATACTTATATCAGATTGTATGGGTCAAAGCTACCCTCGAAGGCCCTACCAAAACACTGCCCTACCTCCATAGCTATCCTGGAGATAACCAAGAAAATTGCTGAAGAAGTAAAAGTCAGGTCCATAAGGAAGAATGGAGGGGTCCCTTGGCTACCAATCCCTTGCATAATGGGCCCCTATGTATACATGGGCCACTTCAGTTTACTTAGAGCCATTTGGAATATGGATACATATTGTTTCCTAGAGATCACCTAGAGACCTTACGATCCTTCTGGCTCCCATAAATAGACTATCATAGGGAAACTATCCCTCTTACAGGTTATGCATAGGGT
Source organism: Wollemia nobilis (assembly GCA_028583015.1). NCBI lineage: Eukaryota > Viridiplantae > Streptophyta > Pinopsida > Araucariales > Araucariaceae > Wollemia > Wollemia nobilis. The sequence goes on along the minus strand of JAQPPZ010017175.1, from coordinate 635,141 downwards.
AGATGATTTTGAATATGAAATGTAGAAGACCCTCAGGTAGAACCTATCACTAGAACTGGTTTGGTGAATGCAAGATAGGCCCCATAGCAAGCTAGAAGTAGTGGGTAATTATACTGCTGACCTAAGGATGCACAAAAATTTATTGATAGAAAAAGTGGTCCCCCTAGTCCCCATTGTATTGCCTGAATATTTTTAGGACCCCACCCTTCAAATCATCAATCAAGATTTAAAATTATTCGAGGTGGCAATGAGAATTTTAGACACAACCCCTTAAGAGTATGCAAGACTTCTTGCATCCTCTAGCTCTCCCACTATGACATCAAAGGGAAAGGAGATAGTAGCTCATCCTTCCCATCAAACATGAAATTTAGTTGTAGCCTTACCCTAGGAATTGATATCTCCATCAAGCCAGACGAATATGATAGTTGGCCAATCTTCCATGGTCTCTACCACCCTGGTCATAAATCATAAAGAGCACCCAATTCCCCCTAAAGTACTCAAGAAGATACAAGAAGGGGGATTGTCAAATATACTTTGAGAATATGAGGTCTTGATAGAAATCCCACCACAGTCTCCTACTCGAAAGAAGGCCAGGATCGACACCTCAGCTCCGAACGTGGAGAATTTCACACTATCTAGGGTAAAGAGAAGTGATCCAATTTACTATCGAAGAGGAGGATCAAATACAGGATATGGAAGAGCAAAGAGCTCCTAGCAAAGGAGTGAGCAGGGCCAAGAGGATAGTAGAACAAGGTACCTATGATGTATCTACCACCATGGTGGCCATTCCCTTACCACCTAGCTTGAAGGAAGCCATAATTGATTTAGATAGGGGGTGATTATGGCTACGACTAATCCAGTCGATATGATGAAATCCCATGTAGCCTCTCAAGTACAAGTGGTGGAAGTTATAGAAAAGGAAGTGATAGGTTTAAAAACCAAGGCTGTAAAAGCAGAACAACTACAATAGAAAGTGGAGCAATTACAAGCAGAGATAGACCAACTCAAGAAAATGCCACCTGCCTCTTAGAGCACTATTGTGCAGGTTGATGACCACCCCAATCTCATTGAATATTTTAAGCAAGAGATGATGGATAAGGTGCAGGGGAAGATGGCTGATTTAATTATAGTATTTTATAATATTTATGCCACCAAATATACTATAGATATTTTGAAAATTTTGTTGCAATAGGTAGATCAGAGAATAAATCTGATATATCATGTAGTCTAGAGGTTCAAAGAAAATTATGTGGAAGTGAGTGAGGGGGTAGTCACTCTAGGAGATGGGTCCGTCTGCTTCTATGTGGAGGAATTTGCAAAGATCTCCATCCTATTCCAAAATAGATCAAAGTGGATCTAGTGGGATGAAGAGATAACAAACTCTGAAGAAGAGTTACAGAGTGAGCTCAACGACTGTGGGTTCACGTTAGAAGAATTTTTCTAGGAATCCAACATCAATGATTTAATTTTCAATAAGATACAAGAATTTGACTTTGGTCAAGACACAAAGCTGATGGGGCAGCTTAATTCCTTAGCAAAAATGATAGACCGCTTGTGTATGTTCTCTGAGAACACCGTGGCATGGTCCAAGGAGCGGGTAAATAAAATTACACAAGATGCCAACATGTTGAAATTTGCATTGACCTTCCATGATGAAGCTTGGACCTATATCGACCAAAGACTACAGAGTCTCGGGAAAGAAGAAATGGTGGGTCTAGGGTAAGAAAGGATACCCAGTAACGAGCAAGGTGTAGTGGGGTCTGGCACAACGAGTGACACAACATATCGAGGCATGATAGAGCCAAATTTTCAAGGTGTTGAGGATGATGGTGTGCAAGGAGAACCATCATAGGAGAAACACATGGGCCACTTGTCCCTTTCTACCCCTACCATGATCATTGTACAAGGTAGGAGACCATGAAAAATGGAGGACCCATAGGAAAATAGTTACAGTGTAGCCTAATCACCCAACATTATAAATAGAGGAAGGTTGCAGCTGAAGATTTTGTATCAAGCCTTAGATAGAAAAAATTTGGTCCAGGTATAACTATGTCTTGAAGTCAGTTCCTTTGTCTCTCATTATCATATTTTCCTCTGTTATTGCCCAGGAACTGCCCAGGAAGCTCGACCAACTAAGATTATTTCCAGTGGATGCACGAGGAGTTGGAAGCTCTCACATCACTATAATCAGGATGGGGAGATATAGCCCTCTGTTGCGATATTCGAATAGAGGTGCCATTGTAATCACTGCTATATAGACCCGAGCACCTTGTCGGGCTCTTTCTATGTAATTTTTCCATAAATATAATTCCAACTCCATTTCTAGCATTCTTGTGTCAATGGCTTGTGTGTTGCTTATTTGCATGTTACAACATATGAATGTGTAAATAACGTTTTCCTTCGCTAGTTTAATCGTTCTTGTTTATCACATAATTTGGATGAGCCTAGACAAACTAGTTTTTCCCATCCCTCTCCTTTCTTAGTTCATGAGGTATTATAAATTTGCTACGACTGCCCAATGGACATGGCATCGATCTGGTCTTAAAAACTAAAAATGCTACATGGTTTGGTCAAAAAGAAAAAGAATTAACGTAATAACACTTAATCTGGTAAAACATGGGTTATAATATCATAATATCAAATGTTCTCACCCATCACCTAGGGTATCCTTACCCGACCTGGTCTGTCTAGAGTCTTAGAGATAATATTTTCCTAGGTCAAAGAGGTAGATCCACCAGAGTCTACAAACTGGTTGTGGTTCCAGGGATTTCTGTGATGTGACATGTTTTGAAAGGGTAAGCAAGAATTCCCCACAACAATAGGGAGATAATGCAGATTCAAAGGTACCTCAAGGGCACTACACTTGCTAAAAAAACTAGCTAAAAGTAGTCGTATGCTAGCAACCATCCAAGCCTATCCCAAGAAGCCATTCGAAGGGCTCATACTCCTCACATTATAGACCGCCAAACCTACAAGATTTACATACAAGAGCAAGGTAAAAGCAAAGTTTTTCAAAGAGCAAGAGCATCTATGTAAGGAGGATGGAAAGCATATACAAAGGAAAATGGAAGTTGAAGCACCATTGAAGTATTACTTAATCCATTTATGCTCATTGAAAGTAGTGCTCAAGACCTCCATTCTATTTCTCCATATCCTAGAAAAAATCTATGCAGATGAATAATAACAAAGGATGGGATTTGCAAAGCTAAAAATTTCTCAAAGGGTCCATTTGAACTAGCAAGAGAGACTACGTCCATGTAGAGAAGATAGTGACACTTGTCACTAAAGGAGAACCCTAACGCTCGATTCAAGAGAGCACTCATCTTCAAGGACCAGTTGCACAAATAGGCTATTATATTTGGTGCATTTAATACACTTGTCAAAGAGGGAGCCCAAGAATTTTGCTAAATAACATAACATTCTTATGTTACAAGAAGAGAGACACACATTCACTGGCACCAAAATCTCCTCAAGCACTCGAAGAGAAACAATTGTGCCTCTTGGCACGTAAGAAATAAATCTCTTCCATTTAAGGACGTCAACAACCAAATTCAAGGGGGCATTATTTGTCATTGAAACCATCTACCTCACTGTTTGAGTGAAAAGATGTGAGTTGCAACATGTCAAGAAGGTGTTAGAGCCTTTAATGCTCAAGGCAATCAGAGTCAAGGGAAGAGACTAGAAGATGCTAGATTTGGAATGCATTAAAGCCCAAAGAATTTCCATTGGAGAACACAACTGCAACATCCACAATGTCTACGTATATTCTGTAGTCCAAGCATCTCTGAAATCAACGTTGAATTTTGCTTGGAGAAAGATATAATTATTTCCATTAATATGTGCTTTATTTCCTTGGAGTTATAAGGGTTAAATCAAAGGAATTTATTCACATTGCAATCCATATATCAAGGGAAATATTTTATCAAATTAAATCAAATAATTGCAATATAAAACCTAGGAGTAATAATATTTTCTACATGGATAAACAATGAATATTTACAAATATTAATTGTGATCTAAATTATCCAAATATTAGGGTGTCATAAGGGCTACTACACCAAATCATTTAATTAGAAAATTAGATACACTTAACATAATTTGCAAAGGGTTATTTATAAAGATATTTTATTCATAGTTTGAATATTCATAATATTATTGTCTCAAACTTCTCAAGAGGAGACAAAAGATCCAATATTATAACCTCTTTAAAATTTGGGAACAATGCTTAGTTCAATAGGAGTAATAAGGGATAATAGGAATTGATTTTGGTATGCTACAAAAGCTTACAAAATCAACCAATATTGAACTATAATTCTATAAAAGCACTATATCTTATCCATAGCATTCTAAGGAGTCATAAGGCATTCTACAAAACTTGGTAAAATCAACATATATCATAGATTATCAAGTTACAAAATATAAGCTTTCCTCATAACCTAAAAATCCTTAGGAGTATATACCCACATTACTTAGGAGACACAAGGTAGTCTACAAAACAAGGATTATTAAAGGTTTTATCAAATCAAGCTTATATTTCTTCAATCATGGATCATATATCCTAACATAAGGAGTCATAAGGTAGACAACAAAGAAAATCCTTTCTCATCTCTTCTACTTCTTCAAATGGAAAAAGGAATTCCATATAATGAATGTGGAATTTGCTCCAATAGAAATTATTCTACAAAACATAAAAACATGTGGTATATTGACTCAGGGACAAGTCATCATATGATTGAAAATATACAATATTTTGAATGTCTTGAATATACTAAAGGCTACATATTAAGAATTGCAGACAACCAAACCTATCCCATACATGGATATGGATGTGTAACACCTAATAGATCATTTCCAAATCTTATACTACAAATTATATTGTATGTTCCTAAACTAACATTCAATATCATCTCAGTAAGCAAGTTAGTATAAGATAAATATATAATCAACTTTAGATATATGGATGGAATCAATACATGTCTTATTATGAAACAAGGTGAAATAAAATCAACATGAGCAATCCATGAAAATACATATATCCTAGATTCAATGAAAAGCTCACAAAATATTGTGATGTTTCATAATGATAAAAGTTAAGCATAGAAGAATCAAAATCAAGAATATGAGAGGACAAGTGCACCATGCTCTACTCAGTCATCAACATTCCAAACCAACTGAAGACACTTGCAAAGAGAACAATAAAAGTGGTTGGATAGAAGACAAGGATGATAAACCTGAACAAGTCAAAGATCTTCAGCTAAAAGAAGATCCACAATGAAGACTAAAGTCTTCAATATCCATGTTCATAGGAAAAAAATTGGATCGGCAAAAAATTACTCGGTTGCACTCGGATAAGGCATCGGTGAATGAAAACCTAGGGTTTCTACTATTCGGAGTCTGTGCGTGGTCCGAATGAGGGTCGAGTGGAGCGTCCATGGCATCATGAGGTGAGAAGGAAAATGGGAATCAGGTCACGCACAGCGACATGGCGAGTGGCTCTCATAATGCCACAAGCACCACTACGAAGGCGGGGAAGATGGTGGGATCGACCACTGCCAATCAAAATGGGGAGATTAACGATGACACTGGGGAAAAGACCATCAACGATGACCATACCTATGGAAACCCTTCGTATGTAGATCTATTGCAGAGCAAGCAGAGAACCAAACCAGACACCACATGCGAGTTCGTTACTCAGGGCTGTGATGTCTTATGCCCTAGGAGCCTCATGGAAAACTATGAAATTCGTGACACCTACTCCCTGGTGGGAAAGTTCATAGGAGGCCGCCCAGACATGGATTCAATTCGTAGATGGGCAACATCCAAGTGGAAGACTCTAGGAAGCATGGAGCTATCGACAATGACTCGAGGTTTCTTTATGATCCAACTCAACACCTAGGAGGACGCAGAACATATCTTGTCCGGAGGACCATGGTTTTTTGGGAGGAGAAGTCTATTTTTAAAAAAATGGCAATCAAATTTTGACCCAAATTCTCAGAATATCAACTACGCTCCGCTCTAGGTGAGGCTTCCGAACCTCCCAGCTCACTTCTTCTATGAAGACGCTCTACAAGGCTTAGCCAAGGCTATCAGGGATCTTGTGGCCATTGACCCAGCCACCCGAGCGAGAACACGCTTAACTCAGGCCCGCATCTGTGTCAATGTGAACTTGGAGAGCCAACTCCCGGAATACTTGAACCTCATATATGGGGAATTCAAATGGAGGCAACCATTGATCTATGAGAACAAACCGGTATTCTACCCTGAATGCCAGATGCAGGGCCACCTACAGTCCCAGTGCCCTAAGGCTAGGAACCCTGTCATGGACAACTAGATCATGGATCATCCAAAGCAGATCTCCAGATGAACTATAGAAAACCGCACAATGACCATCGGGCATCAAGCTAGACTGATGGTGAACACCCCATATCAAAAGGCAAGTGCTTCTGTCCTTGTTACTAATAAATTTGATGTGCTTAAAGATTATGGTGTTTCTGAGGAAGTTGAGGAAGGGGAAATCCCTATTGAATCTAACCTAGTTTTTAACCCTGAACCCCTTCAATGCCCTAGGCCCAACCCCACCCACCAAGTCCCCAAGTCTGCCTCTCCCCCAAAATAGTCTCCCAGTCCCTCCCCCTCCCAGTCCCCCTGGAGGCCCCCCACGAAACCTTCTGCCTCGTCGTCCTCCACCCCGTAGGACTCTCCACCCCCGAAGTCCAGGGCTCCAGCCTCGCCCACCTTCTACGACCCTGCCTCTGATAGTGAAGATCGTGACCAACCTTCCCCTGAGTAGTGGAGCCCTAAACAAACCCACAGCTTTAGGAAATCCTAGATGGATGTTGGAGGGGAGAGGAAAAAAGGTAGACCATCGAAAGTAGACAAAAGAATCAGGGACACAATAGAAGATATAGCCAATGGGACCCAGAAAACCCTATTCCAGGATAATGAAATTAGTACTAAGGAAGAAACCCGAAGATCCAAACCCCCTACACAACAAGGAAAAGGGGGCAAAAGAATTCCCAAAAGTTCTAAATGAGAGTCCTCTCCTGGAATGCGAGAGGGCTGAATGGAGCAGCCAAGCAAAGAGTGGTTGCAGCTATGAGAAGAGAACATAACCCAACTATTTTTCTCATTTAGGAAACTAAACTCAATGAACACTGGTCACCCAGGGTGGCCAAAAATATCTGGAAAAACTATGAGTTTGTCCATTCCCCAGCTTTCGGATCGGCTGGCGGGCTGCTTTGCCTGTGGAATCCCACTAAGGTGCAAGGCAACCTCATTTTCGGCCAGGACAGGCTGAGTAACATCCTGTTCCATGATCTCAGTTCCTAGGTTTCCTGGGTGATGACCAATGTGTATGCCCCTAACTCCTCCTAGGGCAGAGTGGCTTTGTGGAACTTGCTCACTTTGATAAGGCAAGCCTTTGATGGAACCCCCTAGATTCTAGCAGGGGACTTCAACTCTCCTTTGTAGTATTCAGATAAGAGGGGAGGAACTATGTTAACTCACAGGGAAACAGATGACCTGAGACACTTTATTGATTCCAATACCCTCATGGATGTTCAGCTTCAGGGGTCCTTATTCACATGGAGCAATAGGAGGAAAGGTAATAGTCTTATTCAGGAACACCTTGACCAAGTTTTGTTATCCTAGGAAGCCCTCCCACTTTTTGGGGATGCCAGTTTGCTAGCTCTCCCTAAGATCGGGTCTGACCACAACCCCCTCTTGCTAGAAACTGGCACCAAACCTCAGTTCAAAACCCCCTTCAGGTTCGAATCAATGTGGACCCAACATCCCGATCTCAGTAATCAGATTGCTTTGTGGTGGAAAAGAAAATTCCTAGGATCAGCCACCAACCAGTTCATGCAGAAACTCAGATTCATCAAGGGAAATTTGAAAACCTGGAACAAAGAGATATTTGGGAATATCTTCGAAGCAAAGAATCAGGTCAAGGCCAGAATTAATCAGATAGAGGATAGTTTTCAGAAGGGAGTAGGCAATGATAACCTCCGTGATGAAGAGCAACGATTGTTGGTCGACTACCACAACATCCTCAGCAAGGAGGAAACCTTTTGGCACCAAAATTCTAGATAGTTGTGGCTCAAGGAAGGGGATTCTAACTCCAAATTCTTTCATATATCCACCCTGAGGCACAGGGGTGCAAATAAGATCAAAAACCTGGCCAAGCAAGATGGGTCTGCTACTTCAGACATCCTCCAGATCAGGGAAGAAGTGGTGAGCCACTTTAGAAACCTCCTTGCCTCTCCCTCGTCCCAGTCCCCTCCTGCCATGGAAGCCTTGTTGGCTAATATCCCCTCCATCATTTCTTGGGAGACCAATCACTTCCTCCTTAGCCCTCTATCCCACAAGGAAATTCACCAAGCCCTATTTTCCATGAATCCAGACAAAGCCCCTAGGTTGGATGGTTTCTCGCCCATATTTTTTCAAACCTATTGGGGCATAGTGGGCTCGGACTTATGCAACTCCATCAGGGAAATGCAGTCTTCCAAATCCATCCCCAGAGATGTCAACTCCACTTTCTTGGCTTTGATCCCTAAAGGTGAGAATCCCCAGTCCCTCTCGGACTACCGCCCCATTAGTCTATGCAATGTCATCTATAAAATCCTCTCCAAAGCCATGGCCAACCGGTTGTCGAGCATTCTCCCCTCCATTATCGACCCCTGCCAGGGCAACACTATCAAAGGCCGCAACATCCTCGATGGAGTCATCACCATTCACGAACTGATCCACTCTACCCATACCTCCAAGTCGGCTGCCTTTTTCCTCAAGTTAGACATGAACAAAGCTTTCGATAGAGTTAACAGGGATTTCCTCACCCAAATCCTCCTCAAGTTTGGCTTCCATGAATCTTGGGTCAATCTGATTTATAAGTGCATTTCCTCATCATGGTTTTTGGTCCTGGTGAATGGGTCTACCGTTGGTTACTTCCCGAGTTCCAGGGGGCTCAGATAGGGAGATCCGCTTTCCCCCATTCTCTTCATCATTTTGGTAGATAGCCTGGGAAGAGCTATCAAGAATGCTTGCTCTAACAATCTGATTTCGGGCATCAAAGCCGCCACTGGCCTCTCGCCCTCAACCCATCAACAATTTGTGGATGATACCTTGTTGGCAACCAAAGCCTCAGTTCCTGATGCCAAAGCTATCAAAATGATTCTCAACCTCTATGAAGAGGCAACAGGTCATAAAATCAACTACATCAAAAGCAAGTTGTACTTCACTAACACCCCCCAAAAGACAATGCAAGATCACGAGAATTCTGGGATGTTCCATTGCAGATTTCCCGACCACATACTTGGGTCTCCCCATGTTCAAAGGAAGGCCCCTCAAAGACATGTGGAGGAATGTCATCGACAGGATCCACAAAAAACTTTCAGGATGGAAAGGTGCACTCCTCTCCAGTGCGGGCAAGGCAACCCTAGTTAAAGTTGTTTTACAGAGCATTCCCACATTTTTCCTATCTATCTTCAAAATTTCGATGGTTGTGGGCGAGGCCATCAAAAAAATCTAAAAATATTTTTTGTGGTCGGGAAATGACAACCAGAAGAAGTTCCACCTGGTTTCCTGGGACAAAGTGTGCTCCCCAAGGATCAGGGAGGCCTGGGTATGCGGCACATCAATGTCACCAATCTAGCCCTCCTGGCTAAGCAAGCATGGAAGGTTGTATCCAATGCTAATCTCGAGTGGGTGAATATAGTCAAAAGAAAGTATCTCCAACAACAATATTTTCTTCAGATGGATATCCCCCATAACTGCTCTCACTTTTGGAAGTCCATCTCCCTCACCCAAAATCTCCTGCACCAAGGCTCTTGGTGGCAGTTGGGAGATGGCAAAGAGATCGACTTCTGGGAGGATGCCTGGGCCAGAAAATATCCTCTCATAAGCGACCAGAAGCTGACTGTTATCAAGCACCTGACTGACAACAAGTACGGGGCCCGCGTAGCAGACTTCATCACCTCCAACCAGGGAATCCAAAAGTGGAAAAAGGTTCAGTTTAGAATTAAGAATGACACAATCAACAACGCAGTGTCAGAGATCCATGCGATCATGAGGGCAAATTTCATCCCCCAATCCCAAAAAAAAGATGAACGATGTTGGAAAGGCATGAGCGATGGTAATTTCTCTATGAAGTCCGCCTCCCAGCTTATAGAAAACATCACCAGAGGAGCCAGTCCCAAAAGTGGGCAGACCTTAGCCAGAAGTGTGTGGCTTAAGGCTTTAATCCCAAAGATAGCCCACTTCTGTTGGACTATTGTCCACAATAAAATCCTTACCACTGACAATATGATGCGTAGAGGGATCATTGTCCCCAATAGATGCTACCTATGTAGGCAAGCCTAGGAATCGACTCAGCATATTCTGATGGAATGCCCCTTCACCAACAACGTGTTTTCCCTGGTGACCAACAAGTTTTAGGTTTGTTGGGTTAGGCCAAAAACTGTCAAGGACATGTTCATCCAATGGCCCAACACCTTCAAAAACCCAAGACTCAACTTCCTTTGGAATTCCCTGGCCCACCATATTGCCTGGCAGATTTGGCTGGAACGTAACAGATGAGTTTTCAGTGAGGATCATAGGGATCATGATGTTGTTGCGGCAAGAGCCATCGCCCTTGCAACAAAAAACAACAGTCTCATCCCTTGCCCAAAAATTCCCCAGGATGGAATAGAAGGTCACCTGTTTGCGGCTCTCAGGATTCCCCAAGACTATTGCAAAGCCAAGGAGTCCCACAAGGACAGAGCCTCAGCCAAGTGGACTCCCCCCAGGGTTGGCTGAAGGCCAATTTTGATGGTGCCTCCAAAGACAACCCGAGAAAAGTAGGAGTAGGGGGTGTGGTCAGGGACCACAATGGTAATATCATCCGGGCATTTGCTAAAAATTTGGGCACCCAGACCAACAATTACGTAGAAGCCAGAGCTCTCTGGAGAAGCATTGACATATGCAAATCCATGGCCAGCCCTATCATCTTCGAAGGTGACTCAGAAGTTATAGTGGGGCTTATACAAAACAACACCAGAGGAGGGAAGAACATCCAAAGCATCATTCAGGATTGTCAAAAAGACCTCAATGACAAGGATCGAAACCAAATCAAGCACGTGTTCAGAGAGGCTAACCAGGTGGTCGATGTCCTAGCCAACAAAGCCATCCTTCAAACCACCTTAACGATCTGGGAAGACAACTTCCCATGTGAGGTTCTCGAGAAAGTCAATCATGATGTGGAGAATCTTACTAATAAGTAGCTTGGGCTACATGACCAATGGTATTTCGTCAATACCTCCTAGGAGTGAGTTTAGCCCCCAACATCATTACAGTTCCAACAACAACGGTGGTTGTTGCTACCCCAATGGTGTCCTATCGACACCTAAGGGCCTCCACGCCTCTAAAGGTGGCTCTAACCACCACACCAAGAAGTTCCCACCCATTAAGGTGTTTTTCAACACCTTGGCCCATTGGTTCCAAGGCACCTTCATCATTTTTCGAAATGGCGAAGATACGGAGAAAAGCGCAGTCTCTCCGGACCGTCTCATCCACCCGTGCTATCCCAGTCAAAGGTCTGGTTGCTCGTGCCTCAGATTTTCACCCACCACTTGTCTATCCTTCATCGCCTTTCCATCCCCATCCACCACTCTCACCAAGACCGCCACCCCAAGCTCGAGTCAAAATCATGCCTGGTTTTGCGGCCATAAGCTGGTTGTTCGGATTCCCACTCCCGTGACCTTCCCATTCTGGGTCTTTATCCTCATCCCCTATGCCCCTCTCGGTTGCACTATGGCGCATCTCTATACTAGCTCCATCTGCATCCCTAACCGACCCTTTACCTGCAACCAGAACCCTATTTGCATCATGGCCATCATCGAACCTGCAACTCTGCAGATTGACGCAGACACCACAACCCTTCTCGACTCCAAGCATTTCATGAATTTCTTCAAAATGTTTGAAGGTGTAGATGAGGAGGTAACTAAGGACTTCATAGAGTCCTTGAATTATGGCAAGGTTTGAGTTTGTGGCATCTATTTTATGGTAAGTCCGCAATCCATAGGTCAGGTGTTTGGGCTTATGTTTTCTGGTAGAACTATCTATAGAGACGGACACAACTTCAAGGAAGAGACCGATCAATTCCCCAAAAAGGGGAGCGAGTTAGTTTGGGAGAAAAAAGGCATTATGCGGTCTTCCTTCCCTCACCCCTGGGACACAATGATTGTTCCTGTTGATAATTTTGTCACATTGCACAATGGGGTAGAAAAATTGAATTTTTGTAAAGTATTTCTTTTAATTTTGTGAATTTGTTCCCTTGTTTTTTTTTAGAAAAAACATTTTCAAGCATTGCAGCAATTTTGTCTTTCCCTGCCACCCTCTTGTACATAAAATGAATAAGAAAGAGCTTCACTGCCAAACAAGCTAATGAATACAACTTCGTCAAAAGAAATCATTAAGGATAAAAACTACTTCAGGCCCGAAGTCCCTCAAACAACTACTTCGGGCGAAAACCTAGCGAAGCAGTGTTGCCGAAGAAGAAATTCTAGCAAGGCACAAAAAAGAGCTTTGCACCCGAAGTATTTCTAGCAGCTACTTCGGGCTAAAGTTTTGCGAAGCGGAATTCAAGCAGCATTTCAAAAGAACAGCTTCGTAAAAGGAAAATCGTGGTCCGAATTGGCTAAGGCAAGAAAACTACTTTGGGCCCGAAGCATTTCCAACAGGTACTTCGGGAAAAAATCTTGCAAAGTGGTGTTTTCGAAGCAAAATGCAAAGGAAGAAGAATGAAAAATACTTCGAGCCCGAAGCACTTCAAAAGACTACTTCGGGCGAAAGTCTTGCGAAGCGGGATTTGAAGGAGTGCAACATTGAAAATGTTTCATTGAAAAACCACCGAAGCACCCACTTCGGGCCCCGCACCAGTGAACCATTTCTACTTCACTGGAAGTCGTTGCGAAGCATCTGCTTCGACCATATGTCATGTGAAGTACTTTCACCCGAAGCGGTAGCAGCCATAAAGAATGCACCATTTTTCAAAGGCAAGAATGCGCTTCGGCTGAAATACCCTCAAACCATAGTTTTGAAGAAGGTTCATGGCGAAGCATTTTTAAGCTCACCAACAAAGTATCTACTTCGGGCGAAGGGCCTCGTCGAAGCAGTTTTGACACATCTCTCTAGCGAAGCAGCGAGAAGTGAAGAGCCCATCTTGCAAAGGAAATCTACTTCGGTGCTCCTCACCCCCAAATCTATTTTGCAAAGTTCCTCCATGAGAAGTACAAATCAAGGAGGATCTACTTTGGATCGAATCCATTGTGAAGCGAATTACGAATGAAAATTTAGCGAAGAACTTCAAAAGGCATGTGATCCAAGTCGGGTATTTTCCCGAGGTGATCAAGTGCCTCATAAATGCATTTTTTTGTGCCCGATAAGCTCGTTGCACATTTTTAGCAATTGGAAATGAAATATTAGTCTCTGAAGAAGAGCCCGACAAGCATGGTAGCCACTTGAGTATTGCACCGAGAAGCCAAGGACGCTCAGATGGCTCATTAATGCAAGTTTCCATGGATGACCCAATTGTAGTTTCTAGTTTTGGTAACAGATTTGAGAGCTCAGTCACGAGGGCCACAAGGGGCCAAATTCTCAGGTTCTGAGGATGTACTCCTCCATTTTGTGCAATAATGGCTCAGAGGGTCGGGTCCTCTATAAAAATCCATGCATTGTAGTGTAAAAGGGGGGGGGAAATTTCTGCTAGAAAGCTGCTGTAACTTGTATTCCTACGATTAATACTAAAGAGCTTTGGACTCTATTTCTCTTTTGTATGCTGCATTCTGCATTTATTTCTTTCATCTTTATTCATTTGCATACTGTAATTCTGAACTCTGGATTTAGGTGTGTGATTGGGGATTGAACCCTAAAATTTTCTCGAAGGATACATAGGGGAGGAAAACGCTGTAGAGGCTTTCTTTTATGCTGCCTGTGGATAGTGTTTCTATTATATTCATTTTTCCTAATTGTCATTACTCTGAAATCTGAATCTCGACGAAAGGGAAAGGGGAATCCTGGAACTCGTCCAGAGGATACATAGGAAGGCTAATGCTGTGTTCATTTCATTTATTCTTGGTTTTCTTTATTGTTGTTCCAAGTTATTGGCTAGTAATCATGCTTTTGGTTCTTTCCCACCTCTAGACTACTAAAATTTCTTCCCTTACTCTTTTATTTCTTTCCTACACCCCTACTCTATTTATCTCTTTCCTATACCCTTATCTTAAACATCTAGTAGTGTAGTATAGGAGGCGGTCTTTCTCTGGAGATTGGCATGAGGAGCATCTCTTCTCTTTGGCCTTTCAATGTTGGTCCAGGTCTAGGGCACATACACTTACCCAAATATTTTCCTGGGTAGATTTGATGACCAAAAATTTTTGGCATGCCCGGTGGGACCCGGTCAGTCTCACCTTCTAAGTAGTAGTGAGAACCGATGCTCTCATTACCAAAAGACTCTTAGCATCTGGCGACTCTGTTTACCCAAGAATATTTAAGTTGTAAATACCGATATCGAAGTCTGTGCCTTCATGCAAACAAGATGGAGAGTTAGGAATAGAGGAGAGGAAACTGAGTTCTTTGAGCTAGATATTGATGCCTTTGTGGAATGATCTAGGTTAGTCACCCTTGAGTCTTTGTTACATGGAACATCCTTGCAAGAGGCCACTATTGATGAACAAGGCCTAACTTCTGATAGCAAAGCGGCTAGCTTTCCTCCTAATCCTCCCAACTCACTGAAGCATCCTAGTGTCTCCATTCCTATCCGATGTCCTATTAGCAACCAAGGAGGAGCTTCAGGAATTCTTGTTTCTAAAAATTTGAGAATAAATATGGCATAGCAACAACAACAACAACAACAAATGCAGCAAAAACCACTGCCCATATTATTTCCAACATGGAATTCTTCAGGACCGCTAAATCTAGTGGGGCAAGGGCAAGTGTCGCTTGCTGGTATAAAGAAGATCCCAACATTTGATGGAATTGGGAAGACTGCTCTGGAGCACATCCAGGACATAGTTTCTTTGGCGGCGATCCATGACATCATAGAAGAGCATGTTATGGTGAAGCTTTTGGTTTTGTCTCTTAGAGGAAAACTCCTCTACTGGTATAGATCTTTACCACCCGATACCATTACGGGATGGTACCAGTTAGCCAGACAGTTGATGCGAAGATTCAATGAGTTTGCCGATTCGACCTCTCTCCTACAGTAGTTCATAATGATCCAGAGACATCCACAAGAGAACATTGCCAACTTCAATGTTAGGTTCGCTCAAACCTGGCAAAGAATACTAGTTGGACTTTGGCCAACTGATGAAGCTGCAGCGTACTATTTACTTCAAGATTTCAATCCTAATATCAGTGTGATGGTGAGGCATTCAAATATCAATACCTTCCTAGAGTTATATGAGTTGGCCCAGAAAGCAAAAATGGATCTAATTGCTATGGGTAAGCTTCTCGAAAGGATGCCTATGCCCATACTTCCTGATTTCTATCAATACCAGTATGCAAGCATAGCCGCTTCGCAAATATTTGCAACCCCTGCACTCCCGATCTCATCTTGGAACCCGAATCCTATTGTATCTCAAATCACTGCTCCACAAATTCATTTCCCACTTTTTTGACTCCACATCCCACGGTCACTTTGGAATTCCTTGTACTGCCAGCACTACTTCAACACCCTGCCCTACCTCCAATACTAATAATGGCTCCATTGCCACCTATTCCCAAAGCCGATGACATGCAAGCCAAAATACTGCAAGAAGTTCAGTCCCTAAACTCCAAAGTGCAGACCTTGTCCAACGACATGACCATTATGAAGAAGAAGCAAGCACAACAAGAGTTTCTCCCGAGAAGATCTTATCCTACACCTGCGCTTACTAAAGATCAAGCGGTCTAGCAAGGAAGAGCTTCAACAAGAAATGCTGCAATAGATGAAGCCCCGAGCACTTTTGATTATATACATTGGTGCTCCACGTGTAATGATCCTCATGAAGAGAATACCTGCATGCTGCACCAACACTATGTATAGATGCTGGCGAGTAGTAGTCATGGTGGTCAATTCAATGTCATTAGGCAATTGGATCACAACTTGGTGATAGGTGAAGAAGAGCTAGTTGCAGTCCTTACCAGAGGAGGAAAAAAGTCAATAGAGGTGGATGCTACTAAAATGGCTCCTTTAAAGGTGCATTCTTTCCAGGAGAAAGGGCATCAACCTCCTCCAGCCCTGAATGAAGCTCGACAGCCTGCACCAGTCAAAGAGAAGGTCCAACAGGCCCTTGTAAATCCATCACAGGGGGAAAAAAAGGAGCAAGCTAGAGAGAAGCTCAAGCTTCCTTTGCTGACTAAGTGGCAAAGGGATGAAGCTACAGAATAGTACCGCACCAAATATGAGTTGAGAAAGGAACCTGAGGTGCCTAGTTCCCTGGCGTACAACATAGTGGATGAGCTGAAGAGGATTCCAGCCAAAATCAGTCTATACGACGCACTGCAATTACCTGGACAGGTAGACCTATTACAAGAATCATTGAAGATAACCAAAGCAAGAAAGACAACATCACTTACCCTAGTGCAAACCCGGTCCACATCCATTACGGGGAAGAATAGGCCACCGTCGTTCTACATGTCTCTACAGATGGAAGGGTACATTGTACACAACTGTATGATTGACTCTAGGGCCACGATGACAGTCATGCCGAAGGTAGTGTGGGAAGAGATAGGAATGTAATATACGTGAAGCAGTCATGGTGTACTCCAGTTGGATGGTACCCCCATGAAGACTATAGGGGTGATCAAGGAAATCCCTATTCGACTGCACAAAATACCTCAAATCATAGTTATACAATAGGTAGTGGTCATTGATCTTGAACCCTACTTCAGCATGTGCTTGTCGAGAGAATTTACGATGAATATGGGCAGATATCTATCTATGGATTACTCATACTTGGATATTCCATTCAAACGAAAGAAGATTAATATTTACAATGAGAAGCCTTCTACCTTCCTTGTAGAAAAGATGTCTGAAGGAGAGAGTAGCGATCATGTGTATGCAATAGTAGAAGGAATAGAACTGGACCTAGTCGAGGAGTCTCTTGCACAATTAAGTTGTGAAGATGAGTTTTCATTGGCAGACTTTAATGCCATGATAGAAACCGAGATGGGATGTTATGCCATCTCCAAGACTGAGAAAAACATCAAGTCAAAAAATAAGGTCTTCACCGAAGAACTATGGAAATTGTTCTTCGATGGTGCTCGATGCAAAAATGGCACCGGGGTGGGGATTCTTCTAGTATCACCTTCTGGAAAGTAGAAGGAATATTGTTATCGATTGGTGTGGATTTGCACCAACAATGTAGCAGAATATGAAGCATTATTCCTAGGACTCAAAAAAGCAAAAAATTTGGGCATAAAGCATCTCCAAATATTTGGAGATTCTGAATTGGTATGCAGTCAAGTCTCAAACAAGTGCACTTCAAAGAAGCATTATCTCAAGTCATACCAAAATAGGGTATGGGACTTGCTTGACCAGTTTGAATCTCTCAATATTTAGTCTATTCTAAGAGAAAAGAACTGACATGCCGATGTTCTAGCATCCATCGCAGCCAAGTATTCTCCAGCCAAGTATTCTCCTGACACAAAAGGGGGAAGATGGTGAAGAGTGCCCCATCGCGTTTCTAAGCCAAGTGATAAATCCTCATGAAGAAAAATATAATTTCATAGAAAGGCAGGTGCTTGTAGTAATGAAGTCTCTTAGGAAATTTAAGCAGTTCATCTCCCAAATTTGGGTTACAATCTTCTTCATTCACCCCGATGTGCATAATTTCATCATCCAAGGAGAATTGAGTAGTAAAAGATCTAGTTGGGTCAGCAAGATTCAAGAATTTGACATTGAGATCAAATCTACAAAGCTGGTTCATGGTCACGCATTGTGTCAAGAACTAGCAAAGAGTGTAACGGCCGAAGCTACAGAACCTTAGTGGGATGACTCGCCAGTAGAAGAATGCTTCGTGAACCAGGAAGAGGATGAGAAAGATTGGGTTAGTGAAATAGTTGAATACTTCAATACTGGCAGATGTCCTTCATGTCTAAATGCTTCATAGTGAAGGCATTTCAGGATGCGGTCCACTCGATATACTTTGTGCCCCGAAGGCCTATTTTTTAGAAACATCGATGGCGTCCTTCTCAGGTGCATAAAGGATGATGATAAAAGGAGAATCTTGGGAGAATTTCATTCAGGATTATCTGGAGGCCACTTCGCAGGGAGAAAAATGACATTGAAGATTATCAAGGCGGGTTACTATTGGCCCACACTCTTCGCTGATGCCTTCACTGTTTGTCACAAATGTGAGCAATGTCAGAAGTTCATCGGCCGAAGCAGAAATGCTTTGATGCCTCTCCAACCGATACAAGTAGAAACTCCCTTTCAACAATGGGGGTTGGATTTCATAGGGGTCATATCGTCGAACTCCTCCACTGGGCATAAGTTCATCTTGACCGCAACTGATTACTTCACCAGATGGGCCAAAGTAGTTCCCACGAAGCATGCTGATCAGGAGACTGTCATAACCTTCCTTGAAGGGTTGATCACACGATTCGGCATTCTCGAAGCAATCATCACGGACAATGGTCCTGGATTTGCAGGCGCCAAAATCAATGATTTCTTCTATCGATATGGGATATATCATAAAGTATCCTCCAATTACTATCCGTAGGGCAACGGATTGGTAGAATCCACTAACAAGACCTTGTTGAAGGTGTTAAGAAAGCTCATAGAGATGAACAAAAGAACTTGGCATCTTCTTCTAGATCGTGCCTTGTGGGCCGATCAAATTTCTGTCAAGAAGTCAATCAAGACTTCACCTTATGCCCTGGTCTACGAAAAGGAGGCCATCTTACCTACCCATATAGAGATCCCTGCATTGCAGTTGTTAGAGGAAGAAGGAGTCAACCCTTTGGAAAGTAGACTGGCTCAACTGCTATAGCTGGAGGAAGATCATGAGAAGGCTTACCAGAGCTTCGCTAAACATGCTCAGGTCACCCGAGATTGGTTCAAGAAAAAATCATCCAATCACACATTCAAGGTGGGAGATCTAGTATGGAAGTGGGACTCCTAGAAGGCCAAGCCTAAAAATCATGACAAGTTGGATGCGTTTTGGGACGGACCATTCGAAATCATGAAGGTGAACTCGGCCAACTCTTTCATCCTCAAAGATGTAGATGGCCAGGTATTACCAATTTCTATTAATGGTCTTCATTTGAAGACTTTTCATCGTTGAGGTGAAACAAAAAAAAATGTGTGTATGTACTTTTGTATATAATTTTTCATTTGTGTATATACATCTTATTTCGAGATTGCAAAAGCCAAGTATTACACTCCAAAATCCCTTTTGGGGACTTTTGATGCGAAGTAGCAGTTACAAGGAGGTTCATAGCAAGCACTTTACCCTCAAAAGGGCCTAACCAAAATTCAAACAAAGGCACGAAAAGAGCTTCACACCCGAAGCATTTTAAGAGGCGACTTCAGGCAAAAGTTTTGCGAAGTAGATTTTAAAAGAGCCCTTGCGAAGCAGTTTTTGAAGCAAAATTTGGCGAAGCAATTTCCAAGAAGGTAAGCTTCGGTATGCGATCTTCACGAAGTAAAGTGGCAGCGCAGCAAAGGAGAAGTACTTTAGGGCCGAAGCATCGAAAAATAGCCCGCACCAAAGGTTCACCGTGAAGCATTTTCAATGATGATTTCAACTTTGCCAAAGTGGAAGCATTTAAAATGTGTCTCGTAGAACGTGTAGACAACAATCGTGAAAAGAGTTCAAAGTGGATGAATTTAAGGCAAAAGTGGCAGAGCACATCTCGAGGTGATTCGGTTAAGAGAAAAGCTCATGCCCAGGTACGAGGTGGCAGTGGGTTGCATCTCCAATGCAAGGCATAATCATCAAAACATGTGGCCCCGCGTACTATGCCGCTACAGAGCCAATCAAAGAGCACGACAACTTCCTTCGTCCGAAGCGTAAATTTAATTATGGTAGGTGCCATAAATTCAGGTAGTTGCCTTTTAAGGCTATAAAACACGAGGCCCTAGCAGAGAGAAGGTTATTCATCCATCAGTTCATCCAAGACTAAGAGCCTTCGATTACTCTGCAAGTCTTACGCCCTTTGCATCAAAATTCTTGGTGCCAAAGTCCCTTGCACTGTAAGCCCTGCTTCTGTCGTAAGACGTCCAACATGGGGAAGAAAAACTCCAAGGAGAAGGGAAAGGAACCGGAAGTAGCAGGCCCCAAAAAAACAAAGAAGGGCAAGGAAGAGAAAAAGCATACACCAAAGAAGATCAATCTCACCCCTCGCCCTAAAAAGTAGCCAATAGAAGAAGGAGAAGACTCTGAGGAGGAACAACTTGAAGAACCACCAATTGATGGGTGGGAGAAAATTAGAGACACAAAGCTCTCTAAGGGTGTGTTCGACCTCCGATGCACTATAGAGTTTATGACGAGCAGACTCACCCCAGAGAATAAGAGAGATGCTGCATATTACTCTCAAATTTACTGGTATTTGACCCCACCTGCTCACCACTATCCCGAATTGATCTATGCTATCACGCAAAATTACCAGCCTGCATCCAGGCAAGTGTTGGATGCTTCAGGTCATAAATTGTTTTCCATTTTGAAGGAAGATGTGCAAGTAGCCTTCGCACCACAACAAGGTCCGCCCAAGGGCTATTCCATTCGCAACGTCATTCTGAGTGAACAGATGGAGAGGTTCACCTCCAACAACTACATATTGAAATTCTTGTATGAGAACCTCAAAAGTGGGCTCCCTTCAAGCAAGCTGCCCCAAATGCCCTTACCCTTGGCGGCCTTCAAGAACACCGATATTTTCTCTATCATTGCATGGGTGGTGGGCCTATTGACAGATGCTTCGGTGCAACCCTGGCAGGTGTCTTTGGCCGAATGTATTTTGAGAGGGGAATTCTATGCCCCTGATGCTTCAAGACCAAACACCAACCCAGTTTTCTTTGATTGGGTAGAATGGGTGGCCCGAACCTTGCATACGCGGCTCACCAGCATGAAGAATTCGGCGATGGGCCAGTACTTCGCACCCTGTTCTTTCCTTGTCTGGTTGTTTTTCTACCAAGTACATAAGCAATTCCCCCATATTGCCATTTCTATGAGCGGTAAGGATGGAAATCCTTTGCCTGTGTACCAGTGGACTCCCCTCCTATTGAGGACAGAGTCCTATTATTCTTTTAATCAACAATTTTTGGGACCCGCTATGCATTTGTTGAAGGGTTCTTGCCCTCGGGTCCCCCTCAGTTTGAGAGATAGAGTGGTGCAAGAGAAAAGGGGAGACGTGTTTCAACTGACATAGGGGCTCGTAATTCGTATGTTCGGCTTCATTGGGAAGCCCTTCCTGCTACCAGTCTACCCCTTCGAGTATCAATTTGTGTTGGAGGTCACTCGGCAGAGTGACGCAACAAACGCCGTCTATGGCCATGATCAAAAATGGGCACATACTTGTGACTTCCCCTTCAGGATGGGGGTAATTGAAGTATTTGCCTTAAAATAGAATGTTTTCCTAGAGGAAAAGCTTGCCAATTTTGGCCTACTCCAGATTCCTCAACAATGGCTCTATGATCCCTTGGGAGTGATGAGGGATCACTTAAAATTCAAGAATTTCCAC
Source organism: Wollemia nobilis (assembly GCA_028583015.1). Lineage (NCBI taxonomy): Eukaryota > Viridiplantae > Streptophyta > Pinopsida > Araucariales > Araucariaceae > Wollemia > Wollemia nobilis. Next base: position 613,445 of record JAQPPZ010017175.1, on the reverse strand, counting down.
ATCTGCCCCCACCCTAAAATTGTGGAACAAAGAAATAATCCCAATGGGAAGGATCTGGAGTGGCATTTGGAGAGGATGAGAACATTGCCTCCCTGGCATGAATTTTACCCCATGGAGGTCGAGTTTGACCCTGACCAGCACCCCCTCCCAACTCCAAGCTCCACGTTTTGGAGAAAGGCAAAGGATGATTTAAAGGAAGAATTGAAGAATTGGAGCGAGGAAAAATTAAGGGAGTGGTGGATAATGAGAGTCCATCGCCAAAAGATGAATTCCTATGGACTCTTGACAATGGATAAAGACTTCGCAATTCTTTATGAAGCCAATGTTGAAACTTGGAAGTCCATATCCTTCGCTAACTTTGTTCCTCCAGCTACCCCAGGATCGGGTGAAAGCCCAAGAGGAGTTGACGATGCTTCGAACCAAGAAGAAGAGGAAGAAGTCGAAGCTACACCAGAGGCACTACCACAGGGACCATTGAAAATCCATGACACAAGTGTCGAAGAGTTGAAGCAACCACTGGAGAGAAAGAAAAGAAAGAGGCAAGAGCAAATTCAAGTGCCTCTGAGCCACCCAAAGTGACCCCACACAAAGCTCCCAAGTGCTCCTGCTGGACAACCTGCATCAGGCCCGACCGAAGAAAATGTTGAAGATGCGAGGCCACCAAGTGCCGAGATGATCCCAGACATAGACATCATTGATGTGGAGGAACTCCTCCAACAAGAGGGAGACCCCAAAGTAGAAGTTGTGGAGGTCGGGAGTGCCGAAGCCCAAAAGGAGTAGGAGCCTATCACACAAGAAGTCACCACGGTCGCTCTGCCTAAAGGGCACGTAGGTATGCACTCTCCACCCTTTGCCTTGGTCTCTCACATGTCTACCATGGTCTCGGTCGAGTCTCCCCATCAGTCTCTCCCTCCCTCACAAAGTCAGTCACCTCCTCACGCGTTGCCTCTTGCCACCGATCCCGTTAGCCCCACTCCACTCGAGTCATCATGCCGAGACAATTTTGTTGCTACCACTTCACCTTCCCATGCCACCAATCCTTTGGACCTTAGCTAGGGCGAAGGCGGTGCCCCAACGTCGGACCCTACTCTTCATTCCCCTGCCTCACATGGCATTGTTGCACTCGTTGGGACTCCTAGTACACCTGTCGCCAAACCTTCTGGTGAGGCATCCCCCATTCATTCTTTATATTTGTTTACCCCTTCGGTTGGAGATCCAGCCTTATTTGAATCTGAATTGTCCATGATGAAGGAATGCCCTCTAGCTGAGAAGCTACTCCTAGCTCGACAAAATACAAAAAAAATGTTGAAGGAGGCGAGGAAGAAGAGAGGGCGCTCTCTGGCCCAGGTTGAAAAATGCGCTGTCTTCAATTTGAAGGCTAGGAAGTTGCATAAAGTAAAAAATATCCCCAAGGTCCAAAAGCCCCTGGATGAAATGACTCCAGCGGACTATGACTACCAAGACAAATCCAAGGACCTGGAGCATTTGAATGTTGATAATGAATCTGAATCCATGCACGTCAGGATCGAAACCTTTCGAGCGCATGCCAACATCGCTAATCAGCACAGATTTGAGGTAGAAAATGCCAACATCAAGTTGGAGGAAGAGCTAGCTAGAATCCGCTCCAAGCTAGAGGATTCAGAGAAGCAGTGTAAGCTGATGAAAAAGGAAACACACACCCTGAAACAACAAATACTACAACTATAGTGTACAACTCAGAACCAAGCACAGAGACAGGCCAAGAATGATCTAAAGGCCAAGGAAGTTGAAAGCAAGATATTGCAGTTGCAGCAGCAGTTGCACGAAAAAGAAGGCTTGGAGCTGTTTGATAGAGGCAGGATCAAAGAAATCCGCTCACACTTGCTTAAAAATTTTAGATCTCGGGCCTCCAGTGCCCTATCAATTTTGACCTATATTACTGAAGCACAGCGTGTCACTGGTGAAGGAGGGCCAATCATAGATGAGGTCACTCAGAAAGCTAGAGGCCGACTCAAACTAGCCTTTGATGTCCAAAGCATGAAATATCAGGACTTGCAGGTTGTTGCAATGAGTCGGACGGCTAGAGATTGGTCCATGGCCCAAGCCATAGTTTGTGCCTTCTTTTCAAAGGTGAGGAAGGCACAAAATGCAAAGGACCTCCTGGACATGTTTGAGAATGAGCAATGCACATCGCTAGGTTATTTCTAGGATCTCTCTTCTTTAGGTTTCTCGAGCTTCATGGATGATGATGGGAACCTTTTGACCAAGGAAGAGCTTAAGCCGGCATGGCTTCAGTTTGAAGGTGACGTCTCGGAGATAGACGAATGGGCAGAGCCGATAACGAAAAGGCAGATCACAGATTTCATTCTGAGATACTGCAAGATTGCAACTTGCCTGAATGATTTGTATACCAGAGCCAAACATGCTGATATCGGGTAGATTGATCGCTTTCATGTTTTGGTTAAGGCATTGCAAGATCAAGAGCCTTTCTCAAAGGGTGCTTGGGCTCATGTCCGTCGAACCATGAAAAAGATCCGTGATCACCTTGCCCCATCATCGCCGCACGAAGTCGCGCTAGAGGAAGCAGAAGAAGAAGAAGAACAAGAACAAGCCGGGGAAGCACCCCGAAGAAGAAGAAGAAAAGGGAGAAGGGTCTGGAGGTAACTCTAGCCCAACGGATCAAGGCTAAGGGTTCTCCCACCGAGACGAGCTCGTTGCCCCGCGAGCCACCAAGAATGTTGACAATTTTGTCACATTGCACAATGGGGTAGAAAAATTGAATTTTTGTAAAGTATTTCTTTTAATTTCATGAATTTGTTCCCTTGTTTTTTTTAGAAACAACATTTTCAAGCATTGCAGCAATTTTGGCTTTCCCTGCCACCCCCTTGTACATAAAATGAAGAAGAAAGAGCTTCACTGCCAAACAAGCTAAGGAAGATAGCTTCGCCAAAAGAAATCGTTAAGGATAAAAACTACTTCGGGCCCGAAGTCCCTCAAACAACTACTTCGGGCGAAAACCTTGCGAAGCGGCGTTGCCGAAGAAGAAATTCTAGGAAGGCGTAAAAAAGAGCTTTGCACCCAAAGTATTTCTAGTAGCTACTTCGGGCAAAAGTTTTGCGAAGCGGAATTCAAGCGGCATTTCAAAAGAACAGCTTCGCCGAAGGAAAATCGTGGTCCGAATTGGCTAAGGCAAGAAAACTACTTCGGGCCCGAAGCATTTCCAGTAGGTACTTCGGGCAAAAATCTTGCGAAGCGGTGTTGCCGAAGCAAAATGCAAAGGAAGAAGAATGAAAAATACTTCGGGCCCGAAGCACTTCAAAAGACTACTTCGGGCAAAAGTCTTGCGAAGCGGGATTTGAAGGAGCGCAACATTGAAAATACTTCACCGAAAAGCCACCGAAGCACCCACTTCGGGCCCCCGCACCAGCGAACCATTTCTACTTCATCGAAAGTCGTTGCGAAGCATCTGCTTCGGCCATCTTTCATGCGAAGTACTTTCACCCGAAGCGGTAGCGGCCATAAAGAATGCAACATCTTTCGAAGGCAAGAATGCGCTTCGGCCGAAATACCCCCGAACCATAGTTTTGAAGAAGGTTCACGATGAAGCATTTTTAAGCTCACCAGCGAAGTATCTACTTCGGGCGAAGGGCCTCGCCGAAGCAGTTTTGACACATCTCTCCAGCGAAGCAGCGAGAAGTGAAGAGCCCATCTTGCAAAGGAAATCTACTTCGGCGCTCGCCACCCCCGAAGCTGTTTTGCGAAGCTCCTCCATGCGAAGTGCAAATCAAGGAGGATCTGCTTCGGCTCGAATCCATTGCGAAGCGAAGTGCGAATGAAAATTTAGTGAAGCGCTTCAAAAGGCATGCGCTCCAAGCCGGGTATTTTCCCGAGGCGATCAAGTGCCTCATAAATGCATTTTTTTGTGCCCGATAAGCCCGCTACGCATTTTTGGCAATTGGAAATGAAGTATCAGTCTCTGAAGAAGAGCCCGACAAGCATGGCGGCCACTCGAGTATTGCACCCAGAAGCCAAGGACGCTCAGACGGCTCATTAATGCAAGTTTCCATGGTTGACCCGGTCGTAGTTTCCAGTTTTGGTAACAGATTTGAGAGCTCAATCACGAGGGCCGCGAGGAGCCGACTTCTCAGGTTTCGAGGGTGTACTCCTCCATTTTGTGCAATTATGGCTCAGAGGGTCGGGTCCTCTATAAAAACCCAGGCATTGTAATGTAAAAGGGGGGGAACTTTCTGCTAGAAAGCTATTGTAACTTGTATTCCTACGATTAATACTAAAGAGCTTTGGACTCTATTTCTCTCTTGTATGTTGCCTTCTGCATTTATTTCTTTCATATTTCTTCATTTGCATACTGTAATTCTGAACTCTGGATTTAGGTGTGTGATTGGGGACTGAACCCTAAAATTTTCTCGAAGGATACATAGGAGAGGAAGACGTCGTGTTGGCCTTCTTTTATGCTGCCTATGAATAGTGTTTTTGCTATATTCACTTTTCTTAATCGTCGTTACTCTGAACCCTGAATTTCGGTGAAAGGGAAAGGAGAATCCTGGAACTCGTCCAGAGGATACATAGGAGGGCTAATACTGTGTTCATTTCATTTATTCTTGGTTTTCTTTGCTACTGTTCCAAGTTATTGGCTAGTAATCATGCTTCTGGTTCTTTCCCACCACTAAACTACTAAAATTTCTTCCCTTACTCTTTTATTTCTTTTTTGCACCCTTACTCTATTTATCTCTTTCCTGCACCCTTATCTTAAACATCGAAGTAGTGTAGTATAGGAGTCGGCCTTTCTCCGGAGATTGGCACGAGGAGCATCTCTTCTCTTCGGCCTTTCAATGTTGGTCCAGGTCTAGGGTGCATTCATTTACCCAAATCCTTTCCTGGGTAGATTTGATGACCAACAGTTTTTGGCATGCCCGGTGGGACCCGATCAGTCTCACCTTGTGAGTGGTAGTGAGAACCGATGCTCTCATTACCAAAAGACTCTTAGCATCTGGCGACTCTGTTTACCCGAGAATATTTAAGTCGTAAAGACCGGTACCAAAGTCTGTGCCTTCATGCAAACAAGATGGAGAGTTAGGAATAGAGGAGAGGAAACTGAGTTCTTTGAGCTAGATATTGATGCCTTTGGGGAGCGATCTAGGTTGGTCACCCCTGAGTCTTTGTTACGTGGAACATCCTCGCAAGAGGCCGCTGTTGATGAACAAGGCCTAACTTCTGATAGCACAGTGGCTAGCTTTCCTCCTAATCCTCCCAACTCACCGAAGCATCCTAGTGCCTCCATTCCTACCAGACGTCCTATTAGCAACCAAGGAGGAGCTTCGAGAATTCCTATTTCTCAAAATCCGAGAGTAAATATGGCACAACAACAACAACAACAAATGTAGAAGCAGCAACAGCAACCACCGCCCAGATTATTCCCAGCATGGAATTCTTCGGGACCGCTAAATCTAGCGGGACAAGGGCAAGTGTCGCCTGCTGCTATAAAGAAGATCCCAATGTTCGATGGAACTAGGAAGACTGCTCTGGAGCACATCCAGGATATAGTTTCTCTGGCGGTGATCCATGACATCACAGAAGAGTGAGTTATGGTAAAGCTTCTGGTTCTGTCTCTTAGAGGAAAACTCCTCTACTGGTATAGATCTTTACCACCCGGTACCATTACGGGATGGGACCAGTTAGCCGGATAGTTGATGCGAAGCTTCAATGAGTCCACCGATCCGACCTCTCTCCTGCAGCAGTTCACAATGATCCAGAGACATCCACAAGAGGAGATTGCAGACTTCAATGTTAGGTTCGCTCGAACCTGGCAAAGAATACCAGTTGGACTTCGGCCAACCGACGAAGCCGCAACGTACTATTTCCTTTGGGCTTTCAATCCTGATATCAGTGTGATGGTGAGGTATTCGAATATCAATACCTTCCCAGAGTTATATGAGTTGGCCCAGAAAGCAGAAATGGATCTAATAGCTATGGGTAAGCTTCCCCAAAGGATGCCGATGCCCATACTTCCCGATTTCTATCAATCCCAGTATGCAAGCGCAGCCGCTTTGCAGATCTCTGCAACCCCTGCACTCCCGATCTCATCTTGGAACCCGAATCCCATTGTATCTCAAATCACTGCTCCACAAATTCATTTTCCCACTTTTTTGACTTCGCAGCCCATGGTCACTTCGGCATTCCCTGTACTGCCAGCACCACTTCAACACCCTGCCCTACCTCCAATACCAACAATGGCTCCATTGCCACCTATTCCCAAAGTCGATGACATGCAAGCCAAAATACTGCAAGAAGTTCAGTCCCTAAACTCCATAGTGCAGACCCTGTCTAATGACATGACCATTATGAAGAAGAAGCAAGCGCAACAAGAGTTTCTCCCAAGAAGATCTTATCCTACACCTACGCTTACTAAAGATCAAGCGGCCCAGCAAGGAAGAGCTTCGACAAGAAATGCTGCAATAGATGAAGCCCCGAGCACTTTTGATTATATACATTGGTGCTCTACATGTAATGATCCTCATGAAGAGAATACCTGCATGCTGCACCAACACTATGTACAAACGCTGGCGAGCAGTAGTCATGGCGGTCAAGTCAATGTCATTAGACAAATGAATCACAACTTGGTGATTGGTGAAGAAGAGCCAGTTGCAGTCCTTACCAGAGGAGGAAAGAAGTCGATAGAGGTGGATGCTACTCAAATGGCTCCCTTAAAGGTGCATGCTCACCATGAGAAAGGACAGCAACCTCCTCCAGCCTCGAATGAAGCTCGATAGCCTACACCAGTCAAAGAGAAGGTCCAACAGGCCCCTGCAAATCCACCACAGGGGAAACAAAGGAGCAAGCTAGAGAGAAGCTCAAGCTTCCTTCGCTGACTAAGCGATAAAGGGTCGAAGCTATGGAATAGTATCACACCAAATATGAGCCGAGAAAGGAACCTGAGGTGCCCAGTTCCCTGGCGTACAACATTGTGGATGAGCTAAAGAGGATTCCAGCCAAAATCAGTCTGTACGATGCACTACAACTACCTGGACAAGTGGACCTGTTGCAAGAATCATTGAAGATAACCAAAGCAAGAAATGCAGCACCGCTTGCCCTAGTGCAGACCCTATCCACATCCATTACAGGGAAGAATAGGCCACCACCATTCTACATGTCTCTACAGATGGAAGGGTACGTTGTACACAACTATATGATTGACTCTGGGGCCACGATGACAGTCATGCCGAAGGCAGTGTGCGAAGAGATAGGGATGGAATATACGTGAAGCAGTCATGGTGTACTCCAGTTGGATGGTACCCCCATGAAGACTATAGGAGTGATCAAGGACATTCCTATTCGGCTACACAAGATGCCTCAAATCATAGTTATACAAGAGGTAGTAGTCATTGACCTTGAGCCCTACTTTAGCATGTGCTTGTCGAGAGAATTTACGACGAAGCTGGGTGGATATCTATCTATGGATTACTCGCACTTGGAGATTCCATTCAAAGGGAAGAAGATTAAGATTTACAACGAGAAGCCTTCTACCTTCCTTGTAGAAAAGATGTCCGAAGGAGAAAGCAACGATCCTGTGCATGCGATAGTGGAAGGAATAGAGCAGGTGGATCTGGTCGAGGAGTCTCTCGCACAGTTAAGTTGTGAAGATGAGTTTTCATTGGCAGACTTTAATGCCATGATAGAAACCGAGATGGGATGTTATGCCATCGCCAAGCCTGAGAAAAACATCAAGTCAGAAGATAAGGTCTTCGCCGAAGGATTATGGAAATTATTCTTCGATGGCGCCCGATGCAAAAATGGCGTCGGGGCGGGGATTCTTCTAGTATCACCTTCTAGAGAGTAGAAGGAATATTGTTACCGGTTGGTGTGGAGTTGCACCAACAATGCAGCAGAATATGAAGCATTATGCCTAGGACTCAAGAAAGCAAAAAAGTTGGGCATAAAGCATCTCCAAATCTTTGGAGATTCCGAATTGGTATGCAATCAAGTCACAAACAAGTGCACTTCAAAGAAGCATTATCTCAAGTCATACCGAAATAGGGTATGGGACTTGCTCGACCAGTTCGAATCTCTCAATATGCAGTCTATTCCAAGAGAAAAGAACCGACATGTCGATGTTCTAGCATCCATCGCAGCCAAGTATTCTCCAGTAGAAGACATGGTGCATAAGCCCAAAGCTGTGAGGATGATTTATAGGCCCTCTATCCCAGACAAAGACTTGCATTGGCAGGTTTTTGATAGTGATGAGCAGATTGTGAATTTCATGATTCAAGAAGTAGCCACAGTTGAGAGCAGAAGCCCTGACGAAGAAGAATATGAAGGGCTAGTTCAATTGAAGAATAACCACGTTCCCAAAGGGTTAATTACTCTTGAAAGCCTCTTTGATCAAAATGATCGAGCAGTTTCTCACAGGATCAAAGTTAATGCAAAGAAGTATCAAGATTTAGAGCTTGAGCCTGGAAAAGCAATAAAAGTTGGAACAGATTGCACTTCGAAAGAGCTAGAGCAGATCCGATCTCTATGCAGAAGGTATCCCGACACAGTGGCTTGGTCTTATCAAGACTTAAAGGGATACGATCGACAACTAATCCAACATACAATTGAGTTGCAGGAAGGGATCAAACCTTTTTGACAGAAGCAAAGGCCCGTCAATCCAAAGATCGAAGTCTTGATGAAGGCCAAACTCCTAAAAATGCTCGAGGCGAAGATAATTTATCCCATCAAACATTCTTCTTGGGTAGCGAATCTAGTCCCAGTCAGAAAGAAGAATGGAGATATACGATTGTGCATGGACTTTCGCAACCTGAACCAAGCTTCTCTCAGAGACCACTACCCTCTCCCGTAGATCGATCAGATCTTGCATTCGATGGTTGGGGCTCAACGCTTCTCCCTACTCGATGGTTTCTTCGGATACAATCAAATATGGGTCAGGGATGAAGACCAACATAAAACCGCATTCACTACCAAGTGGGGCACATTTGCTTACCAGTGAATGCCCTTCGGCCTTTCGAATGCGGGTGCCACTTTTCAGAGGGCAATGGATCTAGCTTTTGGTGAGCTCTTGAATAAGGTTATCGTTATCTATCTAGATGACATGACCGTCTTCTCCCGAAGAAGGGAGGATCACCCCTTACACTTACAACAAATTTTCAAAAAATGTCGAGAGTTTGGCATTTCAATCAATCCGAAGAAGTCCATATTCGTAGTCAGCGAAGGGAAGTTGTTGGGACATGCGATATCAGAGAAGGGTCTCGCTATAGATCCTGACAGAGTTGAGGCTCTAATGAAGCTCCCACTCCCAGTAGACAAGAAAGGACTTCAATCCTTCTTCGATCAGATTAACTTCGTGAGGAAGTTTGTCCCTGATTTCACCCAGGTCATCAAGTCGATGTCCAAACTTTTGAAGAAGGGTGCATAATTCATCTGGACGAAGGAAAGAAAAGAAGCATTCGAAGAAATAAAAGCCCAAATTGCTCAAGCACCGGTCCTGACCAACCCTGACTACAATCGGGATTTCATCCTATATGCTATAGGAGAACCTGAGAGCTATGCTGCGGTCCTAACACAAAAGGGGGAAGATGGCGAAGAGCGCCCCATCGCATTTCTAAGCCAAGTGATAAATCCTCATGAAGAAAAATATAATTTCATAGAAATGCAGGTGCATGCAGTAATGAAGTCTCTTAGGAAATTCAAGCAGTTCATCTCCCAAATTTGGGTTACAGTCTTCGTCATTCACCCTGATGTGCACAATTTCATCATCCAAGGAGAATTGGGTAGTAAAAGAGTCAGTTGGGTCAACAAGATACAAGAATTTGACATCGAGATCAAACCTACAAAGCTGGTTCACGGTCACGCATTGTGTCAAGAACTGGCGAAGAGCGTAGCGACCAAAGCTACAGAACCTCAGTGGGATGACTCACCAGTAGAAGAATGCTTCGTGAACCAAGAAGAGGACGAGAAATATTGGGTTAGTGAAATAGTTGAATACTTCAATATTGGCAGATGTCCTTCACATCTAAATGCGGTCCACCCGATATACTTTGCGCCCCGAAGGCCTATTTTTTAGAAACATTGATGGCGTCCTTCTCAGGTGCATAAAAGATGATGATAAAAGGAGAATCCTGGGAGAATTTCATTCAAGATTATCTGGAGGCCACTTCATAGGGAGAACAACGGTGCTGAAGATCATCAAGGTGGGTTACTATTGGCCCACACTCTTCGTTGATGCCTTCGCGGTTTGTCGCAAATGCGAGCAGTGTCAAAAGTTCATCGATCGAAGTAGAAATGCTTCGATGCCTCTCCAACCGATACAAGTAGAAACTCCCTTTCAACAATGGGGGTTGGATTTCATAGGGGTCATATCGCCGAACTCCTCCGTTGGGCATAAGTTCATCTTGACCGCAACTGATTACTTCACCAGATGGGCCGAAGCAGTTCCCATGAAGCATGCTGATCAGGAGACTGTCATAACCTTCCTTGAAGGGTTGATCACACGGTTCGGCATTCCTGAAGCAATCATCATGGACAATGGTCCTGGCTTTGCAGGTGCCAAAATCAATGATTTCTTCTATCGATATGGGATATATCATAAAGTATCCTCCAATTACTATCCACAGGGCAACGGATTGGCAGAATCCACTAACAAGACCTTGTTGAAGGTGTTAAGAAAGCTCATAGAGATGAACAAAAGAACTTGGCATCTTCTTCTAGATCGTGCCTTGTGGGCCGATCAAATTTTTGTCAAGAAGTCGATCAAGACTTCACCTTACGCCCTGGTCTACGGTAAGGAGGCCATCTTACCTACCCATATAGAGATCCTTGCATTGCAGCTATTAGAAGAAGAAGGAGTTAACCCTTTGGAAAATAGGTTGGCTCAGCTACTACAGTTGGAGGAAGATCATGAGAAGGCTTACCAAAGCTTCGCTAAACATGCTCTGGTCACCCGAGATTGGTTCAAGAAAAAATCATCCGATCGCACATTCAAGGTGGGAGATCTAGTATGGAAGTGGGACTCCTGGAAGGCCAAGCCTGGAAATCATGACAAGTTGGATGCTTTCTGGGACGGACCATTCGAAATCATGAAGGTGAACTCGGCCAACTCTTTCATCCTCAAAGATGCAGATGGCTAGGTATTACCAATTTTTGTTAATGGTCTTCATCTGAAGACTTTTCATCGCTGAGGCGAAACACTAAAAAAAAAAAAAAGTGTGTATGTACTTTTGTATATAATTTTTCATTTGTGTATATACATCCTGTTTCGAGATTGCAAAAGCTAAGTATTACACTCCAAAATCCCCTTCGAGGACTTTTGATGCGAAGTAGCAATTGCAAGGAGGTTCGCAGCAAGCACTTTACCCTCAAAAGGGCCGAACCAAAATTCAAACAAAGGTACAAAAAGAGCTTCGCACCCGAAGCATTTTAAGAGGCAACTTTGGGCAGAAGTTTTGCGAAGTAGATTTTAAAAGAGCCCTTATGAAGCAGTTTTTGAAGCAAAATTTGGTGAAGCAGTTTCCAAGAAGGCAAGCTTCGGTAGGCGGTCTTCGCGAAGCAAAGTGGCAACGCGACGAAGGAGAAGTACTTCGAGGTTGAAGCATCAAAAAATAGCCCACACCAAAGGTTTGCCACGAAGCATTTTCAATGATGATTTCAACTTCACTGAAGTGGAAGCATTTAAAACATGTCTTGGAGAATGTGCAGACGACAACCGTAAAAGGGGTTCAAAGCGGATGAATTTAAGGCAAAAGTGACAGAGCACATCTCGAGGAGATTCAATTAAGATAAAATCTCATGCCCAGGTACAAGGTGGCAGCGGGTTGCATCTCCAATGCAAGGCATAATCATCAAAGCATGTGGCCCCATGTACTACACTGCTGCAAAGCCAATCAAAGAGCATGACAACTTCCTCCGTCCGAAGTGTAAATTTAATTTTGATAGGTGCCTGTTGGCATTTTTGCCACATTGTTTTTGTTTTTACTGTTCTTGTAAAAGAATGCACAAGTTGTAGAGATACTAACTCCTCTGTTTGTCCCTCCAAGCACTTTGAAAGGGAAAATGTAAAAACGTCTATAAGTTTTGTGTTAGAGCAAAGTAACTGTAACTGTCACGATATCACGACATGTTGTAGTTTCGTGGCATCCAAATGCAGAAATCAGCTAAGTATGAAAAATGTTGTGATATTGCAACATGTCGCATTTTCATGACCTATCACGTTTTCACGGTCAAAACAGTCAACGGAAGCAAGGGAGTAAAACTGTCGTGATATCGCGACATGTCACGTTTTCATGACTTGCGGTGGCCACAGAGCAAAGTGATGGGAAAATGTCATGATATCACGACATAAAGCAGTAAAGGGGAGTGCCAATGAAAAATGTCGTGATATCATGACAGAAAAGCGAGAAAGAAGCAAATGGTACGAAATGGCACAATATCGCGACATGTCGCGTTATCGCGAAAGGGCTGAAAGATAAACACAAGTCAAGAAAGATGTCGCGATATCGTGACATTTTTGAAAACAAGGCCAAGCAAGAGAAACTTATCGCGATATTGCAACAGGAAACGATAACGATAGAGAAGGCAAGAAATTGTTGTGATTTCATGACATGTTAGGGCAGAGGGGCAAAGCACAGAGAAATGTCGCGATTTCATGCAATGTCACGTTTTCACGAGGAGGAAGTACGAAAGTAGCCAGATTGTATAGAATGTCACGATTTCACGACATGTCGCATTTTCACGGCCTAACAACATCAAAGTAGAAGAAGACAGAAAATGTCATGATTTCGTGACATATTGTGGAGATAAAGCCAAATGGAGAAACATGTCGCGATTTCGCAAAATGTTCCGTTTTCGCAAGGCAAAGGCAGAAATAAGGAGAATATAGAAACATGTCATGATTTTGTGACTTGTTGAAGACAGAAGAGCCAAATGTAAAAAAACATCGTGATATCGCGACATATCGCATTTTCACGACCTGTCATGTTTTCATGGAATGAAAGTTGAAATGTACAATGTAGTGAGGAATTGTCGTGATATCGCGACATGTCACATTTTTGTGGGTATAAAGCAGACAAGATAGCACCAAGTGGAAGATGTCGTGATTTTGTGACATGTTTCATTTTCACGATAAGAAGTAGCAAACAAAGCCAGGCAGAGGAGAATGTTGCGATTTCATGACATATCATGGAGACGAAGCTGAACAAGAGAAGATGTCATGATTTTGTGACATGTCACATTTTTGCGACCGGTGGCAGAAGAGAAGGCAGTAAGGTAAAAGTGTCGTGATTTCATGACATGTTGCATTTTCTCGACCTGTCACATTTTTGCGATCAAAGCAACAACAAAGGCCCGATACAGTTCTGTTTGCATTTTCCTTTAGAATTGCATAGGAGAATTTGAGGAGAAGATAAGGATCAAGTAAAATCTCTCCAATTGATTTTGAGATCGTGGTCAAAGAGGCTCAAAGATTAAATGTTGCTGATTACCGATGTGCGCTAGATGGAAGAACCTGAGGCAGTTTTTGATGCCATCAGAATTAAAGATGCCTCCAGTATTAAAAGTTCTTATTCATAATCTCCTAACAACTTCCAGCTTGCCTTCATAATGGTCATTTAATGGAGAAATCTGGTCCCTTGTTTCCATTCGATTTTCCATTTTGATCCATAAAAGCAAGAATGTGATTTCTCTAAGGTAGATTAAGGGAGATGGTTTTCTCTTTTCAAGTGCATATTTTGTGGATCACCTCTTAAAATATGTTTTATGTATTAAATGTTGTGATGCAAAAGAGAGAGGGAAGACCTCTATAAATATTCATGTATATCTAAAGGAAATAAGGTTAGACATTTTGAAAGAAAACTCTCTAAGTTCTTTGCATCAATAGAAGAGACTCGGCTTCTGAAATTTGCAAGCATTCTTATGTGTGTGGTTTCCTTCTATTTTAAAGTCATTTCTATTTATGCTCATGTTCTTGTTGTTAAGTCTTGAATTCTGCATTCTGAATTCAAACGTTGTGGGTTAGTGAGGAGATTTTGAAATGCGATTTGGGGGTTATCTCTACAAAGGTGTGGGTTCAATTATGCTTCTTTCCTTTTATTTGATGCTGTTATAAAACTTGGTGTAATTTTGCTATTAGTCTGCCCCAAACTATACACTTCGGCCTGTGGCCATATTTCTATCTCTTTCTATTATTTCCCTTTCTTTCTATATTTTCCATTTCTTTCCCACACTCTTATCTTGAAACCAATTTAGATTAGTTTGGGAGCCATCCCTCTCTGGAGATTGGCCTAAGAGACTTCTCTTTCTCTCGGCATTTCAATGTTGGCCGAGTCTAGGGCGCACAAGTGATGAAATCTTATACTTAGGCAGATTTGTGTCCAACAGTTTTTGGCACGCCCGATGGGACAGACTATTTCTGTCTTAGAAAGATCCATAATCGGTGGGACAAGTGTTATTCCAAATTGATAAACCCATCTGTGCCAACATTTTTTGGCACGACCATTTTTTTGACACCCGGAGGAATCAAGATTTTTTGATGAACTATCTTGACCTCAAAGTGGAGATTGTAAGTTCATCTGGCGACTCTACTGATCTGAAGATCCAAATTTCTTGATCGTAGATCCCTTTTGAAGCTAAAAGAATACACCCCAAAGGAATCAAGGTTTGGTGAGCAGCCTTGACCTCACAAGTAGAGAAAAGAATGTGCACCTGGTGACTCTGACTTAGTGGCGATAATCGTGATCTCTGCAGACCGCTGCTATAATGGCAAGAGTAAGCTGTCCTAGCTGGAATGATCCTGGCCCCCTGAATCTTCAAAGTTTTCATGAAATTCCCAAGGATGCTTTGAAGACATTGATGAAGTACGATGGCACTATGGGCATGGCTCTAGAGCATATTGAAGATGTTGCCACTTTGTCAATCATCCATGGCATAAACCATGAAGATGTCATGATCAGACTTTTGGTTCTATATTTGGAAGGAAGGGCGTTGTAGTGGTACAGACTACTCGAGCGTAAAAGAATCAGCTCATGGGATGACTTAGCAGGAGCACTAATCAGAATATTTGACAAGGATCCCTTTAACGGCTCTCAGGATCTCTTTCAGATTTTAATGTACATCATGAGAGCACCTCTGGAGAGCATCACGGACTTCAATGTCCGATTCTGCATAAGTTGGAAGAAAATTCCAGAGAAGATCCGACCGACACCCGCCCAAGCCCACCTCTTCTATGTTCATAGTTTTCAACCGAACATAGGCCTCCTCTTGCTGCAATCAGGTGAACGAAGGTTCCCTCAAATATTTTAGGAAGCAGTGCGAGCGAAAAAAAAATTGCTCCTGTCAGGAAAGTGGTAGTGGGGAGAAACCCCATCACCTTATTCGGTAGTCACCACTCCTGTCTACCCTGCGCAGTATTCACCATGGTAGATTCCTCATACTGAGAAAATACCTGAGATGCAGCTGTGTGGAGCTCAAGAGCTAGCTTTCATCCAAGTCCCATGATGGGAATCGACAAGCCTTGTCCTAGCAATAGATAGTATGGTTGCTCATAGTTTATATTAGGAGATGGATCAAGAGGAGATAAGTGAAGAAGAAGAACAAGCTCAAGTGGCAGAACCTGAGAGCAAAGAGGGCACATTTTTGCACTCTTTTTGTGTCCCAAGGCATAACACGCAAGTGTTCAGCCAGAGCCCATTAACTACGCCTCATCAATAGGCTGAACCTGAAGAGATCCTAGAGAAAGGACTATCGCCAAAAAATTCTTGTTATCGCATCAAGGGGTTGGAGGAACCTGTACTCAACCCACAACCAAGGGACTCTTCAATATGGTGGTA
Source organism: Wollemia nobilis (assembly GCA_028583015.1). Taxonomy (NCBI): domain Eukaryota; kingdom Viridiplantae; phylum Streptophyta; class Pinopsida; order Araucariales; family Araucariaceae; genus Wollemia; species Wollemia nobilis. Next base: position 597,633 of record JAQPPZ010017175.1, on the reverse strand, counting down.
TTGGCTTCAGCCATTACTGCAACTGGTACCCATAGGAGCCCTCCATGTGGCAAATCTCTTTGCTACATTATTTGTCGACTGTGTGGGTACTAGCATGTAGGATAACTTGCCCCTGTTTGCAACATGGAGAACTTCAAGAGGTCATCCCAACTTCAAGGACCGACTCAAGTATGATCAGATCTGGTCTGGACACTACAGATTCATTGGATAGACACCCGAAGCTAGGTTTGTGGTGGCGGCATGCCAATCATGTCGCAAACTTTTGTAAATATTGTAAATAGCCCAGCTAGTAAATAAAGTGTCGAGGGCACTAAGTGTTGCTTAGGAGCTTAGGTACAGTTTATGTTTAGTTTGTGTGTGTTTGTTTTGATGCAGTAGTTACAAGAATAAGGGAAGTTTTGCTCTTCTATTAATTTTTGCTGAAAGTCCTATTTTTGAGTACCGAGTGCCAGTAAGAGCTTGTTGCAGCAGCCCACAGAGACGTCCAGTATCAACCAACAGTTATTTTTTTTGCTCCTCCAGCTTCTTGACTCTGTTGCCCAATGGATAAAGGCCTAAGGTTCATGCATACAACAAAAATGTATACCCCGTGAGCCACCAAGAATGTTGGCATTTTTGCCACATTGTTTTTTTTGTTACTGTTCCTGTAAAAGAATGCACAAGTTGTAGAGATACTAACTCCTCTGTTTGTCCCTCCAAGCACTTTGAAAGGGAAAATGTAAAAACCTCTATAAGTTTTGTGTTAGAGCAAAGTAACTGTAACTATCATGATATCGTGACATGTTGCAGTTTCAAGGCGTCCAAATGCAGAAATCAGCTAAGTATGGAAAATGTCACGATATCGCGACATGTCGCATTTTCGTGACCTATCACATTTTCGTGGTCAAAACAGTCAATGGAAGCAAGGGAGTAAAACTGTCATGTTTTTGCGACTTGCGGTGGCCACAGAGTATAGTGATGGGAAAATGTCACGATATCGTGACATAAAGCAGCAAATGGGAGCGCCAATGAAAAATGTCATGATATCATGATAGAAAAGCAAGAAAGGAGCAAATGGTATGGAATGGCGCGATATCGTGACATGTCGGGTTATCACAAAAGGGCTGAAAGATAAACACAAGGCAAGAAAGATGTCATGATATCGTGACATTTTTGAAAACAAGGCCAAGCAAGAGAAACTTGTCACGATATCGCGACAGGAAATGGTAACGACAGAGAAGGCAAGAAATTGTCACGATTTTGCGACATGTTAGGGCAGAGGGGCAAAGCATAGAGAAATGTCATGATTTCATGACATGTCACATTTTCACGAGGAGGAAGTACAAAAGCAGCCAAATTTTATGAAATGTCACAATTTCGTGACATGTCACGTTTTCGTGGCCTAACAACATCAAAGTAGAAGAAGACATAAAATGTCACGATTTCGTGACATATTGTGGAGATAAAGCCAAATGGAGAAACATGTCATGATTTTGCGACATGTTTCATTCTTGCGAGGCAAAGGCAGAAATAAGGAGAATATAGAAACATGTCACGATTTCATGACTTGTTGAAGACAGAAGAGCCAAATGGAAAAAAACATCGCGATATCATGACATGTCGCATTTTCACGACCTGTCGCATTTTCGTGAAATGAAAGTTGAAACGTACAATGTAGTCAGGAATTGTCGTGATATCACAACATGTCACGTTTTTGCAGGTATAAAGCAAACAAGACAGCACCGAGTGGAAGATGTCACGATTTCATGACATGTTTCATTTTCGTGATAAGGAGTAGCGAACAAAGCCAGGCAGAGGAGAATGTTGTGATTTTGTGACATATCATGGAGACAAAGCTGAAAAAGAGAAGATGTCAAGATTTCATGACATGTCACATTTTCGTGACTGGTGGCAAAGACAGAAGGTAGTAAGGTAAAAGTGTCATGATTTCACGACATGTCACATTTTCGTGACCTGTCACATTTTTGCGACAGAAGCAACAACAAAGATCCGATACAGTTTTGTTTGCATTTTCCTTCAAAATTGCATAGGAGAATGTGCGGAGAAGATAAGGATCAAGTAAAAGCTCTCCAACTAATTTTGAGATCGTGGTCAAAGAGGCTCAAATATTAAATGTTGTTGATTACCGATGTGTGCTAGATGGAAGAACCTGAGGCAATTTTTGATGCCATCAGAATTAAAGACACCTCCAGTATTAAAAGTTCTTGTTCGTGATCTCCTAACAACTTTCAGCTTACCATGATAATGGTCATTTAATAGAGAAATTTGGTCCCTTGTTTCCATTTGATTTTTTGTTTTGATCCATAAAAGCAGGAATGTGATTTCTCCGAGGCAGATTAAGGGAGATGGTTTTCTCTTTTCAAGTGCATATTTTGTGGATCACCTCTTAAAATATGTTTTATGTATTAAATGTTGTGATGCAAAAGAGAGAGGGAAGACCTCTATAAATATTCATGTATATCTAAAGGAAATAAGGTTAGACATTTTGCAAGAAAACTCTAAGTTCTCTGCATCAATAGAAGAGACTCGGCTTCTAAAATTTGCAAGCATTCTTATGTGTGTGGTTTCCTTCTGTTTTAAAGTCATTTCTGTTTATACTCATGTTCTTGTTGTTAAGTCTTGAATTTTGCATTTTGAATTTGAACGTTGTGGGTTAGTGAGGAAATTTTGAAATGCGATCTGGGGGTTATCTCTACAAAGGTGTGGGTTCAATTCTGCTGCTTTCATTTTATTTGATGCTGTTATAAAACTTGGTGTAATTTTGCTGTTAGTCTGCCCCAAACTATACACTTCGACCTATGGCCATATTTCTATCTCTTTTCGTTATTTCCCTTTCTTTATGTATTTTCCATTTCTTTCCCGCACTCTTATATTGAAACCAATTTAGATTAGTTTGGGAGCCAGCCCTCTCTAGAGATTGGCCCGGAAGACTTCTCTTTCTCTCGAAATTTCAATGTTGGTCGAGTCTAGGGTGCACAAGTGATGAAATCTTGTACTTAGGCAGATTTGTGTCCAACAGTGCCATAAATTTAGGTGGTTGCATTTTAAGGCTATAAAACACAAGGCCTTAGCAAAGAGAAGGTTATTCATCCATCAGTTCATCCAAAATGAAGAGCCTTCGGTTACTCTGCAAGTCTTATGCCCTTTGCATCAAAATTCTTGGTGCCAAAGTCCCTTGCATTGTAAGCCCTGCTTCTGCTATAAACCGTTCAACATGGGGAAGAAAAACTCCAAGGAGAAGGGAAAGGAACCGGAAGTAGCAGGCCCCAAAAAATGAGGAAGGGCAAGGAAGAAAAAAAGCATACACCAAAGAAGATCAATCTCACCCCTCGCCCTAAAAAGTAGCCAATAGAAGAAGGCGATGACTCGAAAGAGGAGCAGCTTGTAGAACCACCAATTGATGGGTGGGAAAAAATTAGAGACACAAAGCTCTCTAAGGGTTTGTACGACCTCTGATGCACTATAGATTTTATGATGAGCAGACTCACACCAGAGAATAAGAGAGCTGATGCATATTACTCTCAAATTTATTGGTATTTGGCCCTTCCTGCTCACCACTGTCCCAAATTGATCTATGCTATCGTGCAAAATTACCAGCCTGCATCCAGGTAAGTGTTGGATGCTTCAGGTCATAAATTGTTTTCCATTCTGAAGGAAGATGTGCAAGCAGCCTTCATGCCACAAAAATGTCCGCCCAAGGGCTATTCCGTTCACAATGTTATTCTGAGTAAACAAATGGAAAGGTTCACCTCCAATAGCTACATATTGAAATTCCTACACGACAACCTCAAAAGTGGGTTCCCTTCAAGCAAGCTGCCCCAGATGCCCTTATCCTTGGCAACCTTTAAGAACATTGATATTTTCTCTATCATTGCATGGGTGGAAGTCCTATATACAGATGCTTCAGTACAACCCTAGCAGGTGTCTTTGGCTGAATGTATTTTGAGAGGGGAATTCTATGCCCTTGATGCTTCAATACCAAACACCAACCCAATTTTCTTCGATTGGGCAGAATGGATGGCCCGAACCCTGCATACATAGCTCACCAGCATGAAGAATTCGGCGATGAGCCAGTACTTCGCACCCTATTCTTGCCTCATCTAGTTGTTTTTATACCAAGTTCATAAGCAATTTCTCCATATTGCCATTTCTTCGAGTGGAAAGGATGGAAATCCTTTGCCTGTGTACCAATGGACTCCCATCATATTGAGGGTAGAGTCCTATTATTATTTTAACCAACAAATTTTGAGACCCGCTATGCATTTGTTGAAGGGTTCTTGCCATTGGGTCCCCATCAATTTGAGAGACAAAGTGGTGCAAGAGAAAAGGGGAGACATGTTTCAACTAACATTGGGGCTCGTAATTCATATGTTTGGTTTCATTGGGAAGCCCTTCCTACTACCAGTCTACCCCTCCGAGTATCAGTTCACATTGGAGGTCACTCAGCAGAGCGACGCAACCAATGCCATCTACGGCCATGGTTAGAAATGGGCACATACCTATGACTTCCCCTTCAGGATGGGGGTAATTGAAGTATTTGCCTTAAAATATAACATTTTCCTAAAGGAAAAGCTTGCCAATTTTGGCTTACTCCAGATTCCTCAGCAATGGCTCTATGATCCCTTAAGAGTGATGAAGGATCACTTAAAATTCAAGAATTTCCACATCCACCCCCACCCTAAAATTGTGGAACAAAGGAATAATCCCAATGGGAAGGATCTAGAGTGGCATTTGGAGAGGATGAGGACATTGCCTCCCTAGCATGAGTTCTACCCCATGGAGGTTGAGTTTGACCCTGACTAGCACCCCCTCCCAAATCAAAGCTCCACGTTTTGGAGAAATGCAAAGGATGATTTAAAGGAAGAATTGAAGAATTGGAGCGAGGAAAAATTAAGGGAGTGGTGGATAATGAGAGTCCTTCGCTGACTTTGTTCCTCCAGCTACCCCAGGATCGGGCGAAAGCCCAAGAGGAGCTGATAATGTTTTGTAGCAAGAAGAAGAGGAAGAAGCCGAAGCTACACCAAAGGCACTACCACAGGGACTATCATAAATCCATGACACAAGTGCCGAAGAGTCAGAGCAACCACTAGAGAGAAAGAAAAAAAAGAGATACCAAATTCAAGTGCCTCCGAGCCACCCAAAGCGACCCCACACAAAGCTCCCAAGTGCTCCTGCTAGACAACCTGCATCAAGCCTGGACGAAGCAAATGTTGATTATGTGGGGCCACCAAGTGCCAAGACGGTCCCGGACATAGACGTCATTGATGTGGAGGAAATCCTCCAACAAGAGGGAGACCCCGAAGTAGAAGTTGTGGAGGTCGGGAGACCCCTGACCCAAAAGGAGCAGGATACCAAGAAGAGCGATAGAAAGAGACATGGGAGGATACCTAGAAGGACCACGTAAGTGACTCCCTTGCTTAGGACATGTTGAGATCAATAGCTCTTACTCATATCAATGAAGCAGTCAAACACTTTTAGAGAGTGGCTAATGTCCTACGCAAAGGAAATAATCTTATTTCCAATGCCATTGAGGAGCTCAAGAGACTCCTTGCCATTCTGGAAACTCTCCTCCCTAGCGAGGATAGTGCTAGGAATGAAACAAGTTGCAAATCCCAAAAAATTGGGAACTGAGGTGTCTGGTTCATGTGGAGCATGGGCGTGATGGTGTTTGTTTTTGTTTTGCTATGTAGTTTAAATTTTTTGTACATTTGTGGAAGGACGCCTATGGGGGTGGTCCATAAAATTTTTTAGTTAGTTGCTTTATTTTGTTGGCTCAACATCCCCTGGATATGGGATTGTGGCCTTGTAGCCACAATTGTTTCGAATGTAAAAAGGGGTGGGTCCCTTCAACCCGTAAAGTAAATAAAATTACTTTTACCTACAAAAAAAAAGTCTTCAATATACAAATAATGTAATACAGGGGGTGTTAGAAATAGGCTATTACATCATTTGGATTATGTAAATGTACCTTTCTTGGTACATACTTAGGATATTATATTACTTTAGGGGGAAGTTATCTACTTCATGCAATGTAATAAATGCACAAGTGTCAAATTGCAAGCTATATATGTGCAAGTTGTATCTTGCTCATCTAGGTAGAGTGTTGGCCAAGGAACCTATTTCCTATATAAAAGGCCATAGACATAGACATAGTGAAATATACACACACACATAGATAGAGATAGTGTAGTGTAGACCATAGTGGTATGATGTAGCAGTGTGATGTATTGTGATGGGGTGTAATATGCTCAATACCCTTTCTTGAGTTGTAGCTATATTCACAGAGTGTTTATTTTCTCCACAACTACTTTTGTAAACATCTCCATCATTTCTATTTCTAGTAAATTTTTAGTCATCTTGTAGATTTACTTTATTTCATATTAATCCACGTCTTGTGATTGTTATCTTCCATTACATGTTGCATCAAAAGCTAACAAAGGCTTGTTTTGCTTGAAAGATTTGTAAAACTTGACTCTTGTTTCAAAGAAATATTATGTGGCTTAAATGTTTCCTTTTATTAAGAGCAATGAAGAGTTTGTTAGCATGGTGTTGCATTAAATGTGGAAATGGATCTATTGTTGAGTTATTTAGATATTTCTCTTTAGATGAATGGAATGTTTCCTTTAAGAGCCATTTGATAAGCTTTGGAATTAAGTAATGCGGTTTAATTCTATCATGGTTTAGGTAGTTTTTGCTTAAATATTTTTATCAAGTTTTATGTAATGCATAAATGTGCTTTTTGGTTAAGAAGGAGCTTTTGGATTATATTTCTAGAATTTCATACTTTATGGTTTATATCATGCTTATTGATATTGGTATTTTTAAAATGTTAATCTATCCTTGGGGTGGGTAGTATTTTTCCTCTAGTAAGCCATAAAATCCAATCCTAGGAGGAGTTGCATGAATGCAATAACCAGGTGGAAACGATTCTTAGCAGGAGTTGTGTGTATGCAATAACTAAGAATTCATAAACCTAGAAGGAGTTGTGTGAATGCAATAGGAAGGTTACTTGTTAAACATCACACATTGAACATGTAGGATTGGGTGTGTACCATCTTATATGTTGGGAAAACCTATTCACAAGATAATAGTGGTGAATCCTCAATCATGTAGGATCATAGGATCATATTAGTTACTATCGAAGTGGAAATAATATTAGTTAACCATTAAGGTGTGGTAACTAAGCACAAAGGCTCTATGTTGATCAACCTATCTAGATGGACATAGAGCTAGGTTAGGGAATAAACATACCCACTTTAAGCATGTAGGTCTTAAAGGATAATATCTATGCCATGGTCACATGCTCATATTCCATGGAGGGTATAGGAAATGTGGGAGGACCACTTTGTGTCTCCTTCTAAATATGAGTGGTTTAGTAAGGTGAACTAAAAAAAATATGGGAGTTGGTCATTCTTTTCCATCGAGTATCATTTGTAGTGAATTGCAGCTCAAATATAGTGAAGCCTTGCATTATAATATTAGGAGTCTCCCTTGGGAGTCTTTATTTGGAAGTGCTCTTTTCAAAAATATTAGGTTGGTAGTTTTGAATTATTATAGTTGGTATTAGAGCTCTAGTATTAGGGCTAGAAGATTTCATGAAGTGTGGTTAGGTTGAGACTTGATTTGGTGTGGCATTCTAGGTTTGACACCTTGAATGAAGGCAAGAATAATCCTAAAACTTTATCAACTAAGTAATGATAATGTGTGTTAGTTCATAGAGTAATATGAAGCTAACAAAATATAAGTACAATTATGGAAACATTATAGCTTACCCATATCCTTTTTTATGGTTATGAAATGGTGCCCATTCAAAAATGAGTGTGTCAAAGAAGACTAAAATGGTTGCACAAGAAGGAAGTGCAGCACCTAAGTCTAGGTAAGTTGGGGGCCTTGGTAAGAAAACTAGGAAAACAACTACTCCCCACGAAAGGCTCGAGATAAGAGTAAACCCCAACATAAATATCAGAGGAACAATAGGTTCTAATGGAAGAGCATAATATCTCTCCATAGTTAAATTGCTTCAAGAATATTTGGAAAAGCAACAAAAATTGATAGATACTTTGGTCAATAGAGAGGCCAGTGCTAGAAATATGGAGGGTCGGTAGGAAGAAAATCCTACCCAAAGGATCCAAGAAGGTAGATCCTAGATAGAGGTTGCATTAGCAAGAGACTTTACTAATTTTAAGGTAATAAAATTTAATAGGAAAGGATGGGATGTAGTCAAGTCATGGATGAAGGAAATAGAGGCCTTCTCCATGAAGAATTACTCTTTCAAACTCAAACTATGTGGGCTATGATTCATTTGTTGGATGAAACCTTATAATGGTGGGACACATTTAGTTCAAGTAAGAAGATCCAAGCCACTAAGCTTAAATAGGATAAGTTTGTAGAGGATTTTAATGAAAGGTTTATTTCAAAATAGTTTTATGTAGAGAAGTTTGAAGAATTCTCTACTCTTCAACAAGGGACACTATCAATAGAGGTATATTTTTAGAGATATGTGAAAAATTTGAAGTATGTTACAAAGTATGAGAATAATTAATACCTTAATATGTATAATTTTATTCTAGGGTTGGACCCTAAAATAATAATTTTAATTAATATGCATAAGCCAAAAAATTTATGAGGGGCGTATGACCTGGCTAGACAAGAAAGATCTAATATTCAAATAAAAAATATGTTCTTCAATTATTCAAGAGTGACAGAGTATAAAAAATATTAACTAAAGAAAAGAAAAATTGTAGGATTCTTGAAATGGAAAAAATATAACAATAAGAAGAACAAGGGCAACAATAGGAGCAATGGAGGTTCAGGGCAAGGCAAAAATAAATTTGAGAAGAAATATAGTTCTAATACTAATCCTCCAAAGCAAAATGAATTGACATGAAAAGAAGAGATAGAAGAAAAGAAGCTGGAAAGATACAAGTACCTAGGATAGGATGCTACATCTATGGAGGTCCTAACTATGCCAAGAAGTTCTCCTAAAGAGCAGAGGAGCCATCACACCAATTTTATGTCACCATAGGAAATCAAGTCTTTTATGGGTAAGAAACACCAATCCTACTAAATGGTAAGTTGTTTGATAAATATGTAAAATTTTTAATAGATAGTGGTGCTACAAATAGTTTCATTTCCACTAGTATCATCAAGGATATGCCATAAAGACCTAGATTTCTAGCATAAGGGTGGAAAGTTGAGTATGGTTTTGGAAAAACCTACTTAGTGGATCAATTTTTACCTATAGTAGAGTTAACTCTACCTTAAGGGTCTACTATATGGTACTTGTATGTGGCACCCCTTCATGCCTTTGACATTATCCTAGGGATAGATTGGTTGAAGGCTCATGGAGCCTTAATAAATTTTCAAGATAGGTGGATGGATTACACCGAAAAGGATAAGAGGAGAGTAAGAGTTTAAAGTGGGTGAGGTTATTTTCAACCCCACTTGATTTTAGCTATGCAGTTAAAGAAATCCATCAAAATGAGCAACATGCTCTACATAGTGAAAATCAATGGTAATACTAGAGAGAAAGGGGATGAAGAAGTTTTTAAGAAACATCCAATTCTTCATGAATTTTAGAATGTATTTCTTGAAGATCTTCTAGGTCTACCTACTTAAATAGAATTTGATTTTACTATTGAGTAAATGCTTGAATTTGAACCCATTTTTAGGGCACCTTATAAAATAACTCTAATTGAGATGTAGGAACTAAAGGTACAACTACAAGACTTACTAGATAAGGGTCTAATCAAACCAAGTGTGTCACCTTGGGGTGCTCTAATATTATTTGTGAGAAAGAAGGATGGATCCTTGATATTATGCATAGATTATAGAATTTTGAACAAGGTGACCATTAAAAACAAGTATCATATTCCCTAGATAGATGATCTGTTTGATCAACTAAGAGGAGCTACCTTATTTTTTAAAATAGATTTGAGATCAGGGTATCACCAATTAAGGATTTAGGAATATGATACCCAAAATACAATCTTCAATACCAAATATGGGCACTACAAATTTATAGTGCTTCCATTTGGATTGACAAATGTACCAAATTTTATGAATTTGATGAATAACATGTTCAAAAAATATCTAGATTAGTTTATCTTAGTATTCTTAGATGATGTCTTGATTTATTTTAATTCTAAAGAGGAACATGACCAACATATTAGGATGGTGTTGGAAGTTCTAAGGAAGAATCATCTATATGACAAGTTGTCCAAGTGTGAGTTTTATAATTCGTAGTTTTAGTATTTGGGGCACATTATCTCAGTAGAAGGAATTATTGTGGATCCAAAGAAGATTGAGGCTATTGTAATTTGGCCTCCACCTACAAATGTAACTAAATTCAGTATTTTATTGGGACTCATAGGATATTAGAGGCATTTTGTGTGAAACTATTCCAAGATTGCCTACCCAATCACCAATCTTCAAAAGAAGGGAAAGGAGTTCAAATGGATGAATAAGTGTGAGATCACATTTGAAGCTCTAAAAAATAAGTTGAAAATGACACCAATCCTCAAGATTCTAGATCCTCTTGGGAAATTTACCATGTGTACAAATTCTTATTTAGAAGGTTTGGGTGGAGCGTTGTCTCAAGAAGAAGCCACAATGGCCTATGAGTCTAGAAAATTCAAGAAATTTGAGATAGAATATACCACTCATGATCTAGAATTTAAAGTAGTTGTGCATGCTCTAAATGCGTAGAGACATTACTTTTTGAGTAAGCCATTCGAGCTAAGAACATACCATTAAATTTTAAGGTATATTTTTATCCAACCTATCTTAAATGCAAGATAAAGAAGATGGGTAGAATTATTAGAAAAATACGACTTTGGTATTGAATATATCAAAGGGAAGGAAAATAAGGTTGATAACACCTTGAGTAGAATAATGCACATAACTATCTTAACATGGAGCCATATTAGTTTTATGGATAGGTTCAAGAAAATGCTATTACGATATCCATATTGCATAGAAATATAGGTTAAAGCATAGGGAAATCCTAGAGACAACACGGATTTTAACATAAAATTTAGGCTTTTATGCTTAAAATATTAGGTAGTTATACCCAAGTTAGGTGACTTAAGGAGTATGGTCATGCAAGAGGTACATAATTCTCCCTAATCTACCATCCAAGAGGGTCAAAATGAGAGAAAATATGAAAAATACCTATTGGGCTAGGATGAAGCAAAATATTATTGAGTTCATTACAATATGTTTAGAATGCTAGAAAGTAAATATAGAGCATTGTCACCCAGTTGTAAATTTATACTCACATGAGATGTTATGTAAAAATGGAAGGTAATTTCTATGGACTTTATTATGGGTTTACCTAAGAATATATTTCAACATGATGCTATCTTGGTAGGGATTGATACGTTGACCAAGGTCACACATTTCATACTGGGAAATATCAAGGATGATGCATCAATAGTGGCAAATAAGTTTATCAAATAAATATTTAGGTTGCATGGATTTCCTAATGTGATCATATCAGATAGGGACTCTAGGTTCACCTCAAAATTTTAGTAGGCTCTACATTGAGTAGCGGGAACTAAGCTAAACATTAGTTTTTAATATCATCCTAAAATAAATGGTCAGACCAAGAGGGTTAACCAAGTTTTAGAAGACATGTTGCACATGTGTAACAACCCAAAACTACCATCCTATTTTTTTAAAAAAAGAGCACTTATATTACAAAGGCTCTCAAGGGATAACAACCTTTAAACATACAAGGTTTCACCATATTTGAGTTCCAAGTCACTACAAACAACACTTAGTGGATAGGAGAGGCTAAATCCCATAGTTCTCTGGGGTTCAAGGATGCCATAAGTGGTCCCCCCACCTTTACTATATTCTAATCAATATAGGACCATGCGACCATGGCATATGGTTTATCCTTTAAGGCCCATAACACTTAAAGGGGGATGCTAAATCCCTAACCTAACTCTAGCTACTCATAGATAAGTTTTTTGACGTAAAGCCTTGGTTTTTAGTTACCATACCTCCATGGGTTAACTACGGTTATTGCCACTCAAAATAAAACTAACATGATCTCTAGATCCTACGCGATCAAGGAGTCACCACTGTTGCATTGTGAAATATATTTACCCACACACTTGATCCTTCTCGATCAAGGTATGAATACTCACAAGTACCTTAGCTATTGTGCACACAAATACTTTGAGGTTCATGATACCCTAGCTATTACATGCTCACAACTCCTAGGACTCAACTACCTGGCTATTGCATTCATGTAACTTTTTCCAATATTTGGGATTTTTGGTTATCAAGAGAGGAAAAACCCTACCCACCCCAAGGATAGAGAACAATAATGTAAATCATTAGATAATCATCTCAAAATATAAGTACCATCAAAGGATTCCTCTTAACCATAAACCCAATATAAGCGATTAATAAAACATAAATATTAAAAGCTTTAACATCTATATCTATATAATAAATAATAACTTAATTCTACCAAAAGTATACCTTAGAACAAATTAAAGGAATAAGAAAACTGTCTATCACAAGAGATTAATCAGAAAGCATGGCATTCCAACTCCAAGTAGCCATTAACCAATATAATATTATTTTGTAAAAACCAATAATCAAAGTTTAGCTTAACCATAAAACCATAAAAATTAAATTGACAATGAACAATATTAAAGCATCTCCTCATTTTATCATAAAATATCTTTTGGAAAATAAGAGTCAATATTACAATGATTTTAAGCAAAACAAGCCTTTGCTTATTTACAATAATATCATTCTCTTTTTGAAGGCTAAGAACAACTTTCAAACTCAAATCATCTAAAACTTTACCAACTTATTTGATGAAAAGAACCACCATCCATTTGAAGTTTACTTAGGGATTAGAACAACTTTAAATGCAATGCTACTAAATTTATTTATTTCTCTAGTATGCATCAACCATGCACAAGCAAGATAAAATAAAAGAGCTTCCACATATCTCATAAATGATCCCAACATTATTTCAAATAACTATAATAACACATCACATAACAAAACTTGGAGAAGCCCATACTTCTCTTTATAATGATCCTTAATCCACATAGATATCATGATGAATTATAAAAAAATTTCTCCTACAAGCCAATAAAGAAACATAAAATAAACAATAGAAGACCATACTTATCTTTATATTGATCCTTAGTCCACATAGATCTCATGAATCAATATAGATAAACTCCTTATATAAAAGCATATACATAAAGCATACAAAAACTGAGAAGCCCATACTTCTCTTTTATAGTGATCCCTTAACCCACATGGATCTTAGGAATCACTATAAATAATTTAACTTACATAAGCATTTAAAACAAAGCATAAACAAGCATGAGAAGCCCATACTTCTCATTACAGTGATTCCTTAACCCACATGGATCTCAGGAATCACTATAAATAATTTAAACTTACATAAGCATTTAACTAAGGGTTCTTTAAAATGATACATAACCTTATAATGGAACATAAAATCCAAGATATAAAGAACATTGCAACAAATATCTTCAATAAAAAATAAGAAAACCTAGGCATGACGATGCTAGCACCCCAAACATCAAAGCTAAGCCAAACTCTAAAACAAAATATATGAAAACTAGTGCTCAACAACGAAGCACAAAACAAGCTAGACTACAACAAAAAATGTAAATGGAAACAACACACAACCACGCAATAAGTAACACCCAAATCCTATATTATGACAACAAAAATACACAGGGAAGAAAAGCACTAGCCCAAATTAGGACCCTGAACCATGAAAGGATGAACAACACTAATCACTCACAACACATAATGAGCTCAATGACAAACCAAATTGAACGATGAACTCCACACAAGGAACCACTCAACACTCTCTTGGAATAACAAGAAAAGGATGTGAACAAACTCAAAGGATCAAAGAAAGAAAAAACAATAAGGACTACTAAACACATAGGAAGCATCCTATGCAAAACTAGGAGACCCTACCAGATATGCAAGCCTCGATAGCAAAGCTAAAGCACAAGGCAACATCCAAGAAGGGAATAATCACAAGGGGGGATCATATACAACTTAACATAAGACTCTCACATAGTGAGGAATACCAAAGGTACCACAAGAAGACTCACAAAAGCAATAAAGCAACACCAAAGCAAAGCATAACTAGCAACAAACGTAAAACCACTCAAACATATCTAAACAACCAAGTAAAAGTAGTAACAAATATGAAAGCAAAAATTAGAGTTGCCAACCTTAGAATACAATATATGGGCCCTTAAGCTTATCTTCAATTCTCCACTTGGAACATAACATTACTCATGATATTTCCCTTTTCCAATGCTTGATTTTCCCTTCCTCATATCCTATCTCAAAATCCACTTTATGTTCTCTTTAAGAAGCAAAGGAGGGTGATGAGGCCTGGAAATGCCTCAATCATAACATGTTTTGAACACTAAAAATGCCTATAAACTCTTATGTTTTATCTGATATGTTAGTTAAGTTGATTCAATATGTTGTATATTAACCATTTTGCATGATCAATGTATTTGAAATATTATATGCTGATTTTACAGCTTTTTGCATAGTTTTGTGTTCTTTTTGCTATGATTTGCTAAAATGGGATATGCTTAGAATAATAGCAGCATTTCACTAATCATGTTTTGATTTGTCTCAAGCATTTATTTCACCTAAAACTGGCAATAGTGCAAGCAAACTATTGTTGTGCAACAAAAACTGGTCTTTCCCATGTAAATTCCGGCATTTGTCCATAAATAGCAAGGCATGGAATTCACATGAGGAAAGGGATGAAGACCATTGGAATTTGATCTTAGGAGATAACCCACCTAAGAGATGCAGAAGAAATCATTGGAAAAGCATACATTTGTTCATTCCGAAGTATCTTCGGAATGAACAGATATCTTCGAAATGAAAGAACACAGCGTCTTCGAAATGAGCGGATCTTCGAAATGAAGAATGCAGTATCTTCGAAATGAGCGGATCTTCAGAATGAAGCATGTAGTATCTTTGAAATGAGCGATCTTCGGAATGAGAATGAGTATCTTCGAAATGAGCGATCTTGAAATGAGAATTGCATTGTCTTGGAATGAAGCCACTTATCTTGGAATGAAGAACAGAATGTGTTTCTTTGACCTGTTGACCGATTTTTGAAGCCAAAAAAAGGGAAATAAAGGTTGGAAAAGGTAAAGGGAAAGATCTTCCATCTGTCTTTGCCGTCATTGCCGACCAAAGCCATCATTAAGGGAAAGATCAAGTTTTAGTCCTCTTCTAGGATAAAACCAGAATTTGTTGCGACATTGTAGGATTAGATCTTTTGAGATATTCTTTGTTTGTAATCAGATCATAGGATAGCTATAAATATTGCTCCCATTCAGGTTGAGCCTAGAGTAGATAGAAAAGGAGGTAGAAAATAGTGAAAAGAGTAAGGAAGCTAGCAAAAAATACAGAGTATAGGTAGAAATTGATATTACGATCTGTATGATTTTTAAGTAGAATTATTGTAATCATGTCTTCTAATCAATAAAGTGCAACAGTTCTATTTCATATTGCTTGTAAATGAGTGTGATTAAGATTTAGAAAGAGAGAGAGACTTACACCTTCTTACGGACAAAGAGGTTGGCCACTTCCAGACCTAGGAGGAGGACTAACAGCAGGTTTTATTCTGATTTTGCTTTAGTGAGAATGAGTTGTAGAACTTGTTATTTCAATTGCTTGTAAACAGTTGACAATATTTGCAGTCTTAGTTTATTTATGCTTAGATTAACCTTGTGCTTAATGTTTTAGTTGCAATCTTACTTTCAGCAAAGCTTCCACTTTATTTAGTTGTTATTTCCAGAATTTACTATTTTTCAGCAATTTCTTGCATTTTATGTTTTGTTGTCAAATCCTGCATAGAAGATTGACAACCTTCTATTACAGAACTTTGACAGTTTTTATTTCCACATTAGATCTAGACTTTCATTACTACAAAAGTAATTAGATTTCCTTTCTGCAATTAGGATCAGACTTTCAATTCTACAACTATTATTTCTGCAATATAATTAGGTCTCATTTTGCAATTGTAATTAGGACTTCATTTATTAGTTAATGATTAGTTTCCAATTCTGCAACTTAGATTAAGATTTAATTCATGCAATTTAGAGATAGGAATGTTCCAAAACCCCCCACACAACCGGTTCCACCAATAAGACTTGTTGCTCTAGATTGACCTAAGTTATAGTTGTTTCACTTCTTCTTTCATAGATAGCCTTGTACACTGCCTGGATTGACAGATTCATTGAGAATTAATGATGGTATAATGACTACGCATCATTTTGGCATCGTTGCTAGGGAATAGTGTTGTCAGAAGAAAACAAATAGTCCAATAGCTGTAATCAGACTAAACTGTGAGAATTCAGGTTAAAATCTGAATATAACAGCTGAGGAAGATAACAACTATTGACTTAATTTATGTCATTTAGGAGTAAACATGAATGAATAAGTCTAGGGATGAAAAAGGTAGAACTACCCCAAAGGATCCTTGGCTTGTTCCATTAAGGAGATCTTCACGCCTAAGGGGTGAATCACTTGTGTTTGAATTACCAGAAATATTGATAGAAAAATCACCAGTCTCACCATCACTAGAACATTATGAGATAGGAAAATCACCAATTTTATCATCATCAGAATATCCTAAGAAAGACAATTCATCAGACTCATCATCAACAGAGAGGCTTGGACCTCTTGAGAGAACAATTTGGGAAGCTTTAACTTCTCCCAACAAACAGGAAACTATGGCGAGAAGGAGGCAATATAGATGGCCAACATGGCTATGTTCATAATGAAGGAGATGATCAGGATATACTCCAACCGTCCAGAACATTTGAATATCCTATTCGTCTGAATCCAACACAAAACTCTCCCATGAAGACCATTTCACCTTCTGTACTTCCAACCTTTCGAGGTGTTGTATCCGAAGATCTGACCAATTTTGTTTGAATTCAAGGTAGTGTGTCGGACCTATGATTATATAAATGACAATCAGAAACTTAAGGTTTTTCCCTCAACTCTCAAGGATTCAACATTGCGGTGGTTCATGAGCTTAGAGCCAAATTCCATAAGAACCTGGGATCAAATGGAGACTGTCTTTTTAGACAAATATCAGGAATATTGTCGTGTAAGGAATAGAAAAGATGAGTTATTCAGAATCAAGTGGGAAGATGATGAGACATTGGAAGATTATCTTGATAGGTTCTCCTTTGTTCAAAGGAGATGTGGACTTGTAGAACCAGAATTATGTAAAACCATATTTTTGAGAGGATTGCAAGATGAATCCAGAGAAGTTCTAGATTTGATGGGAAAAGGGGATGTAACCACTCTCGGTAATGAGGAAATTATGGATCTCTACAGGAATTACTCTCGCACTAAGCGAGAGAAGAAGAAAAAGCCGCACAAATGGCAGATGTAAAGGACATGATAGAGGAACTTGCAAATTTCAAAGCGATATTCTAGTGCACTTAAACACTACTTTGGGGAAATGTCTGCAAAAGCAAAAAACATAGAACCTTTGGCAATTTATTGCCCAAGATGTAGAAATAAACATGCTTTGTAGGAATGTCCTTTGAATAAAACATCTATCTCGGCCATTTGTAGTATCTGTTCAAAAAGGCATTCAAGCGATCAATGCCACTGCTACCACAACTCAAAGCGTGTTAGAAAACCAGACTGAGGAACTCAACTATATTGGACCAAAACAAGGGGAAATTTCTCTCAATATCAAAATCCCCCTCGTTTTCCTACAAATTGGGGGCATAATCCTGGTACTATGCCTTGGGGACAATCAGAACCACCCCAACGTCCTTGGAATTATCCTCAATGGACAAATTCCCAAGAATGGCCACAATCAAATTGGAGTAACTTGACCTGGAATCAGAATCAAAACAACCCCTCATGGAATCAAAACAACCCATCTTGGAATCAAAACAATCCAACTTGGAATCAAAATCAGACTAATCCACATTGGATGCAAAACCAACCACAGTGGAATCAGCAATACCAGTCCTATCCAAGGCAACAAAGGAATCAAGGTCAAACTCAGCATTTGTTGCCTGCACCTAATCAAAATTTTCAAGAAAAACAATAGCAAACACAACAAGTGAAACAACCTCAATTGCCAGCTCAACCAGTCACTAATCCAAACAGTGTGAGACAGACACCTCCTGTCTATGTGGTTGAAGTTGAAGAAAATGTTGAAATTAATGTTCTTGATTGTAGTAACATCCAACTTCGTTCAGGGAAAGTTGTACCTGAACCAGTTTCAATTGAAATCAAAGAAAATGAAGAGCAAGAATCATCAGAACCAGAGAGAATCCAACCAACAATAGAAAGAAGAAAAATTGGAACCAACAATAGAGAAAGAGACACAAGCCGAACAATTACCAAGGATAATTCCATATCCTGAAAGACTTAATGCAATACCAAAAAATTGAGTCATAATTGGTCAAAGAACTCAAAAAGTTGACTATATCATTGCCCTTATTGCAAGCTATTAAGGAAATACCAGAGATTAACAGTACTGTCCAAAATTTGTGCATTAAAAGAGCAGGAAGAAAGAAGAAAGCATTTCCCAAGACTATGTAGGTTGAAGGAAAGATAGCTGATCTCTTATCTGGAAAACTACTACCTCCAAAGTATAGTGATCCAGGAAGCCCAGTTATCACAGTCACCATAGGTTCAGTACCAATATCAAATGTTTTAGTGGATCTAGGAGCTGCAATAAATGTCATGACCAAGGATACAATGGAACAATTACAGCTCAAACATCTCAGCCCCACATTTACGAGTTTTAGAAATGGTGATAGGTCGGTTGCAAAACACTGAAGGAATCATTGAAGATGTCCCTATAGAAGTTTCTTCTTGGGAATTCCCTACAGATTTTCTGGTTTACTAGACCAAGAAATTCAGCACATGGATATCCCATTATTTTGGGAAGACCTTGGCTTGCAAGCTGCAGCGACCTTCATAGACTGCAGATCTGGAAATATGACTATTTCAAATGGTATTGATCTGAAACAGATTTCTTTATATCCTCCTGCAAAACCATCTAGCAAATTTTTAGGTCAGTTATGGTTTTATGACTCAGAGGAGGAACCGAGAAGAGGTCATTTCTACACTAGCTACCTTAGTAGTAAGAGAACACATAGAAGACCTCAGTGACACAGAAAACTTAGAAAATGAAACAATCCTGATGAATGTTCTCATGAACAAGGTTTAGAAGGGGAAGCAACAAATATCCAAAGGTTGATAAGTAATGAGGAGAATCAAAAATCTGAAGATGAACCATCTGTGCTATCACAGGGAAACTCTGTTTCACTACCACATGGATGGCACCATCATCCGATTTTTCCTTCTCACTTGTTCCATACAAGATATGCTTCCCTCAAGCGGCAATAAAATAGAAGCTGCTTCTTTTCTCCCATCTCGGCAATGTCCTCTTAATCCCTTAATCACCAGGTATGAAGGAGTGAATTCGGTCCTTCTAAATACAAAACAAATAGAAGTCTAGCCGAGGCAAATTTTTGAACATCTACGACCGACTTACTAGGGAAGAGGAAGAAAAATCGATAGTTGTCTTGCCAAGCATGTTCATGCTTTTGCTTGGAACTACAAAGATATGTCAGGAGTTCATCCTGATATATGTACCCATAGAATCTATATTGAAGAAGTCAAGCCAGTCAAACAACCTCAAAGAAGATTGAATCCTGCCTTAAGAGATATTGTGAAAGAAGAAATTGAAAAACTCTTGGAAGTAGGATTCATTTACCCAATTTCTGATAGCCAATGGGTTTCTCCATTGGTAATAGTTCCTAAGAAAAATGGAAAAATGAGAGTATGTGTAGACTATAGAGAGTTGAATAAGGTGACATACAAAGACCATTTTCCATTACCTTTCATAGATCAGGTGTTAGATACTCTTCTTGGAAAAAGATACTTTTGTTTTCTTGATGGATTTAGTGGATATAATCAAATGAAGATCAAGAAAATATGACTTTTACATGTCCATGGGGAACATTTGCCTATAGGGTTTTACCTTTTGGTTTGTGTAATGGCCCAACAACTTTTCAGTGAGCGAGTCCTAGCAATTTTTGCTGATCTGACCACCAAAAGTGTTGAAATTTACATGGATGATTTCACAGTATGTGGACAAACTTTTGATTTTACATTGGAAAATCTTGATAAAGTCTTAACTCATTGTGAAACATACCACTTATCCTTAAATCCAGATAAATGCTTCATGATGATGAAGGAAGGGATAGTTCTTGGTCATCACATCTCTTCTGAAGGGATCCAAGTTGATCCAAAGAAGGTTGAAATTATCAAGAATCTCCTTCCTCCTAAAACTCGGACTAATGTCGAAGCTTCCTAGGACACATTGTTTTTTACCGTAGGTTTATTCCCAACTTTAGTACAATAGCCAGTCCTATGTTTGCCCTATTGACTAAAGATTCTGAATTCTCCTGGACTGCAAAGTGTCAGGAAGCATTTGAAGCTCTGAAAGAGAAATTGATAACTCCACCTGTGCTCAGAGGACCTAATTGGACATTACCATTTCACATACGGATGATGCCTCCAATACGGCAATTGGAGCAGCATTAGGACAAATTGATAATGGTGAACATTATACCATCTACAACATTAGCAAGAACTTGACGGAGCGAGAAAAATTATACAAAGCCGAGAAGGAATTCCTAGCGGTAATTTATGCCATCAACAAATTCGGCATTATATCACGGGTTATCAAATATTTATTCACACGAGATCATACAACCATTAAGTATTTGATGAATAAACCTATGGTAAGTGCAAGAATTATTCGTTGGTTGTTGTTCCTGCAAGAATTTGATATCACTATAATCAACAAACCGGGAAAAGCTAATGTTGTGGCAGATTTCTTGTCCGGGTTGCGAGAACACGGATGAAGGGGAATTAGTTGATGACACTTTTCTGATGAAAAACTATTTGCTATATCGGTCCAATCACCTTGGTTTGCGAGATATAGCCAATTATTTGGTCACGGGGAAAGTTCCTCCACATTTCACTTCAAAACAGAAAAAACAATTGATCAAACAGAGTTCTTCTTTTGAATGGATTAAGGGTATGCTTTTTAAGTGCAGTCCTGACCATGTGTTACGTAGGTGCATCCGGAAGGATGAAGTGTATGATATCCTTAGAGCTTGTCATGATGAACCCTCAGGTGGACACTATTATGTAAAAAGCACAGTTAGGAAAATCTTAGGGACAGGATATTATTGGCCATCTCTTCACAAGGATGTGAAAAAGTACATCGGGCATTGTGATGCATGCCAAAGAATGGGGAAACCCACTCATACAAATGAGATGCCATTGCAGCCTCAAATGGTTTTAGAACCATTTGAGAGGTGGGGAGCTTGATTTTGTAGGACCTATTGATCCACCTTCTCAAGGAAAGGTGCATATTCTAGTATGCACTGATTACTGACAAAGTGGGTAGAGGTGCGTGCTTTCAAACATGCTCGTGAAGAGAAGGTCGTTGATTTCTTGTATACTCAGATTTTTTAGAGATTTGGAGCTCCACGGTCTATCACCACAGACCAAGGACCCCAATTTGCATCCAAAGTCATAAAAGCATTTACAGAATTGTATGAAATCAAACATAGGAAATCATCACCTTACCACCCACAAGCAAATGGCCAGGTTGAAGTAACAAACGAGGGAACTAGAACGTATCTTGACAAAAACAGTAGCTTTTCATAGGAGAAATTGGCTAGATAAACTACAGAAGCAGTTTGGGCCTACAATACTACTTGGAAGTCCCTCTTGGATTCACACCTTATGAACTAGTCTTTGGTAAAAAGCCTCTCTTACCTATTGAATTTGAGCTACTAACATTGCGCACAACATAGAAATTGGAATTGAATTGTCGAGGCACAGACGATAGGATTCTACAGTGAATGCATTTTATGAACTTAGATTGGATGCTCTGCACCAAAGCGAGGTAATTCGGGAGCGAGAGGAAGCTGTGGCATGACAGTCACATTCAGCAGAGGAAACTTCAACAAGGAGATTGGGCTTTATTGTTTGATTCTCAATATGAAGACTTCCCTGGAAAACTGAGAACTAGATGGTTGGGACCTTATTGGATTGAGGAGGTATTTAACAATGGAGCAGCTCGTTTATCCCCTATTGATGGGTCACGAAGAAAGTTGGTAGTGAATGGACATCGCCTCGGGGTATACCATACACCTCGACTAAAGAAGAATTCTTGCGGCAACTTGATAGTTTGGATACACTGCAGGTGGAAGAGATTCCCTCTTCCACTTCAAAACAATCAACATGATCAGTGGATTTCAAGAAAAAACAGAAAATACAAAAAAATAAAAAAAATAGAAAACAAAAAGATGAATAAATTATGAGTATGAATTCCTTCATGGGCATGGTTTCCGGGGAAATCATGAAATTCCTTCATGGGCATAGTCGGGATCAAGAAAAAAAAAGAAAAGAGAAAAGAGAGATAAAAAAAAAAAAAGGGAAAATCAAGAAAAAAAAGAGAGAAAAATGAATAACTCGGCGGTGAAAACCTTTTCTTAAGGCACTACTGGGTTGGTGTGCATGAAAACCAGTTTTTGGCATGCATAACCTTGAGAAATTTCTGAACCATCATTGTACAAATTCACCAAGTGCACTTGTTTTGAAATGTTGCAGAAAATCTCGTGAGAATATCAACAAAGGCAGTCATTCTTCAAAATCGGCATTAACTATTTTTATCAGGTATATATTTCTTACATTTCTTCATTGTAAAATGATTGGTATATAGTATGTGACAATTAACCATTAGCATAAAAGGTATTCATAAGAGTTGGCATACTTAAGACATGTTTTGAAAATGAAAATATTGATTTTGCCTAATCTTGAACAAGAATGCCAAAAATAGTGCTTTTGTATTATCTTGGATTGAAATTGTCTTGAATGACAACAAAATGAATGTTGCACTTTGTCTTGAAAGAAACTTTGTCTTCGGAATGACAATTTGTCTTGAGAATGAAACTTGGTCTTGAATGACGACTTGTTGCATCATCTTCGAAATGAAGATCTGTCTTGAATATTAATGAAGATCTTCGGAATGAGGATCTTTGGAATGAGGTTTCTTGGAATGACGATTTACCTTCATAATCTTGGAATGAGTTGATCTTCGAAATGAGGATTAATCTTCAGAATGAAAATTTTGCAAAGAAGATTTGTCTTGGAATGAAGACTGTCTTGAATGAGGTCATAATCTTCGAAATGAGGATTTGTCTTGAATGAAGACTTGTCTTCGAAATGAGGTCATAATCTTTGGAATGAAATTTTGTCTGCACAATAAGTTATAATCTTCGGAAAGAGCATTTCCACGTGGCATCCAAGAAGACAAGGTACGACAAAATCAAATTTTTTAGTTGCATGCGATGAAGGAACACGTGTCAGTCAGCACATGGTTTGTTTTTGCACTCATTGGAAATACGGAGGACGTGACCAACCATATGCCACCAATTTTTAATGCCAATAAACATGCACGTGAGAATCTGCAAAACTAATGAGGTGGATCTGATGGCAAGGACATCCATGCAATTATCAACGAACAGGTGTACGGTGCAAAAGTAGAAATGTGTGCCACCTTTCTTTTCAAGACGTGTTTGCGAAGTACAGTGCACAGGTTACGGTTCATTTCGAAGAAGAAGATGAGAAATAGGGCAACGAAGGTTTCAAACTAAAACTCTGCAAATCTGCAACATTAAATAGCCAAAAATCTAGCAGAAGAATAACAGTAGTGTACGGTTTTTAAACAGAAAATATGGGGCGAAAGATCAGAACAGAGCCTACAGATACCACTTACCTCCGAGAAAATCTCGAGTTGTGCAGATTTTTGAAGATGGAGGGTTTATGCCATTTTGGATAAATTCAATGGGTCTTCGAAGATTTGGCTGGCATGTTCGCCCATACGTTCAGAAACAACCGAGCACATGTTAACGACATGACTATTGAGGTAAGCCCTAAAATTTTAAGTCAGATTATAGAGCTGCCATTAGAAGGGATTTCAATTTCTAGATCTGGCAAGAACACATTGGCAAATGTAGTTAATCAGTTTGTAGAAGAAAATGATAGAGAACCAGAGTATTTAACCCATAACAACACATGCAAAGGGTTAAAAAGGGCCAACCTACAGGAACCCTAGGATGAAGTAGCCACCTAGGTAATTAAATTCCTAACCTGTGAAGGGCAGTATGTGTTGTTATCAGGGCATCATCTACGAATTTTGAACCATCTCAGACATGGTGGGCAACAACCAAAAGTTAGGGTAAATCTTCCCCTGTATCTGTATCAAGAGTTAAAGAACATGGCAAAGAGATATCAGGAGGGTAAAGGAAGCCTTCGCCATCATGGCCTCATCAAATTAGTTTGCCAACACCATTTTAGAGGAAACCCTAGGAGTTTTGATAGGTTTTACTCTACCTAAATGATGTCATTTTTGGGGATGAAAGTGAGGAAGAAGAAGAACCAAATGTTGTTGATGTTACTGCAGAAGAGGAAACAACTACTACAAAAAATGTTGCAGAAGATGTTGTAGAAGAAACTGTAGAAGGTGCCCCTGAAGCTGTTATAGAACTACACCCCACAATAGAAAACCTTGCTCCTGAACCCTCAACTTCACGAGCTAAGAAACAAAAGAGAAGAGGATCTGGAACTGGCAGCAGAGCAGAAAAACAAAAGAAGGTTCATTTTTCTGAAGCTGCAACTGATTTGTCAGAACAGAGAAGTGAAGCACTTAACCAAATAGAGGCAGAAACAACAAGGGAAATAGAGGCATCTGAAACTGACCCCATGACCCCTGCTGTCACCAAAAAATAGAGCAAAAAGAAGAAGTTTGCATCTGGAACTAGGAGGTCTACAAGAATCCATTTGAAAGAAACTGTAGAATAGGTCATGGAGGAAGAAGATAGACCAAGTAGCCCAGATGTCACAGAGATACAACCAGCATCTGAAAACTTTCTAGAATTCCTTGAATAGATAGTTGAGGCAGAAATTGAGCAGGATGGTTTGGAGGAGGCTATAGTTCAATAGGCTATAGATATGGTAGATACCCTTATAGCCAGTCTCACAGAGCCTCTCGAACAAGAACAAATTGTTGTAGAAGAAGAGGAAATATTGGTTGAGCGACCAACTACAACGATTTTTCATCGACTCGAAGCAGAAATAGAAGTGGAAGACATCACAGAGCAGTGAGGGCAGCAAGGAGTGTTGTCAAAACATGGACCAGATGGATTTAGAGAAAGAAAGCATCATTGAGATGCAAGAAAGAAAAATTGGAGAGCTTCGAGAGAAGTGGCAGAATTGAGAAAACTGCTGTCACAATCTGAAAAATAGCCAGCTATATCCAATGATGAAGACAATTTGGCTCAATTGCTTCTAGGTCTATCAAGGACAGATGACTCTGTTGAGGCAGACATGGGAGTTCATCCTGAAATAGCACTCCTTCATTCTGAAGAAGTGCTGTTCATTGAAGCACCATCTTATTGAAGCATTGCCTTCTTGTTCGAAGATGCTTCAGAAATGGTGAAGAGCATAGCGAGAGGATGTTGAAGATGAGCCACCAACACGAGAACAGTCCAGTAGCAAGAAAATGTTCAAGTAAGTACTCCTATTGAGGTCCCTTCATTTCAACTTGTTACACTTCCAGTAGAAACAACAGATAAGGGGTACAAGTAGAAATACTATCTGATGACAACCCCATAGAAATAGCAAATAAGGGGGTGCAAGTAGAGTTATTGATAGATGAACAACCAGTGGAAGTGGCAGAAAAAGGAGTTCAGATAAATTTGTTGCCTAGGATCCCCCCTGTAGTAAGACCACCTAATATTGTGTCTCTAGAGCAGTACAATGCAGACATAGCTAGCTGGATGATTAGATATGAGCAACTTGCCACTAAAACTAAAAAGTTCAAATTGGAAGCAAAACAGCTAGAAGCCAAGGACACAAAAATTCAGGCATTGAAAGAAAAGGTGTCTGACTTATGCCAAATTGCTGAATTTTTAGTCCAATTTAGACGACCGACCAGATTTCAGACCTTATTTTGAAGGAAAAATACCTCGGATGGCAGGTCATGAGAATTACTTCAAACCTCCCATATAAATTGGACACTGTTGAAGATTTTTGGAGGCATATTTTGAGATCCTTTTGAGCAGAAAAATCTCCTGTGTGAACTATTTTTACATAGTTTCTTCATTCCAGAGGAAGTTGACTCTCATCCTCAAATCTACATTGGAGATGTTCAGTTGAGAGCATTTATGTCTACTTTGCAGAATCAGCTTTATTGGGATCAAGAGAAAAAGTAGAATAAAGTGATTGAAACAAGGGCTGAGTTGTTAGTCAGAGCAATCCAGCCAAATCACCTAGTTATCACCAGGCAACACTTCTCAATGATGAACAGGGATGATATAAAGAGAATGTACTTGAACAATTTGAGGGACTGTGTGGCAAGATTTAACAATTTCTGTGATCATAATTTCTTCCCAGCATTGTCAGTATGTAGAGACAGATGGAATGAACTTTCCATGTCTTTGAGGAAAAGAGAACCTATCTCCCCCATCAACTTAGAATGGTCCAGGAAGAAGAGCAGAAGGTGTAGTCCAACTGATTCGGATCATGCAACATAACTGGATAGGTCTCAGGTTCAGGCCTCCGACCATCATTACTCCAGTTCCATTCTACTTTGAGGAAGATGCCCAGACTGATGAACAATTTGAAGATTGGCTCAGAAACATTCAGGAAAATAGGGGGTATTACATAGGCAAGAAATTATTCTACAGGTCATGGAATCTAAACATGGACATATGTGATTCCATAGCCCAACAGAATGCATGAGGGCATGCATTAATATAAGTTGGGGGAAAATGATGAGGCCTGGAAATGCCTCAATCATAACATGTTTTGAACACTAAAAATGCCTATAAACTCTTATGTTTTATCTGATATGTTAGTTAAGTTGATTCAATATGTTGTATATTAACCATTTTGCATGATCAATGTATTTGAAATATTATATCCTGATTTTACAGCTTTTTGCATAGTTTTGTGTTCTTTTTGCTATGATTTGCTACAATGGGATATGCTTAGAATAATAGCAGCATTTCACTAATCATGTTTTGATTTGTCTCAAGCATTTATTTCACCTAAATGGCAAATGCAAGCAAACTATTGTGTGCGGCAAAAACTGGTCTTTCCCATGTAAATTCCAGCCACTTGTCCATAAATAGCAAGGCATGGAATTCACATGAGGAAAGGGATGAAGACCATTGGAATTTGATCTTAGGAGATAACCCACCTGAGAGATGCAGAAGAAATCACTGGAAAAGCATACATTTGTTCATTCGAAGTATCTTCGGAATGAACAGATATCTTGAAATGAAAGAACACGTCTTCGAAATGAGCGGATCTTCGAAATGAAGAATGCAGTATCTTCGAAATGAGCGGATCTTCAGAATGAAGCATGAGTATCTTGGAAATGAGCGATCTTCCGAAATGAGAATGCGGTATCTTGAATGAGCGATCTTGAAATGAGAATTGCATTGTCTTCCGAAATGAAGCCACTTATCTTGGAAATGAAGAACAGAATGTGTTTTTGACTTGTTGACCGATTTTGAAGCCAAAAAAGGGAAATAAAGGTTGGAAAAGGTAAAGGGAAAGATCTTCCATCTGTCTTTGCCGTCATTGCTGACCAAAGCCATCATTAAGGGAAAGATCAAGTTTTAGTCCTCTTCTAGGATAAAACCAGAATTTGTTGCAGCATTGTAGGATTAGATCTTTTGAGATATTCTTTGTTTGTAATCAGATCATAGGATAGCTATAAATATTGCTCCCATTCAGGTTGAGCCTAGTAGGTAGTAGATAGAAAATGAGGTAGAAAATAGTGTAAGGAAGCTAGCAGAAAATACAGAGTATAGGTAGAAATTGACTATTATCAGTCCTGTAATAATTTTTCAGCAGAATTATTGTAATCATGTCTTCTAATCAATAAAGTGCACCAGTTCTATTTCATATTGCTTGTAAATGAGTGTGATTAAGATTTAGAAAGAGAGAGAGACTTACACCTTCTTCTGGACAAAGAGGCTGGCCACTTCCAGACCTAGGAGGAGGACTAACAAGCAGGTTTTTATTTTGATTTTCTTTGTAGCGAGAATGAGTTGTAGAACTTGTTATTTCAATTGCTTGTAAACAGTTGACAATATTTGTAGTCTTAGTTTATTTATGCTTAGATTAACCTTGTGCTTAATGTTTTAGTTGCAATCTTACTTTCAGCAAAGCTTCCACTTTATTTTAGATTGTTATTTCCAGAATTTACTATTTTTCAGCAATTTCTTGCATTTTATGTTTTGCTGTCAAATCCTGCATAGAAGATTGACAACCTTCTGTTATAGAACTTTGACAGTTTTTATTTCCACATTAGATCTAGACTTTCATTACTGCAAAAGTAATTAGATTTCCTTTCTGCAATTAGGATCAGACTTTCAATTCTACAATTGTTATTTCTGCAATATAATTAGGTCTCATTCTGCAATTGTAATTAGGACTTCATTTCTGTAGTTAATGATTAGTTTCCAATTCTGCAACTTAGATTAAGATTTAATTCATGCAATTTAGAGATAGGAATGTTCCAAAACCCCCCACACAACCGGTTCCACCAATAAGACTTGTTGCTCTAGATTGACCTAAGTTATAGTTGTTTCACTTCTTCTTTCGTAGATAGCCTTGTACACTGCCCTGGATTGATAGATTCATTGAGAATTAATGATGGTATAATGACTACGCATCGTAGGGCATGTAAGGTCATTGTGTAATGCCCAAGAAGGCATTAACATAAAGAATGTTCACCACCCTAGGTACCATTAGGGTAGCACACCTCTTTAATGAGCTACACTCATGCTCATAAAACAAAGGCTTTGATATAAAATATAGCTTTAAAAAACCAATCAATAAATTGATTTTTAATTAATTAAACTCAAACTATTAAGTTATTTAATTCTTTACTCAATTTAAAGCATTAAATCTACTTACAAGCAAACAAATATAGCTCCAATCAAAATAAGGTAAACAAAGCTTAGCAAAGCTTAAGAATAATACAATCAAACATGAATATGCACCCATAAAATCTCCACACCATTGTTTTATCCTTAAATGGGTGATCTCATTTAAGATAGACTAATGCCATCATTGACCAATTTTAAGGAGGCTCATTGCAAGCAAATTCCTAGCCCAAGGGTGTGAGTTATGGGAAAACAAACAAATGCAATGCATCTACATGAAGAGTAATTTTTCTTGTTACCCTAAGTTGTTTGATGAGCAAGCCATCATCATCATTTCCCTAGGTATCCTTCATGGTAGGTGGTTTTCTCATAGTCCCACCATGGAGAAGGTACCTGATCCTACACCCAAAAATACATTAGCAGTACCATGCTCCAAGTTTTAAAGAAAACAATCATTCTATTTAATCATCAAGAGAGAAACTATGCCATCTCATAATTATATCAAAACATAGTTTATTTTCCTCAAAAATTTCTACCAAGGAAGGGTGTTACAACATCTATTGCATGGATTAGATGTCTAAAAGGTAAGAATTCCTACATCTTGTAGAGTTTGCATATAATAATGAATACCATGCATCATTGGAAATGGCCCCATTTGAAGCCTTGTATGGTAGAAGATGCAAAACCATTCTATCATGGAATAATTTGAAGGATCAAGTGTCGATCAGAGATGACACTATCTAAGAGAGGGAGGAGCAGCTCAAAGCAATTTGGCTTAGGCTTAAGGAAACATCCGATCGTGAAAAGAGCTATGCTAATATGAAAATATCACCAAGAAAATTCTTTGTAGAAGAGAGTCTTCTTGAGAGTAAGACCCATGAAAAGTGCCATCAAGTCAACCAAGCTAGATCCTTGCTATGTTGGGCCCTTTGAGATCATTGGTAAGATTAGCCTAGTAGCTTATAGGCTTGCTTTGCCACCCAACCTATTAAATATCCATAATACTTTTCACATATCCTTGCTTAGGAACTATGTTGCTGATCCTACTCACGTGTGGAATATTTGTAATTTGTAGATGGTAAATCCTACAACCATTGAGGTGTAGCCAGTTAAGATCTAAGGTTTCATTACAAGGTGTTAAGAAAACAAATCTTAGATCAATGTAAGATCCAGTGGGACCATTACTCTAAGAATTATGCCACATGAAGAAATGCTAAAGAGATGAGACAAAAATTTCTATTTTTGTTTGAATAACTTATGTATGCTTATCTACAAGAAAATATAGAGGACTATGTTTAGTCCAAGGGGGAGTATGTAACACCCCTCCTTGGTAGATCTCTTTATGAAAAATGAGCTATGTATTGATGTAAATGAATAATAGCATAGTTACTTTCTTATGATAATATGATTTCATTCTTTTGGATATAAGATATGGTATTGTTGATGCATTTGTGGATGCAAGAACATGTACCTCTCTCTGGTGGGAATACATGGGTAAAAACCACCTATAATGAGAGATATTTTTGGGGAAATGATGATGATGACTTGTTCATGGGTAGATCAAGGTAATATGAATTAATACCTTTTAATGTAGGTGCATTGTTTGCTTGCTTAATTCATTTGTGTTCACACCTTTGGACCAAGAATTGCCTGAGTAAAAGGTTGGTGATAGTCTAGGACTGTCTTAAAAGAGCCACCTGTTTAAGGATAAAACAAAGGTGTTCAACCTTATGGATATGAATATCATAAGCATTATTTAGCTAATGTGTGTGTGTTTGATATAAAGGGGCATTAGCTAAGTATTAATATGGTGGCATTAATACTTGAATACATTAGTACCAATGCTAATAATCAATATTAGCAATTGAAAACTAATTAAAGTGAATTATTAATTAGTGTAACTTTAAATTATCGTTTTATAACCTTATGGGAAAATATTATTATAGCTTTAATTATTGAGCTAAGAGCTTAGCTTTATGGAACCACTCTCCATTTATGGTTTGAGCATTTCAAAAGCTGAAATGTTCAAGAAGAATGTTATACAACTAGATTGAGGAAGCTCCAAAGAAGAGCGTGGGGATTTCTTTGATAACAACCAAAGCGATTGTTATATAGAACAATCTAAGTCAAGGCTTGGGTTACAGAAGAATGAGGGAGATCAAAATGTGATTATGAAGGATGTGAGGGTGAGATCTAAAGTGCACATTTGAGAAAGAGACTCTGTAAGCATGGAAGAAGGTACGCTCCATTTGGTTATTTGCTTGTGTAATATTTCTTTATGCATTGCTACTCTTTGATTTTTGTCTTGGTGCACCTTGAGATGTTTGTGGTTCCCTAGTTTTATTTTGGTGCACCATGAGATGTGTGTGGTTCCCTAGTTTTTTATTAGAGCATTGAAATGGGTAGAAATCGACATTTGATCCATTAATACAAAACATAAATGTACTAAACGAAAAGGTTGTATTTCATTAATATTGAAAGATATGTGTTACAATAGGGACATGATGCCCTTTAGCCATTTCTTCTTCTAATAATGTTACAACAAGTTCGATGTCATCTTCAATCGTCCCTCAATGTAGGTGGGCTTCTTTGTATGTGGGCCATCACGGGGTTGTTGTTTGATGATGTTCTTCCTCTTCAGATCTACTAAATAACCTATGAAGAACCTGCAAAAGGGGGTTAGTGTGATGGGGGGCTTGCCTTAGTCAGGCCCCATGTTTAGAAAGACAAAACAAATGGTAAAAATGCATTGAAAACTGAAATAAAGTATGTAAAAGCTGATAAAATGGTAAAACAGAGCTTACCTCCCAAATTTGAGGTGATTTGGGACTTGTAGACCCAATTCGCCACCCGAGGGTGAACTGAGACCGGATTCATGGGGCGGGGGGCGAATTCAGCTGTGAGGTTCCTTTTGTAAAATCCCTTTGGTGGATCGATTCCTAGGTAGCTGGTGTGCCTCTGTATGCTGTGGAAATCTGACTGTCTACTCCGAGAACTGATTGTTCAATCTTCATTGTCCATTTTTGTAGAGTTTTTGTGCTTTGTTGAAATAGGGAGAGAGAGTTAATTAGGGGTTTAGGACCCACTATTTATAGGAAATGGCAAGGTGTAGGGGGGAGAGTTAAAGAAACTAACCCTAGGCTGAGTTCTAACCAAAGTTAGGTTAGGGTTTGTGACATGGAAGTCTCCTATTCCTCATAGAAAATATCCTATCCTCACACATGTGTGAGGAAGGATTAAGTCTAATCAGGATTAGGAGGTCTTAAGTCAAATTAGAGCTTGATTAGGGTTTCTTAGGAAAATATCTTAGCTAACCCTAATTACACACATGTGGGAGGATGCAATTAGTGTTAATTAAGGATTAAGAGTTCTTTTAATCAATTTTGCCCTAAAAAGGTGACTTAAGTGAAGTCAACATTAAATTAGATTTTAAGAATTGACTTGGTAATTATTTTTGTCAACTAATACCCCGTGGGGGCCTCAATTGAGTACAAATAGGCTGTCGAAGGATATCCCAATGCATGGGATGTGATTTTGAAGGCTTATGAGGGTTTAGGACCTGAAAGCCGATGAAGTGGTATATGGAAGTCTACACGATGCTATGATAATCTATGGCGATCTATGCATGACTACACATGACTATGGGTCTATGCATGACTACGCATGACTACAATAATCTACGCATGTCTAGGAGGATCTACAATAGTCTACACTGGTCTACAATAGCCTAGGGGTACCTAGGATGGCCTATGTAAACCTACAAGTGTCCAAAAGGATCTACAAGTATGTAGGTATAGCAATGTGCAACTTTTGGGTGTCTACATTTTACCCCTTTTTGTACTATACTATGTGGAACACAGTTTAATACAAAAATGTGAAGGGTTTGTGTAGAAGGAAAAGGGATAGAAGGGGAATGGAATCCAATCAAAGGTATGTAGCCACTCGAAGCGTGACCATACAACATTAACTAGGGATCCAGGGAGAGAAGAGAAATGGGGGGTAAGCGTGACCATACAACATCAACTGGATGTCCTAGGGAAGAGAAGAGAGGAAGGAAAGAAGAAGAGGAAAGAAATAAAAACAATGTTGGTGAATGGAAATGGATGATTGTGGATGCAATGATATGATTTTGTTGAGTCCGTATGACATTTACAATGCCATACTAGTTGCTTGAGAATGACAACTTTTGATTGCTTTGCTTTTGCGACCAGATCAGCGTGGTCCAAAAGTATGATTAGGACAAAAGCCTAACTAAATATTTGTTATTGATTGATTGATGAGAACATGGTGACAAGTGTCAAACCATTTGAATTAGTTAAAATTTAGCTTATTCAAACGTGACCATTCATTGTGCTCCATGAATTCCAAATATAAATACTCTAAATGTTGTGCTAGGATTACGCCAAACATATCATTCATCATGTACTCACAAGAATGCTAGATTGACTTCTCCATCGAAACGCATAGCTCTCTTGATGTAACCCATGTCTAGTTGGGATTGAGATTATTTCGTATGATAATCTTCAACAAAAATTTTGTAGACAAATGTGCTAATCGCACTTTTGGATTTTTGATGTT
Organism: Wollemia nobilis; assembly: GCA_028583015.1. Taxonomy (NCBI): domain Eukaryota; kingdom Viridiplantae; phylum Streptophyta; class Pinopsida; order Araucariales; family Araucariaceae; genus Wollemia; species Wollemia nobilis. The sequence continues at coordinate 563,959 of JAQPPZ010017175.1, read as the reverse complement.
GTGGTTGCATGCAAAGCTGACTTTGGATATGAATACCCCTCAAATGAGGAATCAACAATGAGGTGAATGGAATGTGGTGATTTGATGATGCAACGATTGATAAGATACCAATGCATGATGAATATGATTGAAAATTAAGTTAGATGACAAATTTGGGAGGTTCCTAGGGTTTTGGTAGACATATGCCTACTTTTCTAGGGTTTTGGGGGTAGTTTGGGTGATTTTGGGGTGTTTTGGCTGAGTTCACCACCCGGGGGGTGATTTTGACCTAAATCGCCACCTGAGGGGTGAATTGGATCTGACTTCACCCCTCGGGGGTGAATGTGGGATTAAGGCCTATTTAAGCCCAAATTTCCTTGGAATTGGTTCATTTTGATGGTGGGAAAGGTTGGAAAGTGACTTGTGGGAGCATTTGATGACACGAGGAGAACACGGTTGATGACTTCGAGGGCGATGATGATGAGGGGATGCAGGGCAGCTAGAAGCAGGTGTAGGGACCCATCGGTAAGTGTCCTTTCACTTTGTTTTTATTTTGTTTTATTTTTTTAGAGAAATGTGAATGAGGGGGGGAGGTTTTCATCTTGTTTTAAATATTTTTGTAATTTTTAATTAAAATTTGAATATATAGTGATAAACAAGCCAAATGGGTACCCAAAAATGTGATCCGTTTCTGAATTGGACTTGTTTTAGCACCGATTTGATCGGGTGATGGGTAGAGTAGGTGTGAAGTTTGACCGTCTATTTTTGAAGTAACGGTGTACTATTTTTGACATGTTATTGAATTTTATCTGTAAAAGTGGGAAATGGGTATCCCGTTATGTGACTGTTATATTTTTTTGCTTTCGTTTGGTGTGATTTCGGAATGTGTTGTTTTTAGGTGTAAGGTATTAAACTTGGACTGTTAGATTTGCCATGTTAGAGGTGATATTTGTGGAAACCGATGAAACTTTCATCTTAGAAGGGCAAAATGGGTATCCAAAAATGTAGTTTGTTTTTGTAGATGATTTCATTTGGCCTACTTTTGATTTACGTGCCAAGGTGTGGGTAATGTGAAATTGAAAATGAGTTGTAGGGAGCCCGATTGATACTGTTTTCCACATCTGTTTGAACTTTCACCGTGGAGTGGGCAAATGGGTATTCAAAAATGTGACTGTTATTTTTGAATTATGTGTTTTGATGTGTTTTCAATTTTGGTGTATTTATGGTAAAGTTGACCTTGAAATTCGTGTAGATTGGTATGTTGTTTTTGAATTTTGTCGACATATTTACCGCTAAGTGGGCAAATGGGTATTCAAAAATGTATTTTGTTTTTGTATGTTGAATGAATTGGTCGTGTTTTGAATTTCATGCCATAGTGGATGTGTGGGTGATTTTATTTTTGGCTGTTGGGAGTCAAATATGTATTGTTTGTCACATCTATTTGAACTTTTGCCATGAAATGATAAAATGGGTATCCAAATATGTGACTATTTTGTTGATGTGTTTTACCATGTGATTAGTGCATTTTTTTTGTCTCGAAGTGCATGTCAAATTTAATTGTTGTAGTTTGTAAATTTGATTGATGGTTTGTGATTGGATTAATGACTAATGTATGTTTTGTTGTGGATGAATAGGTGAAAATGTTGGAGCCCCATCATCGGGTGCAAAAAATGAAGGAAGGTTTTGAGGAGTTGATGAAGACACCAGATGAGTTAGAGTGGTTAGATGATATACGGTTTCGAGGTGTGTGGGAATGTAAGAGTATACACACCAACAGAGCATATGTGTCTACGTTGTGTGAGCGGTGGGACATGAATAGGAACACTTTTCATTTTCCCACTAGGGAAATGACCATTACTTTGGAGGATGTATATCGGATATATAGATTACCGATTGAGGGTGTTCTTGTGAGAGTAGCCATTGATGAGAGTAAGGAGGTTATGTTGGAGAGATTCTTTGGGGTGGATTGGAGAGACATTGATGTCTCAAAGATTGATTATGAGTGGTTGTGGTTGGAGGATAAGATATCTGATCGATAGTGTGTGGCCATGATGATGATCTCTACGTATGCCTTACCTGATACTTTCGGGGTGTTGTTCACCTAGAATATGTTAGATGTGGTGAGTGATATGGTGGAGCGTAGGGTTGTGTTTGCATGGGCACCTACATTATTGGCCCAAGTTTACCAAGAGTTGCACGATGTTGTTCGTGGTAGGAGGACAGGATTGAGTGTGATTCCCTTGTTGCAGGTGTGGGCATGGGAACACATAGCTATCGAGAGGCCCTCATTTTTACCTCACCCTATGCATGTGGAGGGCAAGGAGTATTTGCCCTATGCTTTGAGGTGGAGTATAAAGGTAGAGCAGGGTATCAAGAGGCCACATGAGGGTGACCCACTATTATGGAGGGGTAAGTTTGGAGGCTTGACACTCGGTGACATTAGATGGAGGCCTTGGTTGGGTGGTGTCAGGTGGGATGAGGATGATGAGGAGTTACGAGCCATCCGATAGGGCAGATGGTTGGTGGGGTTCTATACATGATAGACTAAGTATTTTTAGTTTGATAGAGTGAGGCATCAGTTTGGCTTACGATAGGATGTTCCAGGGGCTCTTGTGATTTACTTTAGGTGGTGAGGGGATAGAGGGGAGCATCCTATGGTTTTGCCTTGGGTTGGGGAGAGGGACCCTCCTATAGATATCCTAGATGTAGGGGATGTTGGGATGACTCCAGAGTTTGAGGCCTGGTGGGCACTATAGAGTTGGGAGCCTGGTAGAGGTGTAGTTGATCGATGGGTGGCACCTGATGTTGGGGCACCTCCACCAGAGAGGAGAGCTAGTAGGGAGGCTCGAGCTAGGGTAGAGGATGTAGTGGCATGAGGAGGAGGTTCCTCTATGATGGTCATGATGACGCTTGGGTGAGGTAGCGAGCACCCAAGGAGTGAGGGTAGAGGAGGTACCTATGGATGTTGATGTGACTATGGAGCAGGCTATTGGAGTACAAGAGGAGAGAGGTGGGGCTACTGATATAGGTGGTATAGATGATACCATTGATATTGGTGCTTTTTTGGTATGGAAGAGATTCCTATCGATGTCTCAGAGGAGCGAGGTGTGGAGGAGGGGACACAAGCACTATGAGATAGAGTTCGGTAGTTGGAGGCTGAGGTGGAGCAGCTAAGGGCTAGGATGACTAGGTAGGAGCAGACTATTGAGAGATTGGTTGGTCAGTTGGTTGTGGAGTCTGCTAAGAAGATATTATGTGAGACTACTCTATCGGTGCATGGGATTCCTCTTCTTGATTATGATCAGGTGGTGTCATAGTCTGAGTCTCGATCATGAGTGCGGGCCTCTTCACATCATAGCTAGTGTAGTGCTGCTACGGTGGGATAGATGGGTGCTAGGGTTGAGGTGCAGGATCAACCTACCATGGATCCAATTTTAGAGTTTGGGGTAGAGTCGAGCAGGGTTGCAGAGATGCGAGCGAGCCATGAGGGTCATGGGGAGACTCTTGGTGGGAGTTAGGATTTCTATGTATTGTAGCCTATGGGTATTTTAGATGCTAGATGATGATGGGCATGGTCCCAGATTGTAGCCTTCGGGTATTTTGTATGGATGATATATATATACATTTTGATTTTGGTTGTGATATATACATGTGTCATTTTGATGGTTTGAAATGTGTTCTTGTTATGTTTGCATAGATAGCGTAACATAGTTTGTAGGTATATATGATAAATAGATATACATGTGTGACATGGTTTAGATCTATTATCGTTTTGTGGTATGAATGAATTGTAGAGTAGTATGATGATTGTATTTTGAATGTAGTATGATGTCATATCAGATGTGATTTTGTAGTGAATGCATGTAGGATGAATGTAATGATGTGATTTGTATGAATGCAATAATGTGATTCGATTTTGAAATGCATGTAGGATGAATGCATAGCTATAATGTGTACTAAATGTATATGGCATAGATGCATGGATGCATGTATGGACGTACTAAAATGCACCAAGGAAGCACTTGTATCATGGCATTTACCTGTATGGATGTGATCCATTCCATGATTTTAGGGATGTTGGATAATGTAAGGCATGTGTAATGGTTTTGACCAACATAGTTGTGACAATCAAATCTCAGACCCTTAGCTATACAAGTGTTTGTGGCAACTTATAATTAATCGAGGCTGGTTCAAAATCTGTCATGGACCTATATGTGTGCATGTGTGAGGTTCATTTATCCATTTTGAGGGAGGTAGGATTAACCCATTGTAAATGTAACCGGACTAGCTAGCTCATCCATCCGCAATAGTGATCTATACAAAAGTAGGGTGCTAATGTTACAGATATGTTGCCACTTGTAAGACTATTCCACTGGTAGGCAGGCTCTTGGAGCCTATTGCTAGTGATGGAAATCATCCCATGGTGTTATGTTGAACCTAAGGACCAAAGGTGATAAGCATAACATGGGTGATATCAAGAGGCGTTTCCTTTTGTTTTCTGCCCCTCATCTAGTGTTGACCTATTTATTGTAGTGCTCTTTTTCTTTTCTTTTCCTTTTTTTTTTTGCTCTTTTGTATTCTTGTGGTGCTCTTTTGTATGGGCGATGACTTTTGTTTTCTACCCAATCATTTATTTTTTCTTATGCTTGATCCCTTTGTTTATCCCTAGGTCGTATGTTGACCATGCAAGCGATAGGGTGAGTAGGGGATACCGTTCTCTAGATGGTGATATCTACTCAAGATGTCCTCTTTCCTATACTCAAAATTGTTTAATGTGTAACCTATTGTGAGTGGTCCATGAGAGAAGTTGAACCAGCCTAAAGATCCATAAGAAGAATGTACAAGACTCGGTAGCTATGGGTGACACTGGATTGACTGAACTACAGAGTAGTCAAAGTTGAACATGACACCTATGTATACCCTAATCCTAAAAAGGGGGAATGGACATCCAGGTGGTGATGCTAACAAGTGCATTTGTTACTCCTGCTAAGGTACATTTTGGGGGAGAATGTACAAACATGAATTAAAATTTTAAATGAAAAACATGTGGATATGTGCAATGGATGTAAATGTAAATGATGCAAGTGGGGGAATGCAATATCTACAAGAGGAAATTTATGATGTATAGAAGGAGAAGTTTAGAACACTTATTTATAGGTGAGTATATTGTATCATGATGATCAAAAAGTGTGATGCTATAGTAATGGTTGCCCCAACGTGTGGGGTGTGTGTGTAGTAGGTGTATAAGCTGTAATATGTTAGATGTATGTGGTAATGTCAACTAAAGGAGAGGACTATAGATAGTATGTACAGCTAGAAGAAGTAGTAGAAGAACTAGTCTTTGGTAACCAACAAGATAAGGGGATTACCAAAGTCAAAAGGTGATAGAAGAAAGTGGAGTAGATCAACGTAGGTATGTAAGAAATAAGAAGAAGGGGAAGAGAGAAGAAGAAGAAAAGGTGGGAACTACTAATGGGTGAAATGTCATGGGTCAGGTTGGGAATGAGATGGTGAAGTGATAGTATGACTTGGACTTCGATGATTGGTGTAATTGGAAATGTTGTGAATGTAGTGGGTTGGTGGTGTTAATGTTTCTCGTAGTGGTAAAGTTCTAGGGACAATGCGACGTGGAGGACTTAAGAGTCAACTAAATGGGATGGAATTTTTAGGTGATGGAGTTCGATTATCATGCAACATATTGTGGACCAGGGTTTTGAATGTTTGACACTCTTCAATGTCATGACCTGGTTGGCGATGATAGATGCAATATTGATTCTCATGGTAGTTATGTGGTTTAGGATGTGAAGGGTCTATGGGTCGGATCTCGGGTAGGTCAATAAGGCCCTGATGCATGAGATGGTAGAATATTTTGGATAGGGGAGTGAATGGAACTGACATGGGGTAGATGTATTGTTTCGTTGGAGGTGAGCGGGCTGGTTGAAGGGAAATTTGATAATGGAGGTATGGGTCGAGGATCCAATGTGGGGTGAATTTGAGGTCGAGGGATGGATCTGCATGGTGGTGAGGATGCACGGGTTGTGGGAGACTGATGTGGATGAACATGACAATGATAATGGCTCATTTGTAGCTCGAGAGCCTCGATATGGGAGAGGAGATGTTGTATCTCATGGTGTGGAGGTGATGGTGTCGAGGAAGGTGGTGATCGAGATTCTAATGTATGGAGTGGCTTGGTATGCATGAGAAAGTGGATGAGGTCATGATGAGGATGGGGTGGAGTGGAATGGCTGTGGGGATTGCAAGATTTGTTTGGGGGTAGGCCTCATAATGGTGAAGGTGGCATCTTAAGGATGGGTGGCATAGGTGATGGCTCTGGGTGATGATATGAATGGGAAGGGGGCATGTTTGCATGGCTAGCTTGAGTAGCTTGGGCCATGCGGGCTTGCAAGGCTTGGGAGTAGGAAGATTCTCCACTAGGAAGTGGGGTCGGTAGGCATGAAGGATGGGCTGGATGGGGTGTGTATCCTCTATTAGGAGGGTGGTAGGTTCCAAGAGGGTGATGTGGGGAATTAGTGGGTGAATAAAGATTCATAGTATCTTCATGCAATTGTGAGGGTGATTCTCATGGTTGGGGATGAGATGTTTCCTCTTTTTCATCGAAAGAGGATAGGGTGACCTGGCTATCTCTTGAATGGGGTGAGTAGGATGAACCTTGATGGTGAGGTGAGAGGCATCGGGGTGAAGTGTTATGGTCCAAATGGGAGGAATGAGAAGATCATCTAGTATGAAGAGTGGTTGGTGGTCGAGCTAGTGGTTGGATGGATAGTCTGTGGTGGTGGATGGACCTCCATAATGATGTGTGTAGATGGTGTATCTGTAAGTGATGTAGATCCTGCAAGAAGGAAAACAAATACCAGCAGCATAAAAATGACATAAAGGAGAAATTACATGTGAAATATGTAAAGTAAAAATAAAAAGACATGCATTTATCATGATGTGCCTAGTGAGTGATGTATATGTGTGGGTCGGTATGTACCACTTATGATAGTGAATGCCTATTTGTGTTAGGCATTGAATGCATGAAGGTGCAAAATGTTAATGGGTTCAGGGTCATCGAGGCCTTCGAGATTAGCCAAATGATAGGCACCTGAACCATATTTGTGTGTGATAATGAATGGGCCCAACCAGTTTGGGGTGAACTTGTCTCGTTGTTGGCGAGGCTGACTTGTGATTTGTTGGTTTTCTTTGAGGACTAAGTCATCAATTTTAAACTCATGTTGATGTACCTTACTATTGTAGGCATGATGAAGGTGATCTTGGTAGACTCATGTGTGCTCGATGGCATGAATGTGACGTTCATCGAGGAGTGTGAGTTGGTCAAAATGTGCTTGATGGGCGGTGTCATCGTCTATGAATTCTTTCATGGATATCCGTAGGGAAGGTATCTCAAGCTCGAGGGGCATGATGGCTTCTACCTCATAGATGAGTGAAAATGGGGTTGCCCTAGTAGGAGTATGGATGCTCGTACGATATGCCCACAAGGCTAGGGATATTTGGTTATGCCAGTCACGATGTGATTCTGCTACTATTTTGCGTAAGATGGAGCAAATTGTTTTGTTTGTAGCTTCTGCCTGGCCATTGCCTTGCGGGTAGTATGGGGTAGAGAAGCTATGATGAATGTGAAACTTGCTACAAAGTGCTCGGATGGTTTTGTTTTTAAAGGATTTCCCATTATCAGAGATGATTTGGGAAGGGATTCCAAAGTGACAAATGATATGATCTGTGATGAATGCTATAATTTTAGCTCCTGTAGTTTGGACCAGTGGGATGGCTTCGACCCACTTCATAAAATATTCTGTGGTAGTGATGATAAATTTATGATTTCTTGAGGAAGTTGGTGTAATCTATCCAATTAAATCTAGGCCCCATTGGGAGAAAGGCCACATGGATTGGATAGGTTGGAGTGCTTGGGATGGTAGATGTGTTAGGTTCGCATGTTGTTGGCATTTGATGCAACACTTCACATATTCATAGTAATCCTGCTCCATTTTGGGCCAATAATAACCCATACGAAGGATGCATTTGGTGATTTCCATGCCACTAAAATGGCCACCACAAGTACCATCATGGGTTTCTTGTACAACCCATTGTGATTCTTGCGGTTCTAGGCAACGCAGGAGCATGTCGTCATAGCTACGATGATAAAGGATGTCCCCCAACAAGGTGTAGTGGATCACTCTTTGTTTGAAGGTTCGACATTGAGCGTGGGGTAAATCACATGGTAGGAAACCTAACTTGATATAATATTTAATTTGTGAAAACCATGGGTCATGGGGTTCAGTGTTTACCACATACACACCACCATCATCTGTAGGAGGTGTGGGTGATATGGCAGATCTAGTGAGCATATGGATGGATATGGATGTTGTGTCAGATGTTGGGTTTTGTGGAATGAGGGATCCTAAGGAGGCCATGGTATCTGCAAAATGGTTTGATGATCGTGGAGTGGCTTCGAGGTCATACCACTCAAATTGAGATAAGAGTTGTGCAATTTTCTTATATTGTTGGAGGATCAGGCAATTGCATAGCTAGCATTCCTGCACTTGATTGACTATCAGGAGTGAATCACCTATGATGTGGAGGCATTTGATGTGCATGGAATGTGCTTGTTTTAGTCCTAGGATTAGGGCTTCATATTCTACATTGTTATTGGTACAAGGGAAATCGAGTTTGAATGAAAATGGGAGTGGTTCTCCTTCAGGTGTGAAGAAGACAATGCCTGCACCCCTAATATGGAGACATCTAGATCCATCGAAGAATAGGGTGAGGTCCACTATGACTTCGGGTTTGACATATTCTTCCTCTTCGGTTATGTGGAAGATGGAATCATCGAGGAGTTGAATGAGGAGGGGTTGATTATCAGTCAACGGGGCTTCAACCAGTTGGTCGGTGATGACCTACCCTTTGATAGATTTTTGAGATATAAATTCTAGGTCAAATTTAGTTAAGAGCATGATCCACTTTGATGTGCATGAATTGTGATAACTCTTGTTCATCATGTACCTAAGGGGATTGTCTCGGGCGATGACAAAGGTTGTGTGATTTAACATGTAGTGGTATAATTTTTGAGTGGCGAATATGATTGCTAAGCATAGTTTTTCCATGTATCCATATCTTGTCTCATAACTGACTAGTGTGTGACTGATGTAATAGATAGCCTGCTCTTTGTCGAGCGCATTCTTTTGAGCTAGAAGTGTACCTAGCACAAACTCTATGGCTGAGATGTATAGAATCAATGGTAATGTTGGATGCGGTGGTGACATAACCGATGGTGATGTAAGGTAGGTTTTGATGGCATCAAATGCTCCTTGATAGTTGTCATCCCATTTGAAGCTTACTCCTTTTTGTAGGAGGTGGTTGAATGGCTGACATTTATCGGATAATTGTGCTATGAATCTATGAATGGAAGTGATCTTGCCCTGGAGGCTATGCAATTGCTTCAATGTGGTAGGAGGGGGCATCTCGGTGATGGCTTTCACCTTACTAGGATCAACCTCAATGCCTCATTGGGAGACAATGAATCCTAGTATTTTTCTCGAGGTAACACCAAACACGCACTTCTTTGGGTTCAAGTGCACATTGTGTTCTAATAATCGATCAAAGATCTGATGGAGATCTTCGAGATGGTCTGCACATTTCTTGGATTTGGTGATGAGATCATCTACATAATCTTCAACATTTTTGTGCATCAAGTCATGGAAGATATAGGTCATGGCATGTTGGTAGGTTGCCCCAATATTTTTAAGGCCAAAGGGCATGACCTTATAGCAAAAGGTCCCCTAGGGTGTTGTGAAGGAGGTTTTGTGTTGATCGGTTGGGTTGATCCTGATTTGATTGTATCCTAAGAATCCATCCATGAGGGATATCATCTCGTGACCTACTATGGAGTCGACAAGGGAATCGATGTTAGGTAGGGGAAAATTATCTTTGGGACAAGCTTTGTTTAAATCATGAAAATCTATGCAGACACGAACTTCATCGGATGGCTTAGGCATAGGGACCATACTGGATACCCATTCGGGATAGTCGATGGGTACAATGAAATCGATGTCTAGGAGCTTTTGGAGCTTAGATTTCACTATTAATGTGATAGTTGGATGCATGCATCACAACTTTTGTCTCACCGGTTTGGCATTAGGATCGAGTATGAGATTATGAACTACTACGGTAGGGTCAAGTCCCGACATGTCCTTGTATGACCATGCAAAAACTTGAATGTACTTGCGAAGGAAGTTTGTAAAGGTAGTGCGCTCCTCGGGTGAGAGGCTAGTGGCTAGTTTAAGGATGTGGGGATGTTCGGGATCATCACCAATGTCAACATCGATAGTGTCTTCAATGAGCATGTGAGATCCATCACGTAACTATTCGGGGATGGGGATGAGGTTAAGGTCATCGATGGCTTCATTGAACTCATATTCATCATCTACGTAGATGCCTGTGTGATGTACCTGAGGAACTTGGGGTGGCATGGATGAAGAGGGAGCATTTGCCACCCGCAAGACATGAGGTGAGAGTAGGAAATCTCGAGGCGCTGGTATGGGTGAGATATGCATGAGATCTATAAAGTTTGGGTTTGGGGTATCATCCCGAATCAGCTGGTGACTGTAATGAAGGGGAGAATGTAAGTCTACCTCAACCATGTTGATCGATGTTATGGGTGAAGTAGGTGGGGAAGAATCTGGTGAGGAAGGTATGATGGTTTGTGTGCGCCCTAAGAGACTCAAGGGAGGTCGTAGAATGACTGGAGGTGAGCGAGGATGAGCAATTACTCTCTGTAGTTGCCTATGTATAGGTGGGAATATGGCTAAGCATGTCGGTGATGGCTCAGGAGGGACTATGTCAGGCTCTATTGGTGGTGCAGCTAGAGATAAGGTAGCGAAGTGTTCTACCAACCTATTCATATCATAGAATGAGGAGGTATCGGATGTAGGAGATTCTTGAAAGAAGTCGTAGGGGACTGTGATGGTGGAATTGGGTGAAGGAGTGTCTTCTAGTATATCCATATCGATATACTCTTCCAAGGTGTGTGTTGGATGTGGAGGAGGATGTAGGGATAAATCTTGGATCTCATCTTCTAATGTATAGACGGTGGTTGGGCGATAACCTAGGCTGGATTTTTCGATGGGTGATCAGACACGAGGGTTAATGGGTGTACATAGCCCTTGCTCATAATGGCCTAGCCCAAACCCATGCCAATGAAAATGTCGTAGGTAGCGCAAGGTAAAGTGAGGGTTGGCCAAGTGCGTAATTGCATCACAAGAGCTAGATTGTGGTGGTGGAGAAGTTGGTGGGGGATCGAAGAGTCGACTCTCGCATACACAAAATTGGTATGGTTTTTGGGGCTTCCTAATTGTATGATGGTGCCAATGGTAAGGATCAAGGCTGAGGGGTGATCAAAATCATGGGTAGACTGGATAGGGGGGTCACATATATGGGCATCACGTACATTATAGTCTCTTGGGCTAGAATTTGTCATGAATATGGATATGCGTGGTGTGGTACGCTCTGGTGACTGAGGTGGAGTATCAAAATTAGATGAGGAAGGAGAAAGTTGAGATTCCTGATGAGGCCCAAAAATGCCTCATTATTGCACAATGATTGACTCATTATTGCACAATGTTTGACTACCATATGATAAGTTAATTGCCAAATAGTTGACTAGAATATACTATTTGTTAAGTGTTTGCATGATTTTATGTTAGGAATACTATATCTCTATTTTTGACTATTTTCAGCATTTTATGACTGATTTTGCGTGATTAAGTAGCAAGTAATAACATGCATTTAAATTAACCAAATGTGGCATGCTGATATCCATTAACTTATCAATGGTTTTTGAATGTTTTCATGCCCTTAAAATTGTTTCAAATTCACATTTAAGCCAAAATTTTAGGACTATCATAAATCTGAAAATCTGAGAAAAACAGCCATATAAAAATCAGCAAGCTGTCACTTTATAGGAACACCTTGAAGTTGTCAAGAAAAACATGATAATATGGATGGAATGAGTTTAGAAGGACTACAGAAGACATCTGACCTATTTAGAAGCATTCCCACATGATCTAAATAGGTAGCAACAGGGTATAACGAGAGGGGGACAATTGTGCCACGACCCTGTTGCACTATTTCAGCATGGTTACTTGGTGAATGAAGTGTATAAATTTAGTAGCAACTTGATGTACTCCTTCATGTTGATACTTGAATAATTTTTCCATGTTCTAATTTGTTTGAATTTGCAAGAAATTCCAATATTTTATAACCGTATGCGAATCGGAAAATGTAGTAATTTACCATGTAAATTCCAGCAAGCTACAAATAAACAGCAAGGCATGGAATTCACATATGAAAAGAGATGAAGACCATTGGAATATGATCCTAGGAGATAACCCACCTGAGATATGTAGAAGAAATCACTTGAAAAGTACACATTTGTTCATTCCGAAGTATCTTCGGAATGAACAGATATCTTCGGAATGAGAAAACACAGTGTCTTCGAAATGAGACCAGACATCTTGATTGAAATGAGAATGAGATCTTGGGATATTTATGTGAATTGTGTTTTTTGAGAATCTTGCAAATGAGAATTGCAGTATCTTTGGAATGAGCAATCTTCGGAATGAGAATTGCATTGTCTTCGGAATGAAGCCACTTATCTTCGAAATGAAAACAGAATGTGCTTTTTGAATTATTGACCGATTTCTAAAGCTGGAAAAAGGGAAATAAAGGTTGGAAAAGGTAAATGAAAATATATCCCATCTAATTTTTTCGTCCTTGCCATCCAAATCCACCATTCATGGAAAAGATCAATTCAGATCCTCTTCTAGGATAAACCCAAAAAAACTGCAGCATAATAGAAAGTTGTTTTTAAGATAGAAATGACATATTCTAAAGTGGAGAATGATGTGTGAGATATTTCTAGACTCCTACCATGTACTCCCACTATTGAAGATGCTTTCTAAGGGCCAATGACTACTTCCACACAAACCATGTCCGGATTTGCATTTATTTTAGATCCATAATTATTGGCAAATGAGTAAAAAATAGCACATAGGCTGATTTGAAGAGGGGGATATAATATTGTAAATATTTATATAAATAACACGACTCCCTCCTTGGTTGATCCAGTTAGGAATTATAATAGAGGAGAGTTTTCAGTAGCAACAATTAGGATCGTACGTAATTTTCTAAGTAATGTTTTAGGCATGTTTTGTCATCAATAAAAGTGCAGTATTTTATCATTTTATGTTCGGAGTGTTAATTAGTTAAGGAGTGCTTTTCACCTCCTTCTAGATTAGGAAGTATGGGCCCACTTTCATATCTAGAAGGAGGGATTTTATGGTAGGTTTTAATCTGTAATTTTGCTATAGCAGAATTAATAGATTGCTTGACAGATTTCATTTTCTTGTTTTTATTTTATGTTGTGTGATTTATGTTTCCTATTATGTTTGTGTATAGCATTTGTGTGTATGTCAGCTGACAAATTATATTAAGCATTTTACTTTATGTTTTCCTCCTTTCTATTTTAGCAACTTTCCATTTTTAGCATATTTCATTTTGTTGTCAATTCCTCGTAGGTAATCTTGATGACCTTTTGTGGCGGGCATTGAGGTGTTTTAGAATAAGTTTCAATTCTAAAAAGAAAGATTAGATTCGATCAATTTCTACAAAAGTAGATTAGATTTAAATTTAGCAATTTCAATTATGCAAGAGTAACTAGATTTCAATTTTGCAAAAGTAACTTAGGATTTCAATTTAGTAATTTCAATTCATGTAATTGTAGTTAGATTTCAATTCTTGCAACTTAGATTTAGTTTTCAATTCTTGTACTTTATTTTAGTTTCCATTCTTCCGACTAGGTTTAGTGTGACACCAAAAGGCTAAACCAAAATCTGCTTCACCAATAATTTCTTGAAATCTGAATGCCTGAATTGTACTCTACCCTAACCTTCTATCGTAGACAGCCTTGGACACCATCCCGGATTGATAAATCATTGAGATTAAATGATGAAACTTAATGACACTCATCAATTCCCTAATGGTAATGGCTGAAGGGTGTGGGAGTTTTTTATCTGCATTGGGTGTCGGTTGTTCCTGTTCATGATATTTAGTTATTGTATCTTGAACAGGATGTTTGGTCTATGTGGGGGATGGTATCGATGCAAGTGTTGGGATACATGGAGACGTGAACATCCTAGGCTTTTGTTGAAAGGGAAGAGGAGGTGTTTGTGGCATAGGAAGGATAGAGGCTTCTATATGTAATGGTGGGGAAGGTAGCATGACAGGTTGTGTAATGGATGACAGTGATGGTTGTGGCACCTCAGGTGGAAATTGGAATGGTAGAGGTTGGGATGATTATGGAGACCATAAGGATGGCGATGAGAACAACATGCTAGAAGTTTTGGATGCTACCAAAGATGGTTCTAATGGTGCAGACATCGAGGCTTGTGCTCTTGATGAATACTGGGATGTTGATGTGGAAGTTGGATAGGATATTGATGCTCCTAATGACTAATGAGAGGACATGGGGAATAGTTAGGAGGATGAAAAATATGGTGCAAGAGGAAGATCTACGACATTATAAAACTTAAAGGGGTATCCATCAGCTGGGATACAGTGAACAAGTCCATTGTGGATATACTTGAGGTAATGGTGTAGTGTGGAAGGGACACACTGCATATCTCTGATCCATGGGTGACCAAGGAGAATATTGTATTGTATTTCCCCTTGGATGATGTGAAAGAGGATAGAGATTGTACGAATGCCTATGTGAATAGGTAGAACTATGGATCCTACATTAGGTCTCATGGAGCCATCGAATGCATGTAGGTCAAGGGAAGGTATGGCAAAATGGGTTGGTGGGATACGCAGGTGATGTAGAGCTGCTATAGATATAATGCTAATGGATGATCCTATGTCAATGAGTACCCACTTGTAGGTGATATCATTGATTGTGGTTTCGATGTGGAGATGGGGATCTGCTCCTCCAACGAGTTACATTATCTCATGATCATGGAAGCTAATTGAGGGTTTGAGGCATCATGGGATATTTCCTACAAAATTGACAAAGATATTTGTGTCGTGTCTCTAAGTCAATGGAACGTAGGATGTCGTTCAACGTCTCATAGTGGGGTTGGGACTATTGTAGGAGATCAAATATGGATAGCCATGCAGGGGCATTATGTAACTAATGGATTAGGATACCATGGATAGTAATCACATTTTGAGGTGGTGGTGGTATGGTGGTAGGCATTTGAGGTACTTGTGGTGATGTGAATTGAGCTAGTGAAGAAAAAATAGTTGTCGTCTATCGTGATGGGTACCATTGGTTTCTCGTAGTAAGGTTGATCATACCTACTATGCCACATGATGGAGGATCACGCTGGACATTATTCACTTAGCAAGGTGGTGCTGGGTATTGTTTGGAGGTCTAGGAGGGTTGGGTCCTCTGTGATCCGATAGAGGGTTTTGGAAAATCCCTAAGTTTTGATTTTGTAGGGCTAGAGTTTTTTCTATCTAGATGATGCCTCTATTGATTAGGTCTTGCACTTGCCCATGGAAGGAGTGACATGAATCGATATCATGGTGACATTGCCTATGGAAATGGCAAAAGAGTTGCTCGTTATATCCATGAGGCTTAGGTATATTTGGATCTAGTGGGTAGATATCGGGTATGAGGAGATGGTTTCCATAATACAATCTATAAAATAGAGCTATTAGTGGTTCGGATAATGGTGTGAGGTTGCATGGTGGAACCTGTGGGTGCATGCCTTGATATTGTTGTGATCTAGTTGGAGTAAGAGCATTAGTATGGAATGCTTGTGGTTGCGGTGTATAGGGTGGTGGAGTCAGTGTTTGTTCCAAGGTAGCGACTACAACTTGGTTGGTTTGTGGTGGTAGAGGATAAGGTTGATTTGGTGTGGTTCTATTGAAGCAGAAGTTGGGGTTATAGTTGGATTTGGTTCTCAACTTAATTTTCCTAGATTGAACCTTGAAGTCTTTAATAACTTTTGCTTATGAAATGGCATCTTCAAAAGTGTGTCTTTGATGCAACTGGAGGGATGTTGAGACGTGTTTGTGAAAACTCTTGTAAAAGAGTGTCATGAGCTCTGTAGTGGGGAGGCTATGGGTGAGGTTATGGATAATTTCTCTCCATATAGCAATAAACTCCGTGATGGGTTCGTCATCAGCCCGTCGTAAGGTGTACACAAAAAAATATGGTCTTTTTCTTGATGTTGATGGAAAAGTGTTCTAAGAAGGAATTGGCTAGCTACTCAAAATTATATAAGATATGGCATGGGAGCATGTTATACTAGTCCAATGCTGGACCTACCAATGAAAGGGAGAAGGTACGTAGCATGAGGGTGTTACTATTGTGGAGTTGATAGTAGGATGAACGGTAATTGCTCACATGCTCTCTAGGATATTCCTTACCTCTATTTTTTTTAAACTTTGGCATTTTGAAGTGATAGGGGTAGGGAGGAATGGGAACTGATGGATGAAATGGTTTGTTGCACAATTCATCATAACAGGGCTTTTGTGGCACATAGATAGAGGTACGCAGGTTAAGAATTTTGACTTCATCTCGTAGGAGTTAAAGTTTAGGTGTCATAGGAGTGGGAGACTAGGCTATGATAGTCTGAGTCTATGGATGTGGTGGATACTAATATTTTTGCTCTTCCCAGTATTATGGAGAATCTTGTTGTGCCTAATCTTGATAAGGTGGGTACTGGGAGATATGTGCTATTGTATCCACAAGAACACTAGTTTCTATTGTGGGTAATAGTACTATGACTATGAGGTGTGTGGTCATGGTGCAGGTACTTGTTGGGTTGGAGCCTACTGTACTGGTTGGATCATAGGTGGATGACCAAGCTGGAGGAGACATAAAGAAGTTGGGCACTGCTGGTAATGTCATAGGTGTAGGGGCTATTGGTACTAGGGGTGGTAGAGATGAGGTATCAAAGGATGGGATCTATCTTTGTCCTAGAGGGTAGGAAGTAGGGAAGCTAAACTATGTGGAATAGCTTGGTATGGTGGGTGGATAAGCTGCTAGTCTTGATCCATAGGTGGTAAAGAGATTGGTTGTGGGAGCTTGGATAGGAGGAGGTGACGGTATCCTAAAAGTCACCGCATATAGAGGTGACACTAAAGGTTGGGTGTCATACATTCTGAATACCTGGGAGATTGGTAGGAAAGCTATCAAAAAGGTAGGGTAAGCTATCGAATTAGGAGCTTGGATCGAGGGGAAGGTGTATGTGTACACTCCCACTTGGGTTTGTGCATCTTGTGTATGGAGGGGTTATTGGGATATGCCTTCAGATATGGTGATAATGGTTCTTGGGAAGACAATGGTTGAGACTCTTGAGAAGAGTATGAGTGTGAGGTTTGAGGAAATGCTTGCGGTTCCTACTAGGGAGGGGTCTATTGTGTAATCTAGAAGGATGGCTTCTAGTTTCCTAAAACAGATGAGGATGGGTCGGACACCATTCCTACGATAGGGGAAAATGATGTGACCTCTGGGTGGGTACAATTTAGGAGGGAAGAATCACTCTCAAAAAGGGATTGAGATAGATTTTGGAAGAAGGGATGTGCAAAGGTGGGAGAAATGGGTATGACCTCCTCATCTATGGTAAAGAATGAATGAGGTTGTCCTGGTGCTATGTAGATCACATGATCGTAGAACGTGACCGAGGGATTACGTGTAGATGGGGATTACAAGAGCGGGTAGTCTTCTATGAGTGAAGTAGTGAGGGCTTCATCTAAGGTTAATGTCTCATCACAAGGCATCATGTGTGTGGGATGTACATCAGATTCTATGTGTGAATTAGATGTGTCTATGGTCTTCCCCTTCATGATCAAAGGAGTAAGAGTGGTTTGACTAGAGGAAGTGGTAGGCCATTCCTCTATAGAGCATGTTTACTCACACACTCTACTAGGGGTGACCACAGGCATAGTAGCATGTGTAGAAAGGGTTTTAGAAATAAAACTTATGTGATGTAGACTCAACTGTGTCTAATGTAGGTGTAGAGCAAGTGACATGCTATGTATGGAAAAACAATATATAGTGTAATGTGATGAGACCGGTCCGTGATCATGCAAACTATGGTAGAACAAAATCAATTCTAAATGTTGGAAAAATAAAAGTGTTTTGTTCATTTTTTGTGTGTTGTAATGTGGATACTCCCTATGTAGAATCATGGGTAATGGAGTGAATACTCTAGAAAATCAGGAATGTTGTCAATACCAAACCTCCTACAACACCCAAAGATGCACAAAATAGAATGGTATCACAACGTGCAAATGGTGACCTGTATGGAAGGTGCGGTAAAATGATATCCTAGAAAGGGGGGAACCCACTATACTAAAGTGAGTTCACAAATTCCTCTCATGGAGAGAGGTGGTACTGTCTAAGACCTGCTACCAGCATACCCATGATTTTGCTTCACCCTCGGGCAGGCTTAGTCAAGAATGACAGTTACCAATTTCACAAATTATACTAGCCTTGTGGATGAAGGTGCTAATCCTGTTCCACTCCGCAGGTAACCGCTGGTGATGAAATCCACGGCCCAGTCCCAAAAGTGGAGGATTTTCTAGTGATGAAATCCAAAAAATCGCTCTTGTTGGGTTGCTAGGTGTCTAGGGGGGTGAGTTTGTGGACGGTAAAAAACCTACCACACCAATATCAAGTGATCGATTAGGGATGAAGTCCAATATCACCACTTTTTTAAATACCACATGAGCATGTGTGGGTTTGTATTTTTATAACAATGTATGCAATGTAAGAAATTAATAATTGCCTTTTCAAAATAGAAACTACCCTAATACCTTTTCGAAAGCAAATTAGTCTAGTTTGCAAAGCATGGAAACATGCAATCCAAATGTATGGAGTAAGGGGATTAGGAAACCCTAATTTTCAACTTTAGAATGTAGCATTTTTCAAAAATTCAATGACATGGAAAAGGGGATTAGGAAACCCTAGCTTAAACTTTAGAATGTGCACTTCTTTTAGCAAGAGATACTATGACCAAAAAAAAGGGGAATCCATGTAGGCTTATACTACACGTGAAGTAGAGAAGGAAAATGTAAATTTATTTGAAAAATAAACTAAATGAAGTTGCTAGAAAGTTATAGGTTCTATAACTTCAGAAAAATTTAATGATATTACAAGCTCGAAATGAAGGCAAGTGTACACCTAGACATTATCATTTGACTAGTGCACTCTTTATGCTTCCAAAATTTAAACAATAGAGGGATACAAATAGGAAATACCTGCACTCTGATGCTATGGATAGTATGATTAGGTCATATACTACTCACCCCTACAATTTTAGAGGGTTTTGAGGCTATTTGGTTGACTTCACCACCCGAGGAGCGAATTGAGATCTGATTCATGGGGTAGGGGGTGAATTGGATCTAGAGACCCAAAATATATGTTCTAAGGGCCTGAGAGGGTTCTCAAGGCTTTGAAAATATCTATGGGAGTTAGATTCAGTACATGTAATACACATAAATATAAGATAATATCAGATTTATCAAAAAAAGTTAGTCTAACACTATCCCTTGTGGGGTCCCACCGGGTGTGCCAGAATGAAACAGGTAGAAATTGACATTTGATCCATTAATACAAAAACAAGTATGTACTAAAAAAAAAGGTTGTATTTCATTAATATTGAAAAATATGTGTTACAATAGGGACATGATGCCCTTTAGCCATTTCTTCTTCTACTAATTTTACAACAAGTTCGATGCCATCTTCAATCATCCCTCAATGTAGGTGGGATTCTTTGTATATGGGCCACCGTGGGGTTGTTGTTTGATGATGTTATTCTTATTTAGGTCTGCTAAGTAACCTGCAAAGAACCTCCAAAATTTGAGGTGATTTGGGACTTTTAGAACCAATTCACCACCTGGGATGCGAACTAAGACCTAATTCGTGGGGCGGGGGGAGAATTCAATTGTGAGATTTCTTTTGTAAAATCCCTTCGATGGATCAATTTATAGGAAGAAAGTGTGCCTCTATATGCTATGGAAATATATTTGTATACTTTGAGAACTGATTATTAAATCTTCATTGTCCATTTATGCAGAGTTTTTGTGCTTTTTTGGAATAGGGAGGGAGATAATTAGGGGTTTAGGACCCACTATTTATAGGAAATGGTAAGGTGTAGGGGGAGAGTTAAAGAAACTAATCCTAGGCTAAGTTCTAACTAAAGTTAGCTTAGGTTTTGTGACATGGAAGTCTCCTATTCCTCATAGAAAATATCCTATCCTCACACATGTGTGAGGAAGGATTAAGTCTAATCAAGATTAGGAGGTCTTAAGTCAAATTAGAGCTTGATTAGGGTTTCTAGGGAAATATCTTAGCTAACCCTAATTACACACATGTGGGAGGATGCAATTAGTGTTAATTAAATATTAAGAGTTCAACTAATCAATTTTGCCCTAAAAATGTGACTTAAGTGAAGTCAACATTAAATTAGATTTTAAGAATTGACTTGGTAATTTTTTTTGTCAACTAATACCCCATGGGGACCTCAATTGAGCCCAAATAGGCTATCGAAGGATATCCCAATGCATGGTATGCGATATTGAAGGCTTGTGAGGGTTCAGGACTTGAAAGCCAATGAAGTGGTATATGGAAGTCTACACGATGCTATGATAATATATGGTGATCTACACATGACTACGCATGACTACAACCGTCTATGCATGACTACAACAATATACACATATATAAGAGGATCTACAATAGTCTACGCTGGTATAAAATAGCCTAGGGGTACCTAGGATGACCTATGTAAACCTAAAAGTGTCCAAAAGGATCTACAAGTACGTAGGTATAACAATGTGCAACTTTTGGGCATCTACAAGCATCTTGAGATTTTTGTTCTCTAGTTTTGAGCACTCTGAGTTGTTGGTTATTATATTTTGTTGTTCAAGTATCCTTAAAGTGCAATACCCCTCCTTTAGTGTTATTAGGTTCTCTTTTATTTCTTGGTGTATTATGGACCCTAGCTTAGATTATTTGATATCTATTGCTTTCTTTCTAGCTTTGTGTGGATGTTAGTCTTTGTGTCACCTATTTAACCTTACCTTCAGCCAACATAACCTGTTAGTAGTATCTTTTGGTTTTGAAGGTAAGCCACTGACTATGTGGTCAGGTCCTTAGGTAGGTTTGAATTGACATTGGGTGTTTTAGTGTAGCCTTCCAGTGTCTGCAAGCCTTGTGGGTGCTTGTCTGGTAGTTTGGGAGTGTGTGCTATTAGCTTTGGGTGGGTGTGAAGCCTTGGACCCTGTGCATTCTATCTCAACGATTGTGTCTCCCATCCTTATTGTGGGTCTGAAGAGTGCAATGGACCTTTTTTTTTTTAATGCTTTTCTTCTTGTGAATGTTGATATATTAGTTGGAAATATAAAATATAATTGTATATTTATGTTGTGAAAGATAATTGTATTTTTTATATAGTAAAAGATAATTGTATCTTTATATGGTGAAAGATAATTGTATCTTTATGTTGTGAAAGATAATTGTATCTTTATGTTGTGAAATACAATTGTACCGTTATATTGTGAAAGGGTAAATGTATCTTTATTATAGTGGTTTTTAATAAAGTACCTTTGTTTATAGCTAATGATAGCAATGTACTTTTGTTTATATCTCATGATAGCAATGTACTTTGTTTATAGTGGATTTAATAAAGTTTTATCCTGGTTTTAAAAAAAAGCTAATGTAATGATTCTTGAGACTCTTGTGAGTTAGGGGATCATTATAAAGAGAAGTATGAGATTATATTGTTTGGGTTTTGAATGTTTAATTTAGTTTTTGAAATGAGAAACTATTTGAGATAGTTAAGGAATCATGGATTCTTGCATGTTGGTTTTGAAAGAGAAACTGATATAATGATTCTTGAGACTTTTGTGAGTTAAGGAATTATTATAGAGAGAAGT
The DNA here is from genome assembly GCA_028583015.1 of Wollemia nobilis. NCBI lineage: Eukaryota > Viridiplantae > Streptophyta > Pinopsida > Araucariales > Araucariaceae > Wollemia > Wollemia nobilis. The sequence goes on along the minus strand of JAQPPZ010017175.1, from coordinate 542,014 downwards.
ATGAGATTCTCTCCTTGCGTTATTATAAAGGTTTTATGCATGGTTGTTTAAATAATAGATAACAACATGATTTTAGATGCATTGCATGAAGATCTGTTCTGATCCCTAAGTAAACCTCATAAGTTGTGGGTGGTTTTCCCATCAAAGAAGCTTGTGAAGACTTAGTTGGATGGAGATCCTTGGAAGATGTTTTCTTTAAGCTCTCAAAAAGTAATATTGATGTAATTAAGCAAAGGCTTGTTTTGCTTGAAATATTTGTAAAACTTGACTCTTGTTTCAAAGAAATATTATGTGGCTTAAATGTTTCCTTTTGTTAAGAGCAATGAAGAGTTTGTTAGCATGGTGTTGCATTAAATGTGGAAATGGATCTATTGTTGAGTTCTTTAGATATTCCTCTTCAGATGAATGGAATTTTTCCTTGAAGCCATTTGATAAGATTTGGAATTAAGTAATGTGGTTTAATTCTATCATGGTTTAGGTAGCTTTTGCTTAAATATTTATATCAAGTTTTATGTAATGCGTAAATGTGGCTTTTGGTTAAGAAGGAGCTTTTGGATTATATTTCTAGCATTTCATACTTTATGGTTTATATCATGCTTATTGATATTGGTATTTTTGAAATGTTAATCTATCCTTGGGGTGGGTAGTATTGTTCCTCTAGTAAGCCATAAAGCCCAATATTGGGAGGAGTTGTGTGAATGCAATAACCATGTGGATATGAGTCCTAGTAGGAGTTGCGTGTATGAAATAACTAGGAATTCATGAACCTAGAAGGAGTTGTGTGAATACAATAGCTAGGGTACTTGTGAACCATTGCACCTTGAACATGTAGGATTGGGTGTGTTCCATCTTATATGTTGGGAAAATCATTCACAAGACAACAATGGTGAACCCTCGATCATGTAGGATTAGGAGATCATGTTAGTTATCATCAAAGTGGTAATGAACATAGCTAGTCAGGGAGGCATGGTAACTAAGCACCAAGGCTCTACAGTGATCAACCTACTTAGATGGACTAAGAGACAAGTTAGAGAATAAATGTCTCCCTTTAATTGTGTATGTCTTAAAGGATAATATATACACTATGGTCACCTGGTCCTATATTGTGGAGGGTATAGGAAAAGTGGGGGGACCACTTTGTGTGTCCTTATAAACATGTAGGTTTAGTAATATGAACCCCAAAAAACATGGGAGTTGGCCATTCTTGTCCATTGAGTGTCATATACAGTGATTTGAAACTCAAATGTGGTGAAGCCTTGCATGCTAAGATAAATAAATTAAGGGAGTATCCCTCGGGAGCCTTTGTTTGTAAGTGTTTTTTTTTTTTTAAATTGGTTGGTAGATTTGGGTTGTTACAGGCCCCCAATTGAAGGGAGAATTGATTAGAGATATGAGACATATTTACCCCTTTCCTAATGTATAAAAAGGCTAGTGTGACATGATGATATATAAGAGACAAGAGATAAATTGATTAATATTTCCATTGGAACATACAAAACTTATAGTATTAATCATGTGGTAAGATGTTAATGGGATAGAAGATGAAAAGATAAAGTTATTGGTTTAATTGTAAAAGACTATGGGATGAATATAAGAGAGTTTGTGATAGGCGAAAGATAATTGTGTTATGAAAATTGAGATTAGTTCATAAAATGTAACTAGGAAGGACTCGTTTGCATTAACCATCGAGTGAAAAGAAAAAAATGTTATATCTAGGATAATAATTTGCATGTCATTGTAGATCCTTGACTCTATACTACATGTAGTCCAAATAGAGACAAGAATGTGCATATAGGTAGATATGAATTCAAGCAAATTGTAAGTAGAAAATGATAGGTAGTTAGAAGTATAAAGGTAACTGAATGCAGATATAGACATAATATCTTTTAAGACACAATATGTTAACTAGTTCTTTAATTTTTTTTGTCAAGTGTGGCAAGGTGATAAGCCCTTGAAAAATACTTGGTAGTTATGATGTATGGACCTATCTAGTTAGGCAAAAACTTACCTTTGAGTTCAGTGTTGGTTGGTATCTTTTATTATATTTGAGAACAAGGTCACTAACTTAAAAATGATTAAGATCATACCTTCTTGCTATAGTCACGTTTAAGCCTTTTTTGGTAGACCCTAGGGTGTTCTAAGGCATTTATTTTTTTGTTGAGTTGAGTGAGTTGGTATTCATCACCAATATAGGCATATTATGATAAAATGGACAAAGGAACCTCAAATTCAAAGGGGAATATTGCTTCAATTCTATAGACAAAAGCATAAGACATCATGCTAGTAGGAGTTCTATCACTAGTGTGATATACCCATAAGGATGGATATAACTAGAGATGCCAATCTCTACCAATCCTATTGATGAGGTTCTTAAACATTTTAATGAGCATTTTTTTTGAGGCTTCAACTTGAATGTTACCTTGAGGATAGTAAGGAGTGGACCATTTGTTTTTAATATTATACTTTTCATAAATTCTCTCGATATCCTTATTCTTAGAAGGTGTTTAGTCATCCAAAACTAGTGTCTATTAGATGATACAGGGTTTATCTTTTTGATAATGTCTAATCTACAAATGGAAAAAGGCTATGGTGGGTTCAAGGATTGAAGGTCTTAGGATGTAGTGTGGATAATAGTATCATGCTTTTTAAAATTATCACACTTATTGACATAGTCACAAGAGTTATTTTCTATGGAGGGCCAATAATAGCCCATTTGTAAGAGTTTCTTGGCAATGGAGACACCATAAAGTGTCTATTGCATGATCCCATCTTTGATAATGGTAGTATAGATTATCACTAATGATCACATACCTACAAGCTCATCACTTGATATTCTTGTGCTAATTATGGTTTAAACTATCAGACAAAGTGTCATCCCTACAATAAGTATATATATCATTGTGCCAAGGATCAAGGTATGAAGTTGCTTCTATGGAAAATACATCTAGAGGAAGCTGACTAGATTATATGGTTGAAAGTTCCATAATCTATTGAATTATTATCATATATTATTCATAATCTAGCCTTAATGGGATCAAGGATGCATTCAATGCCATAGCGTAGGCATGACTATTACTAGACCTAGGGATAGCATCAATGGTGATTTTATCAAAACTAGTCATTAGTTTGTTGATAATGTCTTTGTATGGCCTGAGCTTATTATATTTGGTTTGATAGATGTCATTGACTTGGTTTAATACCAACTATGAATCCTCAAAGACATAAATAACTATGAACTATAGATCTAATATCACACATAGCCATAATATAAGAGCTTCATACTTAATAGTGTTAATACAAGAAAACTCAAGGTTAAAGGACAAAGGGATTAGCTCTCGTTGAAGGGTAACTAAAATGAATCTTGCTCCCACTCCTTTGATACATCTAGCACCATTAAAGTACAAAGAACAAGAGTTAAGTTGATTTAATTTGAGGTTGGAGACTGACTGTTACTATTAATGGTTGGATAACTTTTAAGGGTATAGGTGCTAATTGGTCAGTAATGACCTAGACTTTCACAAATTTATGACTAATGAATTCAAGATAAAATTTACTAAGCACAATTACCCACCTAGTAGTTCTTCCTGATAGGTGAGGTTTAGACATGATATATTGAAAGGGGTCAACTCTTACGATGACAAAGACTTTATGGTTGAGCATATAGTGTTTAAGTTTCTAATAGGTAAACACTATGACCAGCCAAAGCTTCTCTAAAGATGTATAATGGAATTCATAGTTTAACAAAGTCTATTTAATGTATAGATAGTCCTTTTCCTATTTTGAGCATAGTACTGCACCAATATATCATCTAATTTATAGTTGATGGTTGCTATGTATAACAACAAGGTCTAACATGATTAGGTGGAACAAGTATAGGAGGGGATAAAATATAGGATATGCGAGCATCAAAGACAACTTAGATTTTAGCATCCCATTCAAAGATTGCATCCTTCCCCAAAATATTAGTAAAAGGTTATCACTTGTTAGCTCACTAAGAGATGAACCTTCAAATAACTTGTATTTTACCTTAGAGGCTCCTATGTTGGGTTAGGGTTCAAAGGGGTGGCATATTGACAATAGATGATATGTTATTAGGATAATCCTCAATGACTCATTGGGATACACTGAATCCTAAGAGTTTTCCTAATGTAACCCTAAATATGCATTTTTAAGACTTTAGGCATACCTTGCACTCCCTTAATTGCTCAAAGATGTGTCTTAAGTCCCAAACATGATCTTCCTAGTTTAAATAACAACTAAGGAGATCATCGATATGATATTTCATGATTTCACACACCTTGTTGTGAAAGATATACATCATGGATCTGTAGTACATAGACTCCACATTCTTTGACCCAAAGAGTATGACTTGATAACCTAAGTTTTTTCAAAAGGTGGTGAAGGTTGTTTTAGATTATCCTCAAGGGTGATTTTATTCTAGTTGTATCTTGAGAATTTGTCCATTGAAGATAACATTCTACATCTTGTAGTGAAGTAGATGATCATGACAATGTTGGATAAAGGGAAGTTATCCTTGGGATATGCCTTGTTGATGTTTCAAAATTTGGTGCATATTCTAACACTATTTATTTTCTTAGAAATTGGCCTAATGTTAGAAATACAATCAAAATAGATGATGTCTTTTATGAAGTCAACATCAAGGAAATTTAGAAGTTTCTCTTTGACAAAAAGTGTAACTTTCAGATACATTTTTTGTAATTTCTACTTTATGGGTTTTGTGTTGAAAGTGACAATTAGGTAAGAATCAAGATCAAAAATATCAACGTAGGACTATGAAAATATATCTTTAAACTACATCAAGATCTTGGTGTATTGCTCATGCTTAGTTGGGGTCAATACCATCAACATAATTTTTTTTCGTCTTATTTTAGTGTGGAGTAGTATAAGGAGCATGTAGATTATATAGTGGTATGGCTTATTGGAGAATATTATGGCTTAGTAGCTTGTTTGGGATGCTTGCAAAAAATTAGCTTCACCAAGAAGTTACAACAATTGTTAAATAATAGAATGTTTGTATGAAATGAGTATAAGAAGAATATTGTGAGAGCGATAGGTCATGGTAAAAAGTAACAGTAAATAGTAAAATTCAATAGTAAGATTAAAAGTGTCATTGTCATGGTGTCACAAGGAGATATGTGATAAAGAAATAAATCTCTAGAAATACAAAATAGTCAAAGGTACTTTTGGAAGTATTATGTAAATATAGAAAAAGTTCAAAAGGAAAATATCTAGAAACATGTGATATTTGAACTCTCTCATTAAATTTTAAAATATCATAGGAAAATTCCACAAGGAATTTTTTTAGAAACATGTAATATTTTGAATATCTCATTTAGTTAAAAATGTTCTAGAAAAAGTCCAAGAAAGATATCTAAGATATCTTAATATTATAGAAAAATCACAAAAAGAAAACCTCTAGAAAGTGTTACCATGTATCCATGTAGAGTTATACATGAATGTAAGATATAACTCCCATGAGCCTATAAATAGGGAAAATACCCCTTATGGGAGGCAAGTTGAGCAAGTGTGAGCTCAAGGAAGTAATAGAGTCTAGTATGTGAGTGAGAGCTAGCAAGCCAAGCTAGCTAGAAAAGAGTGTTTCCTTATCTAAGGTGTGTCCAAGATTATTAGAGTGAGGGTGTGGAGCATAGTTGTTGAGAAAGTCCACAGTATGTGGAGGCTCAATATGAGGGCCATGTTTTCTCATAAGGCAATCTAGTGAATATTTTTTATAATTTGGCAGTTTGTATTCCTATTAAAATTATTTATATTTCTAGTGTGCCATATATTGTGCTATCAATAATTACTATTTTCTATGTTGTTCTAACATCCTATTGTGAATAAGAGTTCTATGATAGCATACCACCACCAAATAGAGACAATGCATCAATTTTAATGGCCAAAGTAGGAGGAGAACTTGAGAAAATGTTGTGAGCATGCCATAGTTCCAAATTATTGGTTCCATTGCCAATATCACTCCTCTTTGGTGGTGGTGTTCCCAGGTAACTCTTTTTTACTATGGTAACCTTGGAATTTATTGTGGTAAAGTCTATTTACTAGGGTCATTACTAAGTGTTACCACTAATTGATCTCTTTCTTATAAAACTTATTTTTTGTACTCACGGGTATACTTGTTTGATGAAGTATAGTCAACTAGTGTATGTTTTAGTCATCCAATGAATAGTTTATAATTACCCCATTAGAGTCTACCATATGTGATGGGGGAGCCAAAATAGCTCAGCCCAAATACTCACATACTCACATTCAACAAACTTGGAAAAATTTACAAAAATGGCAGACTCTACCAAATAAACTTCTTTTACAGAAATATAGTTTATTATGTTTTACATTACATTACATTATTCCAATTCTGGAAGAAAAATAGCCTAACGGGTCCAGAATGGCCCTCTTGCCTTCACGTCTGCAACCTATCTCTGTAGTTTCTTGACTGCAACTCTGTCTACGTTGTTTTTCGACCCTTGTGCATGCCTTCACTTCCCCTTTTAAACTCTCTGGCATGACTCTCCGTTTTCCTTTTCTGACCCTTCATTTCATTTCTTGTGCCTCTTCATTGTTCTGGCTTTCAAAACGTTTCGACTCTTGGTCTTCATCTGCTTTCACTGCACCTTGGTGCCACGTGCTTGTCCAGTGCTGCCACTATAGACTCTGTCCGCCTGTCACCCAATGATGGCGTTCGGTATACTCGTTGCTCGATAATTTCCTCTATAACGGTCCCTATAACCGCCCGTTGTTTCTTTTATTTCCTTTTTTTTGGTTGCAAAAATGTGACATGTCATGATATCACGAAATTTTTGCTTTACTACCTTCTTGCCCCCTATCGAGTCGCAAAAATGCGACATGTCACAATATCGCTACACCTTTGGCTCCTCCGCCTTCCTGCTTTCCTCGAGTCACAAAAATGCGACATGTCGCAATATTGTGACACCTTCAGCTCCTCTACCTTCCTGCTTTCCTTGAGTCATGAAAATGTGACATGTCACGATATCGCAACACTTTTGGCTTCTCTGCCTTCCTGTCCTGTTCGAGTCGCAAAAATGTGACATGTCACGATATCGTGACACTTTTGGCTTCTATGTCTTCCTATCCTTTGCGAGCTCAAAAATGCGACATGTCATCGTGATATTTTTCTCTACTATGCCTTCCTTCACCTTTTTGTCATGATAATGCGACATGTCACGATATCGTGACATTTTTCTCTCCTGTGCCTTCCTTCATTCTTTGGTCACGATAATGAGACATGTCGCGATATCGCGACATCTTTCCTTTCTGGTTCCTCTTTCTCCTTTTCGATCGTGAAATTGTGACACCTTTCCTCTCTGACTCCTCCTCACCTTTCGGGTCACAAAATCATGACAACTTTGCTCTCTGCCTTCTTTCTCTATTTTGGGTCACGAAAACGCAACATGTCGCGATATCGCGACAATTTCCTTCCTTGCCTTCTTTCTGCTTTGTCGGTCGTGATTTTGCAACATGTCGCGAAATCACGACATTTTCTTCTCTGGCCCTTCTGGTCTTCTTTCGGTCGTGATTTCACGACATGTCATGAAATCATGACATTTTTGCTCTGTGTCTTCTCTTTCCTCCCTGCGTCGCGAAAATGTGACATGTCGCGATATCGCAACATTTTTTTCTTCGTGCTTTCTCTCTCCTTCCTGAGTCGCAAAAATGTGACATGTCATGATATCATGACACTTCTCTCTCTTGCACCCTCTCTCAGCTTTTGGTCGTGATTCTACGACATGTCGCGTTATTGCGACACTTTTCTCTCTTAAGCCTTCTCTCGACTTTTGGTCACGATTCTACGACATGTCGTGATATCATGACACTTTTTCTACTTGAGCCTTCTCTCTTATTTTGGTTGTGATTCTGAGACATGTCGTGATAATGTGACACTTTTTCTACTTGAGCCTTCTCTTGGCTTTTGGTCGCGATTCTATGACATGTCGCGATATCGCGACACTCTTTCTACTTGCTATATTTTGCCTTTCGTTGGATGCTCCTACATCAAAAAACTAGGGTGGATGGAGAAGTGACCTTCACTTTTGTACTGTTCTATCCCCTTATTTTTAACTGGGCCTGTACAAGCTCTCCAAGCTTTAGCAAAATTTGCATCTGCAGGGTACAAACCCTTAAGTTCTTCAGATCCCACAACTTCCACTCTCATTGATGTTAGCAAACTCTTTTCATCAATCTCCTTCAATGGCTTCAACTTGTGACGCACTCCACATTTCTTCAGAGAGTAAGTATTCACATACCCATCATGCACCGCACTTCTTTCAAATTTTCATGGCCTCCCCAACAAAAAATGGCAAGCATCCATAGGCAAAACATCACACAGAACCTCATCTTGATAAGTTCCAATATGAAATTTAACTAAACACTGCTCACTGACTAATGCTCTATGATATTTTTGCAACTACGTAATATGATATGGATGCGGGTGCGCCATCTTCTCCAGTTTTATCTTAGTAACCATTTCTCCTAAGACCAAATTATCTGTGCTACCATTATCTATGATAACATTACAAACCTTGCCTGAACATTTGCACCTTGTGCAAAACAGGCTCTTCCTCTGGTCTGGTCCTTTCTCCTCATTCAACAAGGTTCTCCTTGTGACCATAGCTTCTCCTCTCTCTCTTCTCACAAATCTTAACCACAGATCCTGGTGCAAACTGCCTCACTTTCGGCGATCTGCTCACACACTCAAAAACTCCTGCTCTTCCATAGATCCTGGTGTAAACTGCCTCACTTTCAACGATCTGTTTACACACTCAGGAACTCCTGCTCTTCCACAGATCCTGGTGCAAACTACCTCACTTTTGGTGATCTGTTTACACACTCAGGAACTCCCGCTCTGATACCACTTGATGGGGGAGCCAAAATTGCTCAGCCCAAATACTCACAAACTCACATTCAACAAACTTGGAAAAATTTACAAAAATGGCAGACTCTGCCAAATAAACTTCTTTTATAGAAAGATAGTTTATTACATTTTACATTACATTACATTATTCCAAATCTGGAAGAAAAATAGCCTAACAGGTCCAGAATGGCCCTCTTGCCTTCATGTCTACAACCTGTCTCCGTAGTTTCTTGACTGCAACTCTATCTATGCTATTTTTTGACCCTTGTGCATGCCTTCGCTTCCCCTTTTAAACTCTTTGGCATGACTCTCTGTTTTCCTTTTTTGACCCTTCATTTCATTTCTTGTGCCTCTTCATTGTTCTGGCTTTCAAAACATTCCGACTCTTGGTCTTCGTCCGCTTTCACTGCACCTTGGTGCCACATGCTTGTCCAGTGCTACCACTGTAGACTCTATCCGCCTGTCACCCAATGATGGCATTCGATATACCCCCTGCTCGATAATTTCCTCTATAACGACCCTTATAACCACATGTCGTTTCTTTTCTTTCCTTCTGTTTGGTCATGAAAATGTGACATGTCGCGATATCGTGACATTTTTTCTTTACTGCCTTCTTGCCCCCTATTGAGTTGCAAAAATGTGACATGTCACGATATCGTGACACCTTTAGCTCCTTTGCCTTCCTGCTTTCCTCGAGTCATGAAAATGTGACATGTCACGATATCGCAACACCTTCAGCTCCTCTATCTTCCTGCTTTCCTCGAGTCACGAAAATGTGACATGTTGCGATATCATGGCACTTTTGGCTTCTCTGCCTTCCTGTCCTATTTAAGTCATGAAAATGTGACATGTCACGATATCGCGACACTTTTGGCTTCTCTGTCTTCCTGTCCTTTGTGAGTCATGAAAATACATGTTGCGATATCGTGACATTTTTCTCTCCTGTGCCTTCCTTCACATTTTGGTTGCGATAATGCGACATGTTGCGATATCATGACATTTTTCTCTCCTATGCCTTCCTTCGTCCTTTGGTCGTGATAATGCGACATGTCATGATATCGTGACATCTTTCCTTTCTGGTTCCTCTTTCTCCTTTTCAGTCATGAAATCGTGACATGTCGCGATATCATGACACCTTTCCTCTCTGACTCCTCACCTTTGGGGTCACGAAATCATGAAAACTTTGCTCTCTGCCTTCTTTCTCTATTTTGGGTCATGAAAACGTGACATGTCACGATATCGCGACAGTTTCCTTCCTTGCCTTCTTTCTGCTCCGTCGGTCGTGATTTCGCGACATGTCACGAAATCGTGACATTTTCTTCTCTGGCCCTTCTGGTCTTCTTTCGGTCACGATTTCGTGACATGTCATGAAATCATGACATTTTTGCTTCGCATCTTCTCTTTCCTCCCTACATCGTGAAAATGTGACATGTCGCGATATCGCAACATTTTTTGCTCTACGCTTTCTCTCTCCTTCCTGAGTCGCAAAAATGTGACATGTCACGATATCATGACACTTCTCTCTCTTGCGCCCTCTCTCGGCTTTTGGTCATGATTCTATGACATGTCGTGATATCGCGACACTTTTCTCTCTTAAGCCTTCTCTCGGCTTTTGGTCGCGATTCTGCAACATGTCATGATATCGCGACACTTTTTCTACTTGAGTCTTCTCTCGGCTTTTGGTCGCGATTCTGCGACATGTCGTGATATCGCGACACTTTTCTCTCTTGAGCCTTCTCTCGGCTTTTGGTCATGATTCTACACATGTCGTGATATCGCGACACTTTTTCTACTTGAGCCTTCTCTTGGCTTTTGGTCGTGATTCTGCGACATGTTGCGATATCGCGACACTCTTTCTACTTGTTGTATTTTGCCTTTCGTTGGATGCTCCTGCATCAATATGGGTTACCTTATTCTTATTTGTATGTCTACACTACATGAATAAGAATAAGGATATGGTAGGTAGAATCTAGTAACTTTGGTATTCAAAGCACTCTATAGGAAGATTTAGCTTCTACTTTACAAGCCCTTGGCTCTTTTACTAGGAGGAGTTCCACTTGGGTTTTTAAGGATGTAGTAAAGATTTAGTTCAATATTTTGAAGTTGCCAAGATCTTCATTCAAGAATATAAAATAATGTGCATCTATAATGGTTTAACACAAAGGAAACAATGAAAAAGAGTTCCTTCCAATATTTTTGGATGGTGTTGATTTAATATGGTATGAGATGCAAGAAGATTAGGTGAATAATTTATGGTATGAGATTAGTGAAAATATGATCAAGGAGTACATCCCATGCAAAAAATATTTTTATTTGATGATAAAGATAATGAAGCTAGTTTAAGGACCTAAAGAGAGATTTTGTGACTACTATACATGGGTGCAAGATTTTTGAAAGAAGGTGGAGGTCCAATTATGAAAGAAGAACTTGCCTAATGAGCTCATGGAGGGTGTGGATAACATGATTTAAAAGCATTTTACTATAGGTCTAAATGTAATAATTAGGATAAGGATCAAGTATGAGCAACCTTCCACTATCCAACGTGCATATGAGATTGCAAAATGGCAAGAGAAGAGTCTTGAGGAGGAGATAGTTCCACCAACACCATTTTCTTTGATAGCTTGTAGCCAAGTTCCATAACCGACAATAATAGTAGTAGTAAGTTCATATTTCTCTAATTCTGTAGCAAAAGTAGAAGATATCATAAAAAATATGACAACTTGTAATCAATTTATTACAAGAAAAGGACATAGGAACTCAACAAGCCCAATCTAGAGATAAAGGTGTTAGGAAGAATTTGTCTAAGGTAGTTTTCTATGAGTGCAAAGAGAAAGGGAATTACAAGACAAATTGCCCTAATAAGGCATCTACTTCAAGAACAAAGAGTAATGAGAAGGAAAAAACTCTAGTTAATATTGTTGATCTTGTTTAAGATAACAAAGAAAAAGTTGATATTATGACAATGAAACAAGAAATTGGGAGTGCAAAATTTTCCAATCTCAGTAGGATAGGAACCATACTCAATCATGGAAGATTTATTGAAGAAAATTGCCAACATCACATATGAGAAACTAATGGTATTATCATGAGAAAAGTGAAGGGAGTTGTGTAGCAGAATACCAAACAAAGGAGAAAAATTAAAGTCACTATGTTTGACGTAGAGGTTGACCCATATGCTCCATAAGCTAAAGTATTGTGCAACGGTATTTCTATTCTTGGTGTCATGGTATATGGTGGAGATATTATAAATATAATGATACAATCTACTTTGGAGACATTGGAACTAGAGATAGATCATAAATCTAACTTAAAATTGAGATCGTTGAATAAAGGAAAAACAAATCCAATAGGAGTATTATATGATGTAGCATTTTTAGTCTTGGGTTTCACTTGTGTGGTAGATTTTCAAGTAATGAAAGATGGTTTAGTAGCCCATCTAATATTATTAGGGAGGCCATGATTAAGAAAATTTCATTCTCATAATTACTTGTCTAAAGGGTACATGACCATTGGATAGGGTCCCAAGAGAGTGAATATATAAATGATACCTCAACCTCATACATTGAGAATAACAAAAACAAAGGAAAAAAGTGAATGAAAAATCTTAGACTATGCCAATGCAAGTGAGGTGGATATTGAAGATGAAGAAAAAAGTGGTATGGATGTCTCAATGCCTAACATCCTTCTTGATGCTCCAATAGATCATCCACATTAAGTTTCTAAGGAAGAGGTGGAGAACCTATTACAAAATTTACTCTTTGGGGATGCAATAGAACATAAAAAATAGGATTACTTCCATATATTTTGTAAGTATATTTATTTATTCACTTTTGATCATATGTGTTACAAGTAGATTTGGTGAGGCATCAAATAGATTTGATCAATGATGCTAAACCTATGAAGCAAATGTCATATCATATGAATCCAAATTTTACCAAGTCTGTCAAGAAAGATATAGATAAGTTGTTGGATGTAGGCTTTATTTTTCTAGTAGAAAACTTAGAATGGGTGTCTCCATTTATTATTGTAAGGAAATAAAATGGGAAATTGAGGGTTTGTGTTGATTATTGAAAGCTAAATAAGTCTACAAAGAAATACCATTATCCACTCCTCTTCTTAGATCAAATTTTAGATGAGATTGTAGGAAAAGAGTGCTATAGATTTATGGATGAGACTATAGTGGCTTCAATTGGGTTTTCATTATAGAAAAATACCAACTAAAGACAACCTTCATTGCTCTATGGTACACCTTTACCTATTTAGTGATGTCATTTAAGTTGTGTAATGCACCCACAACTTTCTATAAGTTGGTGAATAAAGTATTTAAACCTTATATTGGAACTTTTATCAGAGTTTTTCTAGATAATTTTTGTATTTTTGTAAGGATGGTAGATCATATAGCTTCTCTTGCATTTCAATTGTTCAATGAGCTCAAAGCGTCAATCCTAAAAATATATATTTGGATACACCAAAGGTGTCTTGTTGGGTCATATCATATCCCAATAAGGGATTGTAATTGATCCTATAATGGTTGCCAATATTATGGAGTTGCCATTTACAAGCAACAAGAGTAAGTTGCAATTATTATTAGGCCATGTGGGATATTACAAGAGGTTCATAAAGAATTTATCAAGGATTACATTACAATTAAAAAAAATTATTAAGAAGGATATGCCTTATAAATTAGTGAAAGAAGCTAAGGTTACATTTAAAAATCTAAAGAAGATGTTGATCATTGCTCTAGTGTTGAAGAATCTAGACTAGAGCAAGCTATTTACTATCTATACAAATGTATCTATTATATCACTTGGGATGACATTGAGTCAACTGGATGATAATGGGTATGATCACCCTATCTAATTTAAAAGTAGGCAAATGAGTAGTGCAAAGGTGAATTATATAATTATAGAGAAGGAAGCATTAACCATCATATTTAATCTCAAGATGCTTAGGAACTATATTTTGGGGAAAAAGTTTACTATTTTTACAAGCCATGATACCCTCAAGTATATTTTATATAAGCCCAATCTATCAGTAAGGATAGCTAGATGGATTTTCCTTTTGTAAGAATTTGATTTTGACATTGTTGATTGATCGAGAAAGAATCATATCAATGTAGATGATATTTCAAGAACATATGAGGGATTTGGATCTGAATGTGAAGGTGATGGGTTTCTTGATGTAATACTTCTAGCATTAGAAGCCATTCAAGAGGAATATGCAAACATTTGATAATATTTAACTAAACTCAAGTTACTAGAAGGTGAAACACCAAGCATGAAGAGGTGGATTGCTTAAGCCATTTAGTTTTATTCAATAATACATGGAGTTTTGTATCAAATAAGAAAATATAAAAATTATCAATGAGCAGTTAAATGAGAGTAAAAAAACTAGTTGATTACAAACTCCCATGATGGTGTGTGAAGCACACTTTTTTTGGGAAACTTATAACAATAAGGATTTTATATGTACGTTATCATTATCCAACACTCTTCAAATATTGTATGGAATATTATAAAACATACAATATGTTTGAGTCCAAAAAATTGTAGGATAATTGTTGCTTCCTTATGTCCTATCTTTCCTCTTAAGCCTTTTGAGAAGTGGTGAATTGATATTGTTGGAACCCTTATTATGAAAACATAAAGGAATAGATACATCATTTGGTAATAGATTATCTGATGAAGTGGGATGAATATCGACTAGTGAGGTGTGAGACTGAGAAAGAATTTGCATGGTTCATCTATGAATGATATATTAACAGGTTTGAATTCCCAATGAGGATTGTCTCTAATCAAGGTACCCATTTCCTAAAAAAAGTGGTGGAAGACTTGATGACCTAGTTCATGATCAAGAATAGGAAGGAAATTGCATATAAAATTGTGTACTAAGGGGAATGTAGAACAAAATAATCACATGCTATATCAAATCCTTGGAAAGGATGCAACTTTACAAGTTGACACATGGGAAAAAAGAATCCATGTAGTCTTATGGGATTATAGGAACATAATTAAGTTAACCACATGGTATTCTTATTTCTAATTGATGTATGATATTTATCTTATCCTTCTCATCGAATATGATATTCCAACCATACATATGATAATACAAGATAGGTAGAATAAAAGAGAATCCATGAACTAGGTGGTACAACTATACCAACTGGATGAAATATGGCAAGTGGCACAAGATCACATTGCAAATAAGAAGATGAAATAAAAAGAGTATTGGTACAAAATTCTCAAGTGGTCTCCCTTCAAAATCGATGACTTGGTGATGGTGTACGATGCCCAACATAAAAAGAGGAAGTAAAATTATTTCTAACATATATGGACCCCTATTAGATAGTAGTTGTGCATGAAAATGGGACCTATTGTCCTCTCCAATTGTCCTAAGGAGGAGACTGAAGACAATCATGCCTTGAATGGAGTGACACAATAGGGCATATTTCAAGAGCATGGGATTCAACTCAATTAGGGACCTCTAGGAGTTTTTCACAAGGCTAGATCCTTGTTGAGATGTGATATTTGGGTACACTTTGAACTTAGGGGAAAAAGGGATGAGAGAGATAAAATACAACTAAAAAAGGTTAAAAATTAACCCTAAAAAAAAGGTGGTTATGCACCGCAGATAAAATAAGATCTTCCTACACAATAGGCATGAATGGTATGTACCAGTGGGAACACTTCATCTCCTCAAAATAGATGAGCCCAAACGAGAATTAGACACACACACACACACATAAAGATATGGGCTAGAGTATTTTTGGAATATATTACATTATTTGGTACATACTAATGTACCATCATGGGTACATCTATAGATTAGGAAAGAGTGTATTAGATTAGGATTTACTTTATGCAATGTAAGCACAAGTGTCCAATGATATTTTGGCAATGTAAATATGCATAGTTGTCCCTTTGTACATGTGTCAATAGAGTAGGAAGATGAAGAGTCATAAGAAGAGTGGGGGCCAAGAAACCTCCATATGAAGAGTCACATTTCATTCTATATATGGATGTATTAATGTAAAAGTAAGATAGTGAAGGATAAAGAGTCACCTATGTAAGCAATGGAAGGTGTTGTAGTATGATGTATTTTAAGCTCTTCATTCAATAAATATTTCTTAGTATTGTTGAGCATTTATCATTAGCATTATTTGAGTTATTATATAGGTGATTATGAGTTTATATGTTTGATTGATCAACATTATTATATCTTTTATATTGCAATTGTATTATTGATCTTGAGGTAATATTATTTTTGAGTATTTAATCATCAAAAGCTAATAGTGGTATCAGATCCACAAGGGATCACCATTGCTACTATCAATCTGAATCCCACTACGTCTTTTAAAACTAGATCAACCATTATGCATCGTTGCATGCACACATTATTGTTTTAGGATTTTTTTATAGAAGTCATAATATAGATCAAATGAAAAGAAGAATTCTATTGGTTAAGAAGAGACTAGTAACGATAAAGTGTTGGTTGTGGATCCTGATTCTCTAATTTTAAGGTCTTGTTTTTAGTTGCACTTGGACCCACTCCACAAATGGGGGTGTAGTGGGGAAATGCCCTCCCTCCTTGTAAATTTGGACCATTCATTATTAGGTCATAGATCAAACGATAGGATTTTATGCTGGTGCTTTTGCCCTAAATTGTAACTCTTTTTATAAGAATTTTGTATGGCGGTAGTAGAATGTATAATAGATTGTAATTGATGATGTGAACAAGTGAAGAGGAATTTATAGTGTGTGGGTTATAGGTTGTATACCTTCATTTCACTGGATGAAATAAAATACCTATTATTTTATTCATGGACATAGCCCACATTGGGTGAACTACACAAATTTGTGTCTCTCTTGTATTACTTATTTTTTGTATTATTTTTCTATATTTTATTTATTGCTCATGATAATAATCCTAACATAAAGGAATTACCTTTGGAAAAGGAACAAAATAAGATAAATAAATTACCTCTAGAAAAATAAACTAGAGAAGATAAAGGAATTACCTGTGGAAATAAAAACCATTGAAGATAGAATTTCTCATCGTGTTGAAGAAAAACTAGTGATATAAAAGGATATACCTATTCTAAGAGCAAAATTGGAATAAAAGGAGATTGAAAGGTCTTGAAGATAGAACTTATCATTGAATATATTAAGAGACCATTAGAAGAGGTCCTATTGATAAGCTTGATAAGAAAGTAAAGATTCGAGATTATTATTTGGCTAGAATATTTCCATAGGGTTGAAAGGAAAACTAGTGAAGACTAGGATTAAATATAGATTTGATTCCACTAGTTTTTTTAAGAGAGCTAGTGAAGATTATTTCTCTAGAACTTTGAATACATATGATTATTATTGTCTAAGTTTTGTTGTAGAACATTGGTTTTTAGAAGTTGAGAATATTCCTACAATAAATAGAGAATAATTTCATCTTCGATTGCCTGAAAGTCTATGTGCTTTTCTAGTGCAGGGCATAACTCTTTTGTTGCAGAAAAGTAGACATTGAAGGATGTCCAAGAAGGAGATATTTTTGAATATTGAGAAGAACCAAGAAGAAGGTTCTCATTTCAATATTGCATATTGAAGATAAATATCCAAGAATAGTTCACATTAAAGAACTTCCAAGCTTTGGAATATTGAATATTGAAGACTAAAGATAGAGACCCAATAAGAGGTTACATTGAAGAACTTTCATGTTTTAAAAGATTGAATATTGAATAATGAAGATAGATATCCAACGAGAGGTCATATTGAAGAACTTCTAAGATTGGAATATTGAAGATAGAATATGGAAGATAGGACTACAAAAGGTCCTATTGCAAAGAGAATTAGCAGACTCTAGAGATCCAAGAAATAGATATCATTAAAAAATTTCCTATAGTTGGAAAATTGAAGAAACAAAGGTAAGGTTTCATTAAAGCATTTACTAAGAGAATTTAAGGCTATAGAATTAGAAGACCCAAGAGTAGAGGTCTCAAGAATATTTCATTGAAGAAAGAAAAGGCAAGAGAAATCCTTATTGCAGAAGATAAAGCAGTGACCATTAGAAGAAAAAGGAACACCTGACTAGAAGATATTGGGATAATTATTACCATATGACAACAAGCCCAAAAGAAAAAAGGATTTGATAAGAAGTTTGATAAATTTTGAGATATTGGAGAGATCAAGACATCCAGATTCTAGTGAAAGAAGACAGAGAAAGAGGTCATATTTGAAGTCAAAATTTGACAAGAAGTAAAAATAAATAAAAAAGATTCTAGAGATCATGGTTTAGATAAATTTGGAGATAGCTAAAAAAAATTTGTAGGCTTATTTGTAAAAGCATAAAGTTTTTGAAAGAGAAGACAAAAGGTCATAGGACAACAAACAGTAGTAGAAGAAAAAGCTGCATTTTGAAAGGCTTTGGAGAAGCTTTTGGAGCAGATTTTGATAGCTGGCTAAAGATAATACTTGATAGAAAAATAAAGCAATAGATTTGAAGACTAAAGGACATCACCAAATCATATATTGTAAGTAGTAATTAGAGGAGTTTAAGCTGCAATTTTGGGTAGCATTGAAAGAGTAAAGGTAACTACATTTTGGAAGAGTCTTTGGAACAAATTTGGAATAAATTTGGATAACAAAGATTAAGAATTCTTAGTAGAACCTAAGGAGGAGATTGACTACATATTTGAACAGCCAAAGGATAGTATTTTAAGCTGCAAATTTTAGAGATAGCTAGCACATATTTGAAGGAGAAGAAAGCATATTTTGGACAACTATAATTGTAAATTGAAGAGTCTACTAACAACAAACGAAACATGCATTACAACAAATACAAGAGAACAAGCTACAAAGAAAGGAGCTACAAAAATATGTGTTAATTTGATGCCATATAAAGGATTATTGCAAATATTTTGAAGGTGCTTATTAAGAGTTTTTTAGAGCATAAAATTTTAGAGCTATTTAGAGCTAGCAAAAGGAAAGTTTTTTAGAGTGTCATTAAGACAAATAAAAGACACTATTACACACCATTATTTTTAGAGAAATCTGCAATATTATAACAACATTAATTAAAGATTTTAAATGAGTGATAAATGAATAGTATATGCTATTTTTTAAGTAAATTTAAGAGAAGATTTATCCTATGTTTATGAGGAAGAATATCCCTCAAAATATAGTAGATTTGGGAAGGCAAAGAGTTCCAAACATAAAGGAATATTTTAGGTGTTTAAAAACATATATGTGCAGTCAAAATTGGTGAAGAAAACCACTAAAAGAGTGGTGTGGATCACCACCATATTAAGCACCATTGAGTAGCAGATCATAGGGAGGAAAAATCTTCATCAACATTCACCTATTTTCAAGAAGAAGCACTAACAATAGTGCTTAATAAAATAGCCATTAGGCTCAGGAATCGACCAACCAAGGAGCTAGAAGACATCATATGCAACCTATAAAAATATTACCCACATAAATCCTACGTAGAACATCTAATATATCTACACAAAGCAAGGCATATTGCAAATATAGGGTGCATTATCAAAGGAATATTACCAATAGATCAAACTACCAAAAATGAAGCACCATAGAACCACCATTGAAGTACTTTAAAACAATCACAGTTGGAGCTAGTCGTGGGGGAATTCATCATCATCCAAAGAGAGAAGAAAGATCATCAATTGTTGTTACAAATAAGCAATAATATGTTGGATGAAAAGTGAAGAAGAAATACATTGGAACAGTCTTGAAATTCCATATATTAGAGATGGGAGTGCATGCATATAATGTTGTAACACTTGTCCCAAGAAAGGAAGAGGAATATTGTAATTTGGCACAAGGGTGAGAGTTGGCACAGAGTGATAACATGCATCTTTCAGGAAATAAGAGCGCTCAACGCTCTAAATCATCACCCCATGCTTAAGGAAGGATTAGTAATGCTCAAATAGCACAAGGAATATTATGCCAAGTGTCCATTCATATTATAATAACATTAGCATCACCTAATGGGAGTCAAGAAGTCTCCATAATATATGCTACAAGTGGCACATTGCACAAGAGGATAAAAACACCCATATAGCTGCCAGTGTAAGAGACTAACAATATATTCATAGCAAGTGTGAAGCAAGAGCATTGAAGGCACATTCAAAGCACTTGTTATCAAGTCCAACGAAAGTTGAAAAAAAAGAGGAGCACCCAACAAATCAAGGAGGGACACCTGAATAATTAAGGTAATATTTACCATAGTATTTTCATATTAAAGTTTATATTGATAGGAGGAATAAGGAATAAAGTGAATATATTCTAAGGTTAAAGATTTATATATTTTAGTGGAGTGATAAACATTATAGAACCTTAGAAAAATCTAGATATTTCATTTTGAAACATTCTATCATATTTGAAGAAGCATTATATTTGAGTTTTGTAAAATTGCATATTTTGATTTACAAAACAAATTGAATATTCATAAAATTACTAAGGTTGGAGAAATAAGGCATTCTACATCAAACTAGGATTACAAAAAAATTGCAAATATTATTTTTCTAGAGTTGGGAGATAAAATAAATTCTACACAGAGATATTGCATCTGATAAGATTAATATCTAAGTTCAAAATTATTAGCGATTTGAAGATTTGTAAAGGATTAAAGTTTCAAACACTAGGGAATCATAAGATAGCCTCCTCATGGCAACTACAAATAAACTCTTTCTTTCAGATTCCCAATTGCTAAAAGGCCCTAACTATACTTCATGGAAAAATAAAGTAAGATCAATATTGATAGTAGAAGAGCTTTGGGACATAGTCAAAGGAGGAAAAACTAAACCTAATAAAGATGATAGATATATACAAAAATATAAGAATAAAAAAAAGCATTGATGATAATTTTATAATTTTAGATGACATACAACCTTATATCAGTTCAACAAGAACTTCCACAGATGCATAGAACACTTTTAAAAAAATATTTGAAGAAAAAATAAAGCCACCATTATGAATCTATAAACACAATTGCATTCTTTAAAATTCAAGAGTGGTGAAACTATTGAACTATTTTTTATAAGAGTAGCAGATACAAAAGAAAAATTATTAACCTTAGGAGAAATAGTTGAAGATAAATTCCTTGTTCAAGTCATCTTGAGAGCACTACTAGAAAATTAGAAATATATAGTTACATCCTTAGAAATCCTAAGTAAGGATTCTTTTTTTAATGATTTGGTTAATATACTATAGGAATACGAAGTGGAAAACTCAGTGAAGGATGAAATGAGTAATAATGCATTGGTCTCAAAGGATAATTCACAAGTAAATGTGGCTTCATTTCCAAGAAGCAAAACAAAGTGGAATGATAAATATTGTCAAATTTGCAAGAGAGGAGAACATACCAGCTACTATGGATTCAATCAAAGGAATCAGGTAAACTTAGGAGGACAATCAAATAGGTTGTCTCAACCTATACAACATCAGAATCAATACTGATCACCATAGCAAAAATACCAACAACAACCTCAATAGAGAGGAGGAAATAAAAAGGGGAACCTAACCCAAGAAATACATGAAATAAAAGAACTAATAGATGATACAAAAGTACATGAAGCTAAAGCTCTTCTAGAAAAATTAGTATTTTATGAAAATACTAATCTTATATTTTATCAAGATAAAAACATGAATCAGGACAAAGAAAGCAACAAAGGAGAGCACAAGTTCAATAAATATGAAGAAGATCCATATTGAAGACTAAAGTCTTCAATAACCAAACAATGTAATACAATGGATTTTTGGTATATATTACATTATTTGGTACATACCAATGTACCATCATGGGTACATCTATGGATTAGAAAAGAGTTGATTAGATTAGGATTTACTTTATGCAATGAAATGCACAAGTGTGCAATGATATTTTGGTAATGTAAATGTGCATAGTTTTACCTATGTACATGAGTCAATAGAGTAGGAAGATGAAGAGTCATAGGAATGTTAGCTTTTGATGCAACATGTAATGGGAGATAGCAAACACAAGATGCAGAATAATATGAAATAAAGTAAATCTGTGAGATGACTAAAAATATACTATAAATAGAAATGATGGAGATGTTTACAAAAGTAGTTGTGGAGGAAATGAACACTCCATGAATATAGCTACAACTCAAGAATGGGCATTGAGCATATTACACCCCATCACAATACATCACACTGCTACATCATGCCACTCTGGTCTATACTACTTCCTACTGATGTATTTCACTCTCTTGTATCTATATCTATGTCTATGGCCCTTTATATAGGAAATAGGTTCCTTGGCCAACACTCTACCTAGATGTGCAAGGGACAACTTGCACATGTACAACTTGCACTTTGACACTTGTGCATTTATTACATTGCATGTAGTAACAAGATAACTTCCCCCTAAAGTAATCTAATGTCCTAAGTATGTACCAAGAAAGGTACATTTACATTATCCAAATGATGTAATAGTCTATTTCTAACACCCCTATGTATTACATTATTTGGATATTGAAGACTTTAGTCTTCAATGTGGATCTTCTTCCAGCTGATGATCTGAATCTTCTTCTCTGTTTTCTGTAACCTGATCAAGCAAGTGATTAGTGTCTTCATAATCTATCATTCTTGTTGAGAGAGCTTTGATTTCAAAATCATCTGTCGATTCTTCCAGTTCTTCAATTTCTTCTATCCTCTGAGCTAGATGTCCTTTTTTATTTCTTTTTTGATACTCCAATTGAGGGTAGTTGACTGGACGCTGAAATTATTGTTGACGAGGATTTTGATATTGTCGTACCTAAAATTGATTCCCATTGTTCATCTGATTCCCTTGATTCTAATTTTTGGGA
The DNA here is from genome assembly GCA_028583015.1 of Wollemia nobilis. Classification (NCBI taxonomy): domain Eukaryota; kingdom Viridiplantae; phylum Streptophyta; class Pinopsida; order Araucariales; family Araucariaceae; genus Wollemia; species Wollemia nobilis. The sequence continues at coordinate 519,269 of JAQPPZ010017175.1, read as the reverse complement.
TTGAACCTGCAGTAGTTGGTGCTATGGCCTTTTTTCTTGCATATCTGACAATACCTGTTGTACCATGCTTTTCATCCTTTTGATGAAGTAGCAATGTTTCCCTATGGATTTTCTTTAGATGACAATGCATTGTTAGACATTTCATCTTTACCTATATTTTCCACTTCATATTCCTGTAGAATATTGATTAATTCATCAAAAGAAGTATCTTTACTTAGAACTTGTAAAGATGTTACCAACTATTTATAGTTGTCTGGAAGTGCTCTCATAGTTATTTGAGTAAGAAGTTCATCCTTGACTATTTCTCCTAAGGTAAATAATTTCCCTTTGATATCTGCTACCTTCCTTAGGAATAGTTCTATGCTTTCTCCATTATTCATTTTTAATGAATGAAGTTGAGTCTGAAGATGGAGAATGGTAGCCTTATTCTTTCCTTCAAATATTTTCTCTAGGCTTGTCCATGCATCTGAAGATATTTTTGTTGAACTGATATAGGGTTGAATTTCATCAGTGATTGCAAAGGTTATTATCATAAGTGCCTTTGAATCATTTTCTATGAACTTTTGGATTTCAATATCATCTGTGGTAGGTATTTGTGTTTTCCCTTTGATGATATCCCATAGTTTTTCATATACCAAGATAGCTTTCACTTTATTCTTCCAAGAAAAATAATTAGGACCCTTGAGTAATTGAGATTCTGCTAGGAAGAATTTGTTTGAAGCCATTTGAAAACCCTAATGTTAATCCTCAGATTTTGTAGAATGCCTTATGACTCCCTAGTATGCTATGGATAAGATATAGTGCTTTTGTAGAATTATAGTTCAATATTGATTGATTTTGTAAGGTTTTGTAGAATACCAAAATCAATTCCTATTATCCCTTATTACTCCTATTGAACTAAGCATTGTTCCCAAATTTTAAAGAGGTTATAATGTTGGATCTTTTGTCTCCTTTTGAAAGGATTGAGACAATAATATTATGAATATCCAACCTATGAGAAAACTCTCTTTATAAATAACCCTTTGGGAATTAGGTTATGTGTATCTAATTTTCCAATTAAATGATTTGATGTAGTAGCCCTTATGACTCCCTAATATTTGGATAAATTAGATCACAATTAATATTTGCAAATATTCAATATTTATCCAAGTAGAAAACCTTATTACTCCTAGGTTTTATATTGCAAATATTTGATTTGATTTGATAAAATATTTCCCTTGATATATGGCTTTCAATGTAAATAAATTCCTTTGATTTAACCCTTATAACTCCAAGGAAATAAAGCACATATTAATGGAAATTATTTTACCTTTCTTCAAGCAAAGTTCGGTGCTGAATTCAGAGAAGCTTGGACTACTGATTTTACGTAGACGTCATGGATGCTTTGGCTTTATCCTCCAATGGAAGCACTTTGGCTTTAATGCATTCCAAATATGGCATCTTCAAGTCTCTTCCCTTGACTTCGATTGCCTTGAGCATTAAAGGCTCTAACACCTTCTTGATTGCTGCAACTCGGCCCTTTTTTGCACAATTGATGAGAGAGTAATTTTGATGTTGAAGAATGCTGCTTGACTTTGGTCATTGACATCCTTAAATGGGGATGATCCATCTCTTATGCGCCAAGTGGCATGACCATTACCTTTGAGCGCTTGAGGAGAGTTTGGTGCCAATGAATGCTTTGTCTCCTTCTTGTAACGTAAGAACATTACGTTCTTTAGTGAAACACTTGGTCTTCCTCTTTGACAAGTGTACTCAATGCACCAAATGCACCAGGTTGTTCATGTAACTCCTCCTTGAAGATGAGCGCTCTCTTGAATCGAGCGTTAGGGTTTCCCTTTAGTGACAAGTGTCACTTTCTTCTCTGCATGGACGTAGACCCTATTGCTGGTTCGAATGGATCCTTTGAGACCTTTTTAGCTTTGCAATTCTCCTCCTTTGCCTTCGTTCATCTACACAGTATTCCATAGGGATATGGAGCAATAGTATGGAGGCCTTGAGCACCACTTTCAATGAATGTATATGGAGTAAGTAGTACTCCAAATGGTGCTTCAACTTTCTTTTTCTTTGTATTTGATTTTTGCCCTCCTTACGTAGACTCTCTTGCTCTTTAATGACATTGTGCTTCCATGCTCTTGTACATGTATCTTGTAGGTTCGATGCTCTAGAATGTGAGGAGTATGAGCCCTTCGTATGGCTCTCGAGCTAGGCTTGGATGGCTGCTAGCGTACGACTTATTTCAGCTGGTTTTTCCAGCAAGAGTAGTGCCTTTTAGGCACCTTTGAATCTGCCTTCTCTCCCTGTATAACTAGATTAGAAATAGTGCACTATCATGTACAATAGTTTTAATACAAGATGACCTTGTTGCACTTTCTTTTGCACTCCTCTTTGTTGGTCATAAATTTTAGTTTTTTAGGTAGAATATTGAGTGCAATATAGGGGTTTTGAGGTTGTCTCTGGATTAGACACCTTCCCTATTTGCTTGGATATTTTTATAAATGAATCCAAGCTTGTAACCATATGATAGAAGCTATTTTTCTGCACTTTTTTCTTGTGCTTTGAACTTGAGACTCACCAAGTCTCGTTCGAGGCTTCTTTTGATGCTCTTATGGTGGTTACATTCTTCTCCAATGCTTGGAGGATTGAGCTGATTTTGTGGCTTCCTTAGGCCACTTCAAAGTTGCAGATATCAGTGCATTAATAGTGTCTTTAGACACTTTGACAAATTCTATTTTTGTGCCCTTCTAATGAAACACAAACAATAATATTTGAGAGCAATATAATAGTGCAAAATGAATCTAATAATACTGCACTAACAATTTCACCTTATCACTCCAATCAACTCTCAAAAGTAATGCACTTAAATAATTTACTGCAACTAATCAAGAATAATCTGAAATGAATCTTCAAGAATTATTCTAAAATTTCTTTATAAGCAAGGTAATAGGAGTTAGTCTTCATTTTATTTCCAAAGTAGATGATAGGTAGTTGATAGATAGTTTAAGATTCTGAAATCTAATCAACCCCTAAAGTGCAAATGAACCTTAAAGAATCCTTTATTTTTGCATATTTGAAGACTCTTAATTCAACTCTCCTTTTTGCAACTTTACTCCAATTAAGGTGCTTAAACAAATATAAAAAGTAATCCACTTAATGAATTTACTTGCACCAATAGTTGCTTACCTTTTTTTAAAAGCCCTTTTCACCACTTCTGTAGAGGATGTAGATCTTGGTGTCTAAGATCACCAAGTTGTTGTCTTGAGTAAGATCCTACAGCTCTCTATAGGCTACCTTGAACAACTTCATCTTCACCAAAATATGGTCTCCAACTCTCTTTCATGAGCCTAGGATTTTGGTGGCTTGTTCTCCTCTTGTAGTCTCCTCCTTTTGTTGTAGATTAGAAGAGATCTTTGATTCTGAAGTGGTGCCTTCTTGCTATGAGAGGCAATCTCCTGGATTTGGTAGGCTTCTTCTCTTTGAATCTTCCTTCAAGCTTCTTATCAAATTCTGACTTCAAATATGATCTTCTTCTCAAGATTCTGAATGTCTTGAGGTCTTCTGATATTTGGCACTCCTTGCCAAATTCTTCTTCTTGGGCTTGTTGTCATATGGTGATAATTGTCCCAAATATTTCACTATCTCCAATAGTGAATTTCTCCAATGAGTTCTCCTTGGAACTCCTTTGATGATTTCTTCAGTAAGGCTCTCCAAGCATTTTACTGGATGCTCGTAGAGGCCTCTCCAAGACCTTGCAACTTCTTCTAGTCTTCTTTGAGACCTTATCTTCAACCTTCTACTCCTAGAAGTGTTGGTGGTGAGATCTTCTCCTGGATCTCTAATTCTGCTACCTCTATATTCGAGCAGGACTCTCCTAGTCCTTCTTCATCAATGAGATCTTCTCCTGATCTCTTTTGCTTCAGGTGTTGGATTGATTCTGAAGAAGATACTCTTCCTAACCTTTTTTTAGGAAGCTTTCCCAACTCACTGAATCTACCTGTTCCTGCAACAAAGTATTAGTACTAAAATATACTTCTGAATTAGATACTCTCTCTTGGAGTCTTCTTCAGGATCAAGGCTTCTATGGCCTTTTCTTCAATACCAAGGCTTCTATGGCCTTTTCTTCAAGGCTTCTGTGGCCTTTTCCTCTGGATCAAGGCTTCTATGGCCTTTTCTTCTAGATCAAGGCTTCTATGGCCTTCTCTTCTTGTGAAGTTTCCAATCTATCAATGGAGATCTCTTATCTCCAAAATTCACTACAATTCTGCTCTAGAAGTCTCTTCTGTAGTGATCTTCTCTTGCAACAACTAATCTCTACACTATGAAGGCACTCCAACCTTCGGGCAATGAAGTTGAAATCTCCTAGCTTTCTATTGTAGGAGGTGTCCCAATCATCTGAGTATTAATTCCTTACAATAAAAGAACCTTTCAGTTAGTTTCTCCAGATCTCTTAGATGGCAACATCAACCTAGTGGATCAAGTGTTGAGTCCTAGTCTTCACAAGTTTTCCCTTGAAACTCTGTGGAAAGACTCTAGCCATATGCAATCTCAGTATTCTAGAATCTAAGATTTCATTCAGTCCTTACTTGTGGCTCTCCTTAATTCTACCACCAAGACTCTTCTGAGAATTTTTGATAGTGACTGGTCCAATGGCATGTCAGGTTCTCAAAAATATTAGGGTCAATGATAATGGTGGTTCCCTATAGACCTACCATAGCTCTGATACCACTATTAGCAACATGTAATGGGAGATAGCAAACACAAGATGCATAATAATATGAAATAAAGTAAATCTATGAGATGACTAAAAATATACTATAAATAGAAATGATGGAGGTGTTTACAAAAGTAGTTATGGAGGAAATGAACACTCCATGAATATAGCTATAACTCAAGAATGGGCATTGAGCATATTACACCCCATCACAATACATCACACTGCTACATCATGCCACTCTGGTCTATACTACTTCCTACTGATGTAGTTCACTCTCTTGTCTCTATATCTATGTCTATGGCCCTTTATATAGGAAATAGGTTCCTTGGCCAACACTCTACCTAGATGTGCAAGGGATAACTTGCACATATACAACTTGCACTTTGACACTTGTGCATTTATTACATTGCATGTAGTAACAAGATAACTTCCCCCTAAAGTAATCTAATGTCCTAAGTATGTACCAAGAAAGGTACATTTACATAATCCAAATGATGTAATAGCCTATTTCTAACAAGTAATAGTGAGGACCAAGAAACCTCCATATGAAGAGTCATATTAAATTCTACATATATGGATGTATTGATGTAAAAGCAAGACAACAAAGGAGAAAGAGTCACCTATGTAAGCAATGGAAGGTGAAGTAGTATGATGTATTTTCAACTCTTCATTCAATAAATATTTATTATTATTTTTGAGCATTTATCATTAGCGTTATTTGAGTTACTATATAGGTGATTATGATTTTATATGCTTGATTGATTAGCATTAATATATCTTTCATATTGCAATTGTATTATTTATATTGAGGCAGTATTATTTTTTAGTATTTACTCATAAAAAGCTAATAATCATGAGAACCATATATGGCTACTAAAAATAGATGCTTAGGCCTCCCATACATCCACATATGCAAGTAAAAATCAAAAATAGGTAAAGGTTGTAAACACATACACACATATAGAGATGGGACAGAGCATGAGAATCATATATGGCTACCCAAAATAGTTGCGTAGGCCTTCAATATGTGTGTGTGTGTGTGTGTTTTTGTGTGTGTGTGTGCAAACAACATTACAAATATTGTGCTAGAAGTTAGGGTTTGATTGCCCATAATCCAATCAAGATCTGACTGTTATACATAAAGAAATTAAAGGAAAACTTACAAAACTTGTACATGTAAATTTATCTATCCTTTACAAATATAAGACTACTACTATTTATTGTTTACAATAGGGATGTTTTCCATTCAAAAATATGTAAAGAGTTCAAAAATACTATTCATTTGTGTGCCAGGTCATGTCTTGATTGAATTTGTTGTGTCCTTCTAAGATCTTTAGATCCAAAATCATTAATGCTAAGTTTTCTAAGTCCTTGGATGCTCTCTTGCCTCTATTATTTCCATATACCATTTTTGGAGATTCCCAAATTTTGAGTGTGGTAAATTAATATCACTTAGCTCAATATTTTCTCCTAGTATGGCTCCCTTCACTTTTGCCTTTAATGTGCCAACTGCTTCCCTAGGTTGCCAAGTATTCTTTGTAGGAAATCATCTACTTATCTCAAAATACTATACACCTAAGTACAATATATATATTTTGTTTCCTAAAATATCATAGCATGGCTAACCTAACCATGGGACCTTTTCTTGGTCTTATATCATCTGACCTTGGAATTGTTTGTCAAAAAATTTTCTTCAATCCTTGGACATCTTATATTCTTTGCCAACCGTCAAAAATTGTATTCCTTACTTTTCTTCAATCCTTTCAAAAATTTTGATCTTTGAAGTTTCACTTTCTTTGTGCTTATTATAACTTTTGATCTAAACTTTTGGTACTTCATATCTTACTTCCCATATCCTTTACCTCCGCTTAGGCCATATTTTAAGATTTTCTAAAGGTAACATTTTTTAGTGTAGTGATAATTCACTACAGGACCTTTATGCTTGAGGAGTTAGCTGGAAGACCTACTAATAAATGGGTAAACCATGATAAAATTAGTATTTTATCCTCTAAAATAAATTAGGTCTAATTTGAATATGGAGTAGAATTTAGAAGAGGGAGAGATGTCGACATAATTTTTTTCAAGTTATTTGCATGTGTAGTGGTATAAGAAGCATGTTGAATATATTGTGGGATGGCTTGTTAGAGAAGATTATGACTTGGTAGCTTGTTAGAGATGCTTGTGATGGAGTATCTTTATTGAGAAGGTAAATAATAGAATGTTTATATTGAAGGAGTATAAAAAGAATATTATGAGAAGGATAGGTCATGGTCAAAGTAACAATAAATAATAGAAGTGTCGTTGTCATGGTAAATTATCTTTGCCAAGTATCTTTATCACAAGGAGATGTATTGTAAATAAATAAATTCTAGAAATTCAAGATAGTCAAAGGTATTTTTGGAAGTATTATGTAATTATAGGAAAATTTCAAAAGAAATCTAGAAACATGTGATATTTGGACTATCTCATGTAATTATAAAATATCATAGGAAAATTCCAAAAGGAAAATCTCTAGAAACATGTGATATTTTGACTATCTCATGTAATTAAAAATATTTTATAAAAATTCCAAGAAAGATATTTTGATACTATGGAAAGAGTCTAAAAAGGAGATCTCTAGAAAGTGTTGTCATATATCCATCTAGAGTTCTCCGTGCATATAATAGTTGGTTCTCATGAGCCTATAAATAGGGGAAATACCCTTTATGGGAGGTAAGTTGAGCAAGTGTGATCTCAAGGAAGTAATAGAGAGTCTAATGTGTTAGTGAGAGCTAACAAGCCAGGCTAGCTAGAAAATATTTTCTCCTTGTCTAAGGTGTGGCCAAGATTGTTAGAGTGGGGGTGTGAAGTAGAACCATTGGATAGGTCCACAGGAGGTGGAGGCTCAAAACGAGGGCCACATTCACTCATAAAGTAATCTAATGAGACTTTTCTATATTTTGGTAGTTTATATTCCTAATAAAGTTCTTTCTATTTTTAGTGTGCCATACATTGTGCTACTAGTAATTACTATTTTCCATGTTGTTCTAATGTCTTATTGTGAATAAGATTTCTATGCTAGCATACCACTACCAAATGAAAATTGTGCATCATTTACAATAACCATAGTAAAGGGAGGGCTTGGGGAGATGTTGTGAGAATACCAAATTTTGATAAGACCTTACCTATTTTAAGGATCTTGGGCTCATACAAGGTTCCAATGTTAATGTCCATAATTTTCTAAATCAGGTTATGAGATTGTCCTCCAATTGAGGGGGAGTTGGAAGCATTCCTAGACTCTCTAGATTTATAGGATCTAAGGTTGTCTAACTATTTTTATTTACTAAGAGACAACCATGTTTATTATTTGATGAAAGGATCCCCCAATGTAAAGTTATTTTATTGTAGATAGTTTGAGGGACCATCTTGAGGAGGATCATTTGTGATGTCCTCTTGCTCATAATTATCTTCTCTAGTGATGATGTCAGGACAAGATGTTGTTGACTCTAATAATTATCATATTTCCATTGTTTAGAATACTTTTGCACTTAGGCTACAAATAATGGTCCCTTCAAATCTCATCTAATTTATTGAGGATAGTGGATTCATCACCTTAGTAACTGGTGGTTGATCCGTCATTGTCATAACAACTTGTGTTTGATCCATTGCATTAGTAGCCTTTGGTTGACCCACCATCACCATATCTTCATATGGTTTATTCATTGATTCAACAACCTATGGTTGATCCATCACAATAAACTTTGATTGATCCACCATTGCTTTAATAACCTATGGTTTATATCTTACCTCAATAGCCTATGGTTGATCTATCATTGCCATAGAAGCCTGTGGTTTATCTGTCATTGCCTCAACAATTCCACCTCCACTGTGATACCTCTACAACCTATGGTTGATCCACTACAACCATCATTGCAATAGTTTGTGGTTGATCCATTGTCATCAATACTTCAATAGCTTGTGGTTAATTTGCCACCTGTATTGCCTCAGTAGTCTATGGTTAATCCATCATCATCATTACCTCAACAACCTATGGTTGATTCACTACTACCATTACCTCAGTATCCTATGGTTGATTCACCACTATCATCACCTCAACAACACATCAAATTGTAATAATAATGCAAGTATCACAAAATTGAAGTTTCATTATTGGAATACTTTATAATAATGGCATGCAAATTAGGGTAGGATTTGGAGTTTTGTGATTGAAATGAAGAGGGAAGTTGTCATCCTCATGGTGAAGTTAGAAATTTTATGATTTCACTAGAGAAATACATACCAAAGGATAGGTTTAGATCTGATGGGTATTCAACTGAAGAGAAGCAAGTTTATTCTCACATTTTTAATCATGGATAGACCATGGATGGACACTATTAGAGGAATACAAAAAATGCCAAATAAGAATTTCAATATAGCAATAGAGAAAGGGAAACTAACTATACTAGAAAAATTGGATGAAATGGGTGTAGAACAAGGTGATCTATGTTTAATTGGAAAATTTTGGGTGCTAGACCTAATTTGGATTCAATTCAAAAATGGGCCCATGCTAAATGGAAACCATTGGGGTTTATGGAGATCATGGCCCTTCCTAATAAATTTTTTTGGTTAAATTAAATTGTGCTGAGGATATGGATCATATATTACAAAAGATTCCTTGGTTTTTTTGTAGAAGGGATTTGTTTTTGAAGCACTAGACTCAAAATTTTGATCCTTATAGCTAAAACATCTTGTAGGATCTAGTTTGGGTTAGATTACCTAGACTTCCTATGCATATGTGGTAGGAGAATATTTTTGAAGGGATTTAAAAGGATTTTGGACAAGTTATAATGATTGATCCAACCACTTCTACGAGATCTAGGCTGATCTATGCAATATTTTGTGTTAATATCAATCTAGAGAAATATTTTCCAAATACTATTGAAATTATCTCCAAATTTGGCAAGTGGTTGCAAGTCATTGAATTTGAGAATTTGTCTCTCAAGTGTAATGTGTGTTTTAAATTTGATCATGTTGGAATTTTTTTCTCTAATCATCCTAGGAAGAAACATTAGAAGAAGATCTTGAAAAAGATAAATGTAGGTGAAATAATGAAATATGCTCTTGGAAGCAAGGACTAAATGACGAAGACCAAATGAATTCTTACAAGGAAGATGGTGGATTAGTTATTACCTAGTTTGAAGAGGGTGAGATTTTGGATGATCATATTAAGGTATGCCCTTTTGTTTCTATTCTATTTCTTTATATAAATGAAATTCCTACCAAAAATCCATTTGATTCATTGGAAAACCTAGATGAGGAAAACAAGAAAACTATAAATGAGAAAATGGATAAAAATTTTGAAACTAGGGATGAAAATATTGATGAAGTATAAAGAAAATAGCTTATAACACTTGAGGTTAACAAGGGATAAAAAGGAAATATGATGCCTCATGAATTTGGCTAAAAGATATTATCACTTAAGGACAATAAAATTGCATCCAAAATAACAAGAAATAGTAAGAATATTGGAATTGATGTAGGGAGAGAATCTAAACCACCTGGAAGACCTTCAAATAAGGAGGTTTTATAGAGAGAAATAACTATGGATGTGGCTAATGGAACCCAAATTATTCTTAATCTAAGTGGAAAGAAGCAACCTGCTAGATCTAAGAAATGAAGGTCATTTCTTGGAATGTAAGGGGTCTCAATACCCCTTCAAAGCACCATCTGGTGTATTTGGTAGATTATTGCATTTTCTAAGCTTTTATTGTAGGATGGTGAGGAGAATTATTAAATGGAGAATCTAAAGGGTGTAGAGTTAGATTTTATGAATTAGTCTAAGATGGGGATCATAATATTGTTAAGGCCATAGTGGATGAAGAGGTTCATGTTAAGAAGCCTAGGGTTTTTGAAGGTGATATTGAAAGATTCATTATTACAATTGGTTTAGGTACCAATATGATATTCTTGGATGATCTAGCCTTCTCATTATGATGTAGTACCAAATACTTCAACAAGATCATTGATCAAATTTAGGAGTTTGCAATGGATATCAAAATAAAGTTGATCGCCTTGGCCAAGAAGGAAGAACACATGGTTGTGACTACATTTATGCTAAAAAAACAACACTCAAAATGAATGTTTTGTATCATATTGGGTTGGTCAATATGGTGTTTAGTCTGTTTGGTTTCATTAATGGTGTTCAGTTTCTTGCATCAATGTTTTGCTATAGTCTTGGTCTCAATTTTTTTAGTGGTGTTGGTGTTATATTTGTGTCTAAGTTTGCAATATATCGTCTTATATAGTTAAGGATATATGGGATAGTTCATGTTGTTTAATATGGGTTGTATCCTTGAATAGGAGGACCTATGTATTATCCCATTTTGCATTAAAATGAGGTATATGTGTTGTGTGACAATGTAAAAGGGTCAGGGCCCTTTCAAAAACCTCTTCTTCCAATATTATAAAAAAAGGATAGGCTAGTGTTAGAATATTTATACCTATAGATCTAGTAAATATAGAAAAGTTAGTATTTGTGAGGAGTGATAGCCCATTGTTATAATTCTGGCCTCATTCTAGTCTAATTTAAGAAATAATTTCATAATGGAATTCCCTATCACATTGATTGAGATGATTGACTTCTCCTTCACTATCAACAGAAGATAAATAAGAGAAAGGATCATTATGGCTAGGGATATAACCTATCCCACAATGCCCCAACTAGTCTTTAGTGTGTAAGGCCTCTTTGATACCCTACTCATACAAGCCTATCTTTTTGCCTTAATATGTCATGTTGTAAAGCATTTGCTTGGGGATGGGATATGAGTTTTATAGGAAGCACAAAATGTATTATTGTTTTTTTTTTTTAAATCGAAAAACCCCTTGTGGGGCTGCCTTGGTCTGAGAGACCATGAATAGGGGTTCGACATCGTCAAAGTCACCCGGTCGCATTCGACCCTGCCCGCACCAACATTATCAATTGGATTTTGGATACCCAATTCAACTTTTTGGTAGGGTGGAGATTTGAACCTGGGACCTCTCTTGGAGGATTTCCCTCTCCTCTCCAACTCACCTACAACACCTGGGTCAAAATGTATTATTGTTCAACCAGGTAAGGGTTATTGCAATGGATTTTATCATCATTGGTAGTAGCAGTGCAAATGAAGGAGTAAATTTTTATTTTTATTAATTTTCCCTTGTTTTTAGAGGGTAGGCCTAAGGATTAGGGATATATAAGAAGATTGGATAGATCCAAGGCAAATTTCTTATCATCCAATTTATTAATAGTGAATGGATTATTATTTTTTTGGTTAAAAATAATTTATATTATGAAATTCAAATAGAAGAGATACATCATCTATATTTCCATGGACACAAGCTTTTGATCCAAGATTTAAAAGAAGATGTAATGTTACATTATCTATAAACTAATATACTATAGTAAACCATGTAAAAGGAATAGCCTAATAAAATGAATTACAATACTAAATACATCTAATGCTACTACCATCAAGAGATAATATAGAGAGTAGATCTTCCCTAGTTCATGTTGCCCACCATCTAGGGGGATATCCGTAACAAGTGAGGTTGCCTTTGTCTAGAGCCCAATTGGCCATCACATATGCAACTCTATTTTATTCTCTAGGGATGTGATTGTATTCCATAGATAGAAATATTGTCTATACCATCTAAATATCTCTATAATTCTCCTTAGTCTCAAATTAAGTTTCCTATTCTCCCTTGAATTCTTTAGATGGTTGATCATGAATTTTGTGTTGGATTCAATATTGGCCTTATTCTAGCCTATCTTAACTACCTCTTGGAGCCCTCTAAGGATGTCACAAACCTCTACTAGGTTTTTGGAAAGAATGCCAAGATTATCTACAAAGGTTAAAATTAGGGCCCCATTCTATTGTCTTCCTATCCCTCCTGCACTAGGTCTACCTAGATTCCCTTGTGATGCTCCATTTGAGTTAACTTTTCCCCCATACTTTGGGGGAGGCTAACACTTTTCCTTTCTGATTACTTTTGGGTGCCTTATGGTTGCCATTTTTTGATTAATAGCCTTAGGAATAATTTTTAATCTACTCATGATCTATTCCAATTATTGGTGGGGTTCCTAAGGATACTTTAGTGTATGCTAGAATGTCTCTGCTATGTTGGATGTGGTATTTTGCAAAATTTAATGGATGCACTTAGACTCTTGTTTGAAGATGTGGTTGTTCCTTTCCTTCCATATGTTTCAAAGTAGATGAGTAGTTCCTACCCATACTATCTGCCTCACATACTAGTCTACTTCATCCTGTGTAGTCCATTACCTCCACATATGCTCTAGGGTGGTAAATCCATACCAATCAATACCAAGTAATATAGCCATCATATTCTACAAATTTAAGGCTAGAGGACATTCAATAAATAAGTGGTAGAGTGTTTTGAGGTTCTTCCCACACATATCACATTTTAAAGGACCATGGTAGCCTCTTTTCATAAGTTGTTCCCATGTTAGAACCATTTTATGTAGAAGCCAAATGAAGAATATCATCTTAGACCATAACTTTTATGCCCATATTTGTTTGAATAAGTCTTGAAGTGGTTTAAAATTAATTTGGTATAGAACTACATATCCACTTGCTATTGTATATTCTTCCTAACTCATGTTGCCTCATCTATAGGAGTCCTACATTTAAGACCAAGAAAGTGATCTCATTTGTAAAGTTTGTTGGATATCGATCTACTACCTCTCTAGGATTTGAATTGGCCATTCGACTATGGGGACCTAGTTTCTCCCAACTTTAGAATTTCCAGTTTGGTACCTGTAGTATTTTGCTACTTTTATCCAATTTGCTTTGTGTAGCTATTCCATGAAAGGTCTCCACTATGGAAATTGAGCCACCAAAGGTTGGTGCCCATCCCAAGAGTTTGTCCAAAATTTTACATGTTGACCATTGTGAAGTATCCAAAAGAGATTCTTCTTTATAAACTCCTCTCCTATTCTCAAAACTACTAAATGGGAGATCCTCTGCTAGATAGTTGGTATCGAATAATTACTAGAAAATTTTTATTTTTTGCATATTTAGATCTCAAAATTTGGGCCCATAGTGCATTAGAATTGTTTAGCATCCTCTAATACAACTTAGTTGCTAGTGCCTTTTTGTTCTCGATTTTTGATCTAAATCCTAGTCCCCCTTCATGTTTGTGAAGGCATAAAGTTTTCCAATGTACTAGTGCCCATTTTATTTCCTCCTTATGCCCCTATAGAGGAATTAATGATTTATTTGATCCAAATATATTAGCACTCCCTTGGGAATGTCCAAAACTATGGAGATAAAAATGGGTATATATTTAAGGATTGTTTTAGGTAAGGTTATTCTTCCCCCTAATGATAACCATCTATTAGTCCATTTCTCTATTTTTATTTTTACTCTATCCACTAGCCAGACCCAATCCTCCTTTTATCTCCATGTTTTAAGAGGAACATCTAAGTAGGTGATGGGAAGGGAGGTCTTTGGTGTCTTACTTTATCAAGAACCATGATATCTTGTTTGGGTGATTAGTAGAAGAAAATGAATTTGGACTTTTCTCATTGATATGTTACCTTGTGGCTCTTGAGAAACAACTTATAATATGTTTAATTTTTGAGGTTTACTTCATTGTTGATTTCCCTAACAGAGTAAAGTTAAAAAAATTGGAGATGAGTGATTGGTCTAACTCCATTTGCATTAGTGATTCTTGTTAATGTTTGGTTTCCCTACATTTGACTATTCTTCCTAGGCATTCGACTAGAATGATGAATAAATATGGAGAAAGGAGATCTCCCTACCTAATACCTCTAGATTCAGTGAATAGTTGTGAAGGGTAGTTGTTTATAAAAAATAAATAGGATACTAATGTAATATCTTGCTCAAAATAATCACCAAGGTAATGGTGGAGAGACTCAAATAATATGATGAACTACGATAATGGAGTCAATAGCCTCTTGAGCCAAAATATCTCCTCCACTATCTATATGCCTTCTACAAAACCACCTTGTTCTAGTGAGATAATCTTATGCAGAAGCAGTTTGAGCCTCTCTCCCATTACCTTGGTGATTATTTTGAGCAAGAAATTACATAAAGCTATTGTTCTAAACTTGGTATTGTGCTTAGCATGTTGTGCCTTTGGGATCAATGCTATATATAATTTTATGATTTCCTTTCACACATATTTAGCTTTCCTAGCTTCCTTAACCACATCTAGAAGGTCCTTATGTAGGATATCCTAAAATTCTTGGTAGGATTCAATGGGGAATCCATCTATCCCAAGAGTCTTTCCTTTATGCATTTTGAAAACCACATGTTGTAACTCTTTGGTAGTTAATGGTGCGATCAAAACTAAATTGTCATCCTCCATTACTAGTGTAGGTATCTCCTGTAACACTTCTTGTTGGGCTTCCATATATAGAGGTTCTACTATAAATACACTCACAAAATAGTTTTCTACAATAGACCTCACACATTCTCATGTATGGATAGTATCTCTTGCTTCTATTCTCAAGGATGGTATGAAGTTGTGCAATATATGGGCTAGAAGATATTTGTGGAAGAATCCTATGTTTTTATCCCCCTCCTAGAGCTATTGGATTCTAGCTTTTTGCTTCCATGATAGATCTTCCTTTTTTTCCATTCCTCTAACTGGGATGTAAGTATGATCTCTTCCATACTTAGACTATCCATGATGCCATCCTTGCAGATCTGTTCATTCAAATATTTGAGTTGTACTAGCACTTACAAAATTTTCTTCTTAACAACTCCAAACTCTTCCTAGTTTGAGGTCCTTATCTTGGATCTAATGTATTGAAGCCCCCTTAAAATGCAATACATCTTAGTTCCATGTTGAGGTTTTCATTCCACCATTGTTGCACTCTAGACCTAAAAGAGTTATCTAAAAACCACATTAGTTGGAATCTAAATGGCGAGTGTTTGGCCTTGTATTTCCATAATTTTGTCATGATTGACCAATGATTTGAGCCTAAACTATTTAGGATCTTCACCCTAGGAATGTGCCCATGAATTAAAAATATTTGATAGAAAATTTTTATCTAATATTTCTAGAATGCAGGTAGAGCCTTATCTCCTATTAGACCAAGTCATCAGACCATTATTTGGCTTGATATCCACAAAATGGAGGTTTTTTATGTATTCCTTCATGAGATCTATGCTCTCATCTTAGCTATCATTTTCTCCCAAATTCTCTTCCAAGGATAATATGGTACTGAAATATCCTTCTATCAATGTCCATGCTTGGAATAATTGGGTAATAATGTAGTTTATGTTCTTCCAATGTCTACATTTCTCCTCTAGGCTAGTAGGTGCATAAACATTCATGCAAAGCATAACTTTTTTCAGATTGCCTACTCTAATATGTTGTTTCCAAGAGATCCAAGATACCTACCTCTTGGTGAATAACTAACTCTTTAGGGTCCTAAAGGTATGCAATACCTCCTAATTTCCCTTAGGATCTAAGGGATTCCATTTTTCTAGTAGGCCATACTTTATTTACAATTATCTCCATATCTTCCACTAACACCTTCATCTCCTAAAGGAAGACAAGTTGTGGTCGATTTATCTATATCATTCTTCTAATTTCATTTTATTTTGAGGGACTCCCCTTGAGTCATCTAATGTTCCAATGATATTCATTAATATTGGGGGTTAAATATGTGAGTAAGGGCATTGACCTTACCTTATGCTATTAGTTTTTGTCCTTATTTTTCCATGGTGTTGATTAGTTTTGTGTCCTACCTTTTGATTGGTATCCATTTTCATATTCTTACTTGTATCCTAGATCACCCCTCCTAATTTTAGAATAACATCCAAACCTGGCATATGTGTACAACACTAGGGTATTGTTGGTAGATCTAGTGAGGTCCTCCCTAGGCTCTAGTTTTTTGTGGTACCTACCTTTAATAGACTATTACTCTTATTTTTATTTTCCCCTTATTTTTTTGTTGGTAGTCTATTGGTTGGTTTACTACTTCATGTTTGTTGCTCTACACAACTAGGGTGGTGTCAGGGGTGCTATTTACCTCTTATGGCATAGATTCCTTCCTCCCACCATGGAACTATATCTCCAAAAATTATATCTCCATTGTATCCTTCTCATCATCCAAAAGGTCATCAATGGGAATATTTTCAAACATATTGTTTGACACCACTGCCTGATTCCTCACTATCAATTTCTTTTGGATATTTTTTTGGGCACTTGAAACCCTTCAATATTTATTTCCTCTCTTCCATGTTATGGGATCTTAAATGGGTAGTCTCTTGATAAATAACCATAATCTCATAATCCATCTCTTGCTCCCATTTTTCCTCCCCTACCATGGTATGTTCTCATAATCCATCTCTTACTCCCATGTTTCCTCCCCTACCTATAAAGTGATATTTTTTGGGAGAGGTTTGAAAAAATCTATTAGGACACATATTCAAGCATAAATATTTTTATTAAATTTATATGTACTATCAACAACCATCATAAGTGTTCCTAAGGTATTCCTAATTGCCAAAAAACTATCAGATTCTAAAATTCTACTAGTAGTCCAAACAACCTCACCCAAACTGGTGTTGTGGATGACATCTACTTTGAATTTAATATGCCAAGATTTCACAAAAAGGCTTTCCCTTTTACTAGGGGTTCATCTTGGGATTTGCAAAAAAATTAGGTTTTCAAACCAACCATATGGTCGAAGCTAGAGCCTTATACTAGGGATTATCCATCCATGATGTATTCTCCTTCAATAACCTTATCATTGAGGGTGACTCTCTGAAAAATATTAACAACCTCAAAGGAACTAAGTCTCTTGAAGGGAGCATCTTCAACATGATAAAATAATAAAAGGTTTTTATGCAAATATGATAATGTGATTATTCAACACACCTATGGAGAGTGTAACAAGGTTGTGGACGTTTTGGCCAACCTTACTCTTTTCTAGGATAATCTTTGTGTTTGGTTTGATCACTTTCCACATGAAATTTTTATAAACAATAGTAACAATGATTCCACATTGCTTTAGCATTTTTGTCCATCCTCAAAGGATCTTTAGCTATCTTGGAAAGCAAGTCCAACCAAGACTGCTTTTTAACTTACTTATCATGACTGATCACTTTATCTATTTTAAAAGGCAGTATGTGATCCCTACTCTATGTTGTATTTTACCAATTTCGCTCAATCCTTGTAATCATGTCACCAACTACACCCATTTTGGCCTCTTTGCTTTCATTTGGCATCCAAATATGACTCACACATGCTCCATTGTATAGAGTTCTCGTGCCAGTGGTTCCTTTCAATGTATTCATATCCAAAATCATTTCCACGAAAGGGGTATATTTGATCCAATTTCATTTTCCATGAAACTAACTATCAAAGCAAGACCCCTTTTCAAATGGATGTTTGACATAATTGGCTATGGTAGTTCCAACACTAATTGGGTGCATCCATCTAAGTTATCCTATCATGAGCTGAGCAATCAACAACTATATCGACTTGGCAATATGTGTATTCTAGAAATCTTCTATGATTCAGCTTCCTATATGGCCTTTATTTACAACATGAAAGACATTGACGTTCACATGCTCGATGTTGTGTTTCTAAGGTGGAGTACATGGAGTTTCCTAAGGAAGGCTATTTTATGGTGGTATGACACAAAGAGGGTTGTTCAAAGCCTATGGGACCTTTTCCAAGGTGGGTCACTTGGCTTTGTTAGAGGTGGGCCATTGAGAACCAGATAATGGTGCTGATCAAACCCGTGTCTCTACAAGTTGATGCCCTTGTAGAGGAGTTTCTAAAGATTCACAATTTTTTGCTTTTTATCCATAATTTTAATGGAAATGATCCTGCCCTATCCAAGAAACTCATCTCCATCTAGGATAAATATCATGTGATGCTAAGAGGGCTTAAATTCAAAATTAGTACCCACTTATTGGTTGAGGTGATCGATTTACCCAATGATGATGAAATTATGCATAGGTACAAGCACTTCTTAGCAGGGGAACTCATACAATTCAAGGAAAAAGAGAAGCATTTGGCCCAGGATAAATGTGGCATTATCAAAAAGGATCTCCTAGTGACATGGAATAGGATGATGGTCTCCATTTTGGAGTACTTCACCATCAATGAGACCAATTTGCCACTCAGAAGCTTCCATATGGAATTCTTGAATCACAGGGCACACTATCAAGGAAAACATTTTTTAGTACCTCTTTAGGTCATTGGATTTATCAATCACAAGAATCAGGTATGGCTCCTCAACCCACCCAAAATACCAGGGCCTCCACCTCATCCTATGCCATCATTTTTTTCAAAAAGAGGTTGAAAAGGTAACCCTAACCATTATTGGTAGCCTGAAAAATATTTCTTCTACCTCAAACCTCAGTGATGATGATTCAAAGAAAGGTTTAGTAGGCATAACCAATGATGGAATTGGATCCCTTGTTGACACTTCATCTCCTGCCAAATCTGATTTGTGTTATTGCTCATCTAGGAGTAGGGTCTCTGGGGGAAAACACAAAATCATTGTTGTTGTCCAAGTTGAAGATGCTCCTAAGAAGACCCCTGTGAAGCTTAAGAAATTCAATATTGAGGGTGCTTTCGGTTGGCTATATTCTCTAATTACTAGGAATTTATAATAGAAAACTTATCCAGATTCTTGGGTCAACATGGGGGATCTTCTGAGCTCTACTTTGACTATGCTCCTCCAAGCTAGTAAGATGCTCAACACCATTCAAAATTAGAAATAAGAAGGTACCCAAGCTTTGGAGGATGAGCATAGTGGTGATTTGACAAAGCAAGATCACCCTGAAGAGTAACTTGGTATTTCATGGTAATGGTGTTTTTGTTAAAGCAATGTCTATCATTACTGCTCTTTGCCCTTTTAGTCTCAGCTCCATGGCAAAGGGCTATTTTGTATTTGTTGTCTCTTTGATCTATTGGTTTATCGAGGTCATATTTGTTGATATGACCTCATTTTGGTATTATCGCATGTAATTAAGTCTGGTCCTTTGTAAATAGTTTGGGGAACTTGTCGAAACCTCATTTTTCAATATATAAAAAAAAGGCTTTCCCTTCCAAAATAACAAGAAAATAACCATTAGGATATACAAATATTTGGAACTCACCTTTTTTTTGCCATTTTTTGGTAGCCCACAATTTAAATGTTGAAAGGGTTGGTCTAAATACCATAAATTGACATATCAAATTTCTCCTCTCCATGTCTTCTATTCTATTTTGAATTTCCTTAATATTCATCTTCACTATCAGGGAACCATTTATCGCCTTTAAACACCCTAATGTAGTTTTCCAAGGATCCATCTTCGACATCCTCAAATGTCTTCATGGTACTATTAAGTTATTTATCACATTTGGTTGGGGCTATTCCCCACAAATGACATCCTTGAAATTCATTTTTTTGGTATCTCCCATGACTCCTTCCCCATATTGGTATTGGTACTATCAGCACATTTTGGTATTTTATCCTCAAAATAGTATTGCTCATGTTCTAGGCGATATTAATTTTCTTCACTTTAGGTTCTCTATTCTAGATTGCACCATTATTTTTTTGGTTCTCTTCAACCCTTGTCCTCATTTTCATTGAAGATTGTGATCTTCCAAATCTTTTTGCACTATGAATTGGAAGTGCTTGTTACTTTTTCCTTCACTCTGTGTGGATTGTAAAAATTGGTTGTCTACTTTATTTGAATCCACTACATTTCCTTGAACTGTACCTTTTTCTTATTGTGATCATCCCCATAAAAAAAATCTTATTGGCTATTAGGTCCAATGAATCATTCCCTTTATGTTTTCTCTACAATATTGTCTAAAACCCTTCAAAACCCTCATATCAACTCTCTCATTTTTCATAGTGATTGTATTATTACTTTGATTTTTAGGTTCACTATTATTTAAAGTGAGAGAACTCAATGCATCAGTAATATAATATTAAAAAAAGAAAAAAAATAATTCAAAAGATGAATTTAGAGAAGGAAAAATATGAGCTTTAGGATTTTCAACCTCAATTACCTAACGATAGATGAACAATTGAAGGTAATATGGAATATGAGAAGTCTTGGCTTCATATTTGTATTTGAGGTATTGATGGAGAATCAAAAGGATGACTTGCATATCATGTATTTATGGCCTTCCAAAAAAAATATTATAGGTTAAGTCACAAGGCATAACATAGAAAAGAGTATTAAGAGTGCCAAGTCTGAATTTGAGGGGTAATACTATAGTACCACTAGCCTCACATTCCCCATTATTGAAAACTTTTATAACAAGATCAAATTTCTCCAAATCTTGCTTGGTTATCCCTAAATTATTTATGAACTTTAGGTTTCAAACATTGAGGTTAGAACCTTTTTTGTCCAAGATTTTCTTGATGAACATATGCAAATATGGCTTGTAATATACGGTAGTAGATCTTCAACCAAAGAGGATTGAGTAATATCATCCTCATGGAATGATATAGTGGCATGATTAACCCCAATGGACCCTAATATATAAGTAAGGTCATTAGGGTTGAGGTCTTGAGGAATGATATGTTTGCTCAAAATTTTGAGTATATCTTTGTGGGCTAGAGAAGACTTAAGAAGTTCAAGGAGAGAGATATTAATCAGGGTGTATTCAAGTTATTGAAGCAAATAAAAAACATCCTTACCTTGGTCCCTAATTGAATTATTAGAAGAGGTCTTGAAGGTTTATTAGATGATTTATTTTTGTGTTTTCGGGTTACAAAACAAACATTAGAGATATAATTGGAAGAATGGAGCATCCCTAATATCCCTTGGTTTGGAGGTGGTACATTCCTATAGTTAATGTTCTTCACTATATTTATTATGATTATGATTAGGTAGTAGATTTTAGAAGATTCCCAAATATTGATAAGAAGAAGGCTAGAAGTTAGAGCCATTGAGAACAATTTGGCCATTATAGATGAGGTCTTGGACCACATTCTTGAGTCCCATGCATTGCTCAATCACATAACTATTGATGTGGTGGAACACACATTACTCATTGGCATGAAACCATAGAGCCTTTTCCCTTCTAGGTTCAATAGATTTAATGGGTAGAAGCTCTATTATTAAAGCTTTGATATGCTTCTCTATAATGACTAAAAGATGTTCATCTAGTCAAGAGTACCTCCTTCTAGGTTTCTATTATTGAGGACTCCCTAAGACAAGTTTTTGAAGGTTCACAACAACACTAACATTATTGGCATGTCATGAGTTTGTCTCTATTGTCTAATTGTTTATTTTTATACTATCCCTTTGGGTTAGAGGATGAATGAAGAACACAATATTATACTGAGAGGGGGGGTGAACAGTATAAGAACACTTTTTAATTTCTTTCCAAACCAATATCAATTAATGTCCTTAATTGCAATAACCAAATATAGTAGTGTGCATTAATAACTCAGATAGCAGTAGTAAGCAAGAGCACAAGTCACCACACACAATTGAGACACAATATTTAATGTGGTTCCCCTAATGTGAGGTACTCCATAGAGAAAATATTTTACTAAAACTTTCTCAATCAATATCTTTGGGAATCACTCCCAATTACAATGTTTATGGATCTCTGTCCAAATGAGATGCTAATCCCCTAATATTAAGTTCATGGATATATTCCACAAGAGAACTCTTTCCCCTTCTAATCTGGCTATGTGATCTTCTAGAAGAATTTGTCTCTCTACTGCACTGATTAGTGGACCTCTCTCCACTTGAAGACTCCTCACTCAGATCTATCTTCAACTGTGCTAGCTACTGGATCTCTATCCACTGAGACTCTGTCCTTTGTAATCTATCACCTACAAATATCTATCAATAGGCTCACTAAGAACCTACTCAATAGGCTCACATAGAACCTGATTAACAAGCTCACACAGAACTTATCAAATCTGCTTAACAAGCTCACACAGAACTTGTCCAAATCTACTCAAGCAAGCTCACCAAGAACTTGTCCAAATATACTCTAGCAATCTCACCAAGAACTTGCCCAATTCTTCTCTAGAAATCTCACCAAGAACATGCCCAAAACTATCTACAAATATGTCCCAACACTATCCTCAAATCTGTTCCAAAACTATCCTCAAATCTATCCCAAAGGCCTTCTCAAAGGCTCAATCAATCATGCTCAAGTAGTACTCAAAATGAACTCAATAATGAATGGTAATCTCAACTCAAATTAACTTCATAGAAGCATAAAGAGAATTTTTAGAGACTCAATATGTTATAATCTCACTCTCAACCAAAAGCAATCTCAACTCAACTCATAGAAGCATAAAGAGAATTGTTAGAGACTCAATATGTTCTAAACTCACTCGCAACCCAAATCAATCTCAACTCAACTCAAATAAACTCATAGAAGCATTAAAAGAATTGTTAGAGACTCAATATGTTCTAATCTCACTCTCAATTCAAATCAACCTCAACTCAATTCAAGTCAACCTCAAATAAATTCAAGTCTTATATAAACATAAAGAGAATTGTTAGAGACTCAATATGTTCTAACCTTAATCTCAACTCAACATAGAATGATGGAATAGTTTGTTTTATAGAACTTGAACAATCACTTCACACATCACTTGAATAGGCTCAATCAACTCAACTCAACCAATCATCACAAGGGATAACTCTTTCTTACACAACCCTAGTCCAAGTATGTATCAACCAACTCAAATGTTTCCAACAATGCTCAACCACAAATCTCACATAACAATGATACTCATGTTATTTTCTAACTCAAGTTCTTTCACAACCAATGGGTTTCAACAACTATGCTTATCAAATAAGGTTTAGACACAACTCTCAATTTAGAAAACCTTGAAGCATTCAACCAACCACTTTCGAAAAGGAAACCACAAAAAATTATTTTCCCTCCAATGATATTTCAGAAATCAACCACCATAAACAATCAATAGGATAATGTGCCCATACCTTTTATGAATATGAAAAAACCTCTTTGTAAATCTACCACAATCACAAAATTCTTTTTCCAATCTTCACAAGGGTTAGTAGATCACAAAATAATCAACATTACTCCACTTTTCAATAATCATCACCAAGGCCTTTAATTGCACAACTTCCTTATCTCTCCTAAAACCACTTGTACCATAAAATAAAATAAGTCAAAACATTGCATAACATTTTCACTCCCAAAACCACTTATACCATAAAATAAAATAAATCACAATATTGCATACCTTGTCACCTCATGAAAGAATTAATCCTTTTGAAAAATAACAAGGTAAACTTCACTTTTGGAACTGTTGGTCATCAAATCTGCCCGGGAAAGGATTTTGGGTAGTGTACGCGCCCTAGACCTGGACCAACATTGAAATGCCAAAGGAAAGAGATGCCCCTTGTGCCAATCTCAAGAGAAATTCCGGCTCCTTTGCTAAACTACTTCGGTGTTTTAAGACAAGAGTGTAGGAAAGAGATAAAAGAGTAAGGGTACAAGAAAGAAATAAAAAAGAGTGAGGGTGCAGGAAAGAAATAAACAGGGTAAGGGAAGAAATGTCAATAATTTAAAGTGGGAAAGAACCAAAAGCATGATCATTGGCTAATAGCTCAAAACAACAGCAATAAATACCAAGAATAAAATGAAATGAACACGATATTAGCCCCCCTATGTATCCTCTGGACGAGTTCTAGGATTACCCTCCCCCTTACGTCAAAATCTAGAGTTCAGAATTACGACGACCAAGAAAAAGTGAATATAACAGAAACACTATCCACAGGCAGCATAAAAGAAAGCTAATACAACATTTTCCTCCCCTATGTATCCTTTGGGAAAATTTCAGGGTTCTATCCCCAATCGCACACCTAAATCCAGAATGCAGAATTACAGTATGCAAATGAAGAAAAAATAATAGAAATAATCACAGAAGGCAGCATACAAGATAGAAATTAAGCCCAAATCTCTTTGGTATTGATCGTAGAGATTCAAGTTACATCCGCTTTCTAGCAGAAAGTTCCCCCCCTTTTTCATTACAATGCTTGGGTTTTTATAGAGGACCCGATCCTCTAAGCCATCAATGCATAAAATGGAGGAGTACATCCTCAAAAATCTAAGAAGTTGGCTCCCACAGCTCTCGTGACTGAGATCTCAAATATTTTTCCATAACTGGCAACTGCGATCGGGTCAACAGGGGAAATTTACATTATGAGCCACTTGACTCATCCTATGCTTTTGGGTACGAAGCTTGAGTGGCCACCATGTCTGTCGGGTTCTCCTTCTAGGACTGATACTTCCTTTCCAATTTCCAAAAATGAGCAGCGAGTTCATCGGGCACATAAAAACTCATTTATGAGGCACTTGATTGCCTCAAAAAAATACCTAACTTGGGGTGCATGCCTTTGAAGCGCTTCATTGAATTTCCATTCACGACTCTGCTTCATGATGGATTTGAGCCGAAGCATTACCTCCTTCTTAGTTATGCACTTCACATGAATGAGCTTCGTGAGACAGCTTCGAGGATGTGAAATGTCGAAGTAAGTATTCCTCCTCAAGATGGCTCTCACTTTTTGCTGCTTCGTTGGAAAGGTGTGTCAAAACTGCTTCGCTGAGGTTCTCCGCCCGAAGTCGATGATTCACCGATGTCTTCAAAATGCTTTGCCATAATCCTCCCTCAAAACTGTGGTTTGGGATTTTTTGGGCCGAAGTGCATTCTTGCCTTGTAAAAATGTCTTGCTCTTTATGGGCTAAGTCCACTTCGGGTGAAAGTGCTTCGCACAAAAGCTATCCAAAGCAGATGCTTTGCAACAACTTTTGGTGAAGTAAAAATGGTTCGCCAATAGGGAGGCCCGAAGTGGGTGCTTCGGTGATTTTTTGGTGAAGTAGTTTTCAATGTTTGCACTCCTTCAAATTTTGCTTCGCCAGATTTTTTCCCGAAGCAACTGCTTGAAATGCTTCAGGTGCGAAGCTCTTTTCACGCCTTAGCAATTGAGCCACGATCTAATCTTTGCTTTCCTTCTTCGGTGAAGTTGTTCTTCAATGCTTGAAGTTCTTCGAATGTCGCTTTGCAAAATTTTTCCCGAAGCAACTGCTTGAAATGCTTCGGGTGCGAAGCTCTTTTCATTCTCTACTTCTTTCTTTTGGCGAAGCTATCTTCTTTCTTGCGAAGCTCTTTTTCTTAACTTGATCAGTGGCGAAGCTTTTGCATCTCCATTCTATATATAAAGTGGGTGGTGATAGAAGCCAAAATTGCTACAATACTTTCAAATATATTCAAAATAACAAAAGAAATACTTTACAAAAATAAGCACTTTACAAAAATTCAATTTTACTACCCCTCTAAGGCAATGTGACAAAATTGTCAACAGAACCCCTTTGTAAAATCATAAATATCTCTTTACACACACCTTATTTATCCTTCTAAATAAGTTAGTCAAATAGCCCTCGAAATAAGCTTTCCAACAATATATAATATGTCCACTTTCCAAAATAAATTGAAACCTTTACATATATATATATATATATATATATATATGCCAACCTCCAATAATTGCACATAGGTCGGCCCTCCATTGATTTAAACTTAAACTTTAAACTTTAAACTTTAATATCTTCATCACTAGAGGTCCTTTTTCGATGAAAAAAAATTCCACCTTGGCTTTTAAGAAAAGCCCTTTCCACATAAGCCCACCATGATTTTATAAAAAACCTTTTATTTTGCCTGCCTTGGTTTTCATAAAAATCTTGTAAATAGCCATGCTTTCCAAAATAGCATAAATGCTTATTTATGAAATATTTTGGCCAAAAAAACCAAATGTGATCCATGTGACATCAATGACAACACAAAATTCCTCAAATTTCTAACAATATCCCCATTTGTCATTGATGGCAACACCTCTAATGCAAACACCACAATCAGTGTAAAAACCATCTCTGAGAATCAAAGTTGCTCCCCTTGATTCAATACTCTCTATGGAGGTTGTTCCCCCTAACTCAATACTCTCTTTGGAGGTTGCTCCCCCTAACTAAATGCTCTATTTGGAGGCTGCTCCCCTAACTCAAATCTCTCCCACTTTGACATCAATGGCAAAAGGGACACCTATGGGGCTAAAATATATGACTCTTAAGCTTAGCCCCCTCACCCCCTTATCTTTTGAGGTGATTAATTTTGGGGTGGGAGTACTTTTACTCCTATATCACTTTGTTTATTTCCTCTATCAACTTCCTTTCATGTTTTTATGATATCTTTATCTTGATGAATTACTTGATCTTCTTGTCTAGAACCTATTTGGAATTGAGTCCTACACCATTTTGCAATATGCCCAAAGTTATTGCAATTAAAAAATTTGATATTGTAGCCTTTGGTTGGTGCCCATGTCCTAAATTCTTTCTTGAAGTAATTTCCATATTCATTCCTTTCCTGAACCCTGTATTGTGAAGCTCTATTTTCATGACCATTATGACCATGACTTATGAAATGTGTAGCTCTAAAACCAAAACCATGTTGCTCATTTAATTTGCACTAAAAAGCTTTATGATCAATCATGTTACATGAGAAGCAATGTCCCTGAAAATCATGCCTTATTCCTTTGAATTTCCTTCTAGAAAAAATAAACTTCTTTGATCCATGGATCCTTCAATGTATAGCCCTGTGTCCAAATTCATTAGAAGAAAAAAAATATCCTTGAAAAACCCTTTGTTCATTCCTTGGTTCCTCATACCTTTCTTGACCATTATCCTTATGATCATATTCAACTTGTGCATAGCATTCTTGAACCTTCTTTGTAGCATCTAAAAACTCTTCCTTGTCTTTCTCTTCAAGAATTTCTTTTCCTTTTGAACTTGATTCACCTATCTCAAAACAAGAACCAAACTGAATATTTGGAGCCATAGGAACCTTGGAACTTTCCTCACAAATCTTAGGTGCTTCCTTGCTTTCATATTTTAGAACTTCCTTTCCTTTTGAGTGTGACTTTTATTGGAAGTAAGATACAACCTTAAAATAAGTTTTCACTCCTTTTTGAATCTTTTCATCTAATGTATCATGTCTTTTCGGTGTTACCCTTAGTTAATGATTCATCCTCTCTTCTATTCTTTTTGCATTTTGAAGATCTTCTATGAGATTATTGATTGTTTGAAGTAGTTCTTCTCTGATTTTGACATTTGTTTGAATCTTGTTTTCAAGATTCCTGTATTCTTCTTTTAGCCTTTTGATTTCTGATTTTTGTTTACTTGGCTCATCCTCTTCCTTTTCTATTATAAAAACTGAGACTTCTTTATTTTTACTACTACTGGAATTGTCACTAGAACCGCTGCTTTCTTTTTCAAATACACTTTCCTTGTTGTAATTGATGTAGTATGTGCAATCATCATCTATATGCACAAATTCTCCACATATGAAGCATTTTAGTATCCTTAGACCTTTCTTGATTCTATAATGTAGTAAGATTTCTTTGCCAACTTTACCTTGGAATCTCCTTCATAAGTATTCTTCAACTTGGTCCACATCTCATTAGCTGAAGTACATACCATTGTTGGCAATTTTGGGTACCTTGGGTACATTGCATTTGCTCAAGTGTATAAGTTGTCATTGATGTCAAGAAGCTTTTGAAGGAATTTGATTTGATGTAAAATAATTTGTTTTGATGAAGGTTCGACATGACAGGTTCGAAAGAAAGTAAGTTGGAAAAATGTCACGATATCGCGACATGTCGCATTTTCGCGACTTAAGCAGGAGAGAGAAAGCTTTTTAGAAAAGTGTCGCGATATCGCGACATGTCGCAGTTTCGCGACTCAAAGAGGAGAGAGAATGTTCGGAGTCAGAAATGTCACGATTTCACGACATATTGCAAGGAAGGTTGAACGGACGAAAAAGTGTCACGATTTCATGACATAATGCAGGAGAGAGAGTCTAGGAGAAAAAGTGTCATGATATCGCGACATGTCGGGTTTTCGTGACCCGAAGAAAAGAAAAGCGCTAAGGAGAAAAAGTGTCACGATTTCACGACAAGTCAGAAGACAAAGTGGAAGCAAGATAAAGTGTCACGATTTTGCGACATGTTGTAGATGAAAATGTTCCAAGTAAGAACTGTCATGATTTTGTGACATGCAGCAAAGGGAAGAGTCTGAAATGAGAAGCGTCACGATTTCGTGACAAGTTGCAGAGAAGTCGTACGAAAGCTGAAAGCGTCACGATTTCATGATAAGCTACAAAGAAAATGTATGAAAGCTAGAAGTGTCATGATTTCATAACAAATTCAAGGAGGAAGAGCTCAAAGGCGAAAGCGTCATGATTTCGTGACATGTTTCGTTTTTGCGGGCGTAAGGTAGAAAGTGTCACGATTTCATGACATGTTCCATTTTTGCTAGTGCAAGCAGACAAGAGTGCAAGGAAGAGAAAGTGTCACGATTTCATGACAGATTGAGATGGCAACGTTCGGTTGGAGAAAGTGTCACGATTTCATGACAGAAATATAATGCAGGTCTTCTATAGGAGAAGTGTCACGATTTCGTGACAAAAGTAGAGAGGAAGGCTATGAAGACATAAGTGTCATGATTTCATGACAAAAGCAGAAAGGAGGTCGACAAAGGGAGAAATGTCACGATATCATGACAAAAGCAAAGTTGATGCTGACTAAGTCAGAAGTGTCACGATATCATGACAAGAGCTTAGTTGAAGTCGACAAAGGCTGAAGTGTCACGATATCGTGACAAAAGCCAAAAGAAAGTATACGGTTGCAAAGGTGTCATGATATCGTGACATGTTGTAGTTTCACAGTAGAAGCTATAAGAGTTACAGAGGCAGTGAAGCGACAAAGTTAAATGTGAGTCGACGATGTTTAGGGTTTGTAGTTGACGTAGTTTAGGGTTTGCAGTCGATGTAGTTTAGGGTTGTGCAGCCGACTAAGATCAAGTTTTTTGATCTTGAAAGTGTTAGTATAAAAGGAGGGTTGTTTGGAGATTTGAAAGATCAAAGGTGCACAAGTTAAGTCTACGATGCGCAGAGAGCGAGTCATGCCGAATCGAGCTAAGTGCGAAGCAAGAGCGCACAGGGAGCAGAAAAGCGCAAAGTTGTTGGGTGCATCATTTTTGCGACGTTCGGAGATAATGGGCAAGCTTTGTGAGAGCCTGTGAGCAGGTTTTGGACAAGTCATTGAGAGGGATTGTTGGACAGATTTGAGCAAGCTTTTGTTGAGCTTGTGGAGCAGTTTGGGCAGGTTCTAGTGAGAACTTGCAAAGCAGATCTGAGACAAGTCTTGGTGAAGACTTGGGTGAAGATCAAGCAAGCTTTAGTGAAAGCTTGTGAACCACTTTTGTGAACCAGATTTGAGGACCAGTTGAGGACAGAGATTGGTGCAGATTTGAGGACAGATTTGTACCCGCACTCAGAGAAAGAGGACGAGGACATTTGTGCCAGATCGAAGGACTGTGTTTGGTGCAGATCAGAGAAAGAGAACGAGGACATTTGTGCTAAACCGAAGGACTGTGTTTAGTGCAAATTCGAGGACCAGCTTTGGAGGTGATAGAGTTGAGGACAGAGGTCTCCAGCCAGAGCAGGGAGGACAGGTGTCTTCTATGGATAGAGTTCCATTTGCTAAGGGCAGCAGAGGTAGAGGTCTTCTAGAGGATCACCAGCCAGAGCAGAGCTAGGGGATTGGTGTCTCCTATGGGTTGGTGCCCACGAACTCGAGATTAGGGGATTGGTGTCTCCTTTGGGTTGGTGCCCATAAACATTGTAATCGGGAAAGGTATTCCCAGAATTTGGATTGATAAAATTTAGTGAAAGATTTTATCCGTGGATGTAGCTCACATTGAGCGAATCACGTAAATTGGTGTCTCATGTGTGTGTGACGATTTGTACATTGCTTTGGTTTCTGCTATTGATATTGCCATTGATATATTGTATAATATTGATTGGGATAAGAAAAGTAAAAAGTGGTCTTATATTGTTCACCCCCCTCTCAGTATAAGCTTGTGTTCTTCAATTGGTATCAGAGCGGGTGCCTTCGAAAAGTTTAACAGCTTGAAGGAAGAGCTAGTAAAGAACACAATGGATTATTCAAGTGGCAATGCAAGCACCTATTCTTGATGGGTCAGATTTTGGTCTTTGGAGTGCAAGGATGAAGGTTCATCTAATGGCACTTGGTAATGAGGTATGGGAAGTAATTGAAGATGAGTACACTATTTCCGTACATGGTCCAAATACTAAAGAAGAAAGGCTCCTACATCACAACAATTCAAAAGCAATGAATGCAATCCTGAAAGGCTTACGTAAAGCAGATCTCACCAAAGTGATTCATTGCAAGACAGCTAGTGAAATGTGGAAACAATTGCAGGTGGTTCATACAGGTGATACAAATGTCAGAAAGGCCAAGTTGAGACACTTCAAAGGTATGTTTGAACAACTCAAGATGAATGATGATGAAAATATTAGTGACTACATGCTTCGTATGGATGAGGTTGTTAACTCCATGAAAGACTTAGGTCTTGAGCTTGCTGAAAATGATGTTTGTGATAAGATTTTAAGATCTCTTCCTAATAGATTTAGTGAAAATATTTCTGCTATTGAGGAAGCTAAAGATTTGGATAAGTTGAAAAAGGATGAGCTCCATAGTATACTTGCAGGATTTGAGTTGAGAACTCAAGTGAAGGTTGATGTCAAGAAAGAGGCAACTTTCAAGGCTACCAAGAAATCCAAGGGTAAACAACTTCAAGAGAGTGATGAGTCTTCTAGTGATGAAGAGGCATATTACAACAAGAAAGGCAAGTTCTCTAGAAAGCACAAAAGCGTGAAAAATATAAGATGTTTCAATTGTGGAAAGTTTGGTCATTATGCTACCGACCGTATCTGTTCCCAAGGATGAAAGTGACGAAGATAAATAGGATTCTAAGAGCAAGGATTCTGAAAAGCACATGCATCACAGAAAGAACAAAGATGAGCACAACAATCAAGGAAAGAGGTATTCTCACAAGCACAAGAAGAGTTTCTACCTAGACAAAGCAAGTAAGTGTTCGAGTAGTGATAGTGAAAGTTCTTCGAGTGATGATGAAAATGAGATGTTGTTCATATCAAAAAAAGAGGAAGAACCGAAACATAGATTCATTATCATGAAATGTCTTAGATGTGGAAATTTTGGTCACCTTGAGGATGATTGCACAAATAATGATTTGGTTTCTAGTATGTATGAGGATGCTTCAAAAAACTATAAGGAAGATGCGTGTATGGTTTTTGAAAAAGGTAGCACCTCTAGTGATAAGAAATCTGAAAAAGGCTTTGATGATTCAGAAAGCAAACAAATAAAGGATCTTGAAAGTGAACTTACTAACGCTCTTAGTGTTTTGAAAAAGGAAAGAAAGAAGAATGCTAGACTCAAGGATAAGTTAGATGAATGTTGTATGGAGAGAGATGATCTTATAGAAAGTCTTGACTTCTCTATGGCTAAGACACAAGAACTCAAGGATGAGTTAGAGTCTAAGGTTCTTGAGTATAGTGAGTTAGAACAGAAAATGGCTTCTTTGAAAGAGGAAACTAAAGAGTACAAGGATAAGCTTTACAGGTTTCAAGATAGCTCCAAAAAGGTTAAGTCACTCATCAAAGGTCAAAGAAAGACAACGGATAAAACAGGCCTTGGTTTTGTTAAGCCACACAAGGAACAAGTTGGAGAGTCTAGTAAGAGACTCCAAAAGGAAGAGAGTTCTGATGAGGAAAGTATTTCAGATCATGAGTCCTTGAATGATAGATGCGCAGAAATAGAAAATAAAATTTAGAATGAGAAGAAGTTTTCAGGACCCAAGAGGTCGAATAAAGGAAAATTTCATGGCAGATGTTTTGCATGTCACAGGTTTGGTCACATGGCTTCACATTGCATGGCTCAAGTGAAGGAAGGTAAATGATAGTTTCAGAAGTGCTAGTTTCTTTCAAGGGTATTGCTACTCTTGTCAACAGTTTGGGCACAAGGCAGTCTATTGCAAGGTAAATAACAGGAACAGGTTTGATCAAAACAGGTTTGACCAAAACAGGTTTGGGCAAAACGGCGGATTCAAAGAATAGGTATGCCTAAAAGAAATAACATTGTTACTTGTTATAAGTGCAACAATGGAGGTCACACAACTAGACAGTGTAGAGCTGAACTTCCAAGGTACAGGAACAAGAACAGTGGTATGAACAGGTCCAAGGATCAAGGCATGGATAAGAACAGGAATGATAACAGAAACAGGAATATGGACAAAGAGTTCAAGAGAAGGCCCGACAAGGAAGTTATAGACGCTGATGATGATCAGTGCCTAATGGGAGTTTTACTCCCACCCCAGAATTAATCACCTCATCAGGAGGTGGGGAAGGGACTAAGCTAAGAGGCTAATTCTTAGTCCCGAGTCCCAAAGGTGACCCTTTGCCATTGATGACAAAGGGGGAGAGATATGAGTAAGGGGGAGAGCTTCAAAGTGAAGAGGAAAGCTTCAAGTCAGGGGGAGCAAAACTTCAAAGAAATATTCTCAGTTGTGGGCATAGTTCGTCAGTTGTTAAGCACAGTTGGTTTCAGTTTTGGCTCTTGAGAAGCGTTTTTAGTAAAGGTTTGCCATCAATGACAAAGGGGGAGATTGTTGGCAATTTTGGGTACCTTGGGTACATTGCATTTGCTCAAGTGTATAAGTTGTCATTGATGTCAAGAAGCTTTTGAAGGAATTTGATTTGATGTAAAATAATTTGTTTTGATGAAGGTTCGGACATGACAGGTTCGAAAGAAAGTAAGTTGGAAAAATGTCACGATATCGCGACATGTCGCATTTTCGTGACTTAAGTAGGAGAGAGAAAGCTTTTTAGAAAAGTGTCATGATATCGCGACATGTCACAGTTTCACGACTCAAAGAGGAGAGAGAATGTTCGGAGTCAGAAATGTCACGATTTCGTGACATATTGCAAGGAAGGTTGAATGGATGAAAAAGTGTCACGATTTCGTGACATAATGCAGGAGAGAGTCCGGGAGAAAAAGTGTCACGATATCGCGACATGTAAGTTTTTGTGACCCGAAGAAAAGAAAAGCGCTAAGGAGAAAAAGTGTCACGATTTCATGACAAGTCGAAGACAAAGTGGAAGCAAGATAAAGTGTCACGATTTTGCAACATGCTGCAGATGAAAATGTTCCAAGTAAGAATTGTCATGATTTTGTGACATGCAACAAAGGGAAGAGTCTGAAATGAGAAGCATCATGATTTCGTGACAGGTTGCAGAGAAGTCGTACGAAAGCTGAAAGCGTCACGATTTCATGATAGGCTACAAAGAAAATGTATGAAAGCTAGAAGTGTCATGATTTCATGACAAATTCAAGGAGGAAGAGCTCAAAGGTGAAAGCGTCATGATTTCGTGACATGTTCCATTTTCGGTGTCCATTTCAGACATGTTCCATTTTCGCTAGTGCAAGCAGACAAGAGTGCAAGGAAGAGAAAGTGTCACGATTTCACGACAGATTGAGATGGCAACGTTCGGTTGGAGAAAGTGTCACGATTTTGTGACAGAAACAGAATGCAAGTCTTCTATAGGAGAAGTGTCATGATTTCATGACAAAAGCAGAGAGGAAGGCTATGAAGACAGAAGTGTCACGATTTCATGACAAAAGCAGAAAGGAGGTCGACGAAGGGAGAAATGTCATGATATCGCGACAAAAGCAAAGTTGATGCTTGACTAAGTTAGAAGTGTCACGATATCGCGACAAGAGCTTAGTTGAAGTCGACAAAGGCTGAAGTGTCGCGATATCACGACAAAAGCCAAAAGAAAGTATACGATTGCAAAGGTGTCACGATATCACGACATGTTGTAGTTTCACGATAGAAGCTACAGAAGAGTTACAGAGGCAGTGAAGCGACAAAGTTAAATGTGAGCCGACGATGTTTAGGGTTTGCAGCCAACGTAGTTTAGGGTTTGCAACCGACGTAGTTTAGGGTTGTGCAACCGACTAAGATCAAAGTTTTTGATCTTGAAAGTGTTAGTATAAAAGGAGGGCTGTTTGGAGAGTTGAGAGAATTGAATGCATTGTTAAAGTGCTGCAAGTTAAGTCCACGGTGCACAGAGAGCGAGTCATGCCGAATCGAGCTAAGTGCGAAGCAAGAGCGCACAGGGAGCAGAAAAGCGCAAAGCTATTGGGTGCATCATTTTTGCGACGTTCGAAGATAATGGGCAAGCTTTGTGAGAGCCTGTGAGCAGGTTTTGGACAAGTCATTGAGAGGGATTGTTGGACAGATTTGAGCAAGCTTTTGTTGAGCTTGTGGAGCAGTTTGGGCAGGTTCTAGTGAGAACTTGCAAAGCAGATCTGAGACAAGTCTTGGTGAAGACTTGGGTGAAGATCAAGCAAGCTTTAGTGAAAGCTTGTGAACCACTTTTGTGAACCAGATTTGAGGACCAGTTGAGGACAGAGATTGGTGCAGATTTGAGGACAGATTTGTACCCAGACCAGAGAAAGAGGACGAGGACATTTGTGCCAGATCGAAGGACTGTGTTTGGTGCAGATCAAAGAAAGAGAACGAGGACATTTGTGCTAAACCGAAGGACTGTGTTTAGTGCAAATTCGAGGACCAGCTTTGGAGGTGATAGAGTTGAGGATAGAGGTCTCCAACCAGAGCAGGGAGGACAGGTGTCTTCTATGGATAGAGTTCCATTTGCTAAGGGCAGCAGAGGCAGAGGTCTTCTAGAGGATCACCAACCAGAGCAGAGCTAGGGGATTGGTGTCTCCTATGGGTTGGTGCCCACGAACTCGAGATTAGGGGATTGGTGTCTCCTTTGGGTTGGTGCCCATAAACATTGTAATCGGGAAAGGTATTCCCAGAATTTGGATTGATAAAATTTAGTGAAAGATTTTATCCGTGGATGTAGCTCACATTGAGCGAATCACGTAAATTGGTGTCTCATGTGTGTGTGACGATTTGTACATTGCTTTGGTTTCTGCTATTGATATTGCCATTGATATATTGTATAATATTGATTGGGATAAGAAAAGTAAAAAAGTGGTCTTATACTGTTCACCCCCCCCTCTCAGTATA
The DNA here is from genome assembly GCA_028583015.1 of Wollemia nobilis. NCBI lineage: Eukaryota > Viridiplantae > Streptophyta > Pinopsida > Araucariales > Araucariaceae > Wollemia > Wollemia nobilis. Next base: position 483,559 of record JAQPPZ010017175.1, on the reverse strand, counting down.
AGCTTGTGTTCTTCAACCATGACCTTTGCAAAATTTGTCTCACGTAGCCCACTCAAAATATAATTCATTGTTATTGCATTCATCTCAACCAATTTCCTGATAGTCTTATCTTCCTTGAGATCACCTTCAACCTTATACTCTTTTTCAACCATCTACCATACCTCATATCCTTGTGATATCAAGTATTTCTTCATCCTCATGCTCCAGAAAGCATAATTGTTATCATCAAACAGTGGAGCCTTATTTGTAGATAATCCATTATGTGAAGCCATTTGTGTTCTTGTAGAATTTTCCCTCAAGTTGTTAGCCTTTTCGAAGGAACCTGCTCTGATACCAATTGGAGAACACAATCTTATACTGAGAGGGGGGGTGAATAGTATAAGATCACTTTTTACTTTATTTTCAAACCAATTTCAATTAATGTCCTTAATTGCAATAACCAAATATAGAAGTGTTAATTAATAACTCATATAGCAGTAGTAAGCAAGAGCACAAGTCACCACACATAATTGAGACACAATATTTAATGTGGTTCCCCCAATGTGAGGTACTCCACGAAGAAAATATTTTACTAAAAATTTCTCAATCAATCTCTTTGGGAATCACTCCCAATTACAATATTTATGGACCTCTCTCCACTTAAAGACTCCTCACTCAGATCTATCTTCAATTGTGTTGGCTATTGGATCTCTATCCACTGAGACTCTGTCCTATGTACTCTATCACCTCCAAAGCTCTATCAATAGCTCACTAATAACCTTATCAATAGGCTCACACAGAACCTGATTAACAAGCTCACATAGAACTTATCAAATTTTCTTAACAAGCTCACACAGAACTTGTCCAAATATACTCAAGCAAGCTCACCAAGAACTTGCCCAAATCTGCTCTAGCAAGCTCACAAAGAACTTACCCAATTCTTCTCTAGCAATCTCACCAAGAACTTGCCCAAAACTATCTATAAATCTATCCCAACACTCTCCTCAAATCTATCCCAAAACTGTCCTCAAATCTGTCCCAAAGGCCTTCTCAAAGGCTCAATCAATCATGCTCAAGTAGTACTCAAAATGAACTCAACAATGAATGGCAATCTCAACTCAAATTAACTTCATAGAAGCATAAAAAGAATTTTTAGAGACTCAATATGTTCTAATCTCACTCTCAACCCAAATCAATCTCAACTCAACTCATAGAAGCATAAAGAGAATTTTTAGAGACTTAATATGTTCTAAACTCACTCTCAACCCAAATCAATCTCAGCTCAACTAAAATCAACTCATAGAAGCATAAAGAGAATTGTTAGAGACTCAATATGTTCTAATATCACTCTCAACTCAAATCAACCTCAACTCAATTCAAATCAACGTCAACTTAACTCAAGTCTTATAGAACCATAAAGAGAATTGTTAGAGACTAAATATGTTCTAACCCTAATCTCAAATCAACATAGAATGATGGAATAGTTTGTTTTATAGAACTTGAACAATCACTTCACACATCACTTGACTAGGCTCAATCAACTCAACTCAACCAATCATCACAAGGGATAACTCTTTCTCACACAACCCTAGTCCAAGTATGTATCAACCAACTCAAATGTTTCCAACAATGCTCAACCACAAATATCACATAACAATGATACTCATGTTCTTTTCTAACTCAAGTTATTTCAAAACCAATGGGTTTCAACAACTATGCTTATCAAATAAGGGTTTAGACACAACTCTCAATTCAGAAAACCTTGAAGCATTCAACCAACCACTTTCGAAAAGGAAACCACAAAAAATCCTTTTCCCTCCAATGATATTTTAGAAATCAACCACCATAAACAATAAATAGGAGAATGTGCCCATACATTTTATGAATATGAAAAAACCTCTTTGTAAATCTGCCACAATCACAAAATTCTTTTTCCAATATTCACAAGGGTTAGTAGATCACAAAATAATCAACATTACTCCACTTTTCAATAATCATCACCAAGGCCTTTAATTGCACAACTTCCTTATCTCTCCTAAAACCACTTGTACCATAAAATAAATTAAATTAAAACATTGCATAAACTTTTCACTCCCAAAACCACTTATACCATAAAATAAAATAAATCACAATATTGCACACCTTGTCACCTCATGAAAGAATTAATCCTTTTGAAAAAGAACAAAGCAAACTTCACTTTTGGAACCCCTTTGCAAAATCAGAAATATCTCTTTACACACACCTTATTTCTCCTTCTAAATAAGTTAGTCAAATATCCCTCGAAATAATATTTTTGACGATATATAATATGCCCACTTTCCAAAATAAATTGAAACCTTTACATATATATATATATATGCCAACCTCCATTAATTGCACATAGGTCGGCCCTCCATTAATTTAAACTTAAACTTTAAACTTTAATATCTTCATCATCGGAGGTCCTTTTTTGATGAAACAAAATTCCACCTTGGATTTTAATAAAAGCCCTTTCCACATAAGCCCACCATAGTTTTAAATAAAACCTTTTATTTTTCCTGCCTTGATTTTCATAAAAAACCCTGTAAATAGCCATGCTTTCCAAAATATCATAAATGCTTATTTATGAAATATTTTGGCCACCAAAACCAAATGTGATCCATGTGACATTAATGATCCATGTGACATCAATGACAACACAAAATACCTCAAATTAACTCAAATTTCCAACAATGAATTCACTTCCTCTTTATTGGACGTAGTTTTTAATTGCCCCCAATTAATGAGGATGATATCTCCTCTCTTGGCCATGTCAACTTTTTAATTGCTCCCATTTGATGAGGATGATCTCTCCTCTCTTGGCCATATCAATTGCATATTTGAATGAAGATACATTAACCATTTTTAAGTAGAAGGTTAATTTATCATTAAGGTTTCCTATAAAGATGTCTAGTAGGTCCCTTGGTGGAGGGGGGGATATTGCAATCTCCCCATTAGGGCTTGCCATTTTACTAAGACAAAGTTCTCATATTTAAACTATTTGAGTGGGTAAAGGTCACTGATGGTGATCTTTTTCTCAATGTAGATGGATAACTACTTAACAAACATTTCAATGATGTCCTTGTTGTCCTCTCTGATTGTCCCAAGGATGAGAGTCGAGGCAATTATGCCTTGCATAAAGCAACATAATAGTGCTAGTCCTAAGAGCATGAGGTTTGGCTCAATTGGGGGCCTCTAGGAGTTTTTTTACAAGGTTGACTCTTTGTTAAGATGTGATCTTTGGGTGCACCTTTGTAATATAGAATTTTGGAGAGAAAAGCGGTAAGGGAAAAATAGTAAAAGCAAAGATAGCAAAAAAGAAAGAGTCCTAAGCTAAAAAAGTGGTGATGTGCCAAAAATAAAATTAGATCCTCCCATACAAAAGGCTTGAACACAATGTGCCAACATGAATACTTCCTCTCCTTGACATATATGGGCCCAAATGAGAATTATAGGCATACACATGCATAAAGAGATGGATTAGGGTATGAGAACCATATATGACTACTCAAAAAAGATGCATAGACCTCCCATATACACACATATGCAAGTAAAAATAAAAAATAGGTAAAAGTGTAAACATATATACATACAAAAGAAATGTATCAGAGCATGAGAACCATAAATGGCTATCCAAAATAGATGTATAGGAATCTAGTATATATATATATATATATATATATATATATGTATATATATATATATGTATATGTATATATATATATATATATGTATATATATATATATATATATATATGTATATATATATATATATATATACATATATCTATATATGTATATATAATATATATATATATATGTATATATATATATATACATATATATATATGTATATATAATATATATATATATATGTATATATATATATGTATATATATATATGTATATATATATATATGTATATATATATATATATGTATATATATATATGTATAAAGATTAAGCCAGAAGTAGGGGTTTGATTTCCCACAAGCTGCTCAAGATTTCTCTAACTGCTATCTAGAAAGAATTGAAAGAAAATATTTACAAACTTGTCAATCCTTTACAAATCCTACACTATTGCTATTTATAGATTCAAAGAGGAGGATTTTCCTCTAAAAATCATGTAGAGATTTCAAGATAATTGTCAATTCTAATGTTGGGTCATGTATTTATTTAAGATGTTGGTTTCCCCAAGGTCTCTGGATCTTAAATAATAAATTCCAAAAGGGAGTCTTTGGAAGAGTAGCTATTGTCATTATTTCCATCTACCCCTTTTGGGGATTCTCATATTTGGGTGTGGAAGATTTTCTTTATTAATGCTTTAGATATCTAGGTTTCTTCTGCAATGGCTCCATGTTGTTGTTGTACTTTTTGAAATACATGCCATATAATTTGTAATAAAGGATTGTACTTACTAATATGAATGTATAAATTTAGCATAGTGGAAGTTTCTTCACCATCTAACATTGAAGCTTTATATTGACCTTGAGACTTTTTATCATCTGATTGGGTAACTACATATGTCAAGGATTTTGATTCTTATCCTCAATTGGAACTTTTATAAGTTGTAAGTTTTAGGATTAAAAGTTTCTTTTGCACTTTATCCTCTTGCTTCATCCTTTTCTTCCTGTCACAAAAAGTGTATCTTTTGATTGTAGTGAGAATCATTATAGTTCTTGAGACTCATAGGGGATATTTGACTTGCTAAAAATAAGAAACCCAGAGAAGCTAGTACCTTAGTTCATTGGGCATGTAGTCAGAAAAGTAATCCTTCCTTATAAGTGGAGGTAGAAATTTCAACAATCAATGTTCATCTTCACATATCTGCAACTATTTGAACTTGTGAAAATTTACAAAATTATGATTACTCCCACATGTTACTTATAGTACATATATACAAGAGGGATACTGTAGTGGTAAGTCCTTGGATTTTCATCTAGGAAACCCAAGTTCAAACCTTGATACGAATGGAGTGAGACCCCTCATAAATACGCATGTCAATAAAAAGGGCATGAAGACAAAAGAGAAGATTATCAAAAAGAGAATATTTAAGGCAATAAGAGATCTACAGAAGAGGATATAACCAAAGGATAATATTATCAACAATATTACCAGCAAAGAGAAGCAATTTGAAGATTACTGACAAAGAGAAGTGATTTGAGTTTCAACTACAGTATCTTATTTTTTGACAAAATAATTTTCTAGCATTATCACCACCATATAGAAGAATCACATTGCTATCCATGCTTCTTTGCAACAGCAAAAATCTATACAACAATGTTGAACCCTTTGGATGAGAAGCTTGGTAATGGATTAATGAAAAATCATAATAGATAATTTCATTCCTTTTTATGTCAATTATATTGCGTTTAAATTGTTCTCTTATTAATAACAAGGATTAGAGGAGTATTTAATTTTTTTGAAAAACCCTAGTTTTTTTCCTTTCCAAAACCCTAATTGCTTTTGGATTTTTTTGGGTTAAGATCATGAAGATACCAATTTTTATTGGAAATGATGACATTGATGCTTGAGAATGGTGGATGAAGTTTAGATCTATATATTTTGGTGATATTTTTTGGAATTGTAAACTTTTTTATATTTTAAAAAAGAAAGTTATGATTGGTGATGAGTGTCGCCAATCACACCATTTAATCATTATAATTGTCAATCTAGGGCGGTGTCCAAGGCTATATATGAAAGGAGATATAGGCAGCTTGAAAATCAACTCATTAAGAAAACAGGATTTCTTGGTGGGACAAGTGAACCTTGGGGGTTTTGGTGTCACTTTAATCCTATAAACTGAAGTTAAATTCTAATTACTCTTGCAGAATCAAAATTACAGGAATAAAACCTGATTACTTTTGTAGAATGAAACCTATTTACTATTGCAGAATGTAAATGACAAGAAAAGGTAGTTGCAGGAAACTGAAATCTAACTAAATTTGCAAAAATGTCACATATTTTACTCTTGTAAAATGAAAATAATAACAAGAAGATGAAATAGAAGAAAATGAAACACACAGGCTAACAATTGATCAACATAATGGATTAAAGCAAGAAATAATCTACTGGAAACAAGGGAAATTCAATAATGTTGCAAGTTGATGAACCAATTAACACTCACACTCATTAACCTAGGTTCAAATCACAAATATCTATGCACTATCAGCTAATGAACAAAAAATAAAATATGACAAGTCTCTGTTTAATCTGCAGCAACAAAAGTTGCAAAAAAACCTGTCACCAATAAGCCTTCTTCTAAACCTGGAAGTGGCCCTTGCTCCCCTGTTCCAGAAGAAGGCAAAAAAACTCTCTTAACTACTTAAACACTTAGATATTTAATGGGACAAAATATGAATGAGAAATCCTACACTTTATTTAGTCTTAAGCAAAATTACAATATTTGAAGGAAAACCTGCTAAAAACTGTAATTTGCCACAGATCTACTTTCTTACCACAAGTCCTATCCTTATTCTCTACTTCTATACTTGTCTCAACCAACATGGGAGACTATTATTTATAACATTATATTACATATGCCAATCTGTTCTGTTGCTACCTTTTAGGGATTTAGCAACTATTCTAAAGAAGTCTTCCTAAAATACAACAAACTGTTTTGTTGCAGTATATCCATTTTCCTTGTTGTGTGTCATCCATTGGTATAAATGCATTGTAAGGGGTGATAAAACTCCTCATACAACTGGATCCATCCTCATCTCACCATTTTCCACCTTTCTGACCATTTTGTTTATAGTTTTGACCAAAACTGGTCATGTTCTGCTCATTTCGGAGCTGCTTCGGAATATCTGGTAGTTTAACCATTTTGACCCTTATCCGTACACCAGATGCACAGAAAAGTGAGTTTGACCAGCTAGGTAGTCTTCCTAAGTCCTTAGAAGACCAATTCTATAGATTTTACATGCTGGAATTGACAAATTCCAAGCCATGCTATTTATTGATAGTTGGCTGGAATTTGTATGACCGTTTCCAGATTTCTTGCAATTCAACATTTTTGACTGGTTGCTCCTATTTGGATCATGTGGAAGTGTTGTCAAGTGGAGAAAGAGTCACTGCTAGCCTCCCTCAACTATTTCCAAGCATTTACCTCATATTTAGTTGACAAATTCCATGCCTTCCTTCATAGTGATAGGTGGCTGGAATTTGTATGGACTATCACCTATTTTTTATAGCAGTCAAAACATGCCCAACTGCCCTTTTGGAGTGCTTATAACGTTTGCCTCGTAACTCCAATGTACACCAAATTTTACCCACATGTTCTTGGCTATATGAATTACATTTGGTTCAATTTTCATATTTTAGCTCCTCAAGAATTGCCCCATAATCGTTGTCAAGTTGGCCTCTAACACATATTTTTACCAGAATTTCTAGCTGTCAAAAAGTGTGAAACTGTAATTTTGTGGGGCCCATAACTTCCATATTATTTGTCCATATTCCTTAAAATTTGGTTCATGTGTTCTCTCCACTATTAACTATAATTGGTATGAATTTTGTTCCTTAAATTGCTTTGGATCATTCCCAGTAGATCCACCAATATGCCCCTTAATGCAGATTTGCACCTGTTAACAGCTCAAAAAAAACTAAGGCATGAGCTCCAGAATGATGTAACCTTCATAACTTTTTATCTACAGCTCGGATTGACGTGCTTCAAAAATCAAAGTTGTAGTTCTCAACGATAGGAATCTATCCATGCCATTATAATGTAATTTTACTACATTATGACATCAAAATTGATATGATACTCATTTTTGACCTTTTACAAGTAAAATGCTTAAAATAGTCAAAACAAGGGTATAATATTTCTAACATAAAATCATGTAAATAATTAAAAATTAATATATTCTAATAAACTATTTGGTAATTTAACTTTGTATATTTAATAATATGGCAGTTTTTATATGTTAACCGTAGTGCAAAAATGAGGCATTTCTCAGCCTCATCAATTGGGTCAATATTCTTACTAAGGAAATTCATGCTAAGGAAAGAATTTTGACATGGGATAAAATTAAGCAGGCATTCTTGAGTTAGTGGAACCCTTATAAAAATATAGCTATTTCTAAGGTCACCATCAAAGGATATGAAGAAGAAATAAAAAAGGCTTCAAAGGGAACTAAAAGAAATAAATAAAAAGGATATAATAGAAGGAAAAAATACAAATGATAATGTCCAATTTTATGGTCACATCAAAAATAAAATCTTAAAAAGTAAGAATCCAGGGCGAAGCAATAAGCAGGTATGGTATGGTAAGGTAACAAGTTAAAGAATCATTAGAAAACTCAAAATTTGAATTTACAGTAGCAACAACAATAGAATCCATGGAAGAACCAACAATAAAATCCAAGGAAGCCTTGTTATAAGTGCACAAGGATGCACCAAAAGAAATGTATAAAAGATATTATTGTGAAGAAGAATTTAAAAAAAAATTGTTGAAGAATCAAAGGGAATAAAATGTTTGGTTAAGGTTGCAATATATCGACACCCACACCACCTTGAGCGACAATAATATTGGAGGTATGGATTAAGGCATCAATATTTTAGATCTACATGGAGTCAAAAAGGCATCAAGTATGACAATGTTTGGAAGAAAAATTATAATGTTTCTAGATTTCAAAGGGGTGCAACAACATCAGGGAACAATAGGACCAACCATTCAAAATATTAGAGTAGAGCAACAAAGCATGGAGCCAACAAAGCAATTATGAATATTCAAGTGGCACAATGGTAGCTTGGCATCATCAAAAACCATCACTAATCAGGATTTCACTTGGATGGATGGATGAACAAGATTGGAAATTCTCAAGAAAAAGGATGTTGAATATTTATATTTAATTTTTTTTTAAGAAGATCCAAAAATGAATATAAAAAATTTAGACTTTTTGTGAAAAATATGTAGGTATCTAGTTATAGCATCTCAATTGATATAAGAATTGAATATGTTTGTAAAATCTCAAGCTTTACAGAAGAGAGTTGTGATTTATCAAGGGTGGGATACCTGAGTACAACCCATTTTTCTTAAGCAAAAAAAAATTCTAATCACCTATGGTGTGATCATGATAGGGTAGTCATCCCACTTATTTGGAAAATTTGATTTCGTCTCCTTAATATATGTTTTTGTGTATGCATGAACTAATACTTGATAACAAAAATTATTCTAGAACTAAGATTCATAATCTTGTGACTATCCACATATTTTTGAGGTTCATGTTATAGCATCAAAGTGCTTCTATCATTGAGCTTTCATGACTATACTTTAGATCCCCATCATGAATCAATTCATAAATTGTTCGAAATGTCTTTTTGGTGGCTCTCATTTTCTTTTGCCTAGGTGGCTAGGAGCAGCTTGCTTGGTCTCTGGAGGTACCAATTAGAATTTTAGTCCTTTTCTTTGGGAAGGATTTAGTGGTCTCTTTTTATTCCTTATCAGACTCAATGTTGATTCCCTTTATGGGTTCTAAATATATGAAAGCATCTATGGGAGGATATATCGATGATCCATCGGTTGGAACATCTTGTGAGTCAATAATCACCTCCTTTCTAGATTAGTTAGTTGACCCTTTTAAAAATTTAAAAAACTCATATCCTTAAAAAGTATGATCCATTTACCCATGCTCGTGATACGCTAGCTTGTAGAAAAATTACCTACAAAGAAACTTGGTAAAATTTTAGGGCTTAGTGATGGATCATTAACAAATGCTTACTATTGAATTCAAGGTAAATTCAATGAATTAATAAATGTAAGTATTGATAGGATTTGAAACCTTTTGCTTAGGTGACCATTTGGTGTGTGCCAACAATTTAGTGAATTGCTAATTATGGGGTTTAGAAAAAAATAAAATTAATGGGACATGATTATGATTTATTAGTAATAAAAATAATAGGTGGAAATAGGGAGATTGTGTGATGGTAGTGCATGGGTTGTGGTGGCTTAGGTCACTACAATGAGCCAAAGAAGCAACATGAATTAGAAGATTTTGACAAAGAGGGGATGTTATATGTAGGGTTATGTGTAAGGGGTTGGATCTAAAATGTATTTTAAAAATGGGATGAATCAATTTTGAAATCAAGGCCAATTGTGTCCATCTCATGTACGATACATGGCGAATTACCTTTTTTTCAATCAAAAATTATAAAAAGTGGCGAATTTATCATAATATTTCAAAAAACTTGTAAAATTTAAAATGTACTCAATAAAATAGAATTAATGCCATGGTAGCATTGAAAGTTTATACTTTAATTAAAACAAACAACCAATACAACACAATGGACAATAGACTCTTGACTACCGATAGCAACACTATGGATGATAGGCTCTTGACTACCGACAACAAAACTATGGATGATAAACTCTTGACTATCAATGCAACACTATGGATGATAGACTCTTGACTGTCGATAAGATTATGGATAATAGACTCTTGACTATTGATGAAACACTATGGATGATAGACTCTTAAATACCAACAACAACACTATGAACAATAGAATCTTGGCTATCGATGCAACACTATGGACGATATAATCTTGACTAGCAACAACAACGTTATGGATTTTAGACTCTTGACTACCTATGTAACACTATGGATGATAGACTCTTGACTACCTATAGTAATACTATGGATGATATACTCTTGACTACCTATAGTAATACTATGGATGATAGACTCTTGACTATGGATGAAAAACTACTGACAACAACACTATGGACAATAGACTCTTAACTATCGATAGGTAGCAACATAATGAACGATAGATGATCAATAGAAACATAACCAACAATTTATGATCAATAGCAACATAACCAACAATTGATAGTTGATAGCATCACCTACAATAATTCCAATTAAAATTAGCCACGTGTCAAACCCATAATTAATTCATGAATGCAGACAACTATAAAAAGGTATGCACAATTGTTTTTGGATCTTTTTACACCATAGAGCACATTAAAGCAAAGTAGAAAATACCCTAAGTCTTCCAACCTATTACCTTAGCCTAATACCTTACTATTGTGGTTATTAAGCTCTTTACTTGCATGTAATGCAATCTGGTGAACCAAAAAATCCTCAATAATAGGAGTATTCTCTTCACTTGTGCATTTGTGATCTGGTGAATTAGAATCTAGTTTATGTATTTATAGTATCCTAAGCCCCAATCTCTCAAACCTTATAGAATTTTCTAAAACTTGCAGCAATGGTGAGCTCTTCCCCTTGTTCCTTCAAAATTTCTTTTGAAAACTTTGTTTTTCCACTCATTTCCAAAATTTTGACAACATCGAGGTATGACACTACATGGGTTGAGGATTTTGGTATTCAGGGATTAGTGTGAATGCCGCAGTAAAACACAAATAATAATATATTGCAAATGATTGTTAGCTCATACAATGATGATGAGTTGATTATAAAAAATCACAATTATCTTTCACTATAATACCTTCAGACGTCTAGAGATTGATAGGCTTGCCACACAAGGGTGTTGATCCCATTACTCCAAAGTACATTTTAATTGATGATGACAAAGCATACCTAGAGATCACCTTCGATGTATCATCAAATTTTTTAGAGGTATAACTCTCCATATTTCAAATCTTGTCTAAAGTTAAAATTCCTGGCATTGAATAAGTTTCTCAAGTAAGTATTAATTTTATCTTATATTTTTTTGCAGTCCACTCTACTAAGTCTAGAAGGGGCTTGAATATTGCAATTGTTACAAACAAGTTGCTTAGACCTTTTATCGAATTCTTACAAGAATGACTTGTTTTGTAAGAAATAACAAAGAACATTCTATATTGGGCATTGGTCTATTTGGTTTGGTGTCTTGCCCACACCAAATTTGACTAGAATACTTATGTTTCAAACTACATCAGAGGGGATCTCCACAATGCCCAAACAAACATTGCTTCCTTTGTCTCCACAACCAATTTTATACTTTGTGTTTTTATGAAGCTTATTATAATGTGTAGAATACCTCAGTACCAATCTAATTGCACCTAAAATTGAGGACATTTGGCTTGATAGCTAAACAGGTGTAGGCAAAATTGAATTTTTTGATAAAGTAAATTATTCTTATATTAAAATACTTTTTTAATTTTATTTTTATTTTTAATTTTTACTTGAATGCATAGAAGAGCATCCTCTTCTGGTAATAGAATGGAGGCTATAATAAAGAGTCATATGCAAGAAACCATAGGAGATTTTGACATAGTTAAAATTAACACCATTATTTACAAGAGTTGCAAAAGTTTGAGGTTCTCTACTTCTCCTATTTCTTGTGCACCTCCAATAGTTGCACGTCATGAGCAAACTAATATTGAAAAAGTGAATCAACCCATGCATATAATAGGTAAGCTTACTATTTCAAAATTTGGTTCAATATCATGTAATTCATTTAGTTAAAAATATAGTTACTTGTATATGTTTTTAGAGCAACACCACACCAATCCATCAATACAGATGGAATCGACTCTATAGATTGAAGCAACCCAAAACGTCACATCTTCATTTGATAAGTGTAATTAAACTAAATCAAAACCGATTTAGTTAATTAAATTTTATTACATCATTTTTTTACAATATTTTTAAATAAAATTTTATTGTAATATTTCATAGGGGTGCTAGGGCAATTACCTCATAGAATACAACATATGGTGATCCACCACGACCATAATTTATGAGAGGTCAATGTATGCTTGGTAAACAATTTTTTTCTGCAAGGGGTCAAGGAGGAGCACAAAGCCAGACTTTGTTAGATTTTCCAAATATTTCTCTTGGAAATATTTAAAGTTTGCACGAAATTTTAGAATTGGATAATCCTCCACTTGATGAGGATTATCTATTTTAGGGAAGCATTCCTACATACTTCAAAGTGAGTGATATGCTTCAAGGTCCACAATAGCATAAATATGCACAACAAATTGAAGAGTTAGCTTCCACTGTTGAGAGCTCATCCCCTTTCCAACCAACCGACGACCCTCTTCCTCTAAATTATGATGAGAAATTAAAATTTTTAGAAGATATTTTATTGTTAGATAATTATGAAACAACCATTAAAGAAAATGTGCTTCAATATATTGTTGAAATGAGAGATTGGGAGCTTATCAAGGAAATTAATGCTCAATATCAAAGAATTTAAAAAAGAGAGGACATTTTTCTTTGGTGAGAATGAACCAAAAAATATTGATGCTTTGTTACATCAAGCTAAATTTGGCAAGGTGAATGCCACCTTTGTGTACAATGATGATATTTTAGATATTATTTTGAATAGGTTAGATAACCTTAATATCGAATCCTAGACATATTTTAATCAATGAGCTATTGACAAGAAAAAAATTGAAGTTGTAGAGACTGCAAAAGATGTAGTCAAGGTTTAGTCATTGTAATTTTGTTTATGTTATTTTTTCCCATACATTTATCAACTAACATATTTTTTTTTATCTCTTGTGTAGTCCAATTTTGATAACCTATAGAAATAGGTGAATAGCTTGCATGTTTATCTAAACAATGCAAATAAAAATCTAAAAGGTGCTATTAAATTGAAAGAATGATTACATGACAATAAAAGAGAACAATGCATATAGGAGGATCATAAAGGAACACAATTTAGATCTTGAGATTTTGCTTAAGCAAAAAGAGAAAGAAATACATTCAACATTAGAAGAATATCTTGCTAAAGAAGAAAGAGTGTTGGTTACGAGTTTGGACACAACACAAGAAGGCTTGGCAAGATCTAGTGAACTAAAAGGGAAAACTATTGAGGAAATTCAACCTCAACCTCCAGGAGAGCCACCATATGCTTCAGGCCCCCTAATTGAAGAGTAAAAAAATGAACACATAGTTCACTAGTTACCTGCAATTTTTTTTGTATGACATCCAACAATTTTGTAAACTATAATAATATGTTTTTCAAATTAATTAAAAAGATATTTCCAAAATTTGTGCTTTATATTTTTTAATTATTGTTTCAATTTATATTTATGTATTAGTATATATTTACCTCCTATCGACACTATGGAATTTTAAAAATAAGGATGTTTAAAATTGATGATAATGATGCAATTATGTTTACTATTGGAACTTTAGATTGGTCCCAAGTAATTGTATATGGACTCTGTCACTCTAATGTGCCATATAGGACTTTCTATAGTATAGTTATTTGCAAAATAGATGTACCTAGGGGGACTTTAAATTTACATTATACAAATATCTAAGAACTTAGTTGAGCCATAGAGGGCTTTCTACAATACATATATTTACAAAATAGATGTGCCCAAGGGTACTTTCAATTTACCCCAAATGAATGTCTCATTACTTTGATGTTCCATATAGGACTTTTTATAATACAAATATTTACAAAGGATACATGCATGGGTGGGTTTAAATTTATTGAAAAGCCAACCATTGTTTACAATGCTCAATCAAGCAAAACAAGGCTATGATATAAAACATAAAATTTTATGAACATAGACAAATAATCCAATAACAAGGCTATGATATAAAACATAAAATTTTATGAACATAGATATATAATCCAATAATAAGGCTATGATATAAAACATGAAATTTTATGAACAAGGCTATGATATAAAACATAAAATTTTATGAACATTCTATATTTTTGATAGTTTTAATAAACCAGAAAGCTAATTTTCATAATCCAGTAGACAACAATTGATAACAAATAGTATCAAATATATCAAACTTTTTAAATCTTGCAAATATCATAATGTAGGAAGCTAAAACAAACACTTCTCAACGTATCCAAAATCACTTGTACGCATATCTAATCTCTATGTCTCTACAATATGATCACTATAAGCATCATTATCCTCATTATCATGAGTATTAGTGATACCTCTTCTGTCTGCTAGATATTTTCAATATGCCAAAGATTTGTCATAAGTATACTTGTCCAACTCATAAGATGACACATATACTCTCAAAAAATTTCCCAAAGTTTTATCCAACTTGTTACAAACTTTATATTTCACAAAAGATAATGCACTAAAAACCTTTTCATATTCCATAGATCCCCAAATCATTGTTTGATATAATTCTTATAAATGAAAATATTCACTGATCGTATCTTGTAAGACACTACTAAGATAAAAAAATTTCCATAAACGTGTAATAGAACCTGGGTCATGAGGGTTAGTCAAATTTGAAATTTGATCAACCATTATCAATCCAAAATGGCTTGATTGGTTTTATCAAAAACTTTTTATTGAGAATACCATTTATTTTAATACCATTGACTTCCACACATTTAGTGAAATGTTTAACAAAAGTACTCATATATTTTATAAACAACTCACTTGTATTATTGCAGTCAATATAATGATCCTAGAACATGGGGTTAACCCCACCCATGACCTCAAGCAAATCACATATTTGAAAATACTCTCTTATTTATCTTTTCAATATTTTTGCTATTTTTCTCAATTTAATCTTTGTATTATGTAAAACTACAACAAGTACATTGTATGTTATAGGCATTTGTTGAACATCCTTTGTAACTATATGTGATTGCTTTTCAAAACAATATAAAGGTATCTCATTCTGTGAACACTAATACAAAGATGATTATTGATATTGAACTTCAAATTTTTTTGTGGATCATTGACGTTTGTTAAAGTTCTCCAACTATCAAACAAAGGATCCATAAAATTTTCTTCGAATAAGTATAACCTATCAATATGCATACATATTTGTTTTCTCATCCTGATGAAATCGATAATATAAATAGATATCTCTTACATAAGTTTAATCAAAGTATTTATTTCTTGTAGCATTGGAATAATACTACATAATGTGAGAAGTGTTTCCAAGTTAGTCATATGGTATAGCAAACTTTTTGCTTTATCAATTGCCCTAGGATTGCATACACAAACCCTGCTAAGGATTGATATTCTTTAAAAACTCTATACGCAAGTTGAAACAATGAAATTCACCTAGTATCTACATCTTTTAACAATTTTCTACCTTCAGTAACTCCTAGTGCAAACTGTTGAAACTTTGCAAACCTTTTTAGACTGTACAAAAAATAAACATGTATTTCATAGATGAGTTCTTCCACTCTCACAAAATTTTTAAATGTGTTCACAATTGTTTATGTAAGATTCATTCTATGAGCCATGCAATGAAGGATCAAATATGGCGTAATTGATGTCTGAAGTTAAACACAAAGACCATTCCTATGTTCTTGCATTATAGCAACATCGTCAGCTCCAACACATATTAACTTAGAGGTTATTTGTGTATCATCTATTCTTGTGATATCTTTAAATTGATTACAACAATATTGTAAAGGTTTATCCCATTACATTTTTCCACCATATTATGTAGTGCTAGTAAATGAGGTTGTCTTAAATAATTTTAAAATATATAAACATGCATGCAAATCCAAGATGTGTTGTCAATAATAGTTACCTCATCAATTGAAACGAAAATGAATTTGGTATGTTTTATTTTCTCTTAGGTCATTCTCAACCAATACGAGATATTTTACCATTTTTCAACCACTTCGATCTGACCAACGGGCACTAGGAAGGTTTTGCAAGTTAGCTAGTTGAAATAGAAGCTTAAAATCAATAAATACCCTTTTTAAGAATAGTAAATACAATAGCAAACTACAAATTTTTTGAAGCTAAAGTGGTCTTCTAAATTTTTTTAAATTGAGCTTGAATCGTTCAACCATTCTCAACAAGATTTTGTTGTTGTTTTATTTATTTTTCATACTCTTGTGCATATCTAACATGTACACATTCTGATGTATCCATCCACCTAATTATTTTCCTAATTATTCCATCACTTTCTTTTACCATCACATAAACTTTTCCACAATGTTTTTTTATTGTATCCAACTTAAGTTGTATCTTATGATCCTTTCCTAGTTTCCAACTACAAATCATGCATCTACATTCTATTGGTATATCATTATTGTTCTTAGACTACACTAGCTCAATAAATGGATATGTTGATGACCATTCAAGCTAAAATGTCCTTCTAATAGTCCACCTAGTTAACTTTCTATGTATAGGTTTCTGAGTAGAATATTCTCAAGAAGTTGGCATTTTATTAGAATGATCGTTTTCTTTTTTGGTTGGCATGTCAGTTTCAGGAATCTCTTCAAGTGGTTGTTGTATGTCATTGTTAAGAAAATTTTCATGTGGAGGCATCTCATCCTCGAAAATATCTTCAAGTGGAGGCATATCAGGGTCAATAGTGTTTCCTGCATACAAAGGTGTTATATATCATTTTTTGTAATAAATTACCAAAATTAATTATTTTGTAGGTAAAATGGGTATGTACCTTGAATTTGTGTATATTTCGATGGCTAACTTGATTTTGATATATGGAAAAAATATTTTAGTATACTCTTTTTAACGAAATATTGACCTCCCTTATTTGCATTGTCAGAGGGTGCCATTCTACCTGTATATAAAAAGTATTTCCTATTAGAAAATGAACATGATGTTGAAAAAAATTATGAAAATTCTACAAGTATAAGGAAATTAATGGTCTACTACCAATCATCTCTACTTTCTATCAATCGTCTCTAATTTTTGTTGATCGTCTATGCTTTTCTCTACTATCGATCTTCTCTACTTTTTGTCGATCATCTTTACTTTTCTCTGCTATCAATTGTCTCTAATTTTATCTATTGTTGATCATCTCTACTTTCTGATGATCACTTCTACTTTCTATTGTTTGTCTCTCCTTTTTGTTGATCATCTCCATTTTTTGTCATCAACTTTGTTTTTTATCAATCTTTTATGCTTTTCTCTACTATTGATCATCTCTGTTTTTTCTTTCTACTGATCACCTCTACTTTTCTCTGTTGTCGATTGTCTCTACTTTTCTTTGTTACATGTTATTTTTTGTTGCTACAGGTCATTTTTTGTTGCTATAGGTTTTTCGTCACTACAAGTCATTTTTCACTACTACACATCATTTTTTACTGCTATAGGTTTTTCGGTACTATAGATCATTTTTTGTTGTTGTAGGTTTTTTGCTACTATAGTTCATTTTCAAGGAGAATCAATGTTTTATATTAGGAGTATGGTTGTCGTGTTAGGTATATATATTGGTGGTATAATAGGTGAATTTTATGGTGTAAATAAAATTATTTATAATTCCAAGGTGAAAAGGTCCATGATTTAGGCAAGAATATTGGTGATTTAAAATAAAAACAGTGAACTTATTATCAAAGTGGGACGATCCAACCCAAAAAAAATTGCACCCAAAAATTTCTAGTGAATGGGCCTCGGTCAAAGGTCCCCATATTCGCCAATTCCAAAAATTTTGGAAATCAGAATATTCACTAATTAATGATAATTCACAGCTATGCATAACACTAGTTATATGGCTATAACAATGTAAAGAATAGGAGGTGGTAAGCCATGGTATTGTTGATTATGAAGGTGCACATGAAGTTATGGTAAAAGTAGCAATCAACAACTAGGTTTTTTATTAGAGTTATACAAGGGCATAAAATAATGAGATTATAATCTAATTAATTGTCAAGGCTAACATTGTGTGATGTATTGGATAGGCATAAGGGCATTTCATTGTATATTGTATTAATTATTTGTAATATTCTATTATATAAACCCTCTAGGCCATGGTTAACCTTGTTATAGTTAAGCCATATTTATAACTTGTAACTAACCTAAAGCCCTCTTGTTATTGTAACATACGTTAAAATTTATTATGTAATTAGGATTTTGGTATTGCTATAAATACCCTCCTCCCACTTCCTATTTTATTATTAGAGTGTTGTGTGATATTATCTATGGATATAGTAATTATTTATGGTGCCTACAAGTTCCTACCAAATCACTCTTTTCATCCTTTTTTGCTTTATGTATAAGATTTAAGTGGATGGATTTCTTTTGCTCATTTATGAAAAATAGTGTAAATTTTAAGATCTTATTAGAGTGGGTATGGAGTAGTGTCACTTGGTCACATAGAAAGCTAACTTGGTGCCTCTAATTTTTATTCCAAGTTTTAGGATGAATTATTCCTCAAATCTTCATAAGCTCTTTTTTTAGAAGAATCAAAGAGGAGACCCTACTCCATGAATCATTTTTTTCTCCTTCAAACATCTTAGAGAATTTATGCCTTCTCCTTATACCTACAATTTTTATTTCATGCATTATCCCAAAATATTTCCATGACTACAACTTAGAAAGGAATATCGACAGGAAATATTTGAATTTAAATATTGTTTGTCTCCCTCATGTGCTTCCTATAGCATTGCATCAATGGGGTAGGGTATTCATTTTCAAGGAAAGGGCATACCTTCAAGAATATTTGTTGAGGGTGGTGAGGTGGGTAAATCAATGTGTTATCAGGCAATGTTTCTATATAACGTAGGTCTAAAACTATGTTTTGCCTTGGTTGCTCATATTGTGTTCATAGAGGATAGATGACTATACCTCATTTTTTATTGTAATTTAGACTATGATGGACTAGCTAGGCGAAGTAGAATTAGGGAAATGGATATGCTTAGAACTTGTTTTGAATACCAACCTATCCTTTTTGTTTTATTCCATTAGGATATGGATGCCTTTTACCTATGGTATTGACCACAACGTCTTCAGCAGGAGACTTAGCTAATTGGATATGTTAAGGTAGTTGAAGTCGTAGCAAGGGATAAACACATGTTTCAATCCCTTAGTTCATTTTTTCACTCTATTTTATCTTTGAGGTGGAAAATTTTTATTGGAAGTCCCTTAAATGACCCAATAGATGTGTTGTCTTGGACATCATGTTGTTTTTAGGATAGTAAAGATCCAAGATTGAATCCCTCTGACAACATGCATTGTAGAAAATCTTTTATGATTGATGTGGGACTTTTACACACCATGAAAAATAAAATTTTCCATATATATAAAGTTGTAATCAATCAAATACTTGCAAGTGTCAATGATCAGACAAACTAGAGGAGCTAAAGTGGTGGAGTGTGATTGGAGCATAGCAACAAATTAGAATTTGTAAAGCAACAAGTTAGGATTGGGTATTATAACCCTAAGGTTTGAGCATTTATTTAAAAAAAAATGAGGTTCACAAGAGAAAAAAATCCAAAGGCCATAAATTTTGTATAAAAAAGAGTTTGGGCTCCCCATTTTTTCAAATCACATAATTTTTTGAGTTCTATGCATTGATGGCATCAATTCACACAGTTGTTGCAATGTTAGGGGTCAAATTATGTAATATAGATTACAAAGCCATATTTATTCATCTTACTTGGCAAAGTTAGAGTGTTTGGTTCAGTTGATTGGTTTGCTATGAAGTAAGAGCCTATGGTGCACTTTCAAGAGGATAAAGTAGATATTCTTGATGATGAAATTGGCCATCAAAGGGAAGAAGAGGCTCTTGGTATAATTTTCTTACTTATTGAACCAATATTACTTTTCCACATAAAAAAAGAGTGTGATCCTATCAAGGTATGGTCAAAACTACATAATTTTTTTGGAAAATTTAGGTGGCAATACAAAATTGTTGCGTGACTTCACAAATTTAGGTTCATGCAAAGAAATTCAAATCTAATGAGGCTAAGGCCTAGGGGCTCAAGGGCTAGGCTAATTCTTAAAATAAAATGAAGACCACTTGCGAATTTTGTAAGAGGGAGGAACATATAGCAAAGAATCACTTACTAAAGTTGCAAATGATTGAAATTAAGTTCTTGAAGTTAGGGATGTCTTCTAGATGATGAGGGAGATTATAAAATATTTACCTCAACTACAAATACCCACTAGAGCATCCATAATGGGGAAGATATTATTATCACTAATGTCTTCTCTCCTTGGCCCCTCAATTTAGATTATGGGAGGTGTTGAAATTGTAATTTGATTCATGGCCAAGGCCAACATTGTGCAATGTATTGGATAGGCCTAAGGGCATTTCATTGTACAATGTATTAATTATTTGTAATATTTTATTATGTAATACTTATGGGCCATAGTTAACCTTGTTATGGTTAAACCCTCTTTGTAACTTATAATTAACCTAAATCCCTCTTCTTATGTCAACTTCGGTTAAATTATTAAGTAATTTGGGTTTTGGTATTACTATAGATATCCCCTCTCACTCCTTATTTTCTCATTGAAGTGTTGTGTAATATTATCTAAGGATATAGCAATTATTTATGGGCCTATAGGTGATCACTAAATCTATTTATTTTCATACTTTTTTTCTTTCTATATAATATTTGAGTGGATGGAAAGATTTTGTATGTTTTTAGAAAATAGTATGACTTCCAACATAAAATTGTAGTAGTAGTGACATTGATAGTAATGTAGTAGTAATGATAACATGTGAGTGTTAAGCAAACATATTTTATAGCACGAAAACTCAACACACGTGAAAAAAAGGAAGAATGAAGGTTTGTACAAGGTTTTATGGTCACCCTAGTTTAACTACCCTTGTGCATGCAAAATAAGTTCACAACATGCATAATATTTTTGAATTTATCAATAAATAGCCAATTTTTTATGTTGGAATTATCATGATGCAAGGCTTCCATGCTACACTTTTCTTCTTAGGCACTAGGATTGCTACCTATGCCAACATGAATCACCTATATTAGTAGATCATATGTTCTTATGTTGATGTCATCATGACATGGGATCACTTTGTAGCTTTATTATTTGAGATTCCTCCTATAGAAAATGACTTGTATGCTAACAATACACATGATGATGGCCTTGGCCAAATTTTTTCATGAGCACGATACCTAAAATTGGATCACTTGGGCTAATTTTTCCACAAAAAGCACAAGATGGTCAAATTAGTCATGATGATTGTTTCAAACCCAAAATTTATAGTGAAAACCTAGCATAAGTTAATTTGCTACCTTGGCATAAATTCGCCAATGAGAAAATTTGATTTTTAGCCGATGTATTCATGCTCGGTATAATTTTTTAAATTTCCCTAGTAGATTTGACTTATATGTTAGAAATAGGCTATTACATCATTTGGATTATGTAAATGTACCTTTCTTGGTACATACTTAGGACATTAGATTACTTTAGGGGGAAGTTATCTAGTTACTACATGCAATGTAATAAATGCACAAGTGTCAAAGTGCAAGTTGTATATGTGCAAGCTGTCCCTTGCACATCTAGGTAGAGTGTTGGCCAAGGAACCTATTTCCTATATAAAGGGCCATAGACATAGATATAGATACAAGATAGTGAACTACATCAGTAGGAAGTAGTGTAGACCAGAGTGGCATGATGTAGCAATGTGATGTATTGTGATGGGGTGTAATATGCTCAATGCCCATTCTTGAGTTGTAGCTATATTCATGGAGTGTTCATTTCCTCCACAACTACTTTTGTAAACATCTCCATAATTTCTATTTATAGTATATTTTCAGTCATCTCATAGATTTACTTTATTTCATATTATTCTGCATCTTGTGTTTGCTATCTCCCATTACATGTTGCATCAAAATCTAACAGTGGTATCAGAGCCACGGTAGGTCAATAGGGAAACCACCATTATCATTGACCCTGATATTTTTGAGAACCTGACGCGCCATTGGACCAGTCACTGTCAAAAATTCTCAGAAGAGTCTTGGTGGTAGAATTAAGGAGAGCCACAAGTAAGGACTGAAAGAAATCTTAGATTCTAGAATACTGAGATTGCATATGGCTAGAGTCTTTCCATAGAGTTTCAAGGGAAAACTTGTGAAGACTAGGACTCAACACTTGATCCACTAGTTTGATGAATCAACTAGTGAAGCTCATCTAAGAGATCTGGAGAAACTAACCTGAAGGTTCTTTTATTGTAGGGAATTAATACTCAGATGATTGGGACACCTCCTACAATAGAAATCTAGGATATTTCAACTTCGTTACCCGAAGGTCGAAGTGCCTTCATAGCGCAGAGATTAGTTGTTGCAAGAGAAGAACACTACATAAGAGACTTATGGAGCAGAATTGCAGTGAAGTTTGGAGATAGGAGATCTCCATTGATAGATTGGAAACTTCACAAGAAGAAAAGGCCATAGAAGCCTTGATCCAAAATAAAAGGCCATAGAAGCCTTGATCCAGAGGGAAAGGCCACAAAAGCCTTGAAGAAAAGGCCACAGAAGCCTTGGTACTAAAGAAAAGGCCACAAAAGCCTTGAATAAAAGGCCACAGAAGCCTTGATCCTGAAGAAGACTCTAGGAGAGAGTATCTAATTCAGAAGCAGATTTTAGTACTAATACTTTGTTGCAGGAACATGTAGATTCAGTGAGTTGGGAAAGCTTCCTACAAAAATGTTAGGAAGAGTATCTTCTTCAGAATCAATCCAACACCTAAAGCAAAAGAGATCAGGAGAAGATCTCATTGATGAAGAAGGACTAGGAGAGTCCTACTCGAATACAGAGGTAGCAAAATTAGATATCCAGGAGAAGATCTCACCACCAACACTTCCAGGAGCAGAAGGTTGAAGATAAGGTCTCAAAGAAGACCAAAAGAAGTTGCAAGGCCTTGGAGAGGCCTCTATGAGCATCCAGTAAAAGGCTTGGAGAGCCTTACTAAAGAAATCATCAAAGGAGTTCCAAGGAGAACTCATTGGAGAAATTCACTATTGGAGATAGTGAAATATTTGGGATAATTATCACCATCCGAAAACAAGCCCAAGAAGAAGAATTTGGCAAGGAGTGCCAAATATCAGAAGACCTCAAGACATTCAGAATCTTGAGAAGAAGATCCTGTTTGAAGTCAGAATTCGACAAGAAGCTTGAAGGAAGATTCAGATAGAAGAAGCCTACCAAATCTAGGAGATTTGCCTCTCACAGCAAGAAGGCACCACTTCAGAATCAAATATCTCTTCTAATCTATAGCAAAAGGAGGAGACTACAAGAGGAGAACAAGCCACCAAAATCCTAGGCTCATGAAAGAGAGTTGGAGACCATATTTTGGTGAAGATGAAGTTGTTCAAGGCAGCCTACAGAGAGCTGCAGGATCTTACTCAAGACAGCAACTTGGTGATCTTAGACACCAAGATCTACATCCTCTACAGAAGTGGCGAAAAGGGCTTTTAGAAAAAGGTAAGCAACTATTGGTGCAAGTAGATTCATTAAGTGGATTACTTATCATATTTGTTTAAGCACCTTAATTGGATTGAAGTTGCAAAAAGGAGAGTTGAATTAAGAGTCTTCAAATGTGCAAAAAGAAAGGATTCTTTAAGGTTCATTTGCACTTTAGGGGTTGATTAGATTTTAGAATCTCAAACTATCTATCAACTACCTATCATCTACTTTGGAAATAAAATGAAGACTAGCTCCTATTACCTTGCTTATAAAGAAATTTTAGAATAATTCTTGAAGATTCATTTCAGATTATTCTTGATTAGTTGCAGTAAATTATTTAAGTGCATTATTTTTGAGAGTTGATTGGAGTGATAAGGTGAAATTGTTAGTGCAATATTATTAGATTCATTTTGCACTATTATATTGCTCTCAAATATTATTGTTTGTGTTCATTAGAAGGGCACAAAAATAGAATTTTTCAAAGTGTCTAAAGACACTATTAATGCACTGAGATCTGCAACTTTGAAGTGGCCTAAGGAAGCCACAAAATCAGCTCAATCCTCCAAGCATTGGAGAAGAAAGTAACCACCATAAGAGCATCAAAAGAAGCCTCGAACGAGACTTGGTGAGTCTCAAGTTCAAAGCACAAGAAAATAGTGCAGAAAAATAGCTTCTATCATATGGTTACATGCTTGGATTCATTTATAAAAATATCCAAGCAAATAGGGGAAGGTGTCTAATCCAGAGACAACCTCAAAACCCCTATATTGCACTCAATATTCTGCCTCAAAAACCAGAAATTATGACCAACAAAGAGGAGTGCAAAAGAAAGTGCAACAAGGTCATCTTGTATTAAAACTATTTTACATGATAGTGCACTATTTCTAATCTGGTTATACAGGGAGAGAAGGCAGATTCAAAGGTGCCTCAAAGGCACTACTCTTGCTGGAAAAACCAGTCGAAAGTAGTCGTATGCTAGCAGCCATCCAAGCCTAGCTCAAGGAGCCATACGAAGGGCTCATACTCCTCACATTCTAGAGCATCGAACCTACAAGATACACGTACAAGAGCAAGGAAGCACAACATCATTAAAGAGCAAGAGCATCTACGTAAGGAGGATAAAAATCAAATATAAAGCAAAAGAAAGTTGAAGCACCATTTGGAGTACTACTTACTCCATATACATTCATTGAAAGTGGTGCTCAAGGCCTCCATACTGTTGCTCCATATCCTACGAGAAGACTATGTAGATGAACGAAAGCAAAGGAGGAGATTTGTGAAGCTAAAAAGGTCTCAAAGGATCCATTCGAACTAGCAATAGGGACTACGTCCATGCAGAGAAGAAAGTGACACTTGTCACTAAAGGGAAACCCTAACGCTCGATTCAAGAGAGTGCTCATCTTCAAGGAGGAGTTACATGAACAACCTGGTGCATTTGGTGCATTGAGTACACTTGTCAAAGAGGAAGACCAAGCATTTTACTAAAGAACGTAACATTCTTACATTACAAGAAGGGAGACAAATTTTCATTGGCACCAAACTCTCCTCAAGCGCTCAAAGGAAATGGTCATGCCACTTGGCGCATAAGAGATGAATCATCTCCATTTAAGGACGTCAACGACCAAAGTCAAGCAACATTCTTCGACGTCAAAATTACTCTCTCGTCGACTGTGCGGAAAAGGGCCGAGTTGCAACAATCAAGAAGGTGTTAGAGCCTTTAATGCTCAAGGCAATCGAAGTCAAGGGAAGAGACTAGAAGATGCCAGATTTGGAATGCATTAAAGCCAAAGTGTTTCCATTGGAGAACAAAGCCACAACATCCACGACGTCTACGTAAAATCAGTTGTCCAAGCATCTCTGAAATCAGCACCGAACTTCACTTGGAGAAAGGTAAAATAATTTCCATTAATATGTGCTTTATTTCCTTGGAGTTATAAGGGTTAAATCAAAGGAATTTATATACATTGAAAGCCATATATCAAGGGAAATATTTTATCAAATTAAATCAAATATTTGCAATATAAAACCTAGGAGTAATAAGGTTTTCTACTTGGATAAGAATTGAATATTTGCAAATATTAATTGTGATCTAATTTATCCAAATATTAGGGAGTCATAAGGGCTACTACATCAAATCATTTAATTGGAAAATTAGATACACTTAACCTAATTCCCAAAGGGTTATTTATAAAGAGAGTTTTCTCATAGGTTGGATATTCATAATATTATTGTCTCAATCCTTTCAAAAGGAGACAAAAGATCCAACATTATAACCTCTTTAAAATTTGGGAACAATGCTTAGTTCAATAGGAGTAATAAGGGATAATAGGAATTGATTTTGGTATTCTACAAAACCTTACAAAATCAATCAATATTGAACTATAATTCTACAAAAGCACTATATCTTATCCATAGCATACTAGGGAGTCATAAGGCATTCTACAAAACTTGGTAATATCAAGCATCCATCATAGATTATCAAGTTACAAAATATAAGCTTTCCTCATAACCTAAAAATCCTTAGGAGTATATACTCACTTTACTTGGGAGACATAAGGTAGTCTACAAAACAAGGATTATTAAAGGTTTTATCAAATCAAGCTTATATTTCTTCAATCAGGAATCATATATCCTAACATAGGGAGTCATAAGGTAGACAACAAAGAAAATCCTATCTCATTTCCTCTACTTCTTCAAATGGAAAAAGGAATGTCATATAATGAATGTGATATTTGCTCCAATAGAAAGTATTCTACAAAACACGAAAACATGTGGTATATTGACTCAGGGGCAAGTCATCATATGACAGGAAATATACAATGGTTCGACTATCTTGAAGATGCTAAAGGCTACAGACTAAGAATTGTAGATAGCCAAACCTATCCCATACATGGATATGGATGTGTAACACCTAGCATATCATTTCCAAATCTTCTACTACAAAATGTATTGTATGTTCCTAAACTAACATTCAATCTCATCTCAGTAAGCAAGTTAGTAGAAGACAACTATATGATCAACTTTGGATATATGGATGGAATCAATACATGTCTCATTATGAAATAGGGAGAAATAAAAGCAACATGATCAATCCATGAAAATACCTATATCCTGGATTCAATGAAAAGCCCATAGAATATTGTGATGTTTCATAATGATGCTAACATATTTCCAAAGGAACAGGTTCAAGAAAATGAAGAACCAATACATCAAAAAGGCAAGCATAGAAGAATCAAAATCAAGAAGATGAGAGGACAAGTGCACCATGCTCTACTCAGTCATCAGCATTCAGAACCAAATGAAGACACTCGCAAAGAGAACAATAAAAGTGGTTGGATAGAAGACAAGGATGATGAGCCTGAACAAGTCGAAGATCATCAGCTGGAAGAAGATCCACATTGAAGACTAAAGTCTTCAATATCCAAATAATGTAATACAAGGGGTGTTAGAAATAGGCTATTACATCATTTGGATTATGTAAATGTACCTTTCTTGGTACATACTTAGGACATTAGATTACTTTAGGGGGAAGTTATCTAGTTACTACATGCAATGTAATAAATGCACAAGTGTCAAAGTGCAAGTTGTATATGTGCAAGTTGTCCCTTGCACATCTAGGTAGAGTGTTGGCCAAGGAATCTATTTCCTATATAAAGGGCCATAGACATAGATATAGAAACAAGAGAGTGAACTACATCAGTAGGAAGTAGTGTAGACCAGAGTGGCATGATGTAGTAGTGTGATGTATTGTGATGGGGTGTAATATGCTCAATGCCCATTCTTGAGTTGTAGCTATATTCATGGAGTGTTCATTTCCTCCACAACTACTTTTGTAAACATCTCCATCATTTCTATTTATAGTATATTTTCAGTCATCTCGTAGATTTACTTTATTTCATATTATTCTGCATCTTGTGATTGCTATCTCCCATTACATGTTGCATCAAAAGCTAACATTATAATGGTCAAAATCCATGAATTCGTCAACTACATAAATTTATCGATGGTGTATTCATGTCTAACGCATAACTAACATTATGACCCTGTCTGCATTAGTCAATCAGGGCAATATTAACTTTGCCCATCATCCTTTCCATTGTAGGCAACCAACAGACAAAGAGGAAGGTGGCTAACTTCCCTCCACCTTCCTCCACCTATAAAATCAACCTCAATTAGATACCAACCAATCTTGCTCAA
This sequence comes from Wollemia nobilis, assembly GCA_028583015.1. NCBI lineage: Eukaryota > Viridiplantae > Streptophyta > Pinopsida > Araucariales > Araucariaceae > Wollemia > Wollemia nobilis. Next base: position 455,320 of record JAQPPZ010017175.1, on the reverse strand, counting down.
CCCGTTAGGCCAGTTAGCAACCCAATCATCTCTTAATTACCCTCTGCTAGCGCGCCACCTTTCCCCTCTCCTTTGGGAAACTCAAGGGAGCCTTGGAAGGGAATTAGTATAGACTTATGGAGATAATGAATTGTTGTAAAAAATTCTAAGAAGGTTCCTATATATGCATCAAAATGATGCTAAAATTCCTTCACAAAGTCATCTTCAAGTAAGTAATTGGGCTTTGAACAGAGAAAGAGGGCATCTTTGGTTTCATGGAATTTGGTGATAACATTCTTCTCCCATTTGATTTCAATATTTTGATCACTATTAACATTTTATAATTTACCTCTCTGCATGCTCTATCTTTTGTTTTACGTATCTAATTAATCCCTTTTGTTGTTAAGCTTTTCTTTTAGCTTTTGTAGGCATCTTAGGAGGTCTATGGAATAGGAAACTACTCCTAGGGTTCCCAAAGCATCCATTATGGGGATATATAACCTTTGTTGGCATGACATTTTATTTTTCTATTATTAACAGTGAATCCACCGCCTATATCTAACCTAAATGACATACTCACTCTAGGTAATCAAAAATTTCGGTTTGTTATTTTAAGCCTCTATTGTCACCTTCCTATCACAAAAGCGAATATGCCACCTATGACTATTTTAGGCAATGTGTTTGCTATTTTTTTTGCATGGCCCTAGGTCACCTTAACAACCCAACATCCAATATGTTCAACCTTTTCTTATGCATTTTTTTCCATCCCTAAATTTTTTTTGCTTTGCTCCTATTCTCTAATAATTTAGATCCAACATTTAAATGAATTCATCAATTATAGTTTCTAGGCAACAAATTCACTACATATGTTTTAACATTCATTTTTAGGCTTTCAATTTTGATTTTGTATATATATAAGGGGTCTGACTATGACAATTAGGGAGTTTCCTACTTCTCGTTATTTGGTAGACCCCCAAATGTTGATGCACTTTTTATTTTTATTTATTTTGTAGGTTTCAACAAATTTGTTGGTTGCAAGACTTCTAGGAGGTGTATTCATTAAGCGATGTATTCACAAATAGGTAGTGTATTCATACCAGGTGTTAAAATAGGTAAGTATACCTTATCCTTATGTTTTCAATAACTAGTATAGTGATAGGGATTAATATTGCCATATTTATATTTTTTATCTGCATATGATAATGTTATGATAATGTTGCCATATTTATATTTTTGTATTATCCGCATATGATAATGTTATCAACTGGATAAGGTTTCTAATTATTTCAACCTTATCCAATCATTGTATTTGGCTATTTATTGTCGACTTTGTAATGCAATTGACAATTCTTCTTTGTCAAATCATTTGTTTGTGTGATCTATGATTTTGTCCTTATCAATGATATGTCTTGGACTGCAACTTGCTTGGTTGGTTTGATATCCTCCACATAGGTTCTGATTTCATTTGTAGGCTGAAGCAACTTGAAGGTGGGGCATTGATTCTTCAGGTTGACTTACTGGAAACCCACATTCGAGGTGTAGTTCCATGATTGCTACATTTGAGGTGTAGTTCCATGATTGTCGCATTAGAGGTGTAGTTTCACGATTACTGCACTTAAGATGCAGTTTCATGATTGGTAACAGGGCCACATCCACGTCTTTTATAGATCGCAACTAAGGGTGTCGATGACCAATAACTATGTCAAGTTCTCTGCATCATCTCTTGGATAAGGAAATGCATCGAGCGACTTTTGGTGCTAGCAGCAAAAATTATCTCCCACATTCGTAGAAAAAGAAAACACAAGGAATATTTTTTATATATGTCCGAGATTTGGATGTTTGTATTAAAAATGAGCCAGCAAGGACTTTTTGCATAACTTTCAAAGGTTGATAGGTTCAGCATCATGCGTGTCTTCAGCAATGTGATGGCACCCAGCTTCAATCACCGCTCATGCAATGAAATCCTTACACCAGTTGGACAAAAGCAAGAGGGACATATACCCAGGCCTAATCACAAGATTTGAAACCAATTGATAAGGACAAAAGCATAGATCACACACACAAATGATTTGACAAAGAAGAATTGTCAATTGCATTACAAAGTCGACAATAAATAGCCAAATACAATGATTGGATAAGGTTGAAATAATTAGAAACCTTATCTAGTTGATAACATTATCATATGCGGATAATACAAAAATATAAATATGGTAATGTTATCATAACATTATCATATGTGGATAAAAAATTTAAATATGACAATATTAATCCCTATCAATTTTGGCCTCTAAGTCTATCATTATGTTCTTCCATTGTTGGGATACTCACCATTGTGCTACATTGGCAAGTTAGTTATTGCAACAATTACAACCACCACTAGCTCTGTGTATTATCGGATGCTTGGAGGGTTTCATTGTATAGAGGTACATATCCTGACCTTTAAGAACTTGTATAAGTGGTCCCACAATGACACCGATCATAATCAATTAGAGGACTTCATTTCTAGTCGAGCACATGAGACACAAATAAATAAACAAAGACCTTTCTTAGGTAGCTAGAGTTGCCACTTTGGATGACAATATTATTTAAACATTCCCCATGCATTGATTGGATGGAGGATCAGTTAGTTGAGTACTCAACTCCATTTACTGCTAAGAGGTATACATTTTCAAATGACCTTGAGGTACTATTGGTTACAAATATGCCATGAGGAAAGGATTTTGTGTTATTGTTCTCTCGATTCGCCCAACAGCTTGAAAGGCCAGAAGGAAGGAATTCCTTTCGTGACAATATTTGAAGACCAACTTCCTATGTAACTTTTCGATTTCAATATAAGAGATCTGGAAAGAAATAAAAGAGTAATGGATAGAAAAGGTGATTTATCAGCTTTGGGAAAGAACAAGCAGCACAATCACTAACTAGCAACTAAACCAACAACAATCAAAACAATACATGTAATAGAAACTAGTTATGAGATTCTTCCCTATGTATCCTTAAACATGCATTCCAGGCTAAAATAATTGCCAATGCTACGATCCAAAATTCAGAATGACAGCAATAAAAAAATAAATGAGTAAATGCAGAAATGACACGGATAAGGCAACATAAAAGAAAGAGACACACTTGGAGCCAAAGTATGGATTGTATTTGGTACAAACAGTCTTAGCTACAACAAATCTCTTTAGCAATATGTTCCCCCATTATTACAATAGAATGAACTGCTATTTATAGCAGAATTTCCCCCCAGATTACAATGTGGGCATAGATGCCCAAACCTACAAAAGCTATAAAAAGTGGCCAGGTTTGATCCTTGTCGACCATATCTATATTCGTAGTATGCTTTTCCTTAATTTTTATATGGCTTTCGACAAGTTTGGTAGCTGGGATGGGATGACCCATTAATGTGGTGGATGCAGCAGTATTTTGCCTCAAATGCTTGTTATTGTTTATCTTCAATGGTCACCCACTATGTCGCTTAAGTATGGCCTTGGTTATACTTAAATGGGCCCTGATCCCAAAAAATCTTGACTTTTCTCCTCTGGGGAAGTTAGCTGCTTAGCTGGAAATATTTGGGCAGGAAACAACATAAAAATGTTCAAAAAGAAACATTTTTGTCCTAGAGCTGCCAAAATATTCAACTTTTTTTGTCAAAATGTTTCCCTGAAGCACTCCAGATAGGTGGATTTTCCCTCTAGCGTTGTAAGACAACAACGCTTTAGGGCACATTTTGTTCCTCAACAAACTGATCTTTTTTCCCATTTTTTCACTAAGTGTCCAGGAAATACCCCAAAGTGCTCTGCCCGAGCAATTTTTCCCTGGAGCACTCCAAACTGCAATGATCTAGGACAATTTTATACTTGGGAACTTTTGGGCTCCCTTTTCCTTCCCTTTGGCATCACCAAAACTGCGCCAAAGTGCTCCAGAGAAAAAAATTTCTGGAAGCGCTCAAAATTGCAGTGATCTGGGGTAAGTTTCCATACTTAGCCAAAAAAATGCTTCTTGCACATTTTTACAATCCGACCTAAAACTGCTCCAAAGTGTCCTGGAAAGGGAAATCTGAACTGAAGCGCTCGAGACTGGAAAATTAGCCCTGGAGTTTTCCAAACTACAGTTATTTAGGGCAATTTCATACTTAGACTATTTTCGGCCATTTTTTGCCCTTTTTCTCCCAACTGCCCGAAATTTGCTCCAAAGTGCTCTAGGCTGGCAAAATTACTCCAAAGCGCTCCAAGGAACAATGACTTGGGGAATATTTTTATACTTAGTCAAAAAAGCATCAATTTTTAAACATTTTCAAAATTGCTCTAAAGCACCCTAAATTGGCAGATTTGCTTTAGATTGCTACCTAGCTGTTATGATTAAGGGCCGAATCTAGAGATGATAGAATTTTTAGAATTTTTTTAAAAATTAACACCCCTTGCAAAATGTGGCAACATTCCTGGCAGCTCATGGGGTATCGAGCTCGCCTCGATGCCATGACCCAAGCCTTTATTCATTGGGCCACGGAGTCACCCCCGATCCCTGCTTGACCTTACTTATGGCCTTGCCCTTCGAGGACCTCTTCATCGACGCTCTCCTTAGCGTGCTCTTCTTCTATACTTCATCCATTTTCCTCTTCTCCCTCAGACTGGTCTACCTGGCCTTCTTCTTCATTTTTCTCCTGCTCAGCCAGGACGAGGTGTTCCTGTATCTCATCAAATGCAAATTGAACCCGAGTCCAGGCCTCTTCTGGAATTGGCTTGAAAGCACTGATGTCCTCCACCAGGTGCCTGAAAAACTCAACTTTGAGTGTATCAATTTGTTCCACCTTTAGGTCTAAAGTGGTGAAGCAGATGCGGATCTAACAAAACCTAGCTAAGAGATGTGTCACCTGGGCCTCCTAGATTGGATCAGTCCACCCATCAATGCATGTTGTGTCTGCCTCAAGGGCATTCCATTTCGACTGTAGCTCTTTTTCAGGGAGGATGTTTTTGTTAGTGTCAGTGAAACTAGGTAACCCATGCGACGCTAGGGTTTGGAATGAAGTCAGGCAAAATTTCTTCTCACTTTCCAACTTATCCAGGATAGACCTGGCCTTTCGAATATTTTCCATTTTTTCAAAATAAAAATGCAAGGTTTCCCTTGCGGCTACCCAATCATCAACAAGAGGGTTTGTTGGGGAAATTTGGAGACTACGACGCTCAAGGTTCCTAGCCTTGAGTGCTAAATCGAGCCAGCCCTCTGTCTAGTGTTTGACCTCCTCTACCATAGGCTTACCCAAGGCAAATACTTCTTGAATCTTAGTAACAAAATCAAGGACGAATAAGGACCTATAAACCTGAGGTTTAAAATTCTTCAACAACCAGAGCCGCATTTCCTTTACCCCTTCCTTAGTGAATGTCTTTCCCTTGGCATCTTGCTCTTCTAGTGTTGTTGTGTCTGCTGCAATAGGCTCTGAAGCTTGACGTTTTGGGCCTGTACTTCTTCCTTTTCCTTTTTTGCTACTTCTAGCCACTGTTGTAGTAGCTGGCATTGGTTCTTAGTGTCGTTCACCTTGGCTCGCAACTTCACCATATCTTCTTCCAGCTTGAATTTCTCATTTTCCAGCTCATAATATTGTCCCTGCAGTTGGTAGTGATTCGCAAGCATCGACTTAGTTCTATCCTGAATCCCAACTGTCGTGTTCTCCTAGTTAAGATTACTTATGTCCTTTTCCTTAGGGATGTACTCATATTCATCATTATTCATGTCCTTCCTTGTCTTTTGCACCTTTGGGACTCATTTCTCCTTATAAAGTATCATCCTATCTGGGTCGACCCTGGAGCGCTTTTTAACTTGGACGAGCTCCTCACCCTTCCTCTTCCTCACATTATGCATCCATTTGTTGGAGCTGTGGCCACCTTGAGTCATCGAGGATTGCTCATCCATGATTCTAATCATATCCATGCTGTTTTAACCTTTGGATGTATGCCCTTTGACAAACAGGCAAGGAGAAATGAGTCGTTGGGGCTTGGGCTCCTCTAGGGGTATTTTGACTAAAGGGTTTTCTACAAGAGGGCACTCTGGATTTTGAACTAGGGTTTCAACTAGATTTTCTACTACAGATGAGGGTCATGGGGATTGTGAGGGTTCTGGTGTGGTGACACTTGATTGGTCCTGGGCTAGGGTTTCAAAAGAAGGCACAAAGGTTGGATGGTTAGATTGGATTTTAGCGGAGGGTTGGACTTCTACGAAGGGTGCTATGATGAAAATGGAATAGGTAGCTACTATTTTGCTAGCCAAAGAAGTGATCATGGGGATGGGTCCAATAGTAAGAGATGAGGATGCCATAGCTCGGGACTTGATAGTTTCAAGTATTGTGGAATGTGTACCTACGAGCCCTGTGTGGATTGGTGAGGAAATGCACTGAGTCGCCCATTGCTCTACGTCTTCATCCTATGATGGGGTGCTTTATTGTATGTTGATGACTTCAGAGGGTACAACCCCTTGCTGCGTGGTTTCCTTCACAGGTGTAGCCCTTCCCTCCTTAGATTTCTTCGTTCTATTTTTCCTTTTAAGAGGAATCTCCTCCTATTGATTTTTGGGTGCAGGGCTAGCAGTTCCACTTGAAGCAACCCCTTCTGTATGAAAGATATTTTTGACTTCTTTTTTGGTGGTTCTGGAGGATCTTGCACAATAGCAGCAGTGACTGGACTTTTGAATGAACTTTTATTTGATGGAGTCTTATCATATGGTCTCTTTTCAGGAGTCGGTCGTACCATTGGCATTGTCGATTGACTTTTCTTCTTTCCTTGACCTCTCTCCATGCCACTTCCTGACCATTCTCCTAATGCAAGTGGTTGTCGAGGTGGTTCTTGGCCCTTATATAGTCATTAAATGCTTTGGGGCACAATGTATTAGAAAATGATAGGCCGCCATGTGGCATGGTGTGCATCGTAACGCGCGGAGAATTCTTCATCATTATCTAGGTTCTTGCTTGATCTTTCCTTCCTTGTCCGACAGCGCATCACCCACCATTCTGATATTTTACCAGTTGTCCATCCCTTCTTTTTCAGCTTCTTTTGCCACCTTTTGAAGTTATCAGCATCCGCCCTATGGTCTTTATTGTTACCAGGATCATACTCCACTTCTATTTCATAAAAGTCATGCCATGGAAAGAATGATTGCATATCTTCTATATGTCACTCCAGATCTTGCCTTTTGGGGTTATTGTGCTCAACCATTATGTCCTTTCTAGGGTAGACATGGAACTCTTGGATACTCTTAACTCTTTTGATAATGTCCAGAGGATCATATTTCCACCGTTGTGGCAGCTTAATCAACCTGAAACTAGAAAGTATGGCAGTGCAAAACTGATGCTACCCATTGACGTCAATTTCCACTTCTCCCCATGTGATCAGGTATTAGAATATATGCCCTTTATTCTTGCTTTGGCCATGTTTATCATCAGTATAGTCCATCTACCGTGCTGCCTCAAGTGTAAACAGGTACTCTGAGGTGTAATAGGGCAGCAAAAAGGGTTTTCCCATGAATCCAAAGACTCTAATTACCAAACCCTATGTCAACCAAAAAATATCCTCGAAGGGCACCTCCTCGGTTATGAAGTGCTCACTCATGGTGTACGGGACACACAAGCAACCGTCTTGGATGATACTTAGGGCACGGCTCAGAAAATATTTATTAAACCTATAATAGGACTCCTCCCTATATAGCACTTGGGTCCATTCATAAATCAGATGCAGTGCACCATTTTTACCCCCACATTAAACTAGAATTGATGTCATATTATCATGGAAGTGAAACAGGAACATCCAAGCCAAGAATGAGGAAAACCTAAAGTGTCTAACTTTTTCTCCTTGAAGTTGCAGAGGGTGAGGTGAATTGTGTGGGCCAAGTAATCATCCCAGTCAAAGAATACGGGCTTTGTGTTACCCTTCATCATCTTAGGGTCATAAAATTCTTCATGTCGAAGGTATTCGATGATAGCAATTTGGTAGGGGTGGACCATTGAGTCCATCCCACAACTTAGAACCCAGTCCAGCATGGTGTAAATATGGGGACTCTTGAAAGTTGATAAGGTTTGAGGGTCCTACAACCATTGCTAGGGTGGAGGTGGCCTATGCAGCTTAGACTCTAGAAACTACCGCATCGATTGAGTGTCTGTAAATCTGCTCGTCTGCTCCCTGAGGTTGACCCTCTTGATTATGTAATTTTTTTATAGTGCATGGCCTAACATGAAATCTACCTCAATGGTCTCCAATTTAATGGAAAATATGGGTGTGCCCTTGTAATCATAGACTTGTCGGGTGTCCGGATTGTAATAATTCACCACTGCTGCTATAAACTCGAGGCAATGGTGCATCGGATTGCATAGAAACCAATGTAGGAATGCATGATAAGCTACGGTGAGAGGGTGTGATTTAGGAACTTTATCCTTATATTCCTTGATGGTATTTCGCAAATCATTTATATTTTGGGACTAGGGTCCATCTCTGAGCCTATTCCAGATGTCAAGGGGCGATAGGAGATGTTGCTTTGGTTGCTTTGGCTAAGCCTTCCTTCTTGTATCTGCCTCAGATACCTGTACCTTGCCCTTATCCTTTATCTTCTTTTCTTGCCTTCTTTCAGGTGTGCTTGAGGTTGTCTGTCCAGTTGCGACACTTTGCTCGTCGGTTTATTTCCTTCCCATGGCATAAATTAAAACTCAAACTATTGCTCTATATTGTAAAATTCAAATTTACTATTTTACCAGAGCTTGAAGCACTTGAATTTTGTCTGATAAATCTTCTATAGAAGCTAATTTTATCATGGCGAGCTCGACATGGGCGTATATTAATGGCAGGTTTCCGAATTTAATTACCTGATGCACAGAGTTGGTGGACATTGATTTATTCTCTTAGGTTGGCCATGCATAAAACCTATGGTATGGGACTTAAAAAATCCTTTCAAAATGTCCTTTTTCCTTTTTTAAACATAAACCTACCTTGAATTCTGTGTAGCCATTTTTATTTAATACACATTTCTTAGAAGATTTTCCATGTACGGTCCCCAAGGTCGGCCAGCAATAAATAAGGCGCCTCCCATTTTTCTTTAAAAAAAATAATTTTATACCCTAGAGCACTCCACAAATGAGCACTCCAAGGATTTTTTTGCCATGGAGAGAGATATGGGGCACCTAGGGGCGCAAGCCGAGCAGGCACTTTGGATGGTTTAAACCTTCTAATCCAAATCTACTCCTACGGTGGTGCATGAATAAAAGAAGCATTAAAAATGTAAAATCTCATAAGCTTAAATTAAGCGGGTTAAAATGAATTAACAAGGGTCTAAGCACATTGGATAATCATACCCCTTTCGACTTAATCATGATTTAAACCATGCGTCCTTTTGTAATTGTTGGTTATGAATCTGCTACTAGGATAGGATTTAGTGTAATGCACCCTAGATTCGCCCAGCAGATTGAAAGACCGAAAGGAAGGAATGCCTTTCATGCCAATCTCCGGAGGAGGCCAACTTCCTATGTTTTCTCAATTTGGTTTAAGCTTAGAGTGCAGGAAAGAAATTAGAAATGCAGAAAGAAATATAAATATGATTGTTTCGGGTGGGGAGGATAAACAGCACAACAACATCCAATCACCACTACTAACAGCAATTAAACACAAAACATATTGCAGAAACTATCAACACCATTCATCCTATGTATCCTCTACTTTTGCATTCCAGGAATAATTAACTATCAAATACCGATATCCAAAAAGTAGAATAACAGTAAGCAATAACATAAGCAACATGAGGTATAAATTCTTAGTAAAGGTGGCATACAAGATAAAGACAATCAATAGAGCCAATTATATTTTGTATTCAGAAGCAAATGCACAGCTACAGCAGTTCCCTAGCAATATATCCCCCTTCCACCCTTTTACAATGATATGGCATAACTATTTTTTTTTTAAGTGAAAAACCCCTTGCAGAGCCGCCTTGGTCTGAGAGACCATGAAAAGAGGGTTCTACATCGTCAAAGTCACCCGAGGGTCACACCCGACCCTGCCCACACCAACATTATCAATTGGATTTTAGATACCCAATTCAACTTTTTTGTAGGGTGGAGATTTGAACCTGGGACCTCCCTTGGAGGATTGCCCTCTCCTCTCCAACTAACCTACAACACATGGGTTGGCAGAGCTATTTATAACATAATATTCTCCCCATTACAACTTTGGGCACATGATCCCAGAACTGACAAAAGCTGACAAAGCTAGCGACAAATAGTGGTTGATGTTGACCTCTACCAGCATGGAACATACTTGCAGCAAGGTCCACCTGAAAACTTAGCAGCTACATGGTAGTGCGGTGGATGATGCTTCGAGTCAGCTGGACTGAGGGTAGTCCAGGTACAATAAGTTAGTTCATGCTCGCACACCTCCCGTCGCATCTCTGACTTGAATCTCGAGGCTGGACACCTGTCAAAATCTGATAAGGGGAAAAATTTGCCTTAGGAGCTCATACTTTCTCTCTTACCTAACTTCCCCCAAAATTGGAGTGCAACCAGGCAGCGTAAGGGGGAAGTAGCATAGTTGGGAAGGCTTCCATTCCTTGGAAAATTTTTGGGCAAGTTTCAACGTTCTTTGCCTGAGTACGCATAGGTTAGTGAGTGAATCCCGACTTCGCTGCGAATTTGGGCGGCTTAGCACTTAGCCGATTTTTAAGTCACAGTGATAGGCTGCTCAACTGTGCTCAAATTCGCTACGAATTCGGGTAGTCCCAAAAATTAGTTATTTTCAAGTGAGCTACCCAATTACACACAAGTTTGAGGGCGCAGCCCGACTTCACTGCGAAGTCGGTGGTACCAACACTTAGGCATTTTTTGGATCTCCTTCATTGACATTGCCCAGCTGCGCACAAAATTGAGAGCGCAGCTCGACTTTGCTATGAATTCGGGCGGCTCAAGACTTAGTAAAATTTTGGGCTTAGCTCCACACATTAGCTCCCCAAGTGCATACAAAATTAAGAGCGCAACCCGACTTCGCTGTGAATTCGGGTTGCGACAACACTTAGAAAATTTTGGGCTTTTGCCCTCTTAGAGAAATGGCTAGAAGAAAGGGGGTGAAATGAAGAGAATAAAACTGATGGCAGGGAATATAGGGGATAATGGAGAAAGGGAGAGAAGGAAGAGGGAAGGGAAAGCAACATACTTACAAAAAATCCAAATACATGGCACCTTGTGCAAAATATGGCAACATTCCTGGTAGCTCGCAGGGTGTCGAGCTCACCTCGATGCAAAGAAGCATCCTTTGGGTGTAGAGGAACTCCCTTCCCCTGCATCCTGCTGCTCTTGTTGCTGTTGAGCTCCCTTTTTGGGTAATTATTCTTCCTTTGGCTCACTTTTAGTAGTCTCTTCTTTTGACCCTTCCTCTTCTCTTTCTGAATCTAAATTCTTAGCACCACCATCGCCCTCTTGTTTGGCAGGTTGTTCCCACTCATGAACGTGCTTGTATGCGGTCTTTGCCTGATCCCAAGCTGCTGCTTGGAAGGGCTCTAAATCGTTGACATCTTTCAACACTACTTTGAATTATGCAACCATGTGTACATCAATGGTGTCATCTCTCTCCCAGCTCCTGAAGGGAGGTGTTAATCTTGCAAAATCTCGACACCATTTTGGTCACCTGTGCCTCTTAGACTGGTTCAGTCCAACCATCAATCTCTAATGTGTCTACCTCAAAAGATAGCCAATATTGCTTTACCTGTTCTAGGGGTATAAATTCCCCATCCTTGACAAAGCTTATAAATATGAGCGCAGAAAGAGTGTTTAAGGGGGCCAGGCAGATATTCATTTTATGGTTCAGCACATCTAGCATCTTCCTGGCAACCCTGATCTTCTCAATTTTTTCAAAATAATTGTGCAAGGTTACCCTTGCATCTGCTCAATCTAGGGAAATCTGGGACATAGGAGGAAATTGGAGGCCCTTGCATGCAAATTCTTCAAGTTTTATTATCAATTCCAACCACTGCCTCACTTGGCATTTAGCCTCCTCTACCACAGGCTTTCCCTGGGCAGATACTTCTTGAATTCTGGATGTGAAATCTAGGATGGATAGGGACCTGACCACATTAGTCCTGCAACCCTGCAGAAAACTAGCCCACATCTCCTTGATCTTGTCCTTTGAAAATGCAGCCACCTAGGATGCCTTCTCCTTCAACTGAGATTGAGTCTGCTTTAGCAAATCTTGCAGTTGGGAAACATGTTCCAGTGCTACTTTCTTTTCTTCTAATAGCTATTTGGCTATCTTCCTTTGTGCTGCTACCTCTTGTTGGGACACGGTGAGCTGAGCTTTCATGTCTTTGATTTCTTTCTAAGCAGACTCCAGCTATGTGGTGGCCTTGGCCAGATCCTCTTCCAGCTGTCTTGAATTGTTCTGAAGCTGAAACAACTTCTCCTGATTTTGATCCACTTAACAAGAAGATTATCAATCCTGCGATGAATACCATTGATTTTGTATTCTTCGCTTATATCATCAAAACTCTTCTCCTTGGTTCGGTGCTCATAATATGCCTCAGTCATTTCTCGGAGAGTTTTCTTAACTTTAGGGATCAACTTCTCTGTTTGCAGCACCCTCCTGTCCAAGTCAAACTTGGTGCGCTTCATAGGGGTGGCTATTTCCTGGACTCTTCTCTTTTTTACACCCTGGAGAAAAGAGGCAGAAAATCCTACGGCCTTCGTGGCTAGAGGCTGATTGTCCATAATTTGCATTTGTTCTCCTATTAGGTCCAGATCTACCAGCATAGGGTATGCCGAGGCCAAATCCTACTGCGGCATCTTTCCTGAAAACAATGAAGCAAGAGATATTCTAGAAGATAAATCTGCTTTTAAGGGCGACCAGGTGCTAGGGGAAATAGGTGGTTGCATAGGAGGTGGAGATGGGGTTTTGAATGTGGCGGGTGAGTGCACAACGATGTAGATACAGCTTCAACACTGTCCGCAGGTGAGGGGTTTAGGGTTTGATCCAGGGTTTGGAAAATGTTCGGGTCCTAGGCAAAACATTCAAAGGAATGGGGACTGTTGATGGACTAGGAGATAGGTGACAGGGATGATGTGACTAAGGTATGCCCTGATGTAGAGGGGGAAGGCATTACGACAGGGCCAATTAGGGTTTGTGTAATAGGGGAAGAGGATGTACCTGCATGCTCTGCCTGAGCTGGTGCTTGGATGATGCCTGCTACCTAGACCTTTGCTTTCTTATCTAGACTATCCAGAGAGATGACTTCAGTGCAACTACTTCTGCCTATGGGACCGCTACTATTTGTTGTGCAGTCTCCTTTTTTGGTCACTTTATATTAGTCTTCTCGCCCCTCTTCCTTTTCTTTTCTCCTGGAGCGGCAATTTTCTTTGTGGAGGCAGATGCGATTGGTGCGGTGGGTAATGAGGCTCCCATAGTAAACTTGTACTTGGGCTTTGATGGAGGGATGCCCGCTACTGTTGGCCCACCGATTGACATTTTTGGCTCCTTCTCTTTTTGAGGCACTAGATCATCGGTTGACCTTTCTGGCTCCTCCTCTTTTTGAGGTGACATTTCGAGAGCTGGAGACAACATTGGGTCCACCTGACTACTTATTGGCACCTTGCTGGGTGGTTTTCAAATGGACAAATGTTGTGGTGGGGGTTTCCTTTTATATCTCTTCCTAGTGCCTAGGGGGATGCAATCTCGAAATGCGAATGACTCCCATTTGTTGGTGTGTTTATCATATAAGGCTGAAAACTCATCATCTATGTCCAATGTCTTTCTATTATATTTATCGTGTTGCGTTCAACACCTCATCTTCCATCATTCAATAATTTTTTCCTTTTCCTAGTTGAGGGGTGCCACCTTCGTGAGGAATTTTCTAAAACCTACCGAGTCTAACCTATGATCTAGATTACACTCTGGATCATAATCCACCTCCACATAGTAGAAGTCATGCCATGGTGGCCATGACTGCATCTATTTGATGTGCCACTCTAGGTCTGCTCCTGTCTTGTTGCATCTCTCCTCCATGATTTTTGCTCGGGGGAAAATATGCACAAATTTTCCCCTGACTCCAATCAGGTCGTATTTCCAGCACTATGGTAATTGTATCAGGCCCATGTTGAGGAGTGCTTGCTCTAGGTAGATGTGCTGCCCAATTTCATGGACTTGAATGTTCACCCAGGTAATAGGATATTTGAAAATATGGCCCCTCTTCTTTCCCTGGCCAAATTACTCCTCGATATAGTCCATCTGCCGCACTATCTCCATGCCAAATTGATGCTCAGTGCAAAAATGGGATAGCAATAATAGCTTCCATTTGAATCCATAGATTCTGATAACGATACCTTGGGTCAACCGAAAAGTATCCCCGTATTTGTATTTCCTTAGGTAGTTCATCATGGCCAAGGGAGGGTGAGACGCCTTGTCGTCGAATAGTGCCAGGGTCATACCTAAAAATTTAAAATTGAAATCATAGTAAGACCCCCTTCTATACAGGGCTTTTTTCCACTTGTATACCAACAGCAGTGCTCCCTTCTCATTTACCTTCTTAAGTTCAGGCACCCTTATTCGATAATGCATATGGTAAAGGCACAACCATATGAGGAATGAGTAGTGTCAAAATTTAGTTGTCTACTTCTACTGTATCCTGACCAAGTTTGAATGTATGGCATACGCCACCCAGTCTTCCCAATCAAAAAATATCAGGCACCTTCCACTTCTCTGCGTAGTAGGGTCATAAAAATCTCCATGCAAAATACACTCTGCGAGTGCCAGCTGATACAGATGCACCACCCTGTCTGTGCCACAGCCAAGGACCCATGCAAGGTTAATATAAATATATCTATTTTTAAATCTTTCCAGGGGTATGGGACCTAAAGTCCATTGTCCAGCTGGTAGTGGGCACTTTAACTCTGAATTGATAAATTCCCTCATCCTTCTGCTCTGACTAAATCTGCCTATCTGTTCTTCCAAATTATTTTTTTTGACGATGGCATCGAGGTCGTACTAGAGCACCGGGGTGAAAGCTAGCTATACGCTTTCTTTGAAGAGGGTGAGGATGATACTTTGCCTACCCACTTCATGATATTGGGCCGCAACTTGGTGAGACTAATGGAGTACTCACCATCTTTGTATTCGACCTTCGATTGATGAGCGACGACGGAGGACCTTACTTTTTACTTTGCCTCAAATTGGATTTCTCTCTCTGCTCTTGTGGTGCCTCACTCTCATGAGCGCTAGACTTCATGTGTTCCTTAGCCTCCTACTCTGTATCACTGGACTGGGACTGCATTGGCGCCTTCCTCTTGTCCATTTTTTGTCCTTCACTCATGGTTCCAAAGATAAGAATTATAGTCACTGTAGACCTTAATTTCACACTTCTCTTCCTTTTTACTGCTCAGATCTGATTTACACTGGTAATTTCAGTGTTCTAAGTAAGCAAGGGCCTTTTTCTAGGAATGGAAACATGGCATTAATGGCATGAGGGGGATTTAAAGTGATTTGCTCAAAGTAGGTAGAAAGCACCATTATTCCTTGGCGGTTGCGTGTGGGATATTCTATTGGAAAGTGCACCTAGTACGTGGTTCGCCCTAATGTGCTCACTTCTTAATGACATCTACTTTGAAATCCATGCAATCATTCCTTAAAATATTTGAACTTCATACTTTGAATGATGTCACCATCGCCATTTGGGCACACGCTTCGAGGTATTAAACTTGAGGAAGACTCTGACCAAGTGGGCTCAAAAAGGAGTGCGGTCTAACTTCGATCTATGCACGGTGCGCCCTCGGGGACCCACACTTAGAAATATTTCATCATGCACCTTGCTCTCCATGATGCGTCGGTCGAAGTGCGCAAAAATTTGAGTGCGCAACCGGGCTTCGCTCAAAAAATTTGCGCAGTCGGGCTTCGCTCGGAAAATTTTGCGCAGTCGGGCTAGGACACTTAGATATTTTTTTCCATTTCCTTATCTTTTCTGCCCGACTGCGCTCCCAAAAGGGTGCGCAGCCCGACTTCGCTGCGAAGTCGGGTTGCATGCCCAACACTTAGAAATTTCTGGGGTTTCTCTTGTTTGCTTTCTCTCTTCTTAAGCTCTCAACATCGCACAATGCAAAGAGCGAAGCCCGACTTCGTTGTGAGGTTGGGTGATTTTACACCTTGGTCAAACTTGGTTTAGCAACGCAAAATTTTTTGCTTCTTTTTTCACACTTAGCCCTCTTTGGACTCAAAAGCTGAAAATTGAATAACTGAAATAAATATTTACATTCTGAAATAAATTGAACTGCAGGAAATAAATGAGAAAAATATGTACAAGTAAGGACCTCTTGGCAACCTTCAATGATGATAGGCCTTCAAGTGGAAGCCATTAACAAGGATCGGTAGAAGTTGTCCCTCCATGTCCTTGAGAACGAATGCATTGAATTGGTTCACCCGAGCGATCTGATAGGGGCCTTCCCAGAAGGCATCAAATTTTTCATGATTGTCTGGCTTCGCCTTGAGTGAATCGTATTTGAGCACTAAGTCATCGATTTTGAAAATTTAGGTAGTGGTCCCTTTTGCAAACTAGCTTTGAGTTGCCTCGACGTGTTTAGCAAAGGCCTGATATGCCTTCTTCCTTTCCTCTTCTAGCTAAAACAGTTGACAAAGTTTGGTATCCACTGGATTCCCGTCACCTTTCTCTTCTTCTAACAACCAGAGTGTGGGCATTTCTATGTGGGTAGGCAGGACCGCATCCTTATCGTATACAAGCGTGTAGGGGGATATATTGATGTATTTTTTGAAAGATATGTGATCCACCCATAACGTTCGGTCCAGAAGTAGGTGCCACGACCTCTTATTCTTCTCCACAGTTTTATTTATGATTTTCAAGAGGTTTTTATTGGTGGATTCGGCCAGGTCGTTTCCCTATGGATAGTAATTTGAATACATCTTATGGTAAATGCCATACTTGCTGGTAAACTCAGTGAGTACCACGCCTACAAATCCTGGACCATTATCTATGACAATTGTCTCTGGAATCCTAAAACAGGTAATGAGGCTCTCAAGGAACCCAATGACCGTCTCTTGGTCAGCATGCTTTGTAGGCAAAGCCTCAGCCCATCGGGTAAAGTAATCTATGGCAGTTAGGATAAACTTGTATCCCATCGAAGAGTTGGGCATTATTGTCCCAACGAAGTCCAGACCCCACTGCTGAAACAGAGTCTCAACTTGAATTGGCTAGAGGGGCAAGGGTGCCTTCCTATTTTTGCTGGTGAACCTCTTGCATTTCTCACATTTTACACAGACTGCATGTGTGTCTACGAAGAGGGTGGGCCAATAATATTTAGCTCTGATAATTTTTAATGTTGTAGGCCTTCTCGAATGATGTCCTTCGGGCATCCCAGAGTGGAACTCTCCAAGAACCTTTGGCTTGTCTAATTCCTTGACACACCGCAATAGGATGTCGTCAATATTTCTAAAATACAACCCCTCGGGGCATAGTACATACTTCAAGGCGTTCAGCCTAAACCTCCTTCTCTGAGGTGTTGAGATGATCTAGACATTTTTTTGTGTTGAAGTACCACACTAGATCATGTGTCCAGTCATCCTCTTCTAATAAGGAGTTGGAAAGGTTGGCCTCTATTATTGGATCCTCCCACTAGTAAGTAGATATTTTGGCGCCAGCACTCCGGGCCAGCTCTTGGCACAGAGGCTGACCTCGGATTAGCTTTGTCGATCATACCTCTATGTCAAACTCTTGTATCTTGGCTATCCAACCTACCCTCTTGTGACCTGGCTCCCCTTGGATGATGAAATTTCTAACATCTAGATGTATCACGAAGATAGTTATCCGGCTCTGTGAGATAAAGTGCTTGAAATTTCTAAGAGATCACATGACTGCGTGCACTTGTCACTCAATAAAATTGTATTTTTATTCATGCGACTGAATCACCTGGCTTAGGGACGATATGGGATTCTCCTCGCGAAGACTACAACGTAGCTTTCGGGCTCTCCCATCGTGTACATGATGAAATCCTTGGAGTAGTCTGGATTTACTAACACTGGAGCTTGCATAATTTTGGCCTTGATTTCTTCAAAGGCTTTCTTCCTTTTGTCAGTCCATACGAATTCAGCATTATTTTTTAGGAGCTCATCCATGGGCTTAATTACTTGTGTAAAGTCTGGTACAAACTTCCCCATGAAGTTGATTTTGCCAAAAAATGATTGTAGCTCCTTCTTGTCAACTAGGATGGACAAGCGAAGAAGAGATTTTGCTCTGTCAAGATCGACTGTAAGGCCCTTCTCAAAAATAATGTGTCCTAGCAGCTTGCCTTCATCGCGAAGAATGACTTCTTCGGGTTGATGGAAATGCTGAATTCACGACATCTCTCAAATACTTGCCACAAGTGGGAGGCATGGTCCTCTCTTTTATGTGAAAACACAGTCATATCATCCAAGTAGATGACAATGACCTTGTTGAGCAACTCTCAAAATTCCAAGTCCATAGCTCTTTGAAATGTAGCCCTGATGTTAGAAAGTTCGAAGGGCATGCACTGATATGCAAACGTTCCCCATTTGGTGGTGAACATTGTCTTGTGCTGATCTTCGTATTTCACCCATATTTGGTTATAGTCGGAGAATCCATCCAAGAGAGAGAATCTTTGAGCTCGAGTGACTATGTGGAGGATTTGATCAATTTGGGGGAGCGGATAATGATCCTTCAATGAAGCCTGATTGAGGTTTCTAAAATCCATGTAGAGGCGAATGTCTCCATTCTTTTTCCTCACAGGGACCAGATTTGCGACCCAAGAAGAGTGCTTTATGGGGTAGATAATCTTGGCCTCCAGCATCTTCAAGAGTTCAACTTTCATCATGGCTTCATTTTTTGGGTTCACCGCCCTTTGCTTCTTCCAGAAAGGCTTTGCATTATCTTCCAATTCTATAGTATGCTGGATCATCTCTCTGTCTTACCCCTTCAGGTCTTGGTAGCACCAAGCCACAATATCTAGGAACTCTTCACATAGATATTGGATCTGCTCTAGCTCATTTTTAGTACAATATGTCCTGACCTTAATCACTTTTCCAGGTTCCAGGTCCAGGTCCATGTATTGCTTGGGGTCCACTTTGATCCTATGGGATATGGCTCTATAGTTCTGATCAAAGAGGCTCTCTAGAGTAATCGGTCCTTTTAGGACATGATTATTTTTTAACTATATCAACCCCTCGTATTGCTCCTCATCATGGTCTCTACCTTCGATTGTACTAGCTTCATTTATCAAAAAGGTGACGATATCCTCATCACAGTCGACTACTTGCCAGTGGGTGTCCCTGTCAGGCATAGAAGGCCTAAAAATGGTACAAATCAGCTTTGGCTTCTAGAAAGTGTCATCAGTCAGGACATACCTGGCTCCAACAGATGCCAGAATGTCAACATGTTTATTCTTCTCATAAGATATGGCTTTGAAATTCAAATAGTCGAATGACTCCATCAGATCCTAGACAAAGTTGCGGTATGCCTTAAGATAATTCTTCTTGGAGGTGCACTTATTCGTAATCTGGTTGCACACCAGCTCTGAGTCACTAAATATCTGCAAATGCTTTATCCTAAGTCTCTCTGCCTTTCTCAAACTCAAACACAAAGCTTCATACTTCGCTGCATTGTTAGTGCAACTCCAAGCCAACCTATAAGTGTAGTCTTTTGGGATCCTAGATGGGGAGACCAAAAGTACACATGCACCGACACCATTCTTACATCGAACGCTATCAAAGTACAACTTCCATAGCTTTTCTGGGGTAGGTCCAACATCTTTCTTTGCAGACTGATCAAGTCTTTTAGGCTGGGTGACAGAGTAACAACCTTGCTCGGTCTCAATAATGGCATTGAAGTCTAGTAAGGAGAACTCATCCTCCACTTGTAACAGCTCGAGGGCCTCTTCTGCCAAATCCACCTCTACCAGTTATTCAGTCGTCATATGAACCATGTCGTTTTGCTATTCTTCCCCATGTATCTTCTTGACCAAAAACATGGAAGGCTTTTCATTATAGATCTTCAATCTCCTTCCTTTAAAAGGCACTTCCATATGTGAATAATCTAACGATAGATATCCATCTAGATTCGCAGTGAACTCCCTAGAGAGACACATGTCGAAGTAGAGTTCCAAGTCAACCATCATGACCTCTTGGATGACCATTATGTCGAGTGCTTTATGTAGTCGGATTGGGATGTCTTTGATGACACCAACTGTCTTGATAGGAGTACCGTCTAGATGTAGCACATATTGGCTGCTCCTTGTGTATTCCATACCAATATCTTCATAGATAGCCCTCAAAATGACAGTAGTGGAGGCACCAGAGTCCACCATGCAATTGTGTACTATATGGCCCTCCATTCACAAAGACAGATAGAAATGTGGTGGCCTATTTTTCCTAGTAGCAGATATTGTCAAGGGCTAGCTAACATATCAGGTTGCGTTAGCTTTCCATATTTCATGCTCTTCATGAATTCTTGCAACAAGTCTACTTGTCTTGGGAGCAGAAGAGCCTCATACATTATTATCTTCGTCGAAGTCTTATTGAGCTCATAAACTATATTATAAGTTGAAGTGTCGGCTCCCTCTATCTATTTTGTTGGCTCGTACCTGGTTTGGTACTACTATGTGGATTCAACTCTCTGTCTCTTCATCAGTGATGGATACCTCAGCTTTTCTTGAGCTTGTTATTTTGTTTCAGCTAGAGGTTGGGCCATGGGATCCTTGAGTGTCGGGAACCTTTATTTGGTTGTAGTAGGTAAAGGTGACTTGTCAGGTGCTAGCACAGTAGGCTGTGCCCTCTCCCTTCTAGTGTATACTTTCAACGGCTTCATCTAGGCCGTGGGGGCCTCAATGGGCCTTTTACCCTCCTTGGTAAAGAGAGACATGAGATCTTCTTCTGGGACTGCAAAGTTACCTTCATCTTCAAGGATCATGTATGCTTTGTCCTCCATGGCATTGCCCATGAGGGTCTGAATATAATACCGATGCAGCATGCAACCCTCCTATCCATGTGGATCATTGCATGTAGAGCACCAGTTAACCTGGTCAGAAGTGCCTAGTTGGACCTCATTGGCAGCATTCCTCGTCGGGGGCCTTTGTGCTTGAGCAGCTTGATCTTTTGTCAACACAGGGGGAGGATATGGTCTCCTCAGAAGAAAATCCATCTGGACTTGCTTCTTCTTCATGATTGTCATATCATTGGAAATAGTATGGTAACTAGAGGCCAAAGCTCAGACCTCCTGAAGGATCTTATTCTAAATGTCATTATCAGCAGGCGTCGATCGGACCGGAGGAGGTATTGCAACTAATGGTGGATGTGCAGAATACACCATGTATTGAGGGGGATCTGGGAGTATGGGATATTGCAGAGGTGGAGGTGGTGTATTAGGATAATGGATCTAGGGCTGACCATACAAGTTTATAACTGGTGCTGGATTCCACAACTGTTGGGGGTACTAATTTGACGAGGAAGGCATCACACCAGATGCGGATGGGCATTGTGACTGAGGGAAATCAGGTTAGATGGGAGGCTACATTATATGAGGAAGTCTGCCTATAGAAATTATGTCTAATTTTGCTTGCTGGGCAGCTTCATATAAGGCAAGAAAAGTGTCGACCCGGGCTATCTTGAGAAGCAAAAAAATGTTTGAATTGAAATATCTTAGGTAATAGTGTGCAGTTTGTCCCGTCAGACATCACAGCTCATGAGGTACTCTCTTCTAGGACCTCACAAACCTCACATTGAAGTCTGATATCTCCTCTTGCAGATGGTGTTGAATACTTTGAAACTGATGCAACAATGAAGAGGGATTAGTGGACTCATTGCATCCCTTCACTAGCCTGCTTGCTAACTGAGGCCATCCCATTATAGCTCCTTCTGGCAAAGATCTCCACTAGTAGAGAAGGTTCCCTCTCAGAGAAAGGGCTAATAGATGGTTCTTAACACTCTCACTGGTGATAGAGTGCAGTGCAGCCAAGGCCAAAATATCTTGGATGTGCTCATATGTTGTTTTCCTAGAGCCATCGTAAGTAGAAATGGATTTCAAGGTAGTAGGGGGTACAAATTCTTGTCCAACTAGAGCCAAGGGACCTGTGGAATCAAATGCTGGGAAGAGGTCATCATAATTTTGTTGGGCAGCCATATCTTCTTCTTCTTCAGTCGTATAATCGGTATCAATGATGTCCAAATTTGTAGGCTATTCTTCAATTTTGGCCTCTCCAACTTTAGCTTCTTCTACCTCAGCTTTAGCTTTGATTTCATTTTGGTGATCTTGGTAGTCAGCCATCCTTACACGCTCTCTAGTAGCATTGATGTCGATTTTGTAGAGATCAAGCTATTGTCCTGGGTTCCTTGCTCTCCACCTTGTATGCATGAAGGCACTTTTGATATTGGACCAGTCTCACAGACTTGAATAATATTCAGGTACTTGTAGAGTCTCCAGGTGTTCTGATTTAATAGCAATTAAGTGACACCGATGCTTCAATTCTATTTTGGGGTGGGAAACTCTCGAGTCCCATCGGGCGTGCTAGAGAAACTATTGGTTACGAATCTGCCACTAGGATAGGATTTAGTGTAATGCACCCTAGATTCTCCTAGCATATTGAACGATCGAAAGGAAGGAATGCCTTTCATGCCAATCTCCAGAGGATGCTAACTTCTTATATTTTCTCAATTTGGTTTAAGCTCAGAGTGCAAGAAAGAAATTAGAAACGCAAAAAGAAATATAAATATTATTATCTTGGGTGGGGAGGATAATCAACACAACAACAACCAATCACCACTACTAACAGCAATTAAACACAAAACATATTGCATAAACTATCAACACCATTCATCCTATGTATCCTCTACTTTTGCATTCCAGGAATATTTAACTATCAAATACCGATATCTAGAAAGCATAATAATAGTAAGCAATAACATAAGCAACATGAGGCATAAATACTTAGTAAATGTGGCATACAAGATAAATACAATCAATAGAGCCAAGTATATTTTGTATTCAGAAGCAAACACACAACTACAGCAGTTTCCTAGCAATATATCCCCCTTCCACCCTTTTACAATGATATGGTGGAGCTATTTATAGCGTAATTTTCCCCCTATTACAACTTTGGGCATAAGATCCTAGACCTGAAAAAGCTGACAAAGCTGACAAAAGTGGCAAATAGCAGCTAATGTTGACCTCTTTTGGTATGAAATGTACTCGCAACAAGGTCCACCTAAAAACTTAGCAGCTACGTGGTAGTGCGATGGATGACACTTTGAGTCAGCTTGACTGAGGCCAGTCGAGGTACAATAAGTCAGTTCACGCTCGCACACCTGCCGTCACATCTTTGACTCAAATCTCGAGGCTAGACACCTATCAGAATATGATAAGGGGAAAACTTTGCCTTAGGAGCTCATACTTTCTCTCTTGCCCGACTTTGCCTAAAATTAGAGAGCAACTAGGCAGCGCAAGGGGGAAGTAGCACAGTTGGGAAGGCCTCTGTGCCTTAGAAAATTTTTGGGCAAGTTTCAACGTTCTTTGCCCGAGTGTGCACAGGTCAGTGAGTGAAGCCTGACTTCACTGCGAAGTTGGGTGGCTCAGCACTTAGTCAATTATGGAGTCACCATGATAGGCTGCCTAACTGTGCACTTCTTCCAGGATGAATCCCGACTTCGCTGCGAAGTCAGGAAGTCCCAGCAATTAGTTATCTTCAAGTGAGCTGCCCAATTGTGTATAATTTTGAGGGCATAGCCCAACTTCATTGCAAATTCGGGTGGTCTCAACACTTAGGCATTTTTTGTATCTCCCTCATTGACATTTCCCAGGTGCACACAAAATTGAGAGCACAGCTCGACTTCGCTGCGAAGTCGGGTGGCTCAAGACTTAGTAAAATTTTGGGCTCAGCTCCACACATCAGCTCCCCAAGTGCGTACAAAATTAAGAGTGCAGCCCGAATTCGCTGCGAAGTCGAGTTGCAGCAACACTTAGAAAATTTTGGCCTTTTTCCCTCTCAGAGAAACAGCTAGAAGAAAGGAGGGGAAATGAAGATAATGAAACTAATGGCAGGGAAGATAGGGGATAGTGGAGAAAGGGAGAGAAAGAAGAGGGAAGGGAAAGCAACATCCTTACAAAAAATTTGAAGACATGGCACCCCATGCAAAATATGGCAACAGTAACTAACTTGTAGGTTGATTAAAATCTATGGCTACGCCAATAGCCATCTAAGATCCAATGACCACGTCAAAAATCATGGATGGTAAGATATCGGATGAGGACAAAGATAAAGGTAAAGTTAATCAAGTAATTAGCAAGGGTCTAACACGTCAGCTAATCTCCCCTTTTGGCTTAATCGAGATTAATCAAAATTAAAAGATGCACCCCCTAGTTATTAAAGTGTGCAGGTATAGGAGATCCGATGGCTGCGCTCATCACCACTCAAATATGATGGTGTGCATCGATAAAAGTGATCAAGGTTTAATCTAAAGGTTTTCTTTTGGTTAATTAAATACTTTATAATTTATCCCTTCTATCTTATGTTAAACCAAGCACATGGTCGAAAGAATCTATGGTCGCGCCTTCACCATGGTAAGATCTAACGACGATCGCAAGGAAAGGTAAATGCGTAATATGCTACCTAGGTTTAAATCAAATTATTAAGATAAAGAAATCATGGGGTTAATATTGGATAATCATGATTAGATGAAGATTAATATACCATGATATTAGAAAATTAAATCAATGAAAGTATGGTCTCTAACCTTTAAATAATGTCTTATGAATTATTACCAAACCAAAGGTTTTTGATAGTACAAGCATGATTAACCCAATCAGATGCAAGAAGACTAACTATTGTGCAGGTCTTGAGACATCAAAAAATGTGCTTCATCTCAAATCAATCCGATGACAATGCACAAGCCAAAGAGTTAAGCGATGAATCAACTATCGAGATCTAACAATAGCGCTTCATTGAGATAAAAGAAATCCAATGGTCATGCATGAGTCAGAGTAAAGACAAAGAAAATACCAAGGGTTTAACGAACAAGCATCTTCAATGGATCTAACGAATGCGCTCACCTACACTCAGATCCAATGGTAGCGCGTGACCCTAAGGTAAACCAAAGGTAAGTTTAAAGAAAATGCTTGATTAATTAAAGGTTAAACACATTTAACAATACTATGAATCCATTATTAATCCCCATCCTTATTGGTCAAAATTTAAAGAGGGTTTGAAGCATGTTTCTTTTGATTAATTAACCTACAAGTTTCGAACAAATCCATGGTGACAATGAAAAAAGGAGCACATCCAATGGCTACGCTTGATCACGTTTGACTTAAGGAAAAAGGGAAACCTTCGAGGCAATAAAAGTCGTCACTCACACCAAGAACCAGATCTTGTAGAAATCCTGAGGGAGATCACTGCCTAAATGAAATATAATCAATCCCAAGGATTTAGTTACCATTCGAACCTGAGGTGGCATAAGATTTAAAAAGAAAGTCATCCCAGTGGCACATATCAGTTCCACGTCCGATAAAAAGGTTCCCAATGACCAATAGCAGAGGTTTATAAATGATTACAGGCACACAAATCAAAAGGGCCCGAGGCACGTAAGATAAAAGACATTACTCACCATAAACTCTCAACTCTAGGAAAAATATGCGGTGGCAGATTTTCATTGGTCGATTTTGAACAGCAGTTGGTGACATCGGGTTGATGACAAAACATGTGAATTTATCAGACTCATTCCACCACCCTGTATATGAACCCACGAAAATAGTCGAGGCTACTACCCTGGTAATCTAAGAGCGAAGGTTGATACACAAGAGGTACAGAGAGAAGAAAGTTTTCAAGTATCACAGAAAGACCTTACCTACTACATTAAGAACAATGGCATCATGGGGAGATGTTTTCATACCTACAGACACTAGGGAAGCCATGCAATTCATCACAAATAGATCCCCATACTCTGTGATCTCTGGGCCACCTGTTCTCGGTACCACCATGTATGAGTTTGCTCAGAAATGTGGGGCAGATAAAAAACCAAACCCAGCTCAACTGTACGAGATTGACAATGCCTGTATCAAGAGTTTCACCCAAGTGATGGAAGGCGATAACAGGACCCCATGGATAATGGCGGATTTATTTCATAAAGCTCATAGGTTACAATACAAGGGTTTCCCCAGAAATAACAGATGGAATAGTAACCTTGGGAAACTGATATGCCCAAAAGTGCACTTCTCCTCAGACTTGATGGCTTGGCTGGCAGTAGCATATGACGAAAGAACGAGGACCTTTCGAGACCACAAGAATCGGTGGGTGTTCAACATCAAAGTCGAGCATATCCAGGAGGTGTTCAACTTAACGAATTATACCACTTTTCTGGTAGACCAGGTAATCGAACACCAATCTCGTATGTTTACAGATATGGAAGTCTTTAAAAGTTTGTTCGATACATATGCAACAATAGATAAAGAATTCCCAATCAACAAAAATGCTTTTAAACCCTGGGTACAAGATTTTTGTGATATGATAAACATAGTTTTGGGAGTACAGGATCTGAATAGAATAACAAAAAGGGTTTTATATTTAGCTGCACAATGCAATAGAGCATATAACACTCCAATTTATGCCTGGGAACTGGAATTGAGTACCCAAATACATAAAGAAATGATGGAATTAAGAAGAGCAGTTTTTGAACAGAGGCAGGAGATGCCTCATTTTTCATAGTATTCATTTCTCATTCACCTAATAGCGGGCCAATTGGGAGAAGAAGCCCGTAAAAGAGTAAAAGCCATCGACAGCCCCTATGTTCAGAATAGCTTCTAGAGACTTCATGAAGGATGAACTCACATGGGCTGGTTCTGTGATCGTTTCATGGTAGAAATCCATTGGGCCTTAACTAGGTTAGTTCCAGAGAGATTAGGGCCAGGGGTAAAAGCCTTCATTAAAGAAAAGGAAATTGGAGATTTCTTCTTCATAGAGGGTTTTACTTATATCATATTGTATGGAGCTAAGATCCCTCCTAAGGTGCTACCACAGTACTGCCCATTATCCATAGCAACTTTAGAATTATGCAGGCAGGTGGCAGAAGAGGCTAAGATGAGACTGGTAAAGAAACATGGTAAGGTCCCCTGGCTCGATGTTCCCTATCATTTTGGAGATTTTATATTTGTTGGATATCCTTCCCTGCTCAAAGGAATGTTTGAATTGGACAACATGGGATTAGATGAAATATCATGGAGATTCTATGACCCAAAGGGAACATACAACAGAATGATGGAAAAGAGAGAATATGCTCGAATAAAACATCGGGAAGATGCTTTTGAAGAAAGCTTATTAGAAGCTAT
Source organism: Wollemia nobilis (assembly GCA_028583015.1). Taxonomy (NCBI): domain Eukaryota; kingdom Viridiplantae; phylum Streptophyta; class Pinopsida; order Araucariales; family Araucariaceae; genus Wollemia; species Wollemia nobilis. Next base: position 428,017 of record JAQPPZ010017175.1, on the reverse strand, counting down.
GGAGAAAGGATTAGATTTGCAGGTAGTATGGAATGATTTCCCCCAAAAAAAAAGAGGTAGCACACAAGTTTATGAAGCCTATGATTACCCTACAGAGTTAAGAAGGCTTCGAGAAAGTTCAATAGATGTTGTTGCACCAATTTTACCAAGGACAGGCCCAACCATCAAAGAAGACCCCTTATTAGAATTAATAGAAGAACAGGGTATTGATCTAATGGAAGTCACTATCAAAACTATAGATATAGTAGAGCAACAAGGTTGGGCCTTCTAAAAGTACTCACCTCAGAATAGAAGCAACACCAAGCACTTCCCAAGAAGCTTCCCAAAAACAGAATATAAATAAAGGGAAGGAGATTGCAACAACACCAACTCAGGAGTCTCCCCTCTTAGAACAAGCCATAGTTCCTATTTTTGATAGGGTTCTAACTATAACAAGTGTAAAGAAATTAGCACCCATGGCTATCCCTACCACTATAACAATAAAGGGATAGGAGATTAAAATTCCATCAATAATACAAATGAATCCTAGGAGAACTGGTGGATTAGGTGGCCTCTTTCGAAGTCACTCAGTAAAGAAACAAGAATATGTAACTCATGTAGAAAAGAAGAAACCCAGATTGTCTTTACCTTCTACAAAGGTTGTCCTGGAAAGAACAGATGAATAGACTACCTTCACTACTGCAGATGAGCAAGAATTACAGTTAGTAGCAGAGATGGGGAATATAGAAGGATAGTTCATAGAAGAATATAAATTAGAGGCACCTATCTCAGATATTGCGGAGATAAATCTTCCTATTCTGCAGGACCCACTAGTCTTCAGAGTAAATAAAGAAACTGGGGGCTCATCGGTACTAGGAAAAGAAGGTGAAATGGCCAAAGTTGTCAAAGCAATGCAAAATCAAGCCATAGATCAATTCATGGGAACAATTATAGAGCTAAGGAAACAATTGGAGAAAGAGGGAAAGGAAAAGGTAGAGCTAAAAGCATTAATAAATAAGCAATAGGAAGAATTGGCAAGAAAAGATATTTCAAGTGCACAACCCCTCCAATGGTGAAAATTCAAGATCATGTATATTATCTTAATGCTATGAAGAAAAATATGTCAATAAAGATAAGAGCTCATGCCAAGGGCTTTACTAAAATGTTCAGACAAATAAGGGTGATTCAAATAACTGCTCAAGAGATTCTGACCTTGATACAAGAAAGAGAAGAGGATTTTGGAATCATTCACCCTACCCTAGATTTTATAGGAGACCATTTTGAAGAGTTACAAGGGCAAGAAATAATAACACCTGATGGTATCAAGATTCAGATTAATTTTGAGTTCTTCAAAGCAGCCCTGTTTGGAGCAAATAGGGGAAGATGGATCAATTTGGTGACTGAAACAAATAACCTGATAAAATATGCTATAGGGAAATTGGCAGATATTGGCCTATCCTTAGGTCAATGCTTAGAAGCCTCAGACATAGAAGAGGTATTCAAAGATACCATTGACAGATTTGAGTGTGAACCAGGTGATGAAGGAGAAATGATTAGGCAAACTACATTTATGATAAATACTATGGAGATGTTACTTTTCCAGTATGAAAGGAACAAATCTAATATTGTTGTTCAGAAGAATAGAATTTTGCAAGAAATGAACATGCTGAGGATTGCAGCCACATTTGATACAGGAGTTTGGAGATTAATTGATGAACATATTAGATGGCTGCAACAAAGCCAAAAAGGGAAAAAGGTTAATACCTACAGTCAACAATAGGAAGCAAGTTCATCACAACAGAAACTTGCACCTACAGAAGGAGTTCCTGTGACAGTAGAAGAAGTTGTTCAAGAGAAAGAGGCCCAAAGGGAAACAATTGAAGAAGAAAAAGTGGGTTCACCTAACACCACCATCACCGGTTGAATTGAATCTATGTTCTAAAAAAGGCTAAAACCAAGATAGTAAAGGCAATGGAAGCCAGCTGTACCAATTTTTGGAGTCTAACCAGATGTTGACAGGTGTAAGGCTAGAAATCAACCAGAAATAATAGAATCAAGAACCAGAGGCTATAAGAAGAGGCAGTAGGATAGATTCTGCATCAAGCAATTAGAGAATAGCATTTTTGCTAAGAGGTATACTTGAGTGCCCTGTTAGTTGTGTTGTTGTATCCCCTTCTGTGTCTATTTTCTTTCTCATTCTTATTCTTCCCTTTGTTGTGCAAGATTGTAATAGGAAAGTGCTCAAGAAGCTGAGATTATTTCCTGTCCTATTGAGCCTAAGATTCAGAGACTCTATTGTTACCATATTGGAACAAGTAGAGTAGGAGAGACCTGTTACATTATTTGAATAAGATATTCTTCATTGTATTGATATATTTTTCTTGAAAACAGAGTTAAAAGGCATCCCGCCCACTCTACATGTAAAATTTCTTGAAATCAATACAATTCTGAGTTTCATTTTTATTATATCTTTGTCTTAGTATTGTGTGTCACTGTATAATGGGTTACATTATTTGAATGCATTATATACGTTTCTCTCGTTGGTTAACTCTTGGTTTTATTATGATATTCGAATGAAGCTTTGAACACCAATTTTCTTTTCCCCTTCTCTCTGTTCATAATTAAAAATTGTTGTTAAATTGCTATAACAACCCAATGAATCTAGGCACCGGTCTACATAAGGCATAACAGTTGGTTATTTTCATGCTTGGTCATTTTAAAAAGAATACTTATAGCTTAATATAAATTTGGAGCGTGTAATTAGAAGTTTAATCAAAGAATTACCGTTGGGGTTTCCTTACCCATTCTGTAGTCTTCTTTAGCAATATTTGTGTTTAGCAGAACATGAGGTAGGTCGACTAGAGCCTGTAATAGCTCATTGGTTTCAAATGGATTCTTGTAGCATGACAATCGAAATCCTACGGATGCAAGAATCGGTTCCAATAGTTTTTGGCATCGTTGTGGGGAGGACTTGATAGAAAGAGTTAATGACCTTCTTAAAAGTTTTTCTCCAAATGACATTATCTTTAAATCAATGGGTGGCCAGTTGGAATAGAGAACGTTTGTCTTAATTTTTACATTTTTTACGTTCTTTATTACCCATGTTTTTCAATCTTATTTTCTTTATGTTTTTTGATCTTCTTGAATTTTTTTTCTTGATCTTCTTGAAATTTTGGTTTCTTGATTTTCTTGATTTATCCCAAGAATTGACTCCTATGAGGATGAGTGATAATATCAAGCATTCTTGGTAAAAGCGTACATTGTTCTTTCTGCACCCCAGTGCTGGCGACTCTATTGGACGAACCTATAAGAAAAATATAAAAAAGGAGAGAATAGAATGTGTTGGCTAACACTAGGAGAAGTGGTAAGGAGCTATTTCTAGAACTCGAGAATCTAGAGGTATTTATACATACCTAAAAAACTCCACTTTTTAAGAATATTGTTTATAATAGTAGATTAAATTCTAGCGGTAAAAGGTACGTGAAGAAAATTCAGAATACTATTACTACTGATATTACTGTAGATGAACATTTAAAATCAGTAGTAGAAGATATATGTGATTATTCTCATTCAAAGGTAGATAATCCATCAGTTTACGTTCAAGCTGCCTAGACCCATACCACCGTAGGTACTACATCTATGAAATTAAATTCTATAGTAGCAATGGCTCAGGTTAATGTTCATTTATGGAGAACTAATAGATATAGGCCTTTTGCATTACCAATAAATTTAAATGCCTTACCCAGTAAAGCTCACAAATACCTCCCTAAGTTTTTAGGAAATAGTGCAGTAACTGGAGAGGATCATATCAAAAGTTTCTTATATGCAATGGATAGTCTGGAAGTTGAACATGAAGATGTAGTATTAAGACTGTTTCTACAGACTTTAGAAAAATATGCTAGAGAATGGTTTAATTCCCTTCCTAACAATGATATCCCAGACTTCACCAAAATGGAAGAGGTGTTCCTAAAGAAGTATGGTGAAAGGAAAAATGAACAATCATTGTTAACTGAGCTAGCCACTATGAAGAAGAAATAAAATGAGGTTGTTAGTGATTTTAATAGAATATTTTCAAAAACAAGAAACAAAATCCCTACCAACCTCAGGCCTAGTGATATTCAGTCTATTTGTTTTTATAAGAATGCTTTTCAAGGAGAGTTTAACTATGAATTAAGGCAAGAACAAGCCACTACCATTGATGGTTGTATGGAAAAAGCAATGGATATAGAAAGAAATATGCTTGATAGTGGTAAGATGAAGCCTTATTCTTTAGAGGTTAACATGCCTGAGAGAAAACCTAAGAGAGTGGCTTTTGATATACAAAGAAGAACTAAAATTGATCCTGTGGAGAAGTTGACTAGTCAGATGATAGAAATGTTCAACAACATGAGTAACAGGTTAGCAAGAATTGAAAGAAATGGAAATAATGATGAATCTTCATAGATAGAGTGACCACATATTGACAACCATCCCCCCTTTAAGAAAAATTACAATAAGAATTGGGGAAACAACAATGGTTTTGAAGAAGGGAATAGGAATAGGGGTAATGGGAATAATAACTGGAAAAATAGAGATTCTGATAGGGATCAGAACAATGTCCCTAACCCAATGCCATCTGCCAATGTAGCTGAAGGTTTTCCTTATTTTTGCTCTACTTGTGATGCACCCCATAACCTTGATGCATGTGGAATACACCTAAGTGATCAACGTAATGTAGATATGCATGCAAAATCAGAAGAGGATATAAGAATCAATGCATGTTGGTCCATTGAAGATGAATCCAGAGAAAGGTTGTTTGAAGAAGACATGGATAAATATGCTTCAAATCATCATCCTCAGATCTTAGTAACTGAAGGAACTAAAATCTTACAGAAATCACATGAGTCAAGATATGATAAGATGAAGCAAGGGAAATTGATCCCCACTACTCAAGAGGTTGAAGAATTAGAAGCAACCCATGTTTTAAATTTAAGGAATAGAACAGTCCCTGAAAGAACAGAGAAATTATCTACAAATGAAACAAGAAGATAAACTTTCACCAATAAAAATATCAGTAAAGAGAAAACTGATAGGAACCCTAACAAGATTACTCCTGAGGTAATAGAATCAATGGAAGAAGTTCCCAAAGAAGAAAGTAATAAACCATTGGATATAAAGAAGATAGAATTTGATGTTGGGTCAGAACTCAGTAAACAAAAGGTTAATATCACATTTGGTGAACTTATGAAAGTTCAAACATACAGATAACAAGTATGCAGAGCTTTTGGATTAGTAGAGCAGAAAGAAGACCCTACTTTTCATTCTGCTAGACAAAATCAACATGATACAAGATCACCATATTCTGTCCAGACCCTTCTATGTGTCGTTAAGATATAATTCAGATGAAGGGGAAAGATATGTGATTCATAATTGCATGCTCGATAGTGGAGCTTCACATAATATCATGCCTAAGCTAATAGCTGACCAAATGGGATTAATCTGTACTAGAGATTCTGCTCCTATTTTTGTAATGGATAGTAGACAAATTCCCTGTGTAGGGGTGATAACTGGATTATTAGTTTACCTAGACCAACACCCCAAAAAGGGCATTGTCATGGATGTAGCAGTAGTTGATGTTGACCCATTCTTCTCACTTTTACTCAGTAGGCATTGGGCAGAACAACTAGGGGGATCAATACAACTAGACTGGTCTTATGCTACCATCCCCATATCAGATAAGGAGAATATAATTTTGAGAAGGGAACCATTCAACAAACATTCCGTAGAGTTAATTCAAATAGATGAAACCATGATTAACTTAGTTAACTCTATGGAAGAAAAAGGGATGGGAGTCTATTCAATATGGCACAACCCATTCCTGGTGGAAGTACCAGATGCAAAGAACATGGATCCAGAAGATATGAGAATAACTGATGCTGAATCAAACCGAGTATTAACCCAAGAAATGTGGACCATGTCATTTGATGGGGCTAAATCCCAATCTGGAGCAGGTGCAGGTGTAAATTTGACTGATATTAAAGGAAACTACCTTAGTATCCCTTACAGATTACAATTTCCTTGCACAAACAATGTAGCTGAGTACGAAGCTTTACTATTAGGGCTAAGGAAAGCAAAAGAGTTAGGTATTAACTACTTAACTGTAACAAGGGATGCAAAACTTATTATACTACAAATCAAAGGTAAATATCAGACCAAGCATCCTAGACTTAAGCAATATAGAAATGCAATACTGGAAGAAATTGATAAATTTTTGGCTTTCAATATTTCATATATTCCTAGAGAACAAAATCATGTTGCAGATATTTTAGCTGTAAATGCCTCAGGTCTAGATCACCCAGAGATAACTACAGAATATATGGATAGATTCCCAACTATTTCAGTCTATAAACCTTCTGTGCCAGATAACATAGTCTATCTACAGGTCTTTCAAGATGATATAGATATTAAGGATTTTATGACTTTACAAAATCAGTATGCAGATGTAATCTATGATGAAAAAGATGAAGAAAAGTTAAAATATCAAATAGGAGAGCCAGTAGAAGTAATCCAATTGAAAACTAATAGAATACCCAAAGGATTGGTGTCTCTTGAAAGCCTATTTGATGACTTTGACAAAGCTTATAAACCTATACGTAGAGAAGTGATATCTGAGGATATTAATATTGGCTCAATGAAAGAACCCAGAATAGTGAAAGTAGACATGGCCTTACCTGCTAAAGAAAAGGTTGGATATATCAATTTCTTGAAAAAGAACAAAGAACATTTTGCTTGGACTTATGAAGACCTCAAAACCTTCAAGACAGATGTAATGACTCACATAATACCTTTGAAGGAAGATTCCAAGCCATTCAGATAGAAACAAAGGAAATACAATCCAACTCTACACCCAGTAATGCAAAAAGAGGTACAAAAATTATTGGACTCCAAGATAATAAGAAAAGTAAGATTTTCCTCCTGGATATCCAACTTAGTACCAGTTAGGAAAAAGAATGGGGACATTAGACTCTACATAGATTTTAGAAATTTAAACAAGAGCTCACTAAAAGACAATTACCCATTGCCTAACATGGAACAACTACTGCAAGCAGTAGTAGGTTCAACTAGATTGTCCCTGTTAGATGGATTTTTAGGCTACAATCAAATTCTGATAAATCCAGAAGACAGACACAAGGCAACATTCACCACACCCTAGGGCACATTTGAATATTTAAGAATACCTTTTGGATTGATGAATGCAGGTGCTACTTTCCAGAGAGCGATGGACTTTGCTTTCAAAGGATTAATGTTCAAAATTGTAGTAGTGTACTTAGATGATATCACAGTTTTTTCTAAAAATCCAGAAGATCATCTAGAACATTTGACTGCAGTTTTTGCCCGGTGCAAGGAATTTGGAATCTCTCTAAATCCAAAAAAATGCATATTCGAAACTACACAAGGAAAATTGCTAGGTCATATAGTTTCAGAAAAGGGGATAAGCATTGATCCAGAAAGGATAGAAGCCATTTCTAAAATTCCCCCACCCAAGAACCTAAAAGGAGTAAGGTCATTCTTTGGCAAAATAAATTTTATCAGAATATTTGTCCCAAATTTTGCAGAAATGACCAAACCCATAAATGATATGGTGAAGAAAACTGGAGAAATAAAATGGACAATAGAAAATATGGAAACATTTAACAAGATCAAAGAAGCCATATCAACCACTCCAGCTTTAAGTTGCCCTGATTATGCAAAAGATTTTAATATCTATTCATATGCATCTGAACACTCTATTGTTGCAGTTCTTTCACAGAAAGATAATGAAAATAATGAAAGGCCAATAGCCTTTATGAGCTCAGGACTAAAAGGAGCAAATCTTAAATACACCTTACTGGAAAAACATGCCTATGCAGTCATCCAATATTTAGAACACTTCAAAGGTATATTTGGCTCAAACAAAGTTTACTGTTGTATTCCCTTTATAGCAATAAAAGATATCTTTTCTCAATCAGAGCCATTGGGAAGACCAACAAGATGGATGGTAAAACTTTTGCAATACGATGTTGAATTCAAAATAGTTAAAACAGTCAAAGGGCAAGGTTTAGCTAAACTGTTGGCTAACAAAGAAGAAGCAGGATCTGAAAATATTCTCACCATAGATCAGACATATGATGACAGAAGAATAAAAAATGAAGAATGTAAATGGTATGAAGAAATTTTGTCATACTTACAAACGTTGTCTTTTCCCAGAGATATGTCAATAAACAGAATGAGGTCAGTCAAACTTCAAGCTCAAAAGTATTATATACAAAATGGAGTATTATATTGGAAACATCCTGATGGAGTATTATTAGTCTGCTTATATGAAAGAGAAGTCCCAAAAATAATTAATGAATTTCATAATGGTTTCTGTGGAGGACACTTTGCTCCAAGAGCTACAACTAATAAAATCATGAGAGCAGGATATTATTGGCCATCCCTTTTTAAGGATGTATATAAATATGTTAGGAATTGTCATAACTACCAAGTTTTTACAGGGAAAAAGCATCTACCAGCCATGCCCCTCAAGCCAGTAATTATTGAAGCACCTTTTGCTCAATGGGGTATTGACCTGATTGGAGAGATCAAGCCTAATTCATCTGGCCAACATAAGTGGATCATAACTACAATAGATTACTTCACAAAGTGGGTGGAAGTTGCACCTTTGAGAACATCTACAACTATTGCAGTCATCAGATTCATAGAAGAAAACATCTTGACCAGGTATGGAGTTCCTAAAAATCTTGTAACTGATAATGCTCAATATTTTGTGTCATATGAAATGGTAGAATTTTGTGCTGAATATGGAATTGAATTATCTCATTCTCCCAATTATTACCCCCAAGGAAATGGTTTAGCTGAGTCATCAAATAAAAATGTAATAACAAGAATAAAAAGGTCATTAGGCAAAAATAAAAGGGGATGGGATAATGAACTTAAATTTGCTTTATGGGCTGATAGGTTGTCTATTAAAAGAAATACAGGAAGAACCCCCTATGAGATGGTTTATGGAGAAAAAGCCCTACTACCCCCAAAAATGGAAAAAATGGCACTTTCCCTTTTATTGCAAGATCATGAAAACCCTAATCCCATTCAGAGAAGGCTTGACCAAATTGTCTTGTTAGAAGAACAAAGAAGAGAGACCCTCAATAGAATGATGGAACAAACCCAGAAAACTATAAAATTGTTTAATAAGAAAGCCAAGGGTACTCCTTTTTCTCAAGGAGATATAGTCATCTATTGGGATCCTAAAAATGATAAGCATGGTGAAAAGGGTAAGTTTGAACCTAAATGGATTGGCCCATACCAAATTGCCCATGTTATCAGTCAGAATACTTACAAGCTACAAACTTTGCAAGGAGAAATAATGGCTATCCCTATTAATGGCCAACACCTCAAAATGTACAATCCTTGTTGAAGGTGTACTTTACAAAAAAAAGCATTACAAAAAAATAGAAAAACAAAAATCCAAAAACAGAGTGGTGTATTTTGTTTATTAGTTAAGCTTCCCTTTTGTTCTTGAATAATTTTGAGTTTATTGTACACATGATATCTTAGTTTGATGAGTATATCTAACTGTTTATTCCACCAAAGACAATAAGAAAAAAGGGGATTTATTTTAGATGTCTGATGAGGTTTACAATTCTTTCAAATATGAGTGTTTATGCAATAGTTGTTTGATATGAGATAAAACAGATAGAAAACAAAGTTGATTGAAACATCATGTCAAGCCTCACATTACAAATGATACTTAAGGTGACTTCAAAGGTCCGAAGAACTGAGTTATCTTTGAGAGGGTAGTTGAGCCAAAAATCATTACACTCATATTTTATAGCTGTAAACTAATCCTCAACTCAGGCATACTTATTGCACAATTTGCTTATATATCCAAACACTTCTCTCATGAGAAAGAAAAATAAAAAATAAAGTAAAACTGAGTCACTTCCTGAGATATCTTGGAAAACCTCTACCGGAGCTATAGACGCTTGATCGGCAAGTAGGGTAAAACTAATATGGGATTAGAAGCAACTCCACCGAGGCTATAGACGCCTGACTGGCAATGGAGCCTTGTAGAATGGTGAAAATTTTTAAAGAGTGAAATCACATATTAGGCTTGACTATTTTGCTCAGATATGGTAAAGTTCTGAAAGATTTAGAAATCCAAAAAATAATGCACAAACACACACATGGGCAAAAATATGATGAAACAAGGAGTTTAAAAGTACTTAGAGAGTGGAGCTTTTCATAGGGAAAAAAGTAGAGAGGGGAGGGTCCCGATCCCTTCCCTGCTCCCCCTCCCCTAGTTCCTCCCCCGTTGTTTGTTGCGGTGAGGGCTTCCCTATTTTTGCACCTCTCCCCGGGTTCCCTTGTTTTTTTTGGCCCGGTGCTTCCAGGTTCCTTGTTGTTTGAGATCCCTTCCTTTTTTTCCTTAGGCTTCCCCTGGGGTTTCCGTTTTTTGGTTTGGGTTCTGGGTGGTGGAGGTGTGGTTGGGTTTTGGGGTTTCCTTTGAGGTCCTGCTTAGGGGGTCTGGGGGCTTCTTTCCCTTTTGATCCTCTGGTTGTGTTGTCGTGGGGGGCCCTTTGTTTCCGCTTGGGGTTTGTGTTCTCTTGGTGGCCCCTCACTTTTGCTGGGGGCTTTTTCTCTGTTTTCTGGTTCTTGGTTTGCTTGGGGTCCTATCCCTATTTGTGTTCTTTGGGACCCCTATATCCCGGTCCCTTAACTGTCTTTCCTGGTTGGGGGGATTCTCTTGGTGTGCTTTCTAGTTGCTTCGGGGCTCCTCTTTGTTGGTTTTTAGCTACTTCCGGGAGATTCTCCCTTTTTTGGGCAAGATGGTTTTGGGGATGTCTCCGGGTTGGTTTTCTCATTTCTTCTGTTTTCTTGGGAGGGATTCACTTGGTAAGTTTTTGTTGCTTCGAGGGTTCCTGTTTTTTTGTTTTTTGGCTTCAACTTACTCCTTATTAGGAACAAACGGTTGTGACAAAATCGTGTAATCATATCTTATGACTTAGCTAAAACAAGCATTACAATATTTCAAAATAAAACTCATTGATTTCTAAAATTTCTAACCTTTGTTTCCAAATTGAATGAAAAGGGATCTACAGTTTTTCATACTCTACTTGCTTTGATATCATGTTGTTCATACAATTTTTTAGTATATATAAAAAAAAAAGAGCTAAAAAAGTTTTCTTTTATGTATTTCAAGTTTTACTTAGCAAGTCAAAGGTGTTAAAATTTTGTTCAAATTTTTGCGAATAAAATTGAGAGATTCTGGAATTCTCAAGAGCCTCAAGTTTTTAGCACCTTGTCCCAGTCAGAGCCTATGTTGGAGCCAAATTTGACTCAACTTTGAAACCCCCAAATTTAAATTTTTGGTTTCAATCAAAGTATCCATAATGTTGGTCGCTTCTTCAAATTAGTGTGAGTATCTAAGTTTTTCATTGAATTGGTTTGATGAGTCTAAATCTTGGTCATTGATTAGGTAGACACCCTTTTAATAATTGCTTAATTGTCTTAATAAGGGTTATGGCAAGTTTTATTAATAATTGACCTTCATAAGTAAAGCCTCCCTAAGGTCTAAATCCAATGTTAAAACATAAAGACCTAAGATCCGAAAGTATGTCACTAAGGATTAAATAAATCATTATACCCTAAGGTCCAAATAGCTTTATACTTTAAAAAGAGGGTCAAATAAATCATCGTGGTCTAAAAACCAAAATTCAAAAGCGCTAGCCTAAGGTTAAAATCAAAATTTAATTAAAACCTAAGGGTATGCACCCCAATAGACTAACAAACGAGCACCTTAGATTTAATCCAAGGGTCGCGCTTGATCCAAAGGTAATCAGATGATGACGTGTTAATAAGATCAACCAAGAGATAAGTCAAAAGTCAAAACCATGGTCAGAAGTAAATAGATCACGTCTTAGGCTTAATCGGACGGTAGCGCATCTTTAAAATCTAAATCCGATGGATGCGCCTTCGAAAGAAACCCGAATGATAAAGTCAAAAGGTCTAAAAAGGATTATCACCTAAGGTAGTAAGTGATTAAAATTCATGCAACTTGGCAAATCTGGATGGCAGTGCTCGATTGAAATCCAATCCAATGGTTGCACGCTTATCGAAGAGTCAAAACTTTAAAAGAAGTCAACATGGGTCAAGCTTTAAATTAAATAGTGAGCAAGTTCGACCGATCGGATGGTAGCGCCCAAGCAATGTTTGATCTAATGGTAGCGCCAGATTCAAGTAAATCATGTATTAAAATTAGCATTAAGATTCCACGCCTCCTTTGGAATAATCACTGAGCAAGTTAAGAAGATCGAACGACAGCGCTTGATCCAAATCTAATCCTACGGTGGTGCACGAATAAAAAAAGCATTAAAAAGGTAAAATCTCATAAGCTTAAATTAAGCAGGTTAAAACGAATTAACAAGGGTCTAAGCACATTGGATAATCACCCCCTTTTGGCTTAATCATGATTTAAACCATGCATCCTTTGGTAACTAACTTGTAGGTTGATTAAAATCTATGGCTGCGCCAATAGCCATCTAAGATCCAACGGTCGCACCGAAAATCATGGATGGTAAGATATCGGATGAGGACAAAGATAAAGGTAAATTTAATCAAGTAATTAGCAAGGGTCTAACACGTCAGCTAATCTCCCCCTTTCGGCTTAATCGAGATTAATCAAAATTAAAAGATGCACCCCCCTAGTTATTAAAGTGTGCAGGTACAGGAGATCCGATGGTTGCGCTCATCACCACTCAAATCTGATGGTGCGCGTCGGTAAAAGTGATCAAGGTTTAATCTAAAGGTTTTCTTTTGGTTAATTAAATACTTTATAATTTGTCCCTTCTATCTTATGTTAAACCAAGCACATGGTCAGAAGAATCCAACGGTCGTGCCTTCACCATGGTAAGATCTAACGGCGATCACAAGGAAAGGTAAATGCGTAATATGCTACCTAGGTTTAAATAAAATTATTAAGATAAAGAAATCACAGGGTTAATATTGGATAATCATGATTAGATGAATATTAATATACCACGATATTAGAAAATTGAATCAATGAAAGTATGGTCTCTAACCTTTAAATGTCTTATGAATTATTACCAAACCAAAGGTTTTTGATAGTACAAGCATGATTAACCCAATCAGACGCAGGAAGACTAACTATTGTGCAGGTCCTGGGACATCAATGAATGTGCTTCATCTCAAATCAATCCAACGATAGCGCACAAGCCAAAGAGTTAAGCGATGAATCAACTATCGAGATCTAACGACAATGCTTCATTGAGATAAAAGAAATCCAACGGTCGTGCATGAGTCAGAGTAAAGACAAAGAAAATACCAAGGGTTTAACGAACAAGCATCTTCAATGGATCTAACGAATGTGCTCACCTACACTCAGATCCAATGGTAGCGTGCAACCCTAAGGTAAACCAAAGGTAAGTTTAAAGAAAACGCTTGATTAATTAAAGGTTAAACGCATTTAAAAATACTGTGAGCCCATTATTAATCCCCATCCTTATCAGTCAAAATTTAATGAGGGTTCGGAGCATGTTTATTTCTATTAATTAACCTACAGGTTTCGGACAAATCCATGGTGAAAATGACAAAAGGAGCACATATAACGATTGCGCTTGATCACGTTTGACTTAAGGAAAAAGGGAAACCTTTGAGGCAATAAAAGTCGTCACTCGCACCAAGAACCAGATCTTGTAGAAATCTCGAGGGAGATCATTGCCTAAATGAAATATAATCAATCCTAAGGATTTAGTTACCATTCGAACCTGAGGTGGCATAATATTTAAAAAGAAAGTCATCCTAGTGGCACATACCAGTTCCACGTATGATAAAAAGGTTCCCAATGACCAATAGCAGAGGTTTATAAATGATTATAGGCACACAAATCAAAAGGGCCCAAGGCACATAAGATAAAATACATTACTCACCATAAACTCTCAACTCCAGGAAAAATATGCGGTGGTAGATTTTCATTGGTCAATTTTGAATAGCAGTTGGTGACATCGGGTTGATGACAAAACGTGCGAATTTATCAGACTCATTCCACCACCCTGTATATAAACCCACAAAAATAGTCGAGGCTACTACCTTGGTAATCTAAGAGCGAAGGTTGATACACAGGAGGTACAAAGAGAAGAAAGTTTTCAAGTATCACCGAAAGACCTTACATTAAGAATAATAGCGTCATGGGGAGATGTTTTCGTACCCGCAGACACTAGGGAAGCCGTGCAATTCATCACAAATAGATCCCCATACTCTATGATCTCTGGGATGCCTGTTCCAGGTACCACCATGTATGATTTTGCTCATAAATGTGGGGCAAATAAAAAACCAAACCCATCTCAACTATACGAGATTGACAATGCCTGTATCAAGAGTTTCGCCCAAGTGATGGAAGGTGATAACATGACCCCATGGATAATGGTGGATTTTTTTCATAAAGCTCATAGTTTACAATATAAAGGTTTCCCCATAAATAACAGATGGAACAGTAACCTTGGGAAATTGATATGCCTAAAAGTGCACTTCTCCTCAGAATTGATGGCTTGGATGGCAGTAGCATATGACAAAAGAATGAGGACCTTTCGAGACCACAAGAATCGATAGGTTTTCAACATCAAAGTCGATCATATCCAGGAGGTGTTCAACTTAACGAATTATTCCACTTTTCTGGAAGACCAGGTAATCGAACACCAATCTCGTATGTTTACAGATATGGAAGTCTTTAAAAGTTTGTTCGATACATATGCAACAATAGATAAAGAATTCCCAATAAAAAAAATGCTTTTAAACCCTGGGTACAAGATTTTTGTGATATGATAAACATAGTTTTGGGAGTACAGGATTTGAATAGAATAACAAAAAGGGTTTTATATTTAGCTGCACAATTCAATAGGGCACATAACACTCCAATTTATGCCTGGGAACTGGAATTGAGTACCCAAATACATAAAGAAATTATGGAATTAAGAAGAGCAATTTTTGAAAAGAGGCAGGAGATGCCTCATTTTTCACAGTATTCATTTCTCATTCACCTAATAGCGGGACAATTGGGAGAAGAATCCCGTAAAATAGTAAAAACCATCGACAACCCCTATGCTTAGAATAGCTCCTGGAGATTTCATGAAAAACGAACTCACATGGGTTGGTTCTATGATCGTTTCATGGTAGAAATCCATTGGGCCTTAATTGGGTTAGTTCCAGAGAGATTAGGGCCAGGGGTAAAAGCCTTCATTAAAGAAAATGAAATTGGAGATTTCTTCTTCATAGAGGGTTTTACTTATATCATATTGTATGGACCTAAGATCCCTCCTAAGGTGCTACCACAGTATTGCCCATTATCCATAGTAGCTTTAGAATTATGCAGGCAGGTGGCAGAAGAGGCTAAGATGAGACTAGTAAAGAAACATGGTAAGGTCCCCTAGCTCGATGTTCCCTATAATTTTGGAGATTTTGTATTTTTTGGATATCCTTCCCTGCTCAAAGGAATGTTTTAATTGGACAACATGGGATTAGATGAAATATCATGGAGATTCTATGACCCAAAGGGAACATACAGCAGAATGATGGAAAAGAGATAATATGCTCGAATAAAACACCGGGAAGACGCTTTTGAAGAAATCTTGTTAGAAGCTATGGAGAAAGGATTAGATTTGCAGGTAGTATGGAATGAGTTCCCCCTAGAAAAGAGGTAGCACACAGGTTTATGAATCCTATGATTACCCTAGAAAACTAAGAAGGCTTCGAGAAAATTTAGTGGATGTTGTAGCACCTGTTATGCCAAGGATAGGCCCAACCATCAAGGAAGACCCCTTATTAGAATTAATAGAAGAACATGGTATTGATCTGATGGAAGTCACTATCAAAACTACAGATATAGTAGAGCAACAAGTTAGGCCTTTCGAAAGTACTCACCTCAGGATAGAAGAAGCACCTAGCACTTCCCAAGAAGCTTCCCAAGAATAGAATATAGATAAAGGGAAGGAGATTGCAACAACACAAACTCAGGAGCCTCCCCTCTCAGAACAAGCCATAGTTCCTATTTATGATAGGTTTCTAATTGTAACAAGTGTAAAAAAATTGGTGCCCATGGCTATCACTGCCACTATAACAATAAAGGGACAGATATTAAAATTCCATCAATAATACAAATGAATCCCAGAACTAGTGGATTAGGTGGCCTCTTTCGAAGTCACTCAGTGAAGAACAAAGAAAATGTAACTCATGTGGAAAAGAAGAAACCTAGATTGTCTTTACCTTCTACAAAGGTTGTCTTGGAAAGAACAGATGAACATGCTACCTTCACTGCTGCAAATGAGCAAGAATTGTAGTTAGTAGCAGGGATGGAGAATATGAAAGGACAGTTCACAGAAGAATATAAATCAGAGGTTCCTATATCAAATATTGCAGAGATAAATCTTCCTGTTCTACAGGACCCACTAATCTTCAGAGTCAATAAAGAAATTGGGGGCTCATCGGTACTAGGAAAAGGACAGTTCACAGAAGAATATAAATCAAATGTGCTTATATCAAATATTGCAGAGATAAATCTTCCTGTTCTGCAGGACACACTAATATTCAAAGTCAATAAAGAAACTGGGGGCTCTTCAGATTAATTTCGAGTTCTTCAAAGCAGCCTTGTTTGGAGAAAATAGGGGAAGATGGATCAATTTGGTGAATGAAAAAAATAACATGATAAAAGATGCTACAAGGAAATTGGCAGATATTGGCCTATCCTTAGGTCAATGCTTAGAAGCCTCAGACATAGAAGAGGTACTCAAAGATACCATTGACAGATTTGAGTGTGAACTGGGTGATGAAGGAGAAATGATTATGCAAACTACATCTATGGTAAATACTGTGGAGATGTTACTTTTCCAGTATGAAAGGAACAGGCCTGATATTGCTGTTCAGAAGAATAGAATTTTGCAAGAAATGAACATGCTAAGGATTGTAGCTGTGACAATTTTGTCACATTGCATAGAGGGGTAGAAAAAAATCAAAAATTTCTTTTTGTAAAGTGTTTCTTTTGTTGCTTTTGAAAGTATTTGTAAGTGTTGCAGCAATTTTGGCTTTCAATGCCACCCCCTTGTACATAAAATGAAGAAGAAGAGCTTCGCTACCGAACAAGCCAAAGAAGATAGCCTCACCAAAAGAAGGAAAAAGTGTCGCGATATCGCGACATGTTGCATTTTCGCGGCCGAAAGCGACAAGAGGGAGCAAGAAAGAAAAAGTGTCACGATATCGCGACATGTTGCATTTTCACGGCCGAAAGCAAGGAGAAGGAGCAAGAAAGAAAAAGTGTCGCGATATCGCGACATGTTGCATTTTCACGGCCGAAAGCAAGAAGAAGGAGCAAGAAAGAAAAAGTGTCGCGATATCGCGACATGTTGCATTTTCGCGATCGAAAGCAAGGAGGAAGAGCAAGAAAGAAAAAGTGTCGCGATATCGCGACATGTTGCATTTTCACGCGAAAGCAAGAGAGAAAAAGTGTCGCGATATCGCGACATGTTGCATTTTCGTGGCTCAAAGCAAGGAGAAAGAGCAAGAAGGAAAAAGTGTCGCGATATCGCGACATGTTGCATTCTCGCGACCAAAGGAGGAAAAGTGTCGCGATATCGCGACATGTTGCATTCTCACGACCAAAAGAGGAAAAGTGTCACGATATCGCGACATGTTGCATTCTCGCGACCAAAAGAGGAAAAGTGTCGCGATATCGCGACATGTTGCATTTTCGTGGCCAAAAGCAACAAAAGAGGACAAAGACATAGAAATGTCACGATTTCGTGACATGTCATATTTTCGTGATGCAAGAAGAAGAACCAAGCTGAAGACATAGAAATGTCATGATATCGCGACATGTTGCTTTTTCGCGACTCAAAAGGGGCACGCGCTCCAAGCCGGGTATTTTCTCGAGATGATCAAGTGCCTCATAAATGCATTTTTACTTGCCCGGTAAGCTCGCTGCTCATTTTTGGCAATTGGAAGCGAAGTATCAGTCCCTGAAGGAGAGCCCGACAAGCATGGCGGCCACTCGAGCATTGCACCCAAAAACCAAGGACACTCAGACGGCTCATCAATGCATGTTTCCACGGTTGACTCGGTCACAGTTGCCAATTCTGGTAATGGATTTGAGAGCTCAGTCACGAGGGCCGCGAGGAGCCGACTTCTCAGATCTCAAGAGTATACTTCGCCATTCTGTGTAATAATGACTCAGAGGGTCGGGTCCTCTATAAAAACCCAGGCATTGTAATGTAAGAAAGGGGGGAACTTTCTGCTAGAAAGTTGTTGTAACTTGATGTCCTACGATTAATACTAAAGAGCTTTGGGCTCAATTTCTCTCTTTTATGCTGCCTTCTGTGTTTATTTCTTTTGTCTTTCTTCATTTGCATACTGAGACTCTGAATCCTGAATTCGGTGTGCGATTGGGGACTGTACCCTAAAATTTGCTCGAAGGATACATAGGAGAGGAAAAATGCTATATTGGTTTTCTTTTATGCTGCCTGGTGGGTTGTGGTTTCTATTATATTCGCTTGTCCTAATCGTCGTTACTCTGAACCCTAAATTTTGATGAAAGGGAGAAGGAGAATCCTGGAGCTCTCCCAGAGGATACATAGGAAGGTTAATGTGGCATTTCTTTCATTTATTCTTGGTGTTCTTTGCTGCTATTCAAGTTGTTAGTTAGTGATCGTGCTTCCTGTTCTCTCCCACTTTAAATTATTGATCTCTCTTCCCTTACCCCTTTTTATTTCTTTCTCTAACCCTAACTCTTTTTATCTCTTTCCTGCACCCTTACTCTATTTATCTCTTTCCTGCATCCCTTATCTCAAAACACCAAAGTAGTTTAGCATAGGAGCCGGCCTTTCTCCGGAGATTGGCATGAGGGGCATCTCTTCCCTTCGGCCTTTCAATGTTGGTCCAGGTCTAGGGTGCATACACTTACCCAAAATCCTTTCCTAGGCAGATTTGATGACCAACAGTTTTTGGCACGCCCGGTGGGACCTTGGTCCCATGTTTTAAGGAAGCCCGAGTTTGGTGAATCTCTGGCTTACCTCCATCTGGAAAAATCACCTGGCGACTCTGACTGAGCTGAAGATCCAGATTTCTTGATCGTAGGCACCTTTTAAATCTGAAATAAGACACCCCGAAGGAATCAAGGTTTGGTGAGCAGCCTTGACCTCACAAGCGGAGAAAAGAATGTTCACCTGGTGACTCCGACTTAGTGGCGAGAACCGTGATCTCTGCAGGCCACTGCTATAATGGAGAGGGTATGCTATCCCAGCTGGGATGATCGTGGCCCTCTAAATCTCCAAAGTTACCATGAAATTCCCAAAAGCGCCTTGAAGACATTGACAAAATACAATGGCACTAAGGGAATGGCCCAAGAGCACCTTGAAGATGTTGCTGCTTTAGCGACCCTCCATGACATAATCCATGAAGATGTCATGATCAGACTTCTGGTTCTATCTTTGGAAGGAAGGGCGTTGCAGTGGTACAGACTGCTCGGGCGTAAAAGCATCTGCTCATGGGATGACTTAGCGGGAGCACTAATCAGAACATTTGATGGCTCTCAGGATCCCTTCCAGCTTTTGATGTACCTCTCCACCATCACGAGAGCACCTCTGGAGAGCATCACGGACTTCAATGTCCGATTCTATAGAAGTTGGAAGAGAATTCCAGGGGAGATCCAACCGACGCCCGCCCAAGCCCACCTCTTCTATGTTCGGGCCTTTCACCCGGACATGAGCCTCCTCTTATTGCAATCAGGTGAACGAAGATTCCCTCAAATATTTGAGGAAGCAGTACGAGCAGAGCAACTCTTGCTCCTATCGGGAAAGTGGCAGTGGGGAGAAACCCCATCACTTTCTCCAATAATTGCTGCTCCTGTCTATCCAACGCAGTATTCATCATGGCAGACTCCTCATACTGAGCAGAGGCCTGAGATGCAGTCGTTTGGAGCTCAAGAGGCAGATTTCATCCAAGTCCAATGATGGGAATATGCAAGCTTTGCCCCAACAATGAACAATATGGTTGCTTGCAGTCTCCATCAGAGATGGGCCAAGGAGAGAAGCAGACTCAAGTGGTAGAGCCTGAGAACGAAGAGGGCACATTTTTGCACCCTTTTTGTATCCCAAGGGATGGCACGCAAGTATTCAGCCAGAATCCATTAAGCATGTCTCATCAAGCTGAACCTGAAGAGATCCTGGAAGATTACTCTTTGCCGGAGGAGCCCTGTTACCGCATCAGGAGGATGGAAGAACCTGTACCCAACCCACAGTTAGTAGATTCTTCGGTATTCTGGTATTGGTTCCAGCCCCCACTACGACCAGTACCCCAAGAGGCCCCTCATGCGGCGAACTTCTTCGCCACATCTTTCATCAATAGTACGGGTACTGGCAGGAGCGACAACTCACTACGTTGCTCCCTGTTCGCAACATGGACAACTTCGGGAAGAGGCCAGCCGGACTTCAAAGATCAACTGAAGTTCAATCAGATCTGGTCCGGACATTGCAGGTTCATCGGATAGGCACCCGAAGCTGGGTTTATGGTGGCGGCATGCCAATCATGTCACAAAATTTTGTGTAAATACTGTAAATAGCCCGGCTAGTAAATAAGTGCCGAAGGCGCTAAGTGTTGCTTAGGAGCTTAGGCACAAACAAAAAAAAAATGTCGTCAGTGGATAGTCAGAGAAGAGGACAATGGGAATGACTCTGTTGCCCAATGGATAAAGGCCTGGGATCTCTGCATTCAGACGAGCTAAATGCCCCGCGAGCCGCCAAGAATGTTGACAATTTTGTCACATTGCATAGAGGGGTAGAAAAAAATCAAAATTTTCTCTTTGTAAAGTGTTTCTTTTGTTGCTTCGAAAGTATTTGTAAGTGTTGCAGCAATTTTGGCTTTCAATGCCACCCCCTTGTACATAAAATGAAGAAGAAGAGCTTCACTGCCGAACAAGCCAAAGAAGATAGCTTCGCCAAAAGAAGGAAAAAGTGTCGCGATATCGCGACATGTTGCATTTTCACGGCTCAGAGCGACAAGAGGGAGCAAGAAAGAAAAAGTGTCGCGATATCGCGACATGTTGCATTTTCGTGGCTAAAGCAAGGAGAAGAGCAAGAAAGAAAAAGTGTCGCGATATCGCGACATGTTGCATTTTCGTGGCCGAAAGCAAGAAGAAGGAGCAAGAAAGAAAAAGTGTCGCGATATCGCGACATGTTGCATTTTCATGGCCAAAGCAAGGAGAAAGAGCAAGAAAGAAAAAGTGTCGCGATATCGCGACATGTTGCATTTTCGACAAGAGGAGAAGAAGGAAAAGTGTCGCGATATCGCGACATGTTGCATTTTCGTGGCCAAAGCAAGGAGAAAGAGCAAGAAAGAAAAAGTGTCGCGATATCGCGACATGTTGCATTCTCGCGACCAAAAGAGAAAAAGTGTCGCGATATCGCGACATGTTGCATTCTCGCGACCAAAAGAGGAAAAGTGTCGCGATATCGCGACATGTTGCATTCTCGCGACCAAAAGAGGAAAAGTGTCGCGATATCGCGACATGTTGCATTTTCGTGGCCAAAAGCAACAAAAGAGGACAAAGACATAGAAATGTCGCGATTTCATGACATGTCATATTTTCGTGATGCAAGAAGAAGAACCAAGTTGAAGACATAGAAATGTCATGATATCGCGACATGTTGCTTTTTCGTGACTCAAAAGGGGCACGCGCTCCAAGCCGGGTATTTTCTCGAGATGATCAAGTGCCTCATAAATGCATTTTTACTTGCCCGGTAAGCTCGCTGCTCATTTTTGGCAATTGGAAGCGAAGTATCAATCTCTGAAGGAGAGCCCGACAAGCATGGCGGCCACTCGAGCATTGCACCCAGAAACCAAGGACACTCAGACGGCTCATCAATGCATGTTTCCACGGTTGACTCGGTCACAGTTGCTAGTTCTGGTAATGGATTTGAGAGCTCAGTCACGAGGGCCGCGAGGAGCCGACTTCTCAGATCTCAAGAGTATACTTCGCCATTCTGTGTAATAATGACTCAAAGGGTCGGGTCCTCTATAAAAACCAAGGCATTGTAATGTAAGAAAGGGGGGAACTTTCTGCTAGAAAGCTGTTGTAACTTGATGTCCTACGATTAATACTAAAGAGCTTTGGGCTCAATTTCTCTCTTTTATGCTACCTTCTGTGTTTAATTCTTTTGTCTTTCTTCATTTGTATACTGAGACTCTGAATCCTGAATTCGGTGTGCGATTGGGGACTGTACCCTAAAATTTGCTCGAAGGATACATAGGAGAGGAAAAATGCTATATTGGTTTTCTTTTATGTTGCCTGGTGGGTTGTGGTTTCTGTTATATTCGCTTGTCCTAATCGTCGTTACTCTGAACCCTAAATTTTGATGAAAGGGAGAAGGAGAATCTTGGAGCTCTCCTAGAGGATACATAGGAAGGTTAATGTGGCGTTTCTTTCATTTATTCTTGGTGTTCTTTGCTGCTATTCAAGTTGTTAGTTAGTGATCGTGCTTCCTGTTCTCTCCCACTTTAAATCATCGATCTCTCTTCCCTTACCCCTTTTTATTTCTTTCTCTAACCCTAACTCTTTTTATCTCTTTCCTGCACCCTTACTCTTTTATCTCTTTCCTGCATCCCTTATCTCAAAACACCAAAGTAGTTTAGCATAGGAGCCGGCCTTTCTCCGGAGATTGGCACGAGGGGCATCTCTTCCCTTCGGCCTTTCAATGTTGGTCCAGGTCTAGGGCGCATACACTTACCCAAATCCTTTCCTAGGCAGATTTGATGACCAACAATTTTTGGCACGCCCGATGGGACCCAGGTCCCATGTTTTAAGGAAGCCCGAGTTTGGTGAATCTCTGGCTTGCCTCCATCTGGAAAAATCACCTGGCGACTCTGACTGAGCTGAAGATCCAGATTTCTTGATCGTAGGCGCCTTTTAAATCTGAAAGAAGACACCCCGGAGGAATCAAGGTTTGGTGAGCAGCCTTGACCTCACAAGCGGAGAAAAGAATGTTCACCTGGCGACTCCGACTTAGTGGCGAGAACCGTGATCTCTGCAGGCCACTGCTATAATGGAGAGGGTATGCTATCCCAGCTGGGATGATCGTGGCCCTCTGAATCTCCAAAGTTACCATGAAATTCCCAAAAGTGCCTTGGAGACATTGACAAAATACAATGGCACTAAGGGAATGGCCCAAGAGCACCTTGAAGATGTTGCTGCTTTAGCGCCCCTCCATGACATAATCCATGAAGATGTCATGATCAGACTCTGGTTCTATCTTTGGAAGGAAGGGCGCTGCAGTGGTACAGACTGCTCGGGCGTAAAAGCATCTGCTCATGGGATGACTTAGCGGGAGCACTATTCAGAACATTTGATGGCTCTCAGGACCCCTTCCAGCTTTTGATGTACCTCTCCACCATCATGAGAGCACCTTTGGAGAGCATCACGGACTTCAATGTCCGATTCTGTAGAAGTTGGAAGAGAATTCCAGGGGAGATCCAACCGACGCCCGCCCAAGCCCACCTCTTCTATGTTCGGGCCTTTCACCCGGACATGGGCCTCCTCTTACTGCAATCAGGTGAACGAAGATTCCCTCAAATATTTGAGGAAGCAATACGAGCAGAACAACTTCTGCTCCTATCGGGAAAGTGGCAGTGGGGAGAAACCCCATCACCTTATCCGATAATTGCTGCTCCTGTCTATCCAACGTAGTATTCATCATGGCAGACTCCTCATACTGAGCAGAGGCCTGAGATGCAGTCGTTTGGAGCTCAAGAGGCAGATTTCATCCAAGTCCAACGATGGGAATATGCAAGCTTTGCCCCAACAATGAACAATATGGTTGCTTGCAGTCTCCATCAAGAGATGGGCCAAGGAGAGGAGCAGACTCAAGTGGTAGAGCCTGAGAACGAAGAGGGCACATTTTTGCACCCTTTTTGTATCCCAAGGGATGGCACGCAAGTATTCAGCCAGAATCCATTAAGCATGTCTCATCAAGCTGAACCTGAAGAGATCCTGGAAGATTACTCTTTGTCGGAGGAGCCCTGTTACCGCATCAGGAGGATGGAAGAACCTGTACCCAACCCACAGTTAGTAGATTCTTCGGTATTCTGGTATTGGTTCCAGCCCCCACTACGACCAGTACCCCAAGAGGCCCCTCATGCGGTGAACTTCTTCGCCACATCTTTCATCAATAGTACGGGTACTGGCAGGAGCGACAACTCACTGCGTTGCTCCCTGTTCGCAACATGGACAACTTCGGGAAGAGGCCAGCCGGACTTCAAAGATCAACTGAAGTTCAATCAGATCTGGTCCGGACATTGCAGGTTCACCGGATAGGCACCCGAAGCTGGGTTTATGGTGGCGGCATGCCAATCATGTCACAAAATTTTGTGTAAATACTGTAAATAGCTCGGCTAGTAAATAAGTGTCGAGGGCGCTAAGTGTTGCTTAGGAGCTTAGGCACAAACAAAAAAAAAAATGTCGTCAGTGGATAGTCAGAGAAGAGGATAATGGGAATGACTCTGTTGCCCAATGGATAAAGGCCTGGGATCTCTGCATTCAGACGAGCTAAATGCCCCGCGAGCCGCCAAGAATGTTGACAATTTTGTCACATTGCATAGAGGGGTAGAAAAAAATCAAAAATTTCTCTTTGTAAAGTGTTTCTTTTTGTTGCTTCAAAAGTATTTGTAAGTGTTGCAACAATTTTGGCTTTCAATGCCACCCCCTTGTACATAAAATGAAGAAGAAGAGCTTCACTGCCGAACAAGCCAAAGAAGATAGCCTCGCCAAAAGAAGGAAAAAGTGTCGCGATATCGCGACATGTTGCATTTTCACGGCTCAAAGCGAGAAGAGGGAGCAAGAAAGAAAAAGTGTCGCGATATCGCGACATGTTGCATTTTCACGGCTCAAAGCAAGGAGAAAGAGCAAGAAGGAAAAAGTGTCACGATATCGCGACATGTTGCATTTTCGTGGCTCAAAGCAAGGAGAAGGAGCAAGAAAGAAAAAGTGTCGCGATATCGCGACATGTTGCATTTTCGTGGCTCAAAGCAAGGAGAAGGAGCAAGAAAGAAAAGTGTCGCGATATCGCGACATGTTGCATTTTCGCAAAGCAAGGAGAAGAGCAAGAAAGAAAAAGTGTCGCGATATCGCGACATGTTGCATTCTCGCGACCAAAGAAGAAAAGTGTCGCGATATCGCGACATGTTGCATTCTCACAAAGGAGAGAAAAGTGTCGCGATATCGCGACATGTTGCATTTTCGCTCAAAGCAAGGAGAAAGAGCAAAAGAAGAAAAGTGTCGCGATATCGCGACATGTTGCATTCTCGCGACCAAAAGAGGAAAAGTGTCGCGATATCGCGACATGTTGCATTCTCGCGACCAAAAGAGGAAAAGTGTCGCGATATCGCGACATGTTGCATTTTCGTGGCCAAAAGCAACAAAAGAGGACAAAGACATAGAAATGTCACGATTTCATGACATGTCATATTTTTGCGATGCAAGAAGAAGAACCAAGCTGAAGACATAGAAATGTCATGATATCGTGACATGTTGCTTTTTCGTGACTCAAAAGGGGCACGCGCTCCAAGCCGGGTATTTTCTCGAGATGATCAAGTGCCTCATAAATGCATTTTTACTTGCCCGATAAGCTCGCTGCTCATTTTTGGCAATTGGAAGCGAAGTATCAGTCTCTGAAGGAGAGCCCGACAAGCATGGCGGCCACTCGAGCATTGCACCCAGAAACCAAGGACACTCAGACGGCTCATCAATGCATGTTTCCGCGGTTGACTCGGTCACAGTTGCCAGTTCTGGTAATGGATTTGAAAGCTCAGTCATGAGGGCCGCGAGGAGCCGACTTCTCAGATCTCAAGAGTATACTTCGCCATTCTGTGTAATAATGACTCAGAGGGTCGGGTCCTCTATAAAAACCCAGGCATTGTAATGTAAGAAAGGGGGGGAACTTTCTGCTAGAAAGCTGTTGTAACTTGATGTCCTGCGATTAATACTAAAGAGCTTTGGGCTCAATTTCTCTCTTTTATGCTGCCTTCTGTGTTTAATTCTTTTGTCTTTCTTCATTTGCATACTGAGACTCTGAATCCTGAATCCGATGTGCGATTGGGGACTGTACCCTAAAATTTGCCCGAAGGATACATAGGAGAGGAAAAATGCTATATTGGTTTTCTTTTATGCTGCCTGGTGGGTTGTGGTTTCTGTTATATTCGCTTGTCCTAATCGTCGTTACTCTGAACCCTAAATTTTGATGAAAGGGAGAAGGAGAATCTTGGAGCTCGCCCAGAGGATACATAGGAAGGTTAATGTGGCGTTTCTTTCATTTATTCTTGGTGTTCTTTGCTGCTATTCAAGTTGTTAGTTAGTGATCGTGCTTCCTGTTCTCTCCCACTTTAAATCATTGATCTCTCTTCCCTTACCCCTTTTTATTTCTTTCTCTAACCCTAACTCTTTTTATCTCTTTCCTGCACCCTTATCCTTTTCTCTTTCCTGCATCCCTTATCTCAAAACACCAAAGTAGTTTAGCATAGGAGCCGGCCTTTCTCCGGATATTGGCACGAGGGGCATCTCTTCCCTTCGGCCTTTCAATGTTGGTCCAGGTCTAGGGCGCATACATTTACCCAAATCCTTTCCTAGGCAGATTTGATGACCAACAACATCCACATTTGATACAGGAGTTTGGAGATTAATTGATGAACATATTAAATGGCTACATCAAAGCCAAAAGGGGAAAAAGGTTAATACCTACAGTCAAAAACAGGAAGCAAGTTCATCACAATAGAAACCTGCACCTACAGAAGGAGTTCCTGTGACAGTAGCATAAGTTGTTCAAGATAAAGAGGCCCAAAGGGAAACAATTGAAGAGAAGACAATTGAAGAAGAAAAAGTGGGTTCGCCTAACACCACCATCACCGATTGAACTGAATCTCTGTTCTAAAAAATGCTAAAACCAAGACAGTAAAGGTTGTGGAAGCTAGCTGTACCAATTTTTGGAGTCTGACCAGATGCTGACAGATGTAAGGCTAGAAATCAACCAAAAATAACAGAATCAAGAACCAGAGGCTATAATAAGAGGTAATTGTGGACAGATTCTGCATCAAGCAATTAAAGAATAACATTTTTGCTAAGAGGTATACTTGAGTGCCCTATTAGTTGTGTTGTTGTATCCCCTTTTGTGTCTATTTTCCTTCTCATTCTTATTCTTCCCTTTGTTGTGCAGGATTGTAATAGGAAAGTGCTCAAGAAGCTGAGATTATTTCTTGTCCTATTGAGCTTGAGATTTAGAGATTCTACTGTTACCAAATTGGAACAAGTAGAGTAGGAGAGACCTATTACATTATTTGAACGGGATATTTTCATTGTATTGATATCTTTTTCTTGAAAACAGAGTTAAAAGGCATCTCGTCCACTCTACATGTAAAAATTCTTGAAATCAATACAATTTTGAGTTTCAATTTTATTATATCTTTGTCTCAGTACTGTATGTCACTGTATAATGGGTTACATTATTTGAATGCATTATATACGTTTCTCTCGTTGGTTAACTCCTGGTTTTATTACAATATTCTAATGAAGCTTTGAATGCCAATTTTATTTTCCCCATTCTCTCTGTTCATAATTAAAAATTGTTGTTAAATTGCTATAACAACCCAATGAATCTAGGCATCGGTCTACATAAGGCATAACAGTTGGTTATTTTCATGCTTGGTCATTTTAAAAAGAATACTTATAGATTAATATAAATCTAGAGTGTGTAATTAGAATTTTAATCAAAGAATTACCGCTAGGGTTTCCTTACCCGTTCTATAGTCTTCTTTAGCAATATGTGTTTAGCAGAACATGAGGCAGGTCGACCAGAGCCTGTAATAGCTCGTTGGTTTCAAACGGATTTTTGTAGCATGACAATCGAAATCCTACGGTTGCAAGAATCGGTTCCAACAGACACTTAGATAAATTTTACAATTTTGGCGCCAAGCCCTGTCTCGCCAGATCCTGCCCCAAATCACCGAAGAAGGTGAGCGTTGTAGGGCATTTCAGCTTTGTACGAGCGACAGAGGGAAACTTTGACACTTAGAATATTTTTTTTTATTTTTCTTCCTTGTCTTGCTTGACGATGTTGGCCTATTTGCCCTATATCGTTATAAGAGTGGGGTGCTTTAGGGCGGAGAAGCCTTTGGTGAATGCTGGAGAGCCAAAAATACTTGGAAATTTTTTTGAAACACTCCTCCGCTCTCTTTCCTTTTAAAACAGGCCCTTCGCCCATTTTTTGCCGCAAATCGCTCAATCCCATGGCAAATTGATGAATTTTCACGCAATCTGGGGCGATGGAAGGCGAGAGTTTGACACTTAGCATAATTTGCCGCTTTGGCCGGGAATTTGCCTTTTCTTTTCTCCGCCCGAAATCGCTGAAAAACACCGGCGACTTGAGGCTTTTGCCTGGAAGGCGAGCGACGAAGGGAAACTTTTCAGCACTTAGAATATTTTCTCTCCACTCAAACTTTTTCAAATTCGGAGGAGAGGCAGACCTCGCTTGGCTCAACAACCTAAAATTTAAGAAACTCAAAGAAACACATATTTACATGCAGAAAACAACTGAGTTGAAATGACAAAAAATAAAATATGTACAGATGGAACCTTTCGGTGCTTCTTTCTTCAATGGTGGTAGGCTTTCAGATGAAAGTCGTTGACCAAAATCGAGAGGATGTGACCCTCCATATCCTTTAGTACGGAGGCATTGAATTGATTCACCCAGACAATCTCGAATAGGCCTTCCCAGAAGGAATCAAATTTATCATGGTTGTCGGGATTGGTTTTCCAGACGTCCCATTTGAGCACCAGGTCTCCGACCTTGAAAACCCTTGTTGTGGACCCTTTTGAGAACCATTTTTTGGTAGAGCCTGCATGCTTCATAAAAGCCTCATAGGCATTTTCTCTTTCTTCTTCAAGCTGTATCAGTTGAGCAAGTCTGGTATCCAAGGGGTCTAGATTGCCCTTATCGTAATCCAGCATCCATAGTGCAAGCATCTCAATGTGAGTAGGCAGTATTGTCTCTTTCCTGTATACAAGGGCATATGGAGACGTCCTGATGGATTTATTAACTAATATATGGTTTGCCCATAGCGCTTTGTTGAGGAGTAAGTTCTAGGTCCTCTTGTTTCTTTCCACCATCTTCTTTATGATCTTCATGAGGTTCTTGTTGGTGGACTCGACCAGGCCATTCCCCTACGGGTAATAGTTAGAAGACATCTTATGGTAAATCCCATACTTGCAGGTGAACTCGGTGAGTTCAGTGGCTGCGAAACCTGGATCGTTGTCTATCTCTATAGCTTCTGGAATCCCAAAGCGGGTGATCAAACTTTCTAGGAAATTGAAAATCGTCTCTTGGTCAACATACTTAGTGGGTATTGCCTTAGCCCATCTGGTGAAATAATCGATGGCTATTAGAATGAACTTATGGCCCGCCGAAGAATTTGGTGTTATTGTCCCAATGAAATACAGGCCCCACTACTGAAATGGAGCTCCAACCTGAATTGGCTGAAGGGGCATTGGAGTGTTCTTGTTGTGGTCAACAAACTTCTGACATTTATCACATTTTTGAGAGACTGTGCATGTAACCACGAAAAGGGTGGGCCAATAATAGCCCACTTTGATGATTTTTAAGGTCATAGGCCTTCTTGAAATATGTCCTAACATTCCAGAGTGGAATTCCTTGAGGACCTCTTTTTCTATTCCCTTGATGCATCGTAAAAGAACACCATCAATGTTTACATAAAACAGCCCCTCGGGGCGCAGTACAAACTTTAGAGCCTTGAGTCTGAACCTCCTTATTTGTGAGGCATCAAGATTATCAAGGCATTGCCCAGTATTGAAGTACCACACTAGGTTATCGGTCCAGTATCTGGCTTCTTCTGAGGAGTTGGCAAAATCGGCCTCCACCATAGGATCTTCCCACTACAAGCGGTCACTTCTACGACAACACTTCTGGCTAATTCTTGACAAAGGGCCCGACCCCTGATAAGCTTGGTGGGTCGAACTTCTATGTAGAATTCTTGAATATTGGTGATCCAGCCAGCTCTTTTATGACCCGATTCCCCTTGAATGATGAAATTTATGACATCGAGGTGGATGACAAACACAATAATCCGACTCTAGGAGATAAAGTGCTTGAATTTCTTCAGAGCCCTCATGACTGCATGCACTTATTGCTCGATAAAATTATACCACTCTTCATGCAGCTGGATTACTTGGCTCAAGAAGGTGATATGTCGTTCTTCATCGTCATCTCCTTTCTAGGTGAAAACCGCAACATTGCTCTCCGGCTCTTCGATCGCGTATAGGATGAAATCCTTGGAGTAGTCTGGGTTAACCAGCACAGGAGCCTGAGCAATCCTGGCTTTTATCTCTTCAAAAGCATTTTTTCTCTCCTTAGTCCATATGAACTCGACATATTTATTTAATAGCTCGGCCATTGGCTTTATCACTTGAGTGAAGTCTGGCACAAACTTCCTCATGAATTTGATCTGGCCAAAGAAGGATTGAAGACCCTTCTTGTTCACTGGGATGGAGAGCTTCATTAGAGCCTCTGCCCTGTCAGGATCAACAACTAAGCCTTTATCGAAGATGACATGACCCAACAACTTTCCTTCTCTCATTATGAAGACTAATTTCTTCAGATTAATAGATATGCCAAACTCCCGAAACCTTTCAAATACTTGTTCCAAGTGAGAGTTGTGCTCTTACCTCTTGTGAGAGAGCACTAACATGTCATCCAGATATATTACAATTATTTTGTTCAACAGTTCATAGAATGCAATATCCATGGCTCTTTGGAATGTAGCTCCTGCATTGGACAGGCCAAAGGGCATCCGCTGATAGGGGAATGTTCCCCATTTGGTGGTGAACGCCATCTTGTGCTAGTCTTCATCTTTCACCCAAATTTGGTTGTATCCTGAGAAGTCATCTAAGAGAGAGAACCATTGTGCTCCTACGACCACATGGAGAATTTGGTCGATCTGCAGGAGCGGGTAGTGGTCCTTGAGGGAGGTCTGGTTCAGGTTTCAAAAATCCACGCAAAGGCGGATATCTTCGTTCTTTCTGACTGGAACAAGATTTGCGACCCAAGAAGAATGCTTGATGGGATATATTATTTTTACTTCAAGCATCTTCAAGATTTTGACCTTCATAAAGACCTCGATCTTCGGGTTCATCGGCCTCTGCTTTTGCCTATAGGGTTTAACCCCTTCTTCAAGTTCAATCGTATGTTGGATGACCTCTCGGTCGTACCCCTTCAAGTCTTGATAACTCCAAGCCACAATATCAGGATACCTTCTACAGAGGGCCTGAATTTAGTCCAACTCCTCTGGATTGCAGTTGGTCCCGACTTTAATTGACTTTCCTGGCTCAAGCTCTAGGTCTCTATACTGCTTGGATTCCACCTTGATACTATGTGATATTGCTTGGTCATTATGATCAAAGAGACTCTCTAGGGTAATTAGTCCTTTGGGGACATGGTTGTTTTTTAACTGTATCAACCCCTCATACTCCTCGTCATCGGGGTCTCTACCTTCGATTGTGCTAGCTTCATGAATCAAAAAATTGATGATTTGCTCATTAGAATCGAACACCTGCCAGTGGGTGTCCTTATCAAGCACATAAGGCCTATAAATGGTTCTTATCGCCTTAGGCTTCTGCATTAAATCATCAGTCGGGGAGTATCTGGCTCCGATAGATGCTAAGATGTTTGTGTGGCGATTTTTCTCTCGGGGAATAGCTCAAACATTGAGGGCCTCAAATGACTCCATCAGGTCCCAGACCCGATTACGGTATGCCTTAAGATAATGCTTCTTCGAGGCACACTTGCTGGTAATCTGGTTGCAGACTAGCTCTGAATATCCAAAAATTTGCAGTGTTTTGATTCCCAACCTCTCTGCTTTCTTCAGTCCTAAGCACAAGGCCTCATACTCTGCACTATTATTAGTGCAACTCCAAGCCAAACGGTAGCAGTAAGGTTTCTCTTCTTCTATAGGTGAGATAAGTAAAACCCCTGCCCCAACGTCGTTCTTGCATCGGGCACCATCAAAGTACAACTTCCATAGCTCATTAGGGGTAGGTTTTATGTCTTCCTTTGCCGTCTCTTTCGGCTTTTCGGGCTGGCTAACGGAATAGCAACCGATATCAGACTCAAACATGGCATTGAAGTCAAGCAAGGAGAACTCATCCTCCGCTTGCAACTCTTTTATAGTTTCACCCACTATGTCCACTTCCTCAACTTCTTCTGCCACTAGGTGAACTGCCTAATCTTACTGCCCCTCCTCGGGCAACTTCTCAACCAAGAAGGTGGAAGGTTTTTCATTATAAATCTTCACTCACATTCCTTTGAAAGGGACTTCCATGTGGGAGTAGTCCAAAGACAGATATCCGCCTAGCTTGGCGGTAAACTCCCTTGAGAGGCACATGCCAAAATAGGGCTCTAGGTCTATAACTACGACCTCTTGGATTACTGTGATCTACGAAGATTTATGCAGTTGAATGGGGATGTCCTTTATGATACCGACAGTCTTCACGGGAGTGTTGTCTAATTGGAGTACGCCTTGGCTACTCCGTGTATGTTCCATGTCGATCTCTTCACAAACTGCCCTGGGCATGACTGTAGTTGAAACGTTGGAATCAACGATGCAATTGTGCACCACGTATCCTTCCATCCGCAAGGATAGATAGAATGACGATGGTCTGTTCTTTCTAGTGATTGAATTTGTTAATGGCTAGGCCAGTATTGGTTGTTGTGCTTTACCCCATTTTATAGACTTCAAAGATTACTGCAGCAAATCAACCTGGCCAAGGAGTTGAAGGGCATCGTACATATTGATTTTGGCCGGGGTCTTCTTGAGTTCCTCAACGATGTTGTAGGCCGAAGCAGTAGACCCTTCTATCTCCTTTGCAACTTTGTACTTGCTATGATACTGCTGCGTTGCTTAAACCCTCTGTCGTTTAGTGAGCGAAGGGTACTTAAGTTTCTCCTTCGCTTGTTCTTTTGTCTTGACTTGAAGTGGGATCGCGGGGGTTGTAGCCCTCTAAGGGATAGTCTTTTCATTTGCCAGTGATGGTATAGGGTCCTTGTCGGGAGCTTTAGCCATGGACTGCTCCTTGTTCCTCCTCGTGTACACCTTTAACGATTGCATTTGAGCTACATCTGCCTCTATTGGCTTTTTGCCATCTTTGGTCAAAAGGGACACCTTCTCATCCTCAGGGACCACTAAGTTGTGATCCTCTTCTCGAAGCATATTCACTTGGTCCTCCAGGTCACTGCTCGATCGAGTACCCGCCATGGTTTGCACATAATGATGATTAAACATGCAAGTACTCTCGCCATGAGGATCATTATAGGTTGAGCACTAGTGCATAGGGTCATAAATGTTTGATACCTTGTTAATGGCAACGTTCCTTGCAGGAGGTTTGTTATCTTGGGCTTCTGCTTGATCTCTTGTCAATGCCAGAAGAGGGTAGGGCCTTCGAGGAGAAAACTCCATCTGAGCTTGCTTCTTCTTGATGATTGCCATGTCGTTGGACATTGTCCGATAGGCAGAATTGAGATTTTGCATTTCTTGCAACAACTTTGCTTGGATATCAATGGCCGGAGGAGCCATTGAAGCGGGTGGTGGCAATGGAGCCAACGACGGGGCCGAAGGCAATGGAGGGTATAGCGGAGCAGCGGGAGGAGGAGGAGGCAGTGAGGGATACGATGGGGTTGTTGTAGGCGATGGTGGAGGTGGAGTAGGCTGATGTATTTGAGGGGATAGTGGGTAATCACAGGTGCATGATTCCATGGTGCAGTAGAATGCGAAGAGGAAGAAGATGTTGAATATGGCTGAGCGGATGCACTAGGATACTGGGTGGATTGTTGAAAGTCAGGATAAATCGGCATCGACATTCTATGTGGAAGCTTTCCGACTGAGATTAAGTCATGTTTCGCTAATTGAGCTAGCTCATACATCGCAAGAAAGGCATTAACGCGGGTGGCTTTGATCTACATGGCCATATCGGCATTAAAATATCTAAGATAGTAATGCGTGGCTTGACCGTCACTTGGTCGCAGCTCCTTGGGCACCCTTTTCCATGATCTAGGAAACCTCACACTAAAGTCCGCTATTTCCTCTTGTGGGTGTCTTTGGATTGACTGAAATTGATGGAGGAGGGATGATGGATCAGCGGATTCATTAAAACTCCTGGCCAAACATTCAGCCAACTCGGCCCAACTGGTGATGGACCCGGGCTACAAGGACCGGTACCAGTACAGGAGCTTTTCCCTCAGTGAGAGAGCTAGCAATCGAACCATGACACTATCATTTGTGATGCGATGAAACGCGGCCAAAGCTACGATTTCTTGCATGTGTTCATAGGTCATCTTTCTGTTTCCATTGAACGTGGGTAAGGCCTTCATGGCCGCTTGCGGGATTGGATCATCTCCCAATAATTTTAGTGGAGAAGCAGAATCCCAAGCAGGAAACATGTCATTCTACTGATTTTGATTTTGATCTTGATCCGCCATATTCGCGTTTTGATTTAGCGGTAATAGTGGAGGCTGTAGCGGGTCTGGTTGAACAAGTTCTTTCGTCGAATTGCTTAGGAGTAATCGGATGATCTGGAGAGTTGGGCGGACCTGGGGGGCAACCGGTTGCAGTGCTATCTAGAATTGGACCTTGTTCGACAACTTCAGCTTCCCTTGATGATGATTCATCTCGAGAAACGTGTGTCTTTACTAGCCGGGGATGCTCTCCAAAAGCATCGATGTCGAGCTCGTAATACTCGGGTTCCTCTTCAGAATTTCTTACTCTCCATCTCGTTCGCATGAAGACAGGATATGCTTGGACTGGTCTGCGAGACTTGGAGGGTGTCTGAGTTCGACAGAGTCAGAGTCGCCAGATGTTCAAGACCGTCAGCAATGAAGTGAACATCAACACCTTCAATGTTGCTTATGCGGTGGGACTAGTCCCACCGGGCGTGCCAGAAAAGTACTGTTGGTTACAAATCTGCCATGAGGAAAGGATTTGGTGTTATTGCGCCCTCGATTTGCCCAAAAAATTGAATGGCTAGAAGGAAGGAATGCCTTCCATGCCAATATTTGGAGAAGGCCGGCTTCCTATGTAACTTTTCGGTTTCAAGATAAGAGAACTGGAAAGAAATAAAAGAGTAAGGGATAGAAACGGTGATTTATTAGCTTTGGGAAAGAACAAGCAGCACAGTCACTAACTAGAAACTAAACCAACAACAATAAAAACAATACATGTAACAAAAACTAGTTATGAGATTCTTCCCTATGTATCCTTAAACATGCATTCCAGGCTTAGATAATTGCCAATGCTGCGACCCAGAATTCAGAATGATAGCAATCAAAAAAATAAATGAGTAAATGCAGAAATGACACGGATAAGGCAGCATAAAAGAAAGAGACACAATTGGAGCCAAAGTATGGATTGTATTTGACACAAACAGTCTTAGCTACAACAACTCTCTTTAGCAATATGTTCCCCCCTTATTACAATAGAATGAACTGCTATTTATAGCAGAATTTCCCCCCAGATTACAATGTGGGCACAGATGCCCAAACCTGCAAAAGCTGCAAAAAGCGGCCAGGTTTGATCCTTGTCGAACGTATCTATATTCGCAACATGCTTTTCCTTGATTTCGGTATGGCTTCTGATAGGTTTGGTAGCTGGGAGGGGATGGCCCATTAATGTGGTGGATGCAACGGTATTTTGCCTCAAATGCCCGCTACTGTTTGTCTTCAATGGTCACCCACTATGCCGCTTAAGTATGGCCTTGGCTGTACTTAAATGGGCCTTGATCCCGAAAAATCTTGACTTTTCTCCTCTGGGGAAGTTAGCTGCTTAGCTGGAAATATTTGGGCGGGAAACAACATAAAAATGCTCAAAAAGAAACATTGTTGTCTCGGAGCTGCCAAAATATTCAACATTTTTGTAAGTGTCAAAATGCTACCCTGAAGCGCTCCAAATAGGTGGATTTGCCCTCTAGCGCTGCCAGACAATAGCGCTTTAGGGCGCATTTCATTCCTCAAAAAACTGACCTTTTTTCCCCTTTTTTCACTAAGTGTCCAAGAAATACCCCAAAGCGCTCTACCCGAGCAATTTTCCCCTAGAGCACTCCAAATTGCAGCGATCTGGGGCAATTTTATACTTAGGAACTTTTGGGCTCCCTTTTCCTTCTCTTTGGCATCACCAAAACTGCCCCAAAGCGCTCCAGAGATAGAAAAATGCCCGGAAGCGCTCGAAACTACAGTGATCTACGGAAAGTTTCCATACTTAGCCAAAAAAGGCGTTTCTTGCACATTTTCACAATCCGGCCTAAAACCGCTCCAAAGCGCCCTGGAAAGGGAAATCTGCCCTGAAGCGCTCGAGACTGGCAAATTAGCCCCGGAGCGCTCCAAACTGCAGCGATTTAGGGCAATTTCATACTTAGACTATTTTCGGCCATTTTTCGCCCTTTTTCTCCCAACTGCCCGGAATTTGCTCCAAAGCGCTCTAGGCTGGCAAAATGACTCCAAAGCGCTCCAAGGAACAACGACTTGGGGAAGATTTTTATACTTAGTCAAAAAAAGCATCAATTTTTAAACTCTTTCAAAATTGCTCTAAAGCGCCCTAAATTGGCAGATTTGCTTCAGATCGCTGCCTAGCTGCTGCGATTTAGGGCCGAATCCGGAGATGACAGAATTTTCAGAATTTTTTCAAAATTTAACACCCCTTGCAAAATGTGGCAACAGGTACCTTTCAAATAGCTCAATTACTTAGCATACCTCATATAGTGGTGGTTGTCACCCAAGACTCCATTACATGAATTGTCAAAGTAGTTATAATGGTTGGATGACAAGAGATTTTGCGAGCTTAGAAGCTCATGAATTTGTGATTCAAAGGGGGGTAGTTGAAGCAGAGAAAACTACAACAAATAGAGATTGACTCCTTATGGCACCAACATCAAGAGCCATTGACAGAGAGGGATCAATGGATCAACACCCTGAAGTTCGAGACGAGAGATAAGGATTAACATATATTCTCCCTCAAGCAGGATGTGAAGTCGGGAAGGCAATGGTCCAACCACACGGATTTTGAGAAGAAAATGAAGTAAAAGTCTTGAGTCGTGTGTTAAGAGATGCATGGGTTTGAGGGCCTTCTTGCTAGTGCATTCACACTAGTACCAACTCTTGTTGTTCAACCTAGCCACTCACTAGTACTAATGCCACAATCAACGAAGACATTGACTGGCCTAGGGAGTAGGCAGTGGGCAATTACAAGCAATGGGCAACTGCATGTGACAAATTTGATGTGACAACTTGCATGCCACTATAGCACTAAGTCATAAAGTATGTATCTCGTGTGCATATAAGCATCTTGTCCTTGTACATAGTTTGACATAGTTACGTATAGGTGACTACATGTGGGTGCATGACACATAATATTGTAATAAAGTAGGGTTACTTTTCATTCATATATATACTTATCAAGTGTTGTTAGTTATAAAGTTGTCATCTGTCTCAGCCAATGCTTCCTTTGTATATATTCACTCCATTGTTTGAGTTGGGCTTGTACGTTGTAGACATTGTATGTTATCTTGGTAATCTAACATGCATATTGGTCGAGCATTGTATAAGAGGAGTTGTGTGTACTTAATGGATTGTCTCTGTGATTGATGTTGGCATATATGGTCTCTAGGTTGTTCTGAATTATTGCTATTTCCACAATTATATGTTACTTTCATTGGTTGTATGGAGTACAAAATTGTTGTGCTACACAATACATAACAATGACAGTGTCACTTTTGTCAATCATGTTGTTATTCTCATGCAAATATTCAACAATGTTGTTTGGTGGGTTGATTGTAACAATATCTAGCAATGTCAAGTTTGGCTTAAAATGCAATATAACTATGATTGTTTGGTAAATTAATATACAATAAGATCTTCATAGGCATGGATGACCTATGCAACATTGTTCAAATTGTAATATTCCTGGATGTTAGCTTAGTGGGTTCATATATGCTAAACTACTTTGTTGAATAGTGATAAAAGGATAAGAGTCATCCAAACAATTATTAATGTTGCACTTCTTGTTTTGAAAGAATGGCAACTATAAGCTTTTAAGATACCTAAAATGAGAAAGGTACATGGGTGTATCAGTATCAATTAATTAAAAAATTAAAAAATAAAACTCAACTTCAATGGACGAAATTGTTCATATATTATAGAGGTGTTGATTGGACATGTAGAAATGAAATACAACACACTACAATAAAATTCCATTACCACTTAAACAAACAAAATATACAATGGTAATCATTTGCATATACAAATGGATACATTGTGTACACATGTATCCTACACAACAATTATCTGCAATACACCATATACTCTGACAAACCATCAACAATACACTTGGGACAACAACATGCCCACACACACCCTTAGATACAAACATATAGATGGATGAATGGATGATCATGTATTCAAGAAATGTGAAGGGTCTACTTATACTCTTCGTGGGAAAGAGGAGGTAGTTGCCAAATTCTGGAACTTCCTCATACCTAACCCTATCTACCCTTACATGAAACGTCTAATTACAAGACACCCTAATTACATGACATTTGAATTACATGTGCTTCCAATTTACATGTACATTCTAATTACACGAACATCTTAATTACATGTAAGCTCATTTCATCAAACACTGTGTGAACGAACTATACAATAACACAAAATGACAAAACTTAATTCATTGATTACGCAAACATGTCAATTCACCTGCCTACAAGACATGAGTTGAAACACTTGGCACGGAACTTCTTTTCAAGGGGATTTGATATATCTACAAGGCAGGATGCCATTGGTGCCACTTAAGTTGGTATAGGGATGTGAATTCATAGGAATAGTATCACCACATAATGAAGAACCACAAATATCAATTTAAGGGCGTCATAACAGTGTCATTCCACATTAGGCGGAACCAAGACTTTATTCAAAGTTTCAAACCATAGTTGAGAAAATCTGCAGAAAATCCCGATTCACACCCTGGACAATTTTTTTCTAACATATTGTGATATGCATGAAAAAATGATTTTTTCAATGAAAATTTGCATTTTCTTCCTTTTTTTAAATGAAAAATTGTCAATTCCCCCCCCCCTTTTTTTACTGATTCCCGATTCCTTTTCCATTCTGATTTTGATTTTCTCAACTATGATTCAAACTACTAAAACTTGTGAATTTATTCAACTTATCTTAGAAATCTGCTCCTTGGTTTTATTAGTTCATTCTCAACTGCAGATTTTTCGAACAAGATGTTTCAATGGAAGTCAACAAAGAGGACCTTTAACGAAAGAAAGGAAAATAAAAATAAAAAATGAAGATGATTAAAATATGTTATGCTGTGAATATTCATGACTCATCTGAAATACTAAGAATAAATTGTTGGATCCAGAGAAAAGAGTGTTTTTAATAAGAATCATTCCATGCTTCTCTACTTTCTGCTACTTAGTAGACAATCGTTGACTAAGAATGCAATTCAGGGCAACCCAAAAAATACATGCATGGAAGCATGCATATTGCAAGATATGCATAAATTTGTTCACAAGCAGCTGATACTCATATCTGAGAGTTCACTTAAACCACAGAATTGTCCAACATACTTCTACAATCTTCAGTTTACAAACAGTGAAATGTAAGATCAAGTGCTCAAGATAATGCTAATGGCATGCATTTCTTGTTTCCCAGGGAAAGAAAATAAATATCAGGTCCATTGAGATATAGCATCCATGATTAGGATGTGCAATAAATATTTGATCTCTTACAGTGTCTTCCAGCATTCTATTTTAAGTCCATTATGTATACTTGGCATGTCGTTGGCAGAAGGACTCCACTCGGTCCCATGCCTCTTCCAACAAACTGGGAGAGACAGCAAAAGATATGCGCATCCAATTTTTCATGCCAAGACAAGACCCTGCGGAACAAGAACAAAACACACAAGGCACAAAAATGGGGTCATCCATACGACAAAAATAAATGCTTTACAAAGCATACTTCTAGAAAAAAAAGCTAAAACCTACATTTAGTACCTGGTAAAATTATGACTGATTCCTCCTTTGCAAGTGTTATACAAAACCCAACATCATCACTTAAGTCTTCAAAACCAGACATATCTATCTTGACCTGTCCCAAAGGAATTACCAATCCAAATTAAAAGAAAACTTATTTCAAGCATCAAGCTGCACATTTACGAGAAACCTCTCAACTGTAATTTGCTTAAGTGCCTATATTCAAGCATGCCTTTATCTTGTAAACTTTGAAACGTGAAATACAAAAATCGCACAAGCGTTTTTACCATCAAGAACATAGAGCCCTGAGGTTTAAACTGGCAACTAAGAAAATTGTTTTTTTGCACACGTATGTAGCATGTTTCAGCTGCATGATTAAGAGTTTGCAATGTCTGCCCAAAAAATTCTTGTGGTGTCCTCTTTAAGATATCTGGAAGCGTACCCTGCAACAACAGGAGGGACTAGTGTCATCTCCAATCTTTAAATTATGAGTTGTTAAGAGATAATGAATAGATGGAAGCCACTGGAAGAGATCCAATTACAAGCAACTGCAAGTTGGGAAATACTGTAGAAGCTAGTTCAGACTTGGTGCCATCTCAAGCGCCACCTTGGAATAAAAGCAATGAGTAGGAATTCGCGTACACGCACATGAAATTTTGTTATGTAGTATTTTGACACGTTGAGTTGTTTTGTTATATATACATAAAGTGTTTGATGAAATGTCATACATATAATTAATAAAGTCATGAAATGTAAATGTAAGTCAAATGCATGTCAAATGTAATTCAAGAAAATGATGAGGTGTCAGGTAGTTAGTTGGAGGGAGTTGAGGAAGCAACTACCTCCCAAATTATATAAATAAGACCCCTTATTCATTCATTTGGGAGGATACATGTAAAGATATAGAGGTGTATGCATGTGGTGAGATAGTATCATACAAGGTACAAAGGTGTAACTAGACATGTATTCTTGCAGATAATAAGAATACTTCCATTCAGCCATTGTTGTGCAGACTTATGTTATCATTGTGCATGTGCCTGTGAATTGTTCTAGTAGTTAAGCAATGTTGTATATGGTCGTCTGAACTATTTCCATTGTTGAATGCTTACTATAGATAGGTCGCCTAACTATAGATCAGGCCGTCCGAATCAGGCCTAACTATATTGGGTCATCTAAAATGTTGAACCAGGCCTTCTGATGCTGAACAAGGCCATCTGACTCTTGTGCAATGCCGTCTAACCAATGTTTTATGTGCAGGGCCATCTAAGCATATTGTTGTTGTGTTGTGTAGGGTTGTCTGAGGGAGAGTTTAGGACCTTCATGGTTGTTACCAGATTTGCATGTTGATGTCAAGTATTGGAGATGTTTTGTGTTGTTGATTTTTCCTGTTATTATTCTCTATTCCTTCAATTGCAGAATACCATTTTTGTGCTACATTTGGAATCGTTGTCGTCTGAAATTCGAGCCTAGTGACCACGTGGACATTGAAGATAGGAAAGGTGGATGGCAGATAACTTGACACGAGGACATGTGAGGACAAGTGAACAAAAGATGAGAAGAGCCTGAGGATTGCACAACCTCAAGTGCGGGGAGAATCTGGGCGTGCAATGTGTGCAAGAGAGTTGTATGTTGGCAGCAAGGAGTTGTAGGTTGAGGAAGAAGAATTGCATGAAAATGAAGTTGGTGACATGCAAACTACTGAATTATTGATGGAGATTGCTAACGAGGAGATATATGTGCTTGAAGTTGAATGAGTGTGGAACACTAAGGAGGAGGGAAGTTAAGACAAGGGATGTGAAGAAAGGTAGAAAACATTGTTTTTGACGACAGAGGACAACATGCAAGTTGAAGTGCAACGTGCAGACGAAGATCGGGTTGACGAGAACGTTAGTGAAAGTGTTGAAGCGCCAACGTGGATCATGCGTAGGACTAGGAAGAGCAACTAGTGACTCCAGCACAAGTGCGAGGGAGAGTGCCTAGAGGTGTGGAGGATGGGAGTCAAGCATGAGGGCAACTGCAGGAGAGTGTGCTCGAAAGGCCAGAGCCAACACTCATGTACTCACAAAGGAGATCACGGAGAGTAAGCACACCAAGAAGCGGCCAAAGATTGTTCGCTGAAAATAAATCATTAACAAAAGGTTGATTAAGTGGTGACAAGACCAACGAACAGCCACAATCAATGGCAAACATTGTTGTAGCTGCAAGCAAATTGAAATGTCCGAAATTCATAGGAGACAAGAGGGAGGATCCCGAACTCCATATCAAAATGTGTGAAACAGTATGGAAGGCAAATGGAGTGACCGATCAAGATGCATGGGTGAGACTGTTCCCAACAACTTTATGTCGTGTAGTGATCAATTGACATCTAAAGAGTAAACTCTTCAT
Organism: Wollemia nobilis; assembly: GCA_028583015.1. Lineage (NCBI taxonomy): Eukaryota > Viridiplantae > Streptophyta > Pinopsida > Araucariales > Araucariaceae > Wollemia > Wollemia nobilis. The sequence continues at coordinate 385,509 of JAQPPZ010017175.1, read as the reverse complement.
AGATTTGGTTGAGTTGAAGACTAAATTTAATAAGGAGTTTTTATTGCTTTGCGATGATATGAAGATTATTGGAGAAATCTATTCGACAAAGCAGAAGAAGAAAATATCAAGTCTTACAATCGCCCTCTAAAGGAACTCATCAACAAAATGGAAGCAAAGCTAGCCAATAAATTACAAAAGCAATGGTTCCCGGACGAGCTGCTGCCAAGGAATAAGAAGAGGATGAAAGTGATTTCACCAAGCACCTGCCATGAAGCGTTTGATTGTGCACTAAACCTAGAAAGTGAAATGAAGATGATAGTATCTGATAGAGAAAGTACAAGTCACGATCGAGATGATGTTTCTAATATCAATCAAGATGACCTCAGTGCAACTATCCAAGCCATGCGGAAGGACCTGAAAAGAATAATTAACAATGTGAAAGCAAACAAGAAGAAAGAGAAGAAAGCATATTGTAACATTTGTGAAATTGTAGGTTGTGTGATTGCAGATTGCCTGTTCAACTTGAGAAGTGCACGACACCAGACAATGACAATGTAGAAAGAAGAAAAACAGGAGAAACCTAGCACTTCAAAGAGCGGACAAGGAGCAACTATTGGCAGATACCATAAAAACCACCAAGAAAGAAAGCAATTGCAATTTGGGAACCGCACTACAGGAATTGGTGAAGGAAGATTACAATATGACTCAAACAAAAGGCCAATCATATAGTTTAAAAAATGTCAGGAGCGGGGACATTTTGCACAAAATTGTACAAATGCACCACAGGAGGAACTGGGAGCAGCATAATGATGATGTGCAAATGGTGTGGACCTAGCAACCATAAAGAGGAGAATTATCCAAAGAAGGCGAGTACAAGTAACTCACAGAATGTCAATTTCATTGACATAGAAGAGCCTCAAGTGGAGCAATAACAAGTAAATAAAAACACGTGTTGGTAGTGACTTGGGCACAAGTGAAGCAGATGGAACAGTACTTGAACCTTGCCAAAGAGAAGTTGAAATGGGAGGAAGCATGTGTGCAATTAGAGGAGGAAATGCGAAAGACCAGTTATAAGAAGTTGAAGGAATGCATCATTTTTGAAGAGGAGGAACGCCAGCAAAAGAGTTGGTAGAGCAAGTGCTAGACACAAATGTTGCAGTGAAGATGTCCAATCTACTGTGCATAGTACCGATATTTTATGCGATGATTAGAGAGCATACAGAAGAGGAGAGTAGTAGAAGTGCAACATCACCTAGAGGTCATGAAAATGGCAGAGGATCAGTATATTGACCTGACAGTGTTGATGCTTGATGCCAAGAAGAGACCATCACTAATCCATGTTGAGTTGCTGAATCATAAGTTGATGCAAGTAATTGTCAATAGGGGTTCAAGTGTGAATGTGTTCTCCAAAAAGACTTGGAAGGACTTGGGGGAACCATTTTTTTGGTCTCTTAATTTTCATCTATATGGCGTAGACCAATACAACATTGAGATGAAGGGAGTTTAGACTGCACAGAAGGTAAAAATTGTTGATCAAATGTTCATTCTGGACTTTTGCTATGCAAACACCGACCTACAATGCATTGTTGGGACGTGGGTGGTTACGCATGGAAAAGGTAAACCACAACGAGGAGAACAATCACTTGACATTCAAGAAAGGCCAACATAAGTAGATAATAAACTTGAAGAACCGGTCCATTAGTGAGGAGTTGACAACATTTAATAAATTTGGCAACTCATCATTGGAGGAAGAAGATCAAGCGGATGGATGAGAACCAAATGAAGAAGGCATGCTAGAGTTGGAGGAGTTCATGGAGAACAAAGAGCACTCAAATAGCCGACTTCTCCACTGGTAGATGGAAGACTATAAAGTTTCCCATCCTAGTTGCATGTGCATTAATGCAGAATACGAAATTTAGGATGAAGGACCTTGGAGTGTGTATGAGGTCGGTGAGAGCAGTCTAAGTGTCAAGCCAGCCATGAAAGCCAAAGAAAAAGAAAAGATGACTTTCCCACAAAACTTTGCAGAATATAGTGGTCGTGATGTCTAGATTGATGAAAACCAACACACTCTTTTGATGTGGCGAAAGCAGCAAAAGAACCTAATACCATAAATTACAAAGGACCGAAGATGGTATAGGTAAAGCTCGATGAAGGCAAAGAGGAAAAAATGATCCATTGCGGGGATGAGTGGTATCTAGTTTTGAAAGCAACAACTTTTTAAATTTTTATGCAATACAACGAGGTCTTCACATGGACGTACAAGGATTTACAGGGGATTCCACCTAAGTTGTAAGTGTATCAGATTAGGTTGATTCCAAGAGCACAACTTGTGACAAGGCCATACTGAATTAGATTCGAGATCGACGACTACCACCTCCTGTATCACCACAATTTGAGGTACCTTGTGCAACCGAATAGGTATATCCTTGATTACACCGACTGTCTTAACGGGAGTACCGTCCAGCTGAAGCACGCCTTGGCTGCTTCTCGTATACTCCATCCCTATCTCCTCGTAGACGGCCCTAGGCATGATGGTGGTCGCGGCACCGGAGTCAATCATGCAATTATGAACAACGTACCCTTCCATCTGCAGGGTCAGGTAGAACGAAGGAGACCTGTTTTTTCCAGTAATCGAAGTGGGTGTTGGCAATTTTGCCACATTAAATTTTTTGATAAACTTTGGCCTAAGTATGGAGCTTTAAGACGACAAGGAGCATGCGGAGGTGTTAAGTTTTCACGGGCCATAAACGGGGGCGATAAAATGGATGACATAAGCTTTGGATATTTAATCATTGCAGATCTTTTCACTAGCTTTCCAACGATTTATTATAATAGGCGATCGGGTCAGCAGATCAAAAGTTATGGCCCCGGGAAGCAGGACCAGGAAGCTCAATTTTGGGCCAGAAAATTGACTAAGTGTCGGGCCCCGCCCGACTGCGCTCATCCTCCCGACTGCGCTCATCAATTTGTGTGCAATAGGGCAGAAAGACAGGAAAATGCTGCTAAAATATTCTAAGTGTCGGGCCCCGCCCGACTGCGCTCATCCTCCCGACTGCGCTCATCAATTTGTGCGCAATAGGGCGGAAAGACAGGAAAATGCTGCTAAAATATTCTAAGTGTCGGGCCCCGCCCGACTGCGCTCATCCTCCCGACTGCGCTCATCCATTTGTGCGCAATAGGGCAGAAAGACAGGAAGAAGCAGCCAAAAATATTCTAAGTGTCGGGCCCCGCCCGACTGCGCTCATCCTCCCGAATGCGCTCATACAAAGGCTGAGCTTAAAGACGATTTCTTCCCCCTCCATCAGATGCTAACAGGTGTCCAGCCTCGAGATTCGAGTCAAAGATGTGACAGAAGGTGTGCCGCTAGGGTACCGGATAGATGAGCGTGAACTGACAGATTCTACCGCATCTACCCCCATTCAAACTGACTCAACTTCCCACCTACCGGATTTCCACGAAGCTGCCACGTTTTTAGGAGGACCTTGCTGCAAGTACATTCTTTACCCGCAGAGGTCAACATCAGCCGCTTTTGTCAGCTTTTACAGCTTTTGTCAAGTCTGGGATTCTGTGCCCAAAATGTAATCATGGGGGGAAATTGTGCTATAAATAGCAGCCTCATTTCATTGTACAAAGGTGAAGGGGGGACATATTACTAGAGGACTCTGCTGTGAAGGACTATCTTCTAATTAATTCAAAGCATCATTGGCTCTGCTTCTTGTCTCTGTCTTTTATGATGCCTTCTGCTAAGTATTTCTGCTTCATGTCCATTTATATTTCTGTCTGTCTGAATTCTGAATTCTGGATTTGGGCATTGGTGATTATTTGGATCTGGAATACTAAACGAAGGATACATAGGATAGAATAACAGCTGCAATTTTTGTTACATGCTTTGTTTTAATTGTTGTTGGTTCGGATGCAAATTTGCGATCATGCTGCTTGTTCTCCCCCCACCCGAAACACATGATATTTACATCTCTTTCCTGTTCCCTTATCTTTTTCAATCTCTTTCCAGTTCCCTTTACCCCCTTTTTTAATCTCTTTCCTGCACTCTTATCTAAAAATCCCCAAGTAGGTTAGGAAAGGAGCCGGCCTTCTCCGGAGATCGACACGGGGGGCATCCCTTCCTCCCGTCCTTTCAATGTTGGTCTGCGGGTCTAGGGCGAATTGACACACCAAGTCCTTCCCAGGTGGCGGATCCATGGCCAACAGTGGGTAGAGGCTAAGCTAAGACAGACTGTGTTGATTTCCCTGCCTTCGCTGATTTCAACGATTCTTGCAGCAGGTCTACCTGTCCTGGAAGCTGTAGAGCCTCATATAGACTGATCTTGGCGGGGGTCCTTTTTAGCTCGTCCACGATATTATATGTCGCGGCAACAGGTATCTCTGGCTCCTTCGCTGCCTCGTACTTAGTGCGATATTGTTGTGTGGCCTCGACTCTTTGCCACTTCGTCAAAGAGGGATACTTTATCTTTTCTCTAGCTTGCTCCTTGGTTTCAACTTGTGGCGGAGCCGTAGCCGTCGGCTGAGATTTTTCCTTTGCTGGGGGCGGCTGAGGAGCTTTATCAGGAGCCTTGGCAGGTGGCTGCTCCTTTTCGCGGCGGGTGTACACCTTCAGGGGACCCATTTGGGCGGCGTCTACTTCAATCGGTTTCTTCCCACCCTTGGTGAGAACCGAAACCTGCTCTTCTTCAGCGATCACCAGGTTATGATCTGCTTCCATGATTATATTGACTTGGCCATTGGAACTGCTGCCTGCCAGCGTTTGGACATAGTGCTGGTGCAGCATACAGGTACCTTCTTCATGTGGGTCGTTACATGTAGAGCACCAGTGCACATGCTCAGAAGTGTTTGGCTCCTCACTAATGGCGGCGTTCCTCGCAGGAGGTCTGCCCGACTGCGCTGCCTGGTCTTTTGTGAGCGCTGGTGGAGGATAAGATCTCCTTGGCAAGAATTCTTGCTGAGCTTGTTTTTTCTTCATGACGGCCATGTCGTTGGATAAGGTTCGCACAGTGGAATTCAGAGACTGGACTTCTTGTAACAACTTAACTTGCACGTCCACGACTGCAGGGGCTGACGTTGCCGGAGGGGGTAATGGTGCTATGGTTGGCATTGGGGGCAGGGTAGGACACTGTGGTGGTGCTGGTAATGCCGGGAACGGCGAAGGAATTGTAGGCTGTGGTACTGAGGGTGTGGGGAAATGTATCTGCGGAGCAGCGAACTGGGACACAGTAGGGTTAGGATTCCATGGTGGAATGGGGCATGCGGACGATGTGGAAGTCTGCGAAGTAGCGGCACTGGGATATTGTGATTGGGGAAACTCAGGAAATATTGGCATCGACATTCTCGGAGGAAGTTTACCAATGGCAATCAGATCCATTTCTGCCTTCTGGGCCAACTCGTATAATTCGGGAAAGGTATTGACATTTGAAAACCTTATCATCATACTGATGTCGACATTGAAGGCCCTAAGGTAATAGTAGGCCCCTGCTTCGGCAGTTGGCCGTAGTCCAGCAGGGACCCTCTGCCAGGTTCGGGCGAACCTCACATTAAAATCGGCTATCTCTTCCTGAGGGTGCCTCTAGATTGTAGTAAATTGGTGTAGGAGGGAGGAAGGGTCAGCGGACTCATTAAATCCTCTCATCAGTTGTCCGGCTAACTGGTCCCATCCCGTTATAGTGCCCGGTGGCAGGGCTCTGTACCAGTAGAGGAGTTTCCCTCGGAGAGACAGAATCAATAGCCGAACCATAACCTCTTCTTCTGTGATATTATGTATCGCAGCCAGAGAAGCGATATCTTGGATGTGCTCGAACGTTGTCTTCCCCGTGCCATCGAACGTGGGTATCGACTTCAGAGCAGCAGGTGGGATTTGCCCCTGTCCTGCTATATTTAGCGGCTTGACAGAATTCCAAGCCGGGAACAGCCTAGGCGGGGGCGGCGGCAGCGGCTGTTGTTGCTGCTGCTGCTTCTGTTGTTGTTGTTGAGCCATGTACTTTGACTTAGCTGGCTAGGAGTAAGCAATAGTTGGTTCGGCAAAACCGAAGTTCCCGAAGTACCCAACTGACTGCTAAGTAGGACAAAGGTGCCTTGGTGGTCTGGAGAGTTCGGGGGATTAGGGGGGAGACTGCTCGTAGTGCTGTCCAAAGTCGGACCTTGTTCGTCAAGGACAGCCTCTTGCGATGACCCTTCGCGTAGAAGTGAATCAGGTGTGACTAACCTAGGACGTTCCCCGAAGGCATCAATGTCGAGCTCAAAAAACTCGGTCTCTTCTCCGCTATTCCTAACTCTCCATCTCGTACGCATGAAGGCACGGATGTTTAGTACCGGTCTCTAAGGCTTTGAAGATTTTTACGTTAAACAGAGTCGCCAGATGCTCGAGTCTTACAGTACTGAGATGAGCTTCAACTCTCAATACCACTCATAAGGTGAGACTGACCAGGTCCCACCGGGCGTGCTAGAAACTGTTGGTCACAAATCTACCACAGGAAAGGATTTTGTTTGTCTATGCGCCCTAGACCTGGACCAACATTGAAAGGCCGGAGGGAAGAGATGCCCTCCATGCCAATCTCCGGAGAAGGTCGGCTCCTATACTAAACTACCGGGGTTTCAAGATAAGAGTGCAGGAAAGAAATAAAAAGATAAGAGTGCTGGAAAGAGATTAAAAGAGTGAGGGTGCAGGAAAGAGATAAACAATGCAGAAAGGGATGGAAATAACTGGATATTGCAGTGGGAAAGAACACGCAACACAATAACTCATCTATATCTAAACTAGCAGTAAATAATACAGAAGATGTAACAGAAACTAAAACTGCATATGCTTCTCTATGTATCCTCTAACCAAAATTCCAAGCACATTTACCTTCCAATGCTAAAATCCAGATATTAGAATTACAGCAATCAGAAAAATAAATGAAAGCAGAAATACTTGCCAAGAGGCGGCATAAAAGGAAAACACAGATTCAAAGCCAATGATCTTCAGTATTGATAGCAAAATGTTTAGCTATAGCAGCTTCTCTAGCAAAATGTTCCCCCCCTTTTTTCATTACAATGTGTGGGTTTTTATAGAGGACCCAACCCTCTGTGTCATTAATGAACCCGATTTACAAGAATGCTAGGGTGGATTTGGTAATGATGCTAGCCTACTTTTTACAATTGAGCCTTCTTATCCAATTTCCATTACTAGATACAGGGCCGCGCTAAGCGGGGAAATTCGCATTTATGAGCCGCAGACCTGTCCTAGGTTACTCCGGAGAATGCTCAAGTGGCTCCAAAAGTTGCGCTGGCCATCCTCTGCAATCGATACTTCCCATCCTATTACCATAACTGGATACCGGGTATTTCGGGCGAGCAAAAACTGCATTTATGTGCCGCACAAATGCCTTGGAGAAATACCTAGCCTTGGAACGCGTGCTCCTCGGGAGGAGTACTGTTGTCAGACTTGCCCTAGGTGACGCTTCGCTGGATTTTCAACCGAAGCACAGCTTCGCAATGAGTTTGAGCCGGAGCCAAGGTAGGGATGGTAGGTGTTTGTTGGTTCGCTGGAAAACAGCCTTGGAGATGGCTTCGTCGGTCAAACAAGCCAAAATAGCTAGTCTGCTTATGGAAGGCATGGTTAGTTTCTAGCTACGTCGCTTCGCTGAGAGAGGGGCCAAAATGCTGCTTCGGCAAAGGAATTGCCCGAAGCGGCTAACTACCGGCGGCATGTTGTAAAATCTTCTCCCCTTTGTTCTGGCTGGGTGCTTCGCAGCGGTCTTACCAAAAGCGGCGGTTCGGGGGGAGTTCGCCCGAAGTTAATCCCATGCCTTAAACATTTTCTCACCCTGCTTCTGCAAAACTATGGCCCAAGTGGAAGGTTCGCCGGGGAACTGGCCGAAGTGGCTGCTTCGCTGTGTCAAGGCCCGAAGCAACGCTTGCCTATCAGATGGTTCGCAAGAAGGATGGGCCACAGCAACACTTCGGCAAATATTTTTGCGAAGTGATTTCCGCTGACTTGGAGCATTCTCTATTGACTGAAAATGGCAGCTTCGCAACTTTTTCGCCCGAAGTGGATGCTTTGGCAGCTTCGCGAGCGAAGTGTCTCCTATGCCTTAGAAATTTCTGGGCCAAAATAGGACTTTTCTGATTTCCTTTTGCGAAGCTACTCCTCTTTTCCTGCCTTCAGCGAAGCTTTCTGTTCTTTTCTGATTTTTTGCTGGCGAATCTTGTTATATACAGGGGGTTCAAAAATGGGAACCAAAATCGTTGTAGTGATACAAAATACAAGAAAAAACAAGGGAACAAATTCATGAAAAACAAGAACATACTTTACAAAATCATCTTCTATTTCAAAATTTACCACCCCTCCAAGCAATGTGGAAAAATTGTCAACAGGAACTCTTTAGAAGGCAGTTTATTCTTCTTAGCAGAAGAAGAGAACGAAGATACCGTAAGCCCAGTTGAAAGTAGAAGAGGGAAGACAATGGCAATAGACACACGTTCTAGGAGTTCCTCACCTACATTGAAGATCGTGCTAAATACGGAAGAATCCTCAAGCGCAGAGTCAGTGAACCATCAAGAAATGAGAGAATCCCCAGAAAGACCTAGGGTATGGGAAGTAGGACAAAGCTCGACTGCCAAAATTTAGATGAGCAGAGAGGAAATGGCAGCACTCATATGGAAGGATATCGAGATAGTACCAGAAAAACCAAAAACTAGAGGGTGGTGGGAAGAGTCAAGCAGTGACGACAACCTACCTCAGAATCCGAATATCCCATATGCCAGTCCTAACCCAGAGCGTAGGAGACAGAGGAATGAAGATCGTAGTCGGCAAGCAGGTGTCATATTTATGGAAACTGCACACATAATTGAAGATGATGCTTCACTAAGCCCGCAAGACGAATACAATGGAGGATTAAACGAGGACATTAAGCCAAAATTACCACCATCTTGTGCATGGAGAACACCATATGCTGGAGCCATGAGACGTCCGATTGAACGGGAAGAGGTAGCGAGGTATCGGATGGCTGCACTTGATTTACGACAACATAGAAGGGAAGTAAGAAGATTGCAGCAACGGGTTCAAGAAACCTCATAATGGCCAATGAACACTGCAGGAGAAGGAAATGACTCCAGTATTGATTCAATCTTTTCAGAAGAGTACCAGGAAAACCTAACTCATTGTGCCATGCAACGACACTTTGAGGAAAGTAAATGGAGATGAAGACCGATAAGGGCCGGTAGGAGGCTTAGGATCTTGCACCAATTAACACCTGCGCATTAACACCACCCACCGGAGACAAGAGCACAACTGATAAACGAAACCCGTAGCAGAGACAACTTAGGTACTCTCGGAAGACCGCAAGGAATTCCGAGAGGACCTGACCAAGGGAGAAGCGTGGTTGACCTCCATCCCAGTAGCTCGAGAGGAAGAAATTCCCCTCCGGCTACCAATAGGTCGACTAGTTCTCAGTTTGGACCGCAAGGGCCATCTGAGAACTTAGTCCAAGCCAACCCATCACTACGTGCTCTTGAGAACCGACCAATAGGTCCGTCTCAGCGAGCTCGTAGGAACCAAAGACGCCGTCAAGAACGATTGAGGGTCCGATCGAATCTCGGGCAGCTGGGAGTTCGGCAGCCCAATATCAGGGAGATTAGATCGAAAAGAAGTTGAGGACGCGGTAACCCTGTCCGCGGAAGAAGAAATTGGGACAGAAATCCCAATTTAGCACAAAGGGATCAAGAAGGGGCAGTTGCAGGGAACGATAGAGGTCGAGGACGAGGTCTGAGAACTAGACGACCCCACCAAAACAAGGAACATCAAAGACGACAACAACCCATTCAACATGAACTTGATCAACAGACGCAAGAAGGGGAGAGGTTTCACTACTTGGATGATTGCATAAAAATCCGAAAAAATGATGGAAGAACGGAACGAATCCCATTGGTGCCTACCCATCCAGAACGCCCAGATACGACCAGCAGAGATCTGGAGGATGTAGCAGCATATCTGGAGGACAATAACTCCAACCCAAAAGGAGAAGTCCATATGGCAGAAGAATGGATGGAACAAACACATCTAGCAGCAGAAGGAAATCAGCAAGCCACCAATAATGTCAGACGACGGACCAGTAACCACCAGTTCCGTGAGCCGAAAACATGGTATCAGCCGGAAGAGGCAGAACAACCAGACTGGCGCATTATACCACGGGATATGACAAGACGCCAGCAGCAGTCACGTCTGAAAACTCCCCCAAGATGAAATAATTACCGAAGACGTCAGGCGATGGAGGAAATAAACAGTAACAGTGATGATGACTCCAGAGAAAATAGTCGTCATCATCGAAGTGAGACGCCAAATGCATGGGAACTACGTATTGGCTTGGCCATATGGTTCACCCATTGACGTTTAGAAGGAGACGTCACATTCAGTTTTAAAAAAAATGAAAAATAAAATAAAAATAAGAAAAAGTCAAAAAGTCAAATAAAAAGTCAAAAGAGAATAAGACAAAATAGGAATAAGACAAAAAGACACCTAGACGTCCAAATAGCCGATGTGGCGTGCATACAAGGTGGTAGTTGCAATATGGCAGTTGCATAACGGTTTTAGGGATGGAGAAGCAACTATAAAAGGAGAGGAGGTTACCGATATCAATCTGGAGGAGGTGGCAAAATTGTTGAAGCATGGAAGCCGTGGATAGAAAATGTTGTAGTTGAAGTCAGGGGAGTTGCAACACACTATGAATGTAATCATGTCAATACTCTCAAGAGAACCTCACAGATGCCCACTTGCCTCATATCATATATGGAAGGAATCATGACATGAGTAGCATATGATTAAGCATCATACTTATCGAACCACATTAATTATTTCCTCATGTGCCATACCAAAAAATTTCAATGGCTTTCCATGCCATTGCACTGATGATGAATGTTGTGACACAAGCAAAGCTAAAGTTTCTAGGGTTGAAGCCACCTAGAGTCATTCCAAAGCATGCACCGAGTATATTTAGGTGGATGCACATGATGCCACTAATGAAGCTGAGCACTCCAATGAAGAAGAAGATGGGCACCCTAAGGAAGAGAAAGGTTCAGGAAGCCTTAGGAGACGAGGGAAGTTCAGATTCAGAGGAAGCTAAGGAGCAGCCACAGGATGAGGAGCTAGTGCGGAGATAAAAGCAACGTAAGAGGTTGAAGCAGCAGTGGACAAGAGCCCAACCACAGGATCAACATCAGTCAGAGATGGAACCCCCATAGTAGACCAAAACAAGAGAAAGTGGCAGTACACAGCAAATAGTGGAGGGTCGAGCAAGACATGTGGAATGACACAAGAGGCAGTGCAAGAGGAAGTTCCTAGACAACCAAGAAGTTAGACTGTGCAAGGAGGCACTGCAGGTACAAGCTTGAATACCAAAAGGACGACTTCAATGAAGGCTACAGTGGGTGAACAGCAACCAAGGGAGTCTGTTGCATAAGAAGCACAAGAAGAAGAGAGGAGAATGCAACAGTTGGAGGAGAGGACTATGCAACAACAGGTGCAAGAACCAATAGTTGTAGATGTGGAGGAGATTCAAACTATAGTGGATATAGTCCAGGCAAAAGGAGAATTTCAAGATGGTGTGCAGGTAGAGAATGTTAACTCACCCAACAACTTTGATAATACACCCATGCAATTTTTTCAGTAGGTGGACCCATATGGATCACCTCCATTGGCATAGGATGCATATATTGAGATCACGTCTACAGCACAAAAAATGATACCAAGTTCAATTGTGCTGGAAGAAAGGAGAGATAAGGGGAAACAAAACGCATCAGAGTTCAGTTGGTGGTAGAAAGGCAAGAGAAGCCAACCAAGGCAAGAGAAGCCAACCGTTGGAGAAAGGAGGCAGGAGACGGTGGCAGATGTAAGGACTATTGAAGCAAACTAGATGATAGAGGAGGGTAAGGTGGCCAAACGACCAATCAACATAAAATGTCATGGTGGGAAGGAGGAAACTACCACCGGCGATGACACTGATACAAAATTGGTTGAGGAAACAAGTGAGCATTTTTGGAAGTGCCAAATTTGAGGAGACCTCAAGTTTTGGGAGAGAGCATCAATGAGCAGGCTGACAACTTGATTGGAGTGTTGGAAAGAGTGCACACTGAGTTCCGTGTTGCGTATATAGGAGATTGGAGGCTATGGCAGCTGAATATGGAGAATGAACTAGGCAAGTTGGTGCATTGGGCTCAAGACGAGGAGCAGATGAAAAATCTTGCTAAAATTCAGCAAACGCAGCCATGGGAGCTTGAAATTGGTAGTGTGAAAACAATGTTGGGAGTAAAGAACCTGCCAGAAGGGACTCAAGCATTATATTGGCATCCAACACAAGTGTACATGGATGAAGGAATATTGGCAGCCCACCTTGAGGAGGAATCAGGTGTCAAGTATGTCAAACTTGCACTTGAGTTGGTAAAATTGTATGCCAGAATGAATTTCTTGGCATACCTGATTCAATGGTTAGCTACTGGGTTGGAAAAGTTTCAACAAACGGTTTGTACCATGAAGTTGAAGGAAGAGGAGCAAGCTAACCAATTGCAAGCAATGAAGGCATGAATTCGGCAGGTGTAGGAGGATGCCAAAGCAAAACTAGAAGCATTGAAAAAGGAAGTTGAGGAAAAGACAAAGGCATAGGAATAGGTTCAGTTTCAAACAACTGAAGTCAAAATGTACAGTGAGGGAGCAATTATTGGAAGCAAAGAATCATGAAGACACTCGCTAGGATCATCCCAGTAGAGAGGGATGAGTAATTAGCAATTGTAGTGAGAAGTGAAGTGGAAGCAGCGAGGAAAGCTACAATTACAGCCAAGAAGGAAGTCAAGGCTAAAGCTGCAAAGAGAGAGGTCAAATTGAAGGTGAGGTTAGCAAAAGTAGAGCAAAGGTCAAATCGTTATGGCCTGTAGTGGGCTCGATACCAGACCTATGCAAAAAGATTGAAAGGAGAGATTGAGGCTTTGAAATTTCAAATTCAAGATTTTGGAGGTGTTCTTGTTCCCACGCCTCAACATTAACAAAACCCAAGTGCCCAAGAGTAAAGATAGTTGTCGACAAGGACATCAACCTTTTTAAAGGGGAGGGCAAATGTAGGAGCTATAGTTTTAAACAACCTCAAACAAAATAATGTAAATAGTAAAATAAGTGCAATGTGCACAAATGTACATGAAATGTAAATGCAAAGGAAATGCAATTTTGTAATGTAATTACGTCAAGGATGATGACGTAAGCATTTGATAATGTAAGATTGAAATGTATGGTATTAAGCATGTAATTAGTGTATGCAAATGGAGGGCAGTTAGATGAGGTGTCCCAGGTGGCAGTTGTTGTTAACTGCCAGCCATCAAGGATAAATAGGACCACCCTTTCATTTTTTGGGGTATTCAGGTATCATTGTATCATCAAAGTTTCCAGAAGTAATGCAATACTATTCATCCTTCATTTGTGTGTTTGTGTATACATTTTGTGTGATGTCATTGCTATAGCAAGTAGAAATGTATGTGTTCTTCCTAAGTTCTGTGCAGGTTGGATCTAAGTTACCATCAAGGAATGTTGTACAAGGAAGTGTCGTTGAGGAGTGTCATATGAGAGTTGTCGTATGAGGAAGTGCCGATGAGGAGTGCCATACAAGTTCAGAGACTGATGTATAAGTGACTATCGTTCAAGTGCTTGTCATACAAGCGATTGTCGTTCAACCGCTTTTCGTACAAGTGTGTCATACAAGTGATTTTCGTACAATTGGAGTGTTAAAGCACTTACCATTCAAGTGAGATTGTCAGTAATTACCATACACAGGAGATGTTGATTGCATTCTCAATTGACTACTAAATATGTCATATCAAATTGTTCCTCCAAGTGTTGGAGTACTCACCACCGTGCTACACTAATTTCCCCTTCTCTCAAGGGAGACTACATCGTTTGTTGACAACATTGTAATCATTCTATCATCATCATTGTGTACCTTCTCGATTGATATGCTCATCACAACTCCATGTCATCAAATTTGACCCATTTTTGTATAGGCAATAATGCTAGAATGTAGAAATGGACTGCAACACACTAAACATAATTCCATTATAAATATATAAACTAAAGTATTGTTGGTCAACAATCCGCGTTAGGTATGGAATGTTTCATCCATGCGCCCTAGACCCGGCCAACATTGAAAGGCCGAAAGGAAGGAATGCCTCCCGTGCCAATCTCCAGAGAGGGCTGGTTCCCTTGCTACTCTAAACTTGGGTTGGAATTAAGGAAACAGGAAAGGAATGATAAATGACTGAAAGGGATGGGAAATGTGGCTATGAGCCAGATTAACGGGGGGTGATTGTAGTGACTAACCCCAATCTGAGAGAACTGATACTCTGCTTTGTTTTTGGTAATGCTTGGTATTTTGTAATTTTTTTTTTTTGTAGTTTTTTCAATATATGTTTTTTTTTTTCTTTTGAGAATGATAACACAGCTGGAAATGAATACTATCGTAACTTTCAAACTACTTAACCAAATACAATGAAATTTTGACACAAACTTCTTTTTATCATAATACATAAACCCAATGAAGGAAAATGTAGAAAGATAAGTTTACCCGTAAAAATCTCTGGTCTGATATTAAACTGGAAATTTGCATCAGCTACAGAAAAACATGTTTTGCTCGTAACTTATAAAATACTGACTTCTCCATTGATTGGAAAATAGTTACAAATACCCCTTTTTGCTGCTTAACAAATTCCACTAAGTATCTCCAGTGCAATCGATGAGAAATGGACCCAAACACCCACGTGGGGCTGCAAATGTATGGCCCAATGTTGCAAAGGCACGGTTGCCCTGTAGGTTATTTGCTGCTCTTAAAATGCTTCTCAAAACTGACTTAAAACCCTCATTACAGTCTGCAAAACTGCTGGTAAGCAATGCCAATGTCTTTCTTGTGATATGCAGCTCGAACTCACCAAAACCCTTCCAAAATTGTTCGGCCAGCTGGGGAAAATGCCCAATAGAGATTGAAGCTGGAAACTTGATAATAACTCTGCATATGATCTGAGATAACTTCACACATTTATTAGAAAACTGCCTTCAATGTCTTCTTCACCTGTAAACTGAAAATCCAAGCATTGTGATGGTGTCTTTCAACCACAACAACACTGTCCTTGAGGGTGGGCTACGTCACCAACAAGCTGAAGCTTCGAACTCCTGCTCACAGCAAGAATTCTCATACAGAAAAAAATAGTAAATGCTCATCTCCCCCTCCAGCAGCTCTCAAAAGAGCAATAAAAACTAGCTCACAACTCCCACATCCCAATTCTTGCTCAATGTGGGATTAATAACAAACCACAACTTACTTTTCCCTCTCATGAGGTGATCGACCCCCTTCTAGTGGGAAAGAAGTACTTTATTAAATTAAAAAAAACCTTTCTTGTATTTATTTATTTATTTTTTTCCATCACACCTTATACCCCCCTATTTCATTAAATGACCCCTCTATATATATATAAACATTAAACTTAAATAACATTTAAATATAACATATTTAGCTTGCGGGTATCAAAAATAATTGCCTTCCCAAGATCAAGACCTCAAATAAAATATAGAAACGAATACCCATTTCGCCAAACTAATTAACTGTAGCTTCCGTTTCCCATATCACCAACATGCCGACTTACTAAAAATAGTAAGTCCCCCACTTAAAGAGCCAAACGGACCCCAAACTCAAAACTGAGCATATCACTGGACACCCAAATCGGCAAAGATCATGATACCACTGTCCGCTCGACCATAATTAAATAACTGAATTTACTAAAAATAGTAAATCCACTCCTCCAGGTCACCAGATGGTTCCTAACCTGCTGACTATGCCTACGGAACCACATGGATAGGCAAGTCACACTGCACCCGATGTGTTGGCTAAGGTGGGGACATTACAGTGATGAACAAACAGCACGATCACTTAATTATACTTTAAACCAATAGCCATTAGCACAAAGGATGTAACAAAAATTAAAACTAAATACCCCCACAATATGCAACCTCTAGAATTATTCCAGCGTTTACTCTTTATTAGAAGCTAGATCCAGACATAGAATTATAGCTATCAGACAAGGAAGCAAATTAATAGAAATAAAGAATAGAAGGCATGCACATGAAAGGGATTCAAATTTAGAGCCAAGGATCCTTTGTATTCATAGCAGAGCTTAGGCACAATAGTTTTCTAGCAAAACGTTCATCCTTCTTACATTGAACTTACTAGTTTTTATAGAGGATTCCGCCTCTAAAACATAAATGCCCAACCACAAAACGTCGCAGTGGCACCCAAGATTTGATTTCAGCACTCATCAAAAAGTAATGAAGTATGGCCTGAATTTGATGTCTCCGAGAAGTAGCTGTATGGATTCAATGTGATGACGTCATTTGCCTGCAATGTCGCCTCCTTACTTGCTAGAACCACCTCGATGGTGAAAATTGGATTCTGGAATCCGGGGGGATTGGATTTAGATTCTTCTCTGACCAACCACCATCAAATGAGTGAAAGCGCGATGCTGAAAGCTGCTTCGGGCGACCGCCATTTGAAACAGAGGAGAAAATAAGTTTCGTTGAGAAGAGGCGCGAAAGGGAGTTTCGATGCCTCTTTCGAGCGAAACAGGAATTCGTTGGTGTGGGCCCCAGCTTGCCTTCGTTTGAGCGTTGACCCCAAAAGGGCCTTCGCTCTGCTCTTTGCTCACAGCAAGATCACCAGACGCGTCATGGAATGCCACTTGGAAGTCACTTTGCGAATATCGAAACTCTTTGTCACCTTGTTGGAGAGGTGGGACCCAATATGCAGTTTTTTATTGACCAAGAAACGACGAAAAGCGCTTTCGCTCATGCAAGCTCTGAAAAGGGATTGCGCTCTCAAGTGGGGGTGAAAGCACTTGGGCCCCACTTGCATTTTGGACGCCTTCTAGCCCGAAATGAGCTTGCGCTCTCAAGTGGGGGCGACAACACTTGGGCCCCACTTGCATTTCGGCCACCTTCTAGCCCAAAATGGGATTGCGCTCTCAAGTGGAGACGAAAGCACTTGGGCCCCACCTGCATTTCGGCCGCCTTCTAGCCAAAAATGGGCTTGTGCTCTCAAGTGGAGGCGAAAGGACTTGGATCCCGCTTGCATTTCGGCCGCCTTATAGCCTGAAATGGGCTTGCGCTGGCCTTCGCCCATAACTTTAACTAAAAAGACACAGGCACCATGAATGCCTTTGCGCGAAGAAGACTCACGTGAAAGGAATCTGCCGAAACCATTTTGCCGAAAAGACTTTGATGAAAAATGAAAAAGACTCTGCCAAAACCATAGTAGCAAAACTCGGACTCGACTCGGACTCGGAAAGTTCGACTCGGGAGTCGGACTCGGGACTCGGCAAAAAAACTTGGCAAAACTCGGTAAAAACTCGGAAAAAAGAAAAAATGAAAAAAATAGA
This sequence comes from Wollemia nobilis, assembly GCA_028583015.1. Taxonomy (NCBI): domain Eukaryota; kingdom Viridiplantae; phylum Streptophyta; class Pinopsida; order Araucariales; family Araucariaceae; genus Wollemia; species Wollemia nobilis. Next base: position 368,079 of record JAQPPZ010017175.1, on the reverse strand, counting down.
AATTTTTATTGAAAAAACAAGTTTTTCATGCATATTACTTATTAGTATATTCTAACACACTCAACATTCAACATTATACAAATAAGAAATTAACAAGAGGAAGGAGCATATTCTAATAGCAAGCTAATAATTTTGTTTTATAATTTTTTTTTGGATACATAGGGAGTTAGTTACATCCACACTATTTTTAGTAACTGCCAAGTGCAAGGTTCAAACTACAGGGGCTACCCCCAAAAAGCCTATACCACCTCATTATTTTATAACCCGGCATGAAGAGGACCGCCGATCACTCGAGATTCATACCATCGTTGTCGATCTGTCGTGCACTCAGAGGATTTGGAATAGACTATAACCTTTGCAGTTGTTGGTTACGAATCTGCCACTAGGATAGGATTTAGTGTAATGCGCCCTAGATTCGCCCAGCAGATTGAAAGGCCGGAAGGAAGGAATGCCTTCCGTGCCAATCTCCGGAGAAGGCCGGCTTCCTATGTTTTCTCAATTGGTTTTAAGCTCAGAGTGCAGGAAAGAAATTAGAAATGCAGAAAGAAATATAAATGTGATTTGTATTGGGTGGGGAGGATAAGCAGCACGACAACTATCAATCACCACTACTAACAACAACTAAACACAAAATACATTACAGAAACTACCAATGTCATTCATTCTATGTATCCTCTAACTATGCATTCCAGGAATACTTAACTATCAAATACCGATATCCAGATAGCAGAATAACAGTAAGCAATAACATAAGCAACATGAGGCAGAAATGCTAAATAGAGGCAGCATAAAGAACAAGAACAGTCAATAGAGCCAAGTGTATTTTGTATTCAGAAGCAAATGCACAGCTACAATGGTTCCCTAGCAGTATATCCCCCTTCCACCCCTTTACAATGATATGGCGCAGCTATTTATAGCGCAATTTCCCCCCAATTACAACTTCGGGCACAGGATCCCAGACCTGACAATAGCTGACAAAGCTGACAAAAGCGGCTGATGTTGACCTCTGCAGATATGGACTGTACTTGCAGCAAGGTCCACCTGAAAACTTGGCAGCTACGTGGCAGTGCGGTAGATGAAACTTTGAGTCAGCTTGAATGAGGGTAGCTGCGGTAGATGAAACTTTGAGTCAGCTTGAATGAGGGTAGCTGCGGTACAATAATTTGGTTCACGCTTGCACACCACCCGTCACATCTCTGACTCGAATCCCGAGGCTGGACACCTGTCAAAATCTGATAAGGGACGAATCTGCCTTGGAATCTCGTCTCTCTTTCATGCCCGACTTCGCTCGGAATTGGAGCGCAATTAGACAGCGCAAGGGGGAATTAGCGCAGTTGGGGAGGCCTCCGTGCCTTAGACAATTTTTGGGCTGCTTTCAACATCCTGCCCGAGTGCGCACAAGTAAGCGGGCGCAGCCCGACTTCGCTGCGAAGTCGGGTTGCGCACCCAACACTTAGCCGATTTTGCTCATACCGCTCCGACTGCGCATGAAGATGAGAGCGCAGCCCGACTTCGCTGCGAAGTCGGGTTGCGCACTCAACACTTAGAAATTTTCAGGGGTCCGCTGCTTCCCAGGTGCGCTCAGAAATGAGAGCGCACCCCGACTTCGCTGCGAAGTCGGGTTGCGCTCTTGTACTTAGCCAAATTTTGATCATTTCTCCGCACTTCGGCTCCCCGAGTGCGCTCAAACTTAAGGGCGCACCCCGACTTCGCTGCGAAGTCGGGTTGCGCTCTTATACTTAGAATTTTTAGGGGCCTTTTTCTCTTTTTGGGGAAATTGACAGAAGAAAGTAAAAGAGGAAAAAAGGGGGAAAATGAAGGGAATGAAACTGATGGAAGGGGAGAAAGGGGATAGTGGAGAAAGGGAAAGGAGGAGGAGGGAAGGGAGAGCAACATACTTACAAGAAAAATGAAGACATGGCACCCCGTGCAAAATGTGGCAACATTCCTGGCGGCTCGCGGGGTGTCGAGCTCGCCTCGACGCAAAGAACCAGGCCTTTATCCTTTGGGCGCAGAGGAACTCCCTTCCCCTGCATCCCGCTGCTCCTGCTGCTGCTGAGTCCCCTTCTTGGGTAACTGCTCCTCTTCGGATTCACTCTCAGCAGTCTCTTCTTCTGATTCTCCTCCTCTTTCTGAATCCGAATGCTCACCACTGTCGCCTTCTCGCTCGGCAGGTTGCTCCCGCTCGCGAACGTGATTGTACGCAGTCTTGGCCTGGTCCCAAGCTGTTGCTTGGAAGGGCCCTAAATCGCTGACATCCTTCAGCGCTGCTCTGAATGCCGCAACCATGTGTACGTCGATGGTGTCATATCTCTCTCCCAACTCCTGAAGGGAGGTGTTGATCTTGCAATATCTTGACACCATTTGAGTTACCTGTGTCTCCTGGACTGGCTCGGCCCAGCTGTCAATTTCTGATGTATCTGCCTCGAAAGACAGCCAATCCAGCTTTACTTGTTCAAGGGGCAGAAACTCCCCATCCTTGACGAAGCTCGGGCATCCGAGCTCAGAAAGAGTGTTGAAGGGGGCCAGGCAAATATTCATTTCATGGTTCAATGCGTCCAGCATCTTCTTGGCGGCCCTTGTTTTTTCCGTTTTTCGAAGTAATTATGCAAGGTTACCCTTGCATCTGCCCAATCTAGGGCAATTCGGGACATGGGGGGAAATCGGAGGCCCTTGCGCGCGAACTCTTCAATTTTTATTGCCAAGTCCAGCCACTGCTTCGCTTGGTGTTCGGCCTCCTCTACCACAGGCTTTCCCTGGGCAGATACTTCTTGGATCCTGGATGCGAAATCCAGGACGGACAGGGACCTGACAACATTAGCCCTGCATCCTTGCAGCAAACCAGCCCGCATCTCTTTGACCTTGTTTTTCGAAAAGGCCGCCGCCTGGGACGCCTTCTCCTTCAGCTGAGATTGGGCCTGCCTCAACAAATCCTGCAGCTGAGATACATGTTCCAGTGCCGCCCTCTTCTCTTCCGACAGCTGTTCGGCCGTCCTTCTCTGTGTTGTAGCCTCCTGCTGAGAGGCGGCGAGCTGAGCTTTCAAGTCCTCAATCTCCTGCTGGGCAGACTCCAGCCGCGTGGTGGCCTTGGCCAGATCTTCCTCCAGCTGTCTCGAGTTATTTTGAAGCTGAAACAACTTCTCTTGATTCTCGAGTCGCTTAACAAGGAGATTGTCAGTTCTGCGGCGAATACCGTTGATTTCGTATTCTTCGCTTATGTCATCAAAATTCTTCTCCTTGACCCGGTGTTCATAGTCAGCCTCGGTCATTTCCCGGAGAGGCTTCTTTACTTTAGGGATCAATTTTTCAGTTCGCAGCACTCTCCTGTCCAAGTCGAAATTGGTGCGCTTTACCGGGGCAGCTATCTCCTCGGCTCTTCTTCGTTTGACGCCCTGGAGGAAAGAGGCGGAACACCCTACGGCCTTCGCTGCCAGAGGCTGATCATCTGTAATCTGCAGTTGCTCCCCCATGAAGTCAAGTTCTGCCAGCATAGGATACGCCGAGGCTAAATCTCGTTGCGGCATCCTTCCTGCAAACAATGAAGCAGGAGATATCCCGAGAAGGTGTGGTCGCTTTCAAGGGCGACTGGGTCCTAGGGGAAACGGGCGGCTGAGTGGGAGGTGAAGGCGGGGTCTTGAATAATGAAGGTGAGCGGCGCGGCGATGTAGGTACAGCTTCGGCACTGGCCGCGGATGAGGGGTCTAGGGTTTGACTCAGGGTTTGGAAAACGTTCGGGTCCTGGGCAAACTGTTCGAAAGAATGGGGACTGTGGAAGGATTGGGAGATATGCGATAAGGAAGATGCAACTAAGGCTTGCCCTGATACAGAGGGGGACGGTGTTACGGCAGGGCCAACTGGGATCTGGGGAACCGGGGAAGAGGACGTACCTGCGGGCTCCGCCTGAGCCGCTGATTGGAGGACGCCTGCTGCCCAGACTTCTGCTTCTTTCCTTGGGCTGTCCAGAGAGATGATTTCCGGCGCGGCTGTCTCTGTTCGTGCTGCAGCCGTTTGCTGCGCAGACTCCTTAGGCCGCTTGGTCTTTTCGCTCCTTTTTCTCTTCTTTTCTTCCGGAGCTGCAGTTTGCTCGAAGGAGGCGGAGGAGGTTGGCGCGGCTGGCAGCGGTGTTCCCACGGTGAATTTGTACCTGGGTTTTGACGGAGGGATGTTTGTTGCCGAAGGCCCACCGGTTGACCCTTCTGGCGCCTTTTCCTTTTGAGGCACCGCTTCACTAGTTGACTTTTCTAGCTCCTGTCCTTTTTGAGGTGACGCTTCGGGAGCTGGAGGCAACATCGGGCCCACCTGACTGCTTGTTGGCGTCGCGCTGGGAGGTTTTTGAATGGGTAATTGCTGGGATGGGGGCTTCCTTTTATATCTCTTTTTGGCGCCTAGGGGAACGCAATCTCGAAACGCGAACGGCTCCCATTTGCCGGCGTATTTATCATATAAGGCCGAAAACTCATCATCTACGGCCAATGTCTTTCGGTTAGACTTATCGTGTTGCGTGCGACACCTCATTTTCCAGCATTCAATAATTTTGTCCTTTTCCCAGTGAGGGGCGTCACCTTTGAGAGGAATTTTTTGAAGCCCGTCGAGTCTAACTTGTGGTCCGGATTGCGCTCCGGATCATACTCCACTTCTTCACAGTAAAAGTCCTGCCATGGTGGCCATGATTGCATCCGCTCGATGTGCCATTCCAGGTCTGCGCCTGTTTTATTGCACCTCTCCTCCATGATTTCTGATCGGGGGCAAATATGTACAAATTTTCCCCTGACCCCAATCGGGTCGTATTTCCAATGCTGAGGTAGGCTGTATCGGGCCCATGTTGAGGAGTTCTTGTTCGAGGTAGATATGCTGCCCAATCTCATGCACTTGAATGTTCGCCCAGGTAATAGGATACTTGAAAATATGGCCCCTCTTCTTTCCCTGGCCGAATTCCTCTTCTACATAGTCCATCTGGCGCGATATCTCTATACCGAACTGATGCTCAGTGCAAAAATAGGGCAGCAAGAACGGCTTCCCTTTGAATCCGTAGATTCTGATCACAATGCCCTGAGTCAACCGGAAGGTATCTCCGCATTTGTACTTCCTCAGGTAGTTCGTCATGGCCAGTGGAGGGCGAGATGCTTTGCCGTTGAACAGCGCCAGGGTCATACCTAGAAATTTGAAGTTGAAATCGTAGTAAGACCCTCTCCTATACAGGGCTTCTGTCCACTCATACACAGGCAGCGACGCTCCCTTCTCATTTACCTTTTTTAGGTCAGGCACTTTAATCCGGTAGTGCGTATGGTACAGGCACAACCATGTGAGGAACGAGCAGTGCCGGAACTCTGTTGTCTGCTTTTGTTGTATCCTGACCAGATTCGAATGTATGGCGTACGCCACCCAATCTGCCCAATCAAAGAAAATAGGGCGTCTTCCGCTCCTTTGCGCAGTGGAGTCATAAAACTCTCCATGCAAGATGCATTCCGCGAGCGCCAGCTGGTACGGGTGCACCATTCTATCCGTGCCGCAGCCGAGTACCCATGCCAGGATAATATATATATATTTATTTTCGAACCTCTCCAGGGGTATAGGGCCTGTTGGCCACTGTCCTGCTGGCAGCGGGGTCTTCAGTTCTGAGTCGAGAAACTCTCTCATCCTTCTGCTCTGAGCGAATCTGCCCGCCTGCTCATCCAAGTTAATTCTTCTGACAATGGCGTTGGGGTCGTACTGGAGCCCCGGGGCGAAGGCTGGCTGGACGCTTTCTTTGAAGAGGGTGAACAACACCCTTCCTTGGTTGTCGCAGACTTGCCGGGTAGCTGGTTTGTAATATGTCACAATAGACTCAACCAGCTCCGGGCAATGGTGGACGGGAGGGCACAAGAACCAATACAGGTTCGACTTGTATGCAGCTCCGACATGGTGCGAGGGCGAGACTTTGCCTGCCCACTTTGCTATATTTGGCCGCAGCTTGGTGAGGCTAATGGAGTACTCGCCATCCCTATACCCGGCCAGGCGATTGATGGGCGGCGGTGGAGCTTGCCCTTTGCTTCTCTTTGACCTGGATTTCCTTGTCCGCTCCCGTGGCGCTTCGCTCTCATGAGCGCTGGATTCTGTGTGTTCCTCAGCCTCCTGCTCTGTATCGCTGGACTGCGGCTGCATTGGCGCTTTTCCCTTGTCCATTTTCTGTTTTCTGTTCGTGGTGGCAGAGACGGGGATTCTGGTCACTAGTTCTTCAATTCTGCGCCTTGCAACTCAGACTTAGCTTGATAATTCGAATGTTCTGAGTATGCCAGGGCCCCTTTTCTAGGAAAAAAACGCAGCATTAATGGCGCGAGGGGGGTTTAAAGTGATTTGCCCGAAGTAGGTAGGAAACGCCGTTATTCCTTGGCGGCCGCGCGTGGGCCTTTTCCTTGGAAGGCGCACCTTGGTTGCGGTTGGTCCTAATGCGCTTGCTTCTTTAATGACATCTGCTTCGAAAGACGCGCAATCATTCTTTAAAATTTTTGAACCTCGTGCTTCCAATGACGTCACAGCCGCCGCTTGGGCACACACTTCGAGGGAGACTTTGGCCCAGGGTTTAAGGAGGGACGCAGCCTAACTTCGCGCTATACACATTGCGCCGCCTGGGCCCACACTTAGAAATTTTTCGCCACTATGCCCCTTGTTTTCCCTGACAGGTCGTTCAAAGTGCGCTCGAAATCAAGAGCGCACTCGGGCTTCGCTCAAAAAACGTGCGCAATCCGACTTCGCCCGGAAAATGTTGCGCAGTAGGGATTCCACACTTAGCCAATTTTTGCTTCCTCTGCTGCCCGACTGCGCTCCCAAGATGGTGCGCAGTCCGACTTCGCTGCGAAGTCGGGTTGCGCACCCAGCACTTAGAAATTTTTTGAGACTTCTCGTTTGTTGTCTTCTCTCAAACTCCCGACGTCGCACAATTCATGAAGCGATGCCTGACTTCGCTGCGAAGTCGGGTTCGCTCTATGCTTGGTCAGATTTTTTAAGCAGCGCAAAATTTTGCTCCTTTTCTCACACTTAGCCCACTTCGGCTTTGAAAACTGAAAACTGAATAACTGAAAGTAATATTTACATTCTGACATAAACTAAAATGCAGGAAAAGAATATGTACAAGGAAGGACCTCTTGGGCACCTTCAGTGGTGATAGGTTTTTAGGTGGAAACCGTTGACAGGAATAGGGAGAAGCTGTCCCTCCATGTCCCTGAGCACGAACGCGTTGAATTGGTTTACCCGAGCGATCTGATAGGGACCTTCCCAGAGGGCATCAAATTTGTCATGGTTGCCCGGCTTTGCTTTGAGTGAGTCCCACTTTAGCACTAGGTCCCCGATTTTGAAAACTCGGGTGGTGGTGCCTTTTGCAAACCAGCTCTGGGTTACCTCGGCATGTTTAGTAAAGGCCTGGTATGCCTTCTCCCTTTCCTCTTCTAACCGCAATAGTTGGCAAAGTCTGGCGTCCACTGGATCCCCGTCGCCTTTTTCTTCATCTAACATCCAGAGTGCGGGCATTTCTATGTGGGTAGGCGAAGCGCCTCCTTGCCATATACGAGCGCGTAGGGGGATGTCTTGATAGATTTCTTGAAAGATATGCGATCCGCCCATAACGCCCGGTTCAGAAGTAGGTGCCACGTCCTCTTGTTCCTTTCTCATTGTTTTTTAACAATCTTCAGTAGATTCTTGTTAGTGGACTCGACCAGGCCATTCCCCTGTGGGTAGTAGTTCGAGGACATCTTGTGATAGATGTCGTATTTGCTGGTGAACTCCGTGAGTACAGCACCTGCGAACCCCGGACCGTTGTCTGTAACTATTGCCTCTGGGACCCCGAAACGGGTGATGAGGCTCTCAAGGAACCCAATGACCGTTTCTTGGTCTGCGTGCTTAGTGGGGATCGCCTCCGCCCACCGAGTGAAATAATCGGTGGCTGTAAGGATGAACTTATGTCCCGCTGCAGAGTTAGGCGTGATGGTTCCGACGAAGTCTAGACCCCACTGCTGAAACGGAGTCTCGGCTTGAATTGGCTGGAGGGGCAAGGGTGCCTTTCTATTCCTGCCGGCGAACCTTTGGCATTTTTCACATTTAACACAGACCGCATGTGCGTCTGTGAAGAGAGTGGGCCAATAATACCCGGCTTTGATAATTTTTAAGGCCGTAGGCCTCCCTGAATGATGTCCCCCAGGCATCCCGGAGTGGAATTCTCCGAGGACCTTTGGTTTATCTGATTCTCTGACGCATCGCAACAGGATGCCGTCAATATTTTTGAAATACAGCCCCTCGGGGCGCAGTACATATCTCAAGGCATTCAGCCTAAACCTCCTTCTTTGTGAGGCATTGAGATGATCTGGACATCTCCCTGTGCTAAAATACCGCACCAGGTCATTCGTCCAATCACTCTCCTCTGATAAGGAGTTGGCAAGGTTAGTTTCCGCCATTGGATCTTCCCACTGGCAGGCAGAGATTTCAGCTGCAGCACTTCGGGCCAGCTCTTGGCACAGGGCTCGGCCTCTGATCAGCTTCGTTGGCCGTACCTCGATGTCAAATTCTTGGATTTTGGCTATCCATCCTGCCCTCTTGTGTCCTGGCTCCCCTTGTACAATGAAATTCCTGACGTCCGGATGTATCACGAAGATAGTTATCCGGCTCTGGGAGACGAAGTGCCTGAACTTCCTGAGGGATCTCATGACTGCGTGCACCTGCCGCTCAATAAAATTATACTTTTCTTCATGCGGCTGAATCACCTGGCTTAAGAACGCTATGGGGCGTTCTTCGCCATCATCTCCCTTCTGAGTCAGGACTGCGGCGTAACTCTCGGGCTCTCCCACCGCGTACAGGATGAAATCCTTGGAATAATCTGGATTTATCAATACTGGAGCTTGCGCGATTCTGGCCTTGATCTCTTCGAAGGCCTGCTTCCTTTCGTCAGTCCACAAGAATTCGGCATTCTTTTTTAGGAGTTCGGCCATGGGCTTAATTACTTGTGCGAAGTCCGGTATGAACTTCCTCACGAAGTTGATTTGGCCGAAAAATGATTGTAGCCCCTTCTTGTCAACTGGGATGGGTAAGCGAAGAAGGGCTTCTGCTCTGTCAGGATCCACTGCAAGGCCTTTCTCAGAAATGACATGTCCTAGCAGCTTACCTTCCTTTACCGCGAAGACTGACTTCTTCGGGTTGATGGAAATGCCGAATTCACGACATCTCTCAAATATTTGCCGCAAGTGGGAAGCATGGTCCTCTCTCTTATGTGAAAATACAGTCATATCGTCCAAGTAGATGACAATGACCTTGTTGAGCAGCTCCCGGAACGCCAAGTCCATAGCTCTTTGAAATGTAGCGCCGGCGTTAGACAGGCCGAAGGGCATGCGCTGATATGCAAACGTTCCCCATTTGGTGGTGAACGTTGTCTTGTGCTGATCTTCGTCCTTTACCCATATTTGGTTGTATCCAGAGAATCCGTCCAAGAGAGAGAACCTCTGTGCTCCAGCAACTATGTGGAGGATCTGATCAATTTGGGGAAGCGGATAATGATCCTTCAGTGAAGCTTGATTGAGGTTTCTGAAATCCACGCAGAGGCGGATGTCTCCATTCTTTTTCCTCACAGGGACCAGATTCGCGACCCAAGATGAGTGCTTGATGGGGTAGATGATTTTGGCCTCCAACATCTTTAAGAGCTCTGCTTTCATCATAGCTTCAATTTTTGGGTTCACTGCCCTTTGCTTCTGCCGGAAAGGTCTTGCATTATCTTCCAGCTCTATAGTATCTTTGGATCATCTCTCTGTCATACCCCTTCAAGTCCTGGTAGCACCAGGCCACAATATCAGGGAACTCTCCGCATAAAGATCTGATCTGCTCCAATTCCTTTTCAGTGCAGTCTGTCCCGACCTTGATCGTTTTTCTAGGTTCCAGTTCCAGGTCCATGTATTGCTTAGGGTCCACTTTGATTCTGTGGGATATTGCCCTATCGTTCTGATCAAAGAGACTTTCTAGGGTAATCAGTCCTTTCGGGACATGATTGTTTTTTAACTGTATCAACCCCTCGTACTGCTCGTCATCAGGGTCTCTACCTTCTATCGTACTTGCTTCGTTTATCAAAAAAGTGACGATATCCTCGTCACAGTCGAACACCTGCCAGTGGGTGTCTTTATCAGGCACAGAAGGCCTGTAGATGGTACGAACCGGCTTCGGCTTCTGGACAGTGTCATCAGCCGGAACGTACCTGGCTCCAACAGACGCCAGAATGTCAGCATGTTTATTCTTCTCACGTGATATGGCTTTGACATTCAAAGAGTCGAATGACTCCATCAGGTCCCAGACACGGTTACGGTACGCCTTGAGGTAATGCTTCTTGGAGGCGCACTTATTCGTAATCTGGTTGCACACCAGCTCTGAGTCGCCAAAGATCTGCAAATGTCTCACCCCCAGTCTCTCTGCCTTTCTCAAACCCAAGCACAAAGCTTCATACTCCGCCGCGTTGTTAGTGCAGCTCCAAGCCAGCCTGTAAGTGTAGTCCTTCTGGACTCCGGACGGGGAAACCAGAAGTACACCTGCACCGGCGCCATTTTTGCATCGGGCGCCATCAAAGAACAGCTTCCATAGCTTTTCTGGTGCGGGCCCAACCTCCTTTCTTGTTGACTGGTCAAGTCTTTCAGGCTGGGTGACGGAGTAACAACCTTGCTCGGTCTCAATCATGGCGTTGAAGTCTAGCAAGGAGAACTCATCCTCCACTTGTAACAGCTCAAGGGCCTCTTCTGTCATATCAACCTCTACCAGTTCTTCAGTTGTCAGCTGAACCATGCCATTCTGTGGCTCTTCTCCGGGTATCTTCTCTACCAGAAATGTGGAAGGCTTTTCATTATAGATCTTTAATCTCCTTCCTTTGAAGGGCACTTCCATATGTGAGTAATCCAGAGACAGATATCCACCCAGCTTCGCAGTGAACTCCCTGGAGAGACACATGCCGAAGTAGGGTTCCAAGTCGACCACAACGACTTTCTGGATGACCACTATGTCGAGGGCTTTATGCAGTCGGATCGGGATATCCTTGATGACACCAAGCTGTCTTGACGGGGGTGTCGTCTAGGCTGCAGCACACCTTGGCTGCTCCTTGTATATTCCATACCGATCTCCTCGCAGACGGCTCTCGGCATGACAGTAGTGGAAGCACCGAGAATCCACCATGCAGTTGTGTACTATATAGCCTTCCATCCGCAATGACAGATAGAAAGGAGGTGGCCTGTTTTTCCCGGTAGCAAAAACTGTCAAGGGCTGAGCTAACACAGCAGGCTGCGTCGGCTTTCCATCTTTTACGCTTTTCAAGGATTCTGCAGCAGATCAACTTGCCCCGGGAGCAGAAGAGCCTCGTACATACTTATCTTCGTCGGGGTCCTTTTTAGCTCATCAACTATATTGTAGGTTGAAGTGTCGGCTCCCTCTATTTCTTTCGTTGGCTCATACCTTGTCCGGTATTGCTGCGTGGCTTCGACTCTCTGTCTCTTCGTTAGCGACGGATACCTCAGCTTCTCTTGAGCTTGTTCTTTTGTTTCGGCTAGAGGTTGGGCTGCGGGAGCTTTCATCGCGGGAGCCTTGAGCGTAGGGAACCTTTCTTTGGCTGTAGGAGGCCAAGGTGACTTGTCAGGTGGTAGCCCAACAGGCTGCGCCTTCTCTCTTCTGGCGTATACCTTCAACGGCTTTGCTTGGGCTGTGGCAGCCTCAATGGGCTTTCTGCCTTCCTTGGTCAAGAGCAACGCAGGATCTTCTTCTGGGACCGCAAAGTTGCCTTCATCGTCCAGGATCATGTATGCTTCATCCTCTATGGCGCTGCCCGCAAGGGTCTGAAGATAATGCTGATGCAGCGTGCAACTCTCCTCTGAGTGTGGATCGTTGCATGTGGAGCACCAGTTAACCTGGTCAGAAGTGCCAGGTTGAACCTCATTGGCAGCATTCCTTGTCGGGGGGTGTCTTTGAGCTTGTGTAGCTTGATCTTTTGTTAGCGCCGGAGGAGGATATGGTCTCCTTGGAAGGAACTCCATCTGGGCTTGCTTCTTCTTCATTATCGTCATATCGTTGGAAATAGTATGATACCCAGAGGCCAGAGCCCGTACCTCTTGAAGGATTTTATTCTGAATATCGTTATCTGCAGGCGCCAACCGGGCCGGCGGAGGTATTGCAGCTAATGGCGGAGGTGCAGAATACGCCGCGTAATGAGGGGGAGCTGGGAGTGCGGGATACTGCGGAGGTGGAGGTGGCGGATTAGGATAATGAATCTGAGGCTGACCGTAGGGGTTTATAATCGGTGCTGGATTCCATGGCTGCTGGGGGTGCTGACTTGAGGAGGATGGCATCACACCAGACGCCGATGGATACTGGGACTGAGGAAAATCAGGATAAATGGGGGGCTGCACTCTATGCGGAAGTCTGCCTATAGAGATTATGTCTAATTCTGCTTGTTGGGCAGCTTCGTATAGGGCAGGGAAAGTATCGACTCGGGCTATCTTGAGAAGTAGGCAGATATCCGAATTGAAAGACCTCAGGTAATAGTGTGCAGCTTGACCCGTCGAAGGTCGCAGTTCGCGAGGTACTCTTTTCCGGGACCTCGCAAACCTTATGTTGAAGTCCGATATCTCCTCTTGTGGGTGGCGTTGGATACTACGAAGCGATGCAACAATGAAGAGGGGTCGGCGGACTCGTTGCATCCTTTTACGAGTCCGCACGCTAGCTGAGGCCACCCCGTGATAGATCCTTCTGGCAAAGATCTCCACCAATAGAGAAGCTTCCCCCTCAGAGAAAGAGCCAATAGACGGGTCTTGACACTCTCATTTGTAATAGAGTGTAGCGCAGCCAAGGCCAGAATGTCTTGGATGTGCTCATATGCCGTTTTGTCGTAGCCATCGTAAGTAGGGATGGACTTCAAGGCAGCGGGGGGCACAGCCTCTTGTCCGACTAGAGCCAAGGGCCCTGTGGAGTCAACCGCTGGGAAGAGGTCGTCATCATTTTGCTGGGCAGCCATGTCTTCTTCCCCTCCGGTCGTGTACTCGGTATCGGTGTTGTCCGAAGATGTAGGTTGCTCTTCAACTTCGGCCTCTTCGACTTCGGTTTCGGATTCGTCTATGCGAGCTTGGTAGTCAGCCAGCCTTACGCGCTCTCCGGGAGCGTTGATGTCAATTTCGTAGAGATCAGGCTGGTTTCCCGGATTCCTTGCTCTCCACCTTCTTGTATGCATGAAGGCGCTTGGACCGGTCTCACGGGCTCAGATGATATTCAGGTACTTACAGAGTCGCCAGGTGTTCTGATTTAACAGCAATGAAGCGAACACCAATGCTTCGATTCTATTTTGGGTGGGAAACTTTCGGGTCCCACCGGGCGTGCCAGAGAAACTGTTGGTTACGAATCTGCCACTAGGATAGGATTTAGTGTAATGCGCCCTAGATTCGCCCAGCAGATTGAAAGGCCGGAAGGAAGGAATGCCTTCCGTGCCAATCTCCGGAGAAGGCCGGCTTCCTATGTTTTCTCAATTGGTTTTGAGCTCAGAGTGCAGGAAAGAAATTAGAAATGCGAGAAAGAAATATAAATGTGATTTGTATTGGGTGGGGAGGATAAGCAGCACGGCAACTATCAATCACCACTACTAACAACAATTAAACACAAAATACATTACAGAAACTACCAATGTCATTCATTCTATGTATCCTCTAACTATGCATTCCAGGAATACTTAACTATCAAATACCGATATCCAGATAGCAGAATAACGATAAGCAATAACATAAGCAACATGAGGCGGAAATGCTAAATAGAGGCAGCATAAAGAACAAGAACAGTCAATAGAGCCAAGTGTATTTTGTATTCAGAAGCAAATGCACAGCTACAATGGTTCCCTAGCAGTATATCCCCCTTCCACCCCTTTACAATGATATGGCGCCGCTATTTATAGCGCAATTTCCCCCCAATTACAACTTCGGGCACAGGATCCCAGACCTGACAATAGCTGACAAAGCTGACAAAAGCGGCAAAAAAGCGGCTGATGTTGACCTCTGCGAGATATGGATTGTACTTGCAGCAAGGTCCACTCGAAAACTTGGCAGCTACGTGGCAGTGCGGTAGATGAAACTTCGAGTCAGCTTGAATGAGGGTAGCTGCGGTAGATGAAACTTTGAGTCAGCTTGAATGAGGGTAGCTGCGGTACAATAATTTGGTTCACGCTTGCACACCACCCGTCACATCTCTGACTCGAATCCCGAGGCTGGACACCTGTCAAAATCTGATAAGGGACGAATCTGCCTTGGAATCTCGTCTCTCTTTCATGCCCGACTTCGCTCGGAATTGGAGCGCAATTAGACAGCGCAAGGGGGAAGTAGCGCAGTTGGGGAGGCCTCCGTGCCTTAGACAATTTTTGGGCTGCTTTCAACATCCTGCCCGAGTGCGCACAAGTAAGCGGGCGCAGCCCGACTTCGCTGCGAAGTCGGGTTGCGCACCCAACACTTAGCCAATTTTGCTCATACCGCTCCGACTGCGCATGAAGATGAGAGCGCACCCCGACTTCGCTGCGAAGTCGGGTTGCGCACTCAACACTTAGAAATTTTCAGGGGTCCGCTGCTTCCCAGGTGCGCACAGAAATGAGAGCGCACCCCGACTTCGCTGCGAAGTCGGGTTGCGCTCTTGTGGTTGCGCTCTTGTACTTAGCCAAATTTTGATCATTTCTCCGCACTTCGGCTCCCCGAGTGCGCTCAAACTTAAGGGCGCACCCCGACTTCGCTGCGAAGTCGGGTTGCGCTCTTATACTTAGAATTTTTAGGGGCCTTTTTCTCTTTTTGGGGAAATTGACAGAAGAAAGTAAAAGAGGAAAAAAAGGGGGAAAATGAAGGGAATGAAACTGATGGAAGGGGAGAAAGGGGATAGTGGAGAAAGGGAAAGGAGGAGGAGGGAAGGGAGAGCAGCATACTTACAAGAAAAATGAAGACATGGTACCCCGTGCAAAATGTGGCAACAGCAACATGACCACTTTGGTTTATAAAATTACAAATAAATAATATAATGATAAAATAAAACTTAATATATAAAGTTCAAAAACATTATTAACATTTTACAAAACATTAAATAATAATAAACTTTACTGTATGACGGAATCACCCTAACTTAGTCCACCATGTTTAATAAATAAAATATTCAAATACCATGTTTAATAGAGAAACCATGGGATAGAATCACCCTAACTTTGTCCACCATGTTTAATAAATAAAATATTCAAATACCATGTTTAAAAATAATCTGTGGGTTGTCTAGATTTGGTTTCCTGGATGGTTGGTTTGGAACTTTACTTTTATTAAAAGGTTCCTGAGAAAAAAATTGAAAATAAAATTCTTCAAATATTAATAAAGCTAATATTTAATCCTAGCCATTTTCCGGTTTTAGAATGGGAAGCCGTTTTTGAAAACTGCTTACCAAAATTCAAGGTAGAAGCGACATTCATTATTCTGGGGGAGCTTCGTGCGTAGCAATTGTTTCTTTGGAAGTTGAGGGTTTCAGAGCGAAATAAATTATTGTTTTTAATTTTTTTTCCATTGCAGCGTGGTGGTGTGTATTGGCTGCAATGGCGACGGTGGCAGTGACGGCGACAAGAGAGGGTGCATTGAAGGAGAGAAAAGAATGAAAGAAAATGAAGGTGCAAGAACTACACGACAAACTTTCCAGAAGAGGTCTCAAGACAGGCGGCCTCAAGCCTTGATCGAACGCCTCCAAAAATCATGCCATTCTCTGCCTAAATCGCCACACCGCACAGGATGTGCTTACGTGCATTCTGAAGTGGTTCCCATTCCCAAACAAGACGCGGATGATGTATCCATCGGCGAAATATATATTTGTATTAAAATAAATTATAATTGAGGGATAAGCATTCTGAAGATTTGAGAAGCAAAATTGCACATTCTCTCGTTAATACAATAAAAAAAGATTTCAGTGTCTTGTTCATGATTGCGCACTGGCCAATTTGGATGCTTAAGTCGTGGAGCATCGTCAACACTTAACTGCCCTAGACGTAATTTTTCTTTTTTTTTTTAACTTCCATTTTTTTTGGGCCAGCCAAGTCCCGACTTCGGGACTCAGGAGTTCGGGCCGGACTCGAACTCGGCCCAGGACTCGACCGAACTCGGTGGAGTCCAAAAAAAAAAAGGAGTCGGAGTGGGCTCGGCGCGGCTGAGCCCACTCGGACTCGGACTCGGCCGAGTACTTGGGAGTCCAAAAGAGTCTAACTACTATGGCCGAAACCAAGTTCTTACTAGGTCCTTGCACCATGAGAGTTTGAAGAGAGATTTGCTTGGTGAAACAAAAAGAAAGGAGATGCGGAGCCAACCAGTTTTGACAACAAAACTTTGAAAGAACTGTTGTCACATTTTGCAAAGGGGTAAAGATTCTGAAAATTTGTAAAATTGCTACTGCCTCCCTCCCTCCTTTCTTTCCAGTTTTGCTCATGCAGTTTCCATGTTTCATGTCTTCCATTTTCTGTTTTCATGCTTTGTTTTCCAAGTATTCCATCAGTTCTGGCAAGTTTGAAAAAAGGGCCAAAAAATGACTAAGTCTGGGGCATTCCCTTGGTCGCTCCGTTTTGGAGCGATTCCGGGAGTCGCTCCCTCTTTCGGGCGACGCTCGTCGTCGCTCACTTTTGGAGCGAACCTCAGCAGGAGAGCAAAATTGCAAAATTTGACTAAGTGTTAGATTGGGAGCGACCGACGTCGGTCGCTCATTTTTTGAGCGACTCCCATCGTCGCTCCCTTTTCCAAGCGACCGTGAGCAACAAAAGAGGGCGAAAAACTTCTAACTGTTGGGTGGCGACGTCGATCGCTCCATTTTGGAGCGATCGACGTCGGTTGCCCCTTTCCGAGCGATGCCTGTCGTCGCAACCCTTTCATGGCGACCAAGAGCAGGAGATGAAAAAATGAAGAAAAATGATGTTGAGCCGACGTCGGTCGCTCCATTTTGGAGCGACTCCCATTGTCGCTCAACTTTGCCAGCAATCCCCGTTGCCGCTCGCCGTCGCCCAAGCAGACTTCGTCAAAGGCAACACTCAGGATGACGCCGGTCGCTCCGTTTCGGAGCGATTCCGGGCGTCGCTGCCATTTTTCAGCGACAACGGGAGAGAAAATGCAAATTTGGCTAAGGCACCAAGGTAGCGACCGACGTCGGTCGCTCATTTTTTGAGCGACTCCCGTCGTCGCTGCCTTTTTTCAGCGACCGCCGTCGTCTCTCCCCCCACATCAGCAAATATGAGAAAGATGACCAGATTGCAGATTTTCCAAGGAGAAGTGCATCCTGGGTTCGCCCCATTCTGGAGCGACTCCCAGGGTCGCCATTTTTCATCTGCGACTTTGGTCAAAACCCCCAGTTTCCAGCGCCGCACGGATTTCGGGATTCACGCCTGTCAGGATGAGACAGAAAGTGTGCTGCCAGAGTACAGGGCAGGTGAACATGGAAGGACAAACTGTATCACATCTACCGCATTTAACCGGACCCATACGGATTTCAGAAGAGCCATATTGCAAGTACACCTACTGCCGACGGAGGTCTAATCCTGGAAGCTTTTGCAGCTTTTGTCGGTTCTTGGATTCCATGCACAATTGTAATTTGGGGGGATATTCCTGCTATAAATAGTAGTGTGCTTTCATTGTAAAAGGGTGGAGGGGGGACATATTGCTAAGAAAGCTCTGCTGTATCAGACACTTGCATTTGAATACAAAGCATCCTTGGCTCTGTTTCTGTCTCTTTCTTTTATGCTGCCTTTTGCTAGTATTTGTACTTCATGTTTATTTATTTTTTTGATTGTTGTCATTCTGAATCCTGGATCAAAGCTTTGGCATTTAATTGAATCTGGAATACGAAACTAAAGGATACATAGGAAAGAATTGCAGTAACAGTTTCTGTTACATGCCTTGTTTTGATTGTTGTTGGTTTGTGTACTAGCTAGTAATCGTGTTGCTTGTTCTTTCCCACCCGAAATGCATGATATTTACATTTCTTTCAGTCATTTACAATCTCTTTCCTGTTCCCTTATCTGAAAAATCAATTAGATTAGTATAGGAGCCGGCCTTCTCCGAAGATTGGCACGGAAGGCATCCCTTCCTTCCTGCCTTTCAATTTGCTAGGCGAATCTAGGGCGCAAAAGACCTAAATCCTTTCCTAAGTGGCAGATTCATAACCAACAGTTTCTCTGGCACGCCCGGTGGGACACGAGTGTCTCACCTCATAAGCAGTATTGAAGTAATGGTGTTCGCTTCAGTGCTGACGAAATTTGAACACCTGGCGACTCCGCTGAACCTGAATATCCTCCGAGTCTTGAAGACTGGTCCAATATCAAAAGCTCCTTCATGCATACAAGATGGAGAGCTAGGAACGCGGGACAGGAAGTGCCTGAGTTTTATGAGCTTGACATCAACGCTGCTGGAGAGCTCCCAAGGCTGATTGATTACCACGCCTACAAAGATGAAGCTTTTGCACAGGAAACTAAAACTGAGGAGACAGATTCAGATAGCACCGAGGCCTACCACGATCTTGATCAGCCCGATCAAAACGCAGACATGGCAAATCCTCAGCCAAATGCTCTTGAGCTATTCCCATCTGTCAATTCCATTGGACCCCTCAATCTAGCTGGGCAAGATGTTGTTCCAGCTGCTGCTTTAAAGGCCATTCCCACATATGACGGAACTGGGAAGACGGCCTATGAACATATTCAGGATATCTTAGCCCTAGCTGCGCTTCATGCCATCACCGATGAAAGTATCAAGACCCGGTTGTTGGCTCTCTCTTTGCGAGGGAAGCTCCTATACTGGTACAGATCCTTGCCGAACGACACTATTACAGGATGGGCCCAACTAGCCGGACAGCTAGTCAAAGGGTTCAATGAGTCCGCAGACTCGTCCTCGCTGCTGCACCAGTTTCAAACCATTCAGCGGCATCAGCAAGAGGAGATATCAGACTTCAATGTGAGGTTTGCGCGGTCTTGGAAAAGGGTGCTTGTTGCCACATTTTGCACGGAATGCCATGTCTTCAGTTTTTTTTGTAAGGATGCTGCTCTCCCTTCCCTCTTCCATCTCTCCCTTTCTCCACTATCCCCTTTCTTCCCTGCCATCAGTTTCATTCTCTTATTCCCCCCCTTCTCCTTCTGACAGTTTCTCCAAGAGGGTAAAAAGCCCTAAATTTGACTAAGTGTTGGTATTGCGCAACCCAACTTCAGAGCGAAGTCGGGCTGTGCCCTTGATCTTGAGCGCACTTGGGGAGCCAACGTGCGGAGAGCTGAACCCAGTTTCTCTAAGTATAGAGCGCACACCGACTTCGCAGCCTTGAGCGCACTTGGGGAGCCAACGTGCGGAGAGCTGAACCCAGTTTCTCTAAGTATAGAGCGAACCCCGACTTCGCAGCGAAGTCGGGGTGCGCTCTCAGTTCTATGCACACCTGGGCGAAGTCGGGGTGCGCAACTCGACTTCGCAGCGAAGTTGGGCTACGCCCTCAAGTTCATGCGCAGTTGGAAGATTCATCTGAAGAAGCGGCTAAGTGTTGGGTGCGCAACCCGACTTCACTGCGAAATCGGGGTTCGCCCCGGAAGAAGAGCGCAGTTGAGCAGCCCATCATGGTACCTCCAAAAACAGCTAAGTGTTGCGCAACCCAACTTCGCAGCGAAGTCGGGGTTCGCCCACTTACTTACATGCACTCGGGCACAAAATGTTGAAGCCAGCCCAGAAATTTTCTAAGGCACGAAGGCCTCCCAACTACGATACTTCCCCCTTGCGCTGCCTGGCTGCGCACCATCTTGGCAGCGAAGTTGAGCAAGAAAGGAAATACGAGCTTCTAAGGCAGATTTTTCCCCTTATCAGATTCTGATAGGTGTCCAGCCTCGAGATTCGTGTCAGAGATGTGATGGGTGGTGCTCCACCGTGAACTGAATTATTGTACTTAAGCTGCCCTCAATCAAGCTGACTTGGAGCATCATCCCCACACCGCCACGTAGCTGCCAATCTTTCAAGTGGACCTTACCGCAAGCACGTTCCATACCGGCAGAGGTCAACATCAGCCGCTTTTGTCAGCTTTGTCAGCTTTTTCATTTATTGTCAGGTCTGGGATCCTGTGCCCAACAATGTAATGGGAGGAAATTTACACTATAAATAGCTCAGCAATATCATTGTAAAAGGGTGGAAGGCTGGCTGTTGTAGAAGAGTCCAGAGAAAATAAGAGAATGCATAAAGCTATAAACCACACTTTCATTACCTTAATTCCAAAAGGGGAGGAGGGGGTTCATATTTCAGATTATAGGCCTATTGCCTTATGTAATGTGTTGTACAAAATAATCACAAAGGTAATGGCTGAGCGCCTAAAACCTCTTCTTCACAACATTGTCTCCTCTAAGCAAGGGGGTTTTGTTGAGGGACGGCAGATTCTGGATGGGGTGGTTGTGGCCCAGGAAGCAATCCATTCAATGCACACTTTCGGTAATAAAGGGATGTTCATAAAACTGGACATGTCAAAGGCTTATGACAGGGTTGAATGGAGTTTCCTGGCTAAAATGATGGCAGCCTTTGGTTTCTCTCAGGACTGGATAGAGTGGGTCATGAGTTGTGTCTCTTCCCCGACTTACTCTGTGCTAATCAAGAGCCTTCCTTCGCAACCATTTGGAGCAACTCGGGGACTGCGCCAGGGGGATCCATGTTCTCCTTATCTTTTTCTCATTTTGGCTGAAGGTCTTGGTAGACTTTTCTTGAGGAGAAGACAGGAAGGTAGATTATTGGGTATCAGGGTGGGTGACGAAGTTTTAACGCACCTGCGGTTTGTGGATGACACTTGGTTTGGTGGGAGTGGCCAGCTTCGGGGAAGCAAGAATGATTAGGGATACTCTTAATGTCTATCTCAGGGCTACTCAACAGGTCATTAATGACAAGAAATCCAAAGTGGTTTTTTTTAATCTGGAGCAAAGGCTTTAGAACAGAATTTTAGAAATCCTGGGATTCACAAGGACTCCTCTCCCAGTGGCTTACTTGGGGGTCCCCTTGCACTTTAAGAAGCTGAAATTAGACACATGGAGGAATCTGTTGGAGTGTATCAAGGACAAAATTAATCACTGGTCTCACAAGTGGTTAAGTTATGGTGGCAGATTAACGTTCTTACATTCAGTCATTCAAGCCATGCCAATTTACAATTTCTCTATCCTGGCTGCCCCGATTACAATATGGAAAGAGTTGGACAGGATGGCTAGAAAGTTTTTATGGGAAGGAGCAAAGGGAGAGAGAAAGTGGGCCTTAGTGGGCTGGGACAAAGTTACCCAACCCAAGGTTAAAGGAGGTCTGGGTTTGAGAAAATCTAAGCTGAATAATAAAGCTTTGGCTGGAAAGCTGTACTGGAGATGGATCTCCCAACCCACCTCCCTTTTCGAGTAGAATCCTAACTAGCAAATACCTAGGACAGGCCAACCCAAACGATGTACCTCACATCCCCTTGGATGGTACTGGGTCCCTTGTTTGGCAGGCTCTCAAGTTAGGGTCTCAGGTTGTTAAAGACCGCTTATTTTGGAAAGTGGGAAGAGGGGAGAAGGCTCGTTTCTGGACAGATTCTTGGGATCAGTTCCCACCCATCATTGCTGAATTTCCAGAATTACAACCAATAAAAGCAGCCATTGAAGCCAAGGGATGGATCCGTATTGAAAGTTATTTCACAACTACTCAGCTGGGGGAGTGTAAATTTAAGTAGTTCAAGAAGTTGGATGAGTGGCCCATTTCAATCCATCCGGATTTGACTCCCATCATGACTAAAATTCTGACAGAAAGATTTCTTACAGGGGGAGACGTGGAGGATGAATTAGCTTGGGGCTTTGGGAGTCTTGGCGTCTATACGATGAAAGGACGGATATGACAGCATTCTCCCGGAGCCCTCCCCCTCATACTTTTCAGGTTGAGGACTCGGAGGAAAATATGGCACTCTAAAGGCTGGCCGAAAGTTAACTTTTTTGCTTGGCAGTGCATGCACAATGGAATCCTCACTTTTGATAATCTCAGATCAAAAGGTATCATCGGCCCTTCTCAATGTGTACTATGCTACAAGAGCGAGGAAACTGCTGACCATTTGTTGTTTGGTTGCCCTTTCACCCGACAGATTTGGCTGCGTTGGTTTGCATACTTTAAAATTCAAGTGGTGACCTGAACCGGATGAATATCTGGGCAAAATGGCAGAAAGGTAGATTCAAATCTAAAGCTCTTCGTATTGGTTGGGAGCTCGGTTTAAGCTTTATCTGGTGGCAAGTATGGCTGGAAAGAAATGCCAGAATTTTTAGAGAAACTTTTACTGCTCTAGACGGGGTTTGGTAGACCATTTGGAGCAAGGTTACCGAAACTGTGGCTGTGCATGCTGAGGAGGAAGCTCAAATTGACATTGGAGCTATGGAAGATCGCGTTGAACTGCAAGAGGGACAGGACAAAAATTGTTGGAAACCTCCCCCTGAAGGTTGGATTAAAATCAATACTAATGGAGCTGCAAAAGGCAATCCGAGTAGAGCCGGAATTGGAGTGGTGTGCCGGAACCATGCTGGGACTGTGCTCTATTGGGAATTGCAAGGCCTGGGAAGAACCACTAACAATGAAGCCGAAGCCATTGCCATCAAGTCTGCTTCCGTTTGGGCGGTGAAACTTGGCCACCGCAGGATTATTCTTGAATCGGACTCGCAAATAATGGTTGGAGCTCTAGACCGCATGAGGAACTTTGATCTGAAAGCTTGGAGGTTGAGGATTCTTGTCACTCAAATTAAGGAATTATGGAAGGAATTAGATGATGTGATTCCAGTTTATGTGAGTAGAGATTTAAACAAAGCGGCCGACTTCCTGTCTAAGATGGGTGCTGAGAAGGAGGTAGGGGTTCAGCTGCACAGTGACATGGCTATTGAGGATGAGGTGATTAGGCAGGGTCTTGAAAGGTCCTTGAGCCAATGATCAAAGAAAAAGCAAAGGGAGGAAAGTTGTCGCGATATCGCGACATGTTGTGCCGTCGTGGTCACTGGAGGAAAGTTGTCGCGATATCGCGACATGTTGCGTCGTCGCGGTCACTGGAGGAAAGTCGTCGCGATATCGCGACATGTTGCTTCGTCGCGGCCAAGGGCGGAAAGTCGTCGCGATATCGCGACATGTTGCTTCGTCGCGGCCAGGGGTGGAAAGTCGTCGCGATATCGCGACATGTTGCTTCGTCGCGGCCAGGGGTGGAAAGTCGTCGCGATATCGCGACATGTTGCTTCGTCGCGGCCAAGGGTGGAAAGTCGTCACGATATCACGACATGTTGCTTCGTCGCGGCCAAGGGAGGAAAGGTGTCGCGATATCGCAACATGTTGCATTTTCGTGACCAAGGGAGAAAAGGTGTCGCGATATCGCAACATGTTGCATTTTCGCGACCAAGGGAGAAAAGGTGTCGCGATATCGCGACAGGTTGCATTTTCGCGGTCAAAGGAGAAAAGGTGTAGCGATATTGCGACATGTTGCTTTTTCGCGGCCAAAGGAGAAAAGGTGTCGCAATATCGCGACATGTTGCATTTTCGCTGCCAAAGGAGAAATGGTGTCGCAATATCGCGACATGTTGCGTAGTCACGGACAAAGGAGGAAAAAGTGACGCGATATTGCGACATGTTGCAACATCGCGGCCGAAAGAGAAAAAGTGTTGCGATATCGCGACATGTTGCAACATCGCGGCCAAGAGAGAAAAAGTGTCGCGACATCGCGACATGTTGCTCCGTCGCGGCCGAAAGAGATAAAGTGTCGCGATATCGCGACATGTTGCTTCATCGCGGCCAAGAGAGAAAAAGTGTCGCGATATCGCGACATGTTGCATTTTCGTGCCCAAAGGAGAAAAGTGTCGCGATATAGCGACATGTTGAATTTTTGCGGCCAAAGAAGAAAAATGTCGCGATATTGCGACATGTTGCTTTTTCGCGGCCAAAGGGGAAAGGTGTCGTGATATCGCGACATGTTGCATTTTCGTGGCCTAAGGAGAAGAATAGTGTTGCGATTTCGTGACAAGTTGCATCAACTGTCCATGCCGACCCCCCTGCTAGCTAGATAATGGTTCAGGAGATTTGGCTCCATTGCAAATCTTCTTCTACTATTGTAAGCTTGTGTTCTCTCTGACTTCGGCTGGGAAGAGTCTCTTCCCATATTGTAACTGTTCTCTGTTTTAATTCAAGTTTTTTCAAATTTTTCAAAAAAAAAAAGGGTGGAAGGGGGATATATTCCTAGGGAACCACTGTAGTTGTGCGTTTGCTTCTAAATACAAAATACACTTGGCTCTATTGACTGTTCTCATCTTGTATGCTGCCTTTACTTAGCATTTCTGCCTCATGTTGCTTATGTTATTGCTTATTGTTATTCCTGCTTTCTGGATATCGGTATTTAATAGTTAAGTATTCCTGGAATGCAAAGGTAGAGGATACATAGGATGAATGGCATTGATAGTTTCTGCAAAGTATTTTGTGGTTAATTGTTGTTAGTAGTGGTGATTGGTTGTTGTTGTGCTGCTTATCCTCCCCACCCATAACAAACACATTTACATTTCTTTCTGCATTTATAATTTCTTTCCTGCACTCTGATCTTATAAACAATTGAGAAAACATAGGAAGTCGGCTTCCTCCGGAGATTGGCACGGAAGGCATTCCTTCCTTCCGGCCTTTCAATCTGCTAGGCGAATCTAGGGTGCATTACACTAAATCCTATCCTAGTGGCATATTCGTAACCAACAGTTTCTGCGCACGCCCGGTGGGACACGGGAGTTTCCCACCCCAAAACAGAATCGAAGCATTGGTGTTCGCTTCATTGTTGTCAAATCAGAACACCTGGCGACTCTGCAAGTACCTAAATATTCTCTGAGTCCGTGAGACCGGTCCAAGCGCCTTCATGCATACAAGAAGGTGGAGAGCAAGGAACCCGGGAAACCAGCCTGATCTCTACGAAATCGACATCAACGCTTCTGGAGAGCGCGTAAGGCTGGCTGACTACCAAGCTCACCTAAACGAACTCGAAGCCGAGATCGAAGAAGCCGAGATCGAAGAAGCTGAAGTCGGAGAGGCCGAAATTGAAGAACAGCCTACAACTTCGGACAACACTGATACCGAGTATACGACCGGAGAGGAAGAAGACATGGCTGCCCAACAAAATGATGACTACCTCTTCCCAGCAGTTGACTCCACAGGGCCCTTGGCTCTAGTTGGACAAGGGGCTGTGCCCCCCGCTGCCTTGAAGTCCATTCCTACTTACGATGGCTCTGGGAAAACAGCATATGAGCACATCCAAGACATTCTGGCCTTGGCTACATTGCACTCTATCACGAGTGAGAGTATTAAGACCCGTCTATTGGCCCTTTATCTGAGAGGGAAGCTTCTCTACTGGTGGAGATCCTTGCCAAAAGGAGCTATCACGGGATGGCCCTAGTTAGCAGGCAGGCTCGTAAAGGGATGCAACGAGTCTGTCGATCCTTCTTCATTGTTGCATCAATTTCAGAGTATTCAACGCCACCCGCAAGAGGAGATATCAGACTTCAACGTGAGGTTTGCGAGGTCCTGGAAGAGAGTACCTCGCGAACTGCGACCTCCGGCGAGACAAGCTGCGCACTATTACTTGAGGTCTTTCAATTCGGATATTTGCCTACTTCTCAAGACAGCCCGGGTCGACACTTTCCCTGCCCTATACGAAGCTGCCCAGCAAGCAGAATTAGACATAATCTCTATAGGCAGACTTCCACATAGGATGCAGCTTACCCTGATTTCCCTCAGTCACAATACCCATCGGCGTCTGGTGTAATGCCATCCTTGTCAAATCAGTACCCCCAACAGCCATGGAATCCAGCGTCGGTTATAAACCCCTATGGTCAGCCTCAGATCCATTACCCTAATCCGCCACTTCCACCTCCATAGTATCCCGCACTCCCAGCTCCCCCTCATTACACGGCGTATTTTGCACCTCCACCATTAGCTGCAATACCTCCGCCGACCCGGCCGGCGCCTGCTGATAATGACATTCAGAATACAATCCTTCAGGAGGTACAGGCTCTGGCCTCCGGTTATCATACTATTTCCAATGATATGACAATAATGAAGAAGAAGCACGCCCAGATGGAGTTTCTTCCGAGGAGACCATACCCTCCCCTGACGCTAACCAAAGATCAAGCTGCGCAAGCACAAAGGCCCCCGGCAAGGAATGTTGCCAATGAGGTTCAACCTAGCACTTCTGACCAGGTTAACTGGTGCTCCACATGCAACGATCCACATGGAGAGGAGGGTTGCATGCTGCATCAGCATTATCTTCAAACTCTTGTGGGTAGCGCCATGGAGGACGAAGCATACATGATTTTGGACGATGAAGGCAACTTTGCAGTCCTAGAAGAAGATCCTGTGTCGCTCTTGACCAAGGAAGGCAAAAGGCCCATTGAGGCTGCCATGGCCCAAACAAAGCCGTTGAAAGTATACACCAGAAGAGAGAGGACGCAGCCTGCTGGGCTACCACCTGACAAGTCACCTTTAGCTCCTACAGCGAAAGAGAGGTTCCCGACGCTCAAGGCTCCTGCGATGAAGGCCCCCGCAGCCCAACCTCTAGTTGAAACAAAAGAACAAGCTCAAGAGAAGCTGAGGTATCCATCGCTGACGAAGAGACAGAGAGTCGAAGCCACGCAGCAATATCAGACCAGGTATGAGCCAGCAAAAGAGATAGAGGGAGCCAACACTTCAACCTACAATATAGTTGATGAGCTCAAAAAGACCCCAGTAAAGATAAGTATGTACGAGGCTCTTCTGCTGTCAGGGCAAGTAGACCTAATGCAGGAATCCTTGAAGAGCGTGAAAGATGGAAAGCCGACGTAGCCTGCTGTGTTAGCTCAGCCCTTGACAGTATCTGCTACTGGGAAAAACAAGCCACCACCTTTCTATCTGTCGTTGCGGATGGAGGGCTATATAGTACACAACTGCATGGTGGATTCTGGTGCTTCCACTCTTTGTCATGCCGAGGGCCGTCCGCTAGGAGATTGGTATGGAATATACAAGGAGCGGCCAAGGTGTGCTGCAGCTAGACGGCACTCCTGTCAAGACAGTTGGTGTCATCAAGGATATCTCGATCCGACTGCATAAAGCCCTCGACATAGTGGTCATCCAAGAAGTCGTTGTGATCAACTTGGAACCCTACTTCGGCATGTGTCTCTCCAGGGAGTTCACTGCGAAGCTGGGTGGATATCTGTCTCTGGATTATTCACATATGGAAGTGCCCTTCAAAGGAAGAAGATTGAAGATCTATAATGAAAAGCCTTCCACATTTTTGGTAGAGAAGATACCTGGGGAAGAGCAGCAGAACGGCATGGTTCAGCTGACAACCGAAGAACTGGTAGAGGTGGATATGGCAAAAGAGGCCCTCGAGCTATTACAAGTGGAGGATGAGTTCTCCTTGCTAGACTTCAATGCCATGATTGAGATCGAGCAAGGCTATTACTCCGTCACCCAGCCTGAAAGACTTGACCAGTCAGTAAAGAAAGATGTTGGACCTGCACCAGAAAAGCTATGGAAGTTGTACTTTGATGGCGCCATGGCGCCGGTGCAGGTGTACTTCTGGTTTCCCCATTCGGAATCCAAAAGGACTACACTTACAGGCTGGCTTGGAGTTGCACTAACAACGCGGCGGAGTATGAGGCTTTGTGTTTGGGTTTGAGAAAGGCGGAGAGACTGGGGATAAGATATTTGCAAATCTTTGGCGACTCAGAGCTGGTGTGCAACCAGATTACGAATAAGTGCACCTCCAAGAAGCATTACCTCAAGGCGTACCGTAACCATGTCTGGGATCTGATGGAGTCATTCGACTCTTTGAATGTCAAAGCCATATCGCATGAGAAGAATAAGCATGCTGACATTCTGGCGTCCGTTGGAACCAGGTATGTCCCGGCTGATGACACTGTCCAGAAGCCGAAGCCGGTTCGTACCATCTACAGGCCTTCTGTGCCTGATAAAGACACCTACTGGCAGGTGTTCGACTGTGACGAGGATATTGTCACTTTTTTTATAAATGAAGCGAGTACAATCGAAGGTAGAGACCCTGATGACGAGCAATATGAGGGGTTGATACAGTTAAAAAATAATCATGTCCCGAAAGGACTGATTACTCTGGAATCTCTTTGATCAGAACGATAGAGCCATATCCCACAGAATCAAAGTGGACCCCAAGCAATACATGGATCTGGAACTGGAACCTGGAAAAGTGATCAAGGTTGGGGCAGACTGCACTGAAAAGGAGCTAGAGCAGATCAGATATTTATGCGAAGAGTTCCCTGATATTGTGGCCTGGTGCTACCAAGACTTGAAGGGGTATGACAGAGAGATGATCCAGCATACTATAGAGCTGGAAGATAATGCAAAACCTTTCCGGCAGAAGCAAAGGGCGGTGAACCCGAAAATTGAAGCCATGATGAAAGCATAACTCTTGAAGATGCTAGAGGCCAAGATCATCTACCCCATCAAGCACTCATCTTGGGTCGCGAATCTGGTCCCTGTGAGAAAAAAGAATGGAGACATCTGCCTCTGCGTGGGTTTCAGAAACCTCAAGAAGGCTTCACTAAAGGATCATTATCCGCTCCCCCAAATTGATCAAATCCTCCATGTAGTTGCTGGAGCTCAGAGGTTCTCTCTCTTGGACGGGTTCTCTGGATATAACCAAATATGGGTAAAGGACGAAGATCAACACAAGACAGCTATCACCACCAAATGGGGAACGTTTGCATATCAGCGCATGCCCTTCAGCATTTCTAACGCCGGTGCTACATTTCAAAGAGCTATGGACTTGGGGTTCCGAGAGCTGCTCAACAAGGTCATTGTTATCTATTTTGACGACATGACTGTGTTTTCACATAAGAGGGGACCATGCCTCCCACTTAAGGCAAATATTTGAGAGGTGCCGTGAGTTCGGCATTTCCATCAACCCGAAGAAGTCAATCTTTGCGGTAAAGGAAGGCAAGCTGCTAGGACATGTTATTTTTGAGAAGGGCCTTGCAATTGATCCTGACAGAGCAGAAGCTCTTCTTCGCTTATCCATCCCAGTTGACAAGAAGGGGCTACAATCATTTTTTGGCCAAATCAACTTCGTGAGGAAGTTTGTACCAGACTTCGCACAAGTGATCAAGCCCATGGCCAAGCTCCTAAAAAGAATGCTGAATTCTTATGAACTGACGAAAGAAAGCAAGCCTTTGAAGAAATCAAGGCCAGAATCGCACAAGCTCCAGTATTAATAAATCTAGACTACTCCAAGGATTTCATCTTGTACGCGATGGGAGAGCCCGAGAGCTACGCCGCAGTCCTGACTCAGAAGGGAGAAGATGGCGAAGAGCGCCCCATAACGTTCCTAAGCCAAGTGATTCAGCCGCATGAAGAAAAGTACAATTTTATTGAGCGGCAAGTGCATGCAGTCATGAGATCTCTCAGAAAGTTCAAGCACTTTGTCTCCCAGAGCCGGATAACTATCTTTGTGATACATCCGGATGTCAGAAATTTCATTATACAAGAGGAGACAGGTCACAAGAGGGCAGGATGGATAGCTAAAATCCAAGATTTTGACATAAAGTTATAGCCAACGAAGCTAATCCGAGGTCGGGGTCTGTGCCAAGAATTGGCCCGAAGTGCTGCAGCTGAAATATCTGCCTGCCAATGGGAGGATCCAATGACAGAAATTAACCTTTCCTACTCCTTATCAGAGGAGAGTGACTGACGAATGACCTGGTGTGGTATTTTAGCACAGGGAGATGTCCAGATCATCTCAACGCCTCACAAAGAAGGAGGTTTAGGCTGAATGCCTTGAAATATGTACTGCGCCCCGAGGGGCTGTATTTTAAAAATATTGACGGCATCCTGTTGCGGTGCGTCAAGGAATCAGACAAGCCAAAGGTTCTCGGAGAGTTCCACTCTGGGATGCCCAGGGGACATCATTCAGGAAGGCCTACGACCTTGAAGATTATCAGAGCCGGCTATTATTGGCCCACCATCTTCACAGACGCACATGTAGTCTGTGTAAAATGTGAAAAATGTCAGAGGTTCGCCGGCAGAAATAGGAAGGCACCCTTGCCCCTCGAACCAATTCAAGCCGAGACTCCGTTTCAACAGTGGGGTCTGGACTTCGTCGGGACCATCACGCCCAACTCTTCGACGGGACATAAGTTCATCCTTACACCCACTGATTATTTCACTCGGTGGGCTGAGGCGATTCCTACTAGGCATGCAGACCAGGAAACGGTCATTGGGTTCCTTGAGAGCCTCATTACCCGTTTCGGGGTCCCAGAGGCAATAGTTACAGACAACGGTCCAGGGTTCGCATGCGCTGTACTCACGGAGTTCACCAGCAAAAACGGCATCTACCACAAGATTTCCTCAAACTACTATCCGTAGGGGAATGGCCCAGCCGAGTCCACTAACAAGAATCTGTTGAAGATTATAAAAAAGACAGTAGAAAGGAACAAGAGGTCGTGGCACCTACTTACGGACCGGGCGTTATGGGCGGATCGCATATCTTTCAAGGAATCTATCAAGACGTCCCCCTACGTGCTTGTATACGGCAAGGAGGCAGTTACGCCTACCCACATAGAAATGCCCGCACTTTGGTTGTTAGATGAAGAGAAAGGCGACGGGGATCCAGTGGATGTCAGACTTTGTCAACTGTTGCAGTTAGAAGAGGAAAGGGAGAAGGCATATCAGGCCTTTACCAAACATGCCGAGGCAACTCAGAGCTGGTTTGCAAAAGGGACCACCATTCGAGTTTTCAGAATCGGGGACTTAGTGCTCAAGTGGGATTCACTCAAAGTGAAGCCGGGCAACCATGAAAAATTTGATGCCTTCTGGGAAGGCCCCTATCAGATCGCTCGGGTAAACCAATTCAACGTGTTCGTGCTCAGGGACATGGAGGGATGGCTTCTCCCGATCCCTGTTAATGGCTTCCACCTAAAGGCCTATCACCACTGAAGGTCGCCGAAAGGTCCTTCCTTGTACATACTTTTCTCCTTTTATTTCCTGCAGTTTAGTTTATTTCAGAATGTAAATATTTCTTTCAGTTATTCAGTTTTCAGCTTTTGAATCCGAAAAGGGCTAAGTGTGAGAAAAGGAGCAAAATTTTGCGCTACTTAAAAGTTTGGCCAAGGCAGAAAATCGCCCAACTTCGCAGCGAAGTCGGGCGTCACTCTATAAATTGTGCGATGTCGGGAGTTTGAGAGAAAAGAGCAAACAAAAAAGCCTCAAATTTTTCTAAGTGCTTGGTGCGCAACCCGACTTCGCAATGAAGTCGGGCTGCGCACCATCTTGGGAGTGCAGTCGCGTAGCAGGAAAAGGAAAAAATTGCGTAAGTGTCGAATCCCTACTACGCAACGTTTTCCGGGCAAGGCCGGATTGCTCACATTTTTTGAGCAAAGCCTGGTTGCGCTCTTGGTTTTGGGCGCACTTCGAACGACCCGTCAGGGAGAACAAGGGGCATGACGAAAAGTTTCTAAGTGTGGGCCCCAAAAGGGGCACTGTGTATAGCGCAAAGTTAGACCGCGTTCCTTCTTGGGCCTTGGGCCAAAGTCTCCCTTGAAGTGTGTGCCCAAGTGGAGGCGATGACGTCATTAGAAGCACGAGGTTCAAAACTTTTAAGGAATGATTGCGCGGATTTCAAAGCAGATGTCATTAAGTAAGCGCATTAGAACCAACCGCGTACGAGGTGCGCCTTCCAATAAAAAATCCCATGTGCGGCCGTCGAGGAATAACCATGCTTTCTACCTAATTCGGGCAAAACACTTAAAACCCCCTCCTCGCGCCATTAATGCTGTGTTTCCATTCCTAGAAAAGGGCCTTGGCGTACTCAGAACACCTGCATTATCAGTGTAAATCAGAGCTGCACGGTTAAGAGGAAGAAAGGTGCAGAATCAAGGTCTACAGCGACTAAAATTCCTGTCTCTGCCACCACGAGCGAAGAACAGAAAATGGACAAGGGGAAAGCACCAATGCAGCCGCAGTCCAGCGATACGGAACAGGAGGTTGAGGAACGCACGGAGTCCAGCGCTCATGAGAGCGAAGCGCAACAAGAGCAGACAAGAAAATCCAGGTCAAGGCGAAGCAAGGGGCAAGGTCCTCCGCCACCGCCCACCAATCGCCTGGCCGGGTATAAAGATGGTGAGTACTCCATTAGCCTAACCAAGCTGCGGCCCAATATTGCGAAGTGGGCAGGCAAAGTATCGCCCTCGCACCATGTCGGAGCTGCGTATAAGTCGAACCTATACTGGTTCTTGTGCCCTCCCGTCCACCATCGCCCGGAGTCGGTTGAGTCAATTGTGACATATTACAAACCAGCTACCGGCAAGTCTGTGACTACCAAGGAAGGGTGTTGTTCACCCTCTTCAAAGAAAGCGTCCAGCCAGCCTTCACCCCGGGGCTCTAGTACAACCCCGATGCCATTGTCAGAAGAATTAACTTGGACGAGCAGGCGGGTAGGTTCATTCAGAGCAGAAGGATGAGAGAGTTTATGGATTCAGAGCTGAAGTCCCCACTGCCAGCAGGACAATGGCAGTCAGGCCCCATACCCCTAGAGAGGTTCGAAAACAAGTACATTTATATTATCCTTGCATGGGTCCTCGGCTACAGCACGGACAGAATGGTGCACCCATATCAGCTGGCACTCGCGGAGTGTATCTTACATGGAGAGTTTTATGACTCCACTGCGCAAAGAAGCGGAAGGCGCCCAATTTTCTTTGATTGGGCAGATTGGGTGGCGTATGCCATACATTCAAACACTGGTCAGGATACGAGCAGAAGCAGACAACTGAGTTCCAGCACATTGCTCATTCCTCACATGGTTGTGCCTTTACCATACGCACTACCTAATCAAAGTGCCTAATCTAAAGAGGGTAAATGAGAAGGGAGCACCGCTGCCGGTGTACGAGTGGACGGAAGCCCTGTACAAAAGAGGATCTTACTACGACTTCAATTTCAAATTTTTAGGTATGACCCTGGAGCTGTGCAACGGCAAGGCATCTCGCCCTCCTCTGGCCATGACGAACTACCTGAGGAAATAAAAATGCGGGGATACTTTCCGGTTGACTCAGGGCATTGTTATCAGAATCTACGGATTCAAATGGAAGCCGTTCTTGCTGCCCTATTTTTGCACTGAGCATCAGTTCGGCATGAAGACATTGCGCCAAATGGACTATGTTGAAGAGGAATTCGGCCAGGGAAAGAAGAGAGGCCATATTTATAAGTATCCTATTACTTGGGCGAACATTCAAGTGCATGAAATTGGGCAGCACATCTACCTAGAACATGAACTCCTCAACATGGGCTTGATACAGCTACCGCAACACTGGAAATACGACCCGATTGGGGTCAGGGGAAAGTTTGTGCATATTTGCCCCCGAGCAGAAATCATGGAGGAGAGATGCAACAAAACGAGCGCAAACACTGGAATGGCACATCGAGCGGATGCAATCATGGCCACCATGGCAGGACTTTTACTGTGTGGAGGTGGAATATGATCCAGAGCGCAATCCAGATCACAGGTTAGACTCAGCGGGCTTCAGAAAATTCCTCGCAAAGGTGACGCCCCTCAGCTGGGAAAAGGACAAAATCATTGAATGCTGGAAGATGAGGTGTCACATGCAACATGATAAGTCTAACTGGAAGACATTGGTCGTAGATGATGAGTTTTCGGCCTTGTATGATAAATACGCCGGCAAATGGGAGTCGTTAGCGTTTTGAGATTGCCTCCCCCTAGGCGCCAGGAAGAGATATAAAAGGAAACCACCACCCCAGCAATTGTCCATTGGAAAACCTCCCAGCAAGGCGCCAACAAGCAGTCAGGTGGGCCCGATGTTGTCTCCAGCTCCCGAAGCGTCGCCTCAAAAGGAACAGCAGCTAGAAAAGTCAACCGGTGAAGCAGTGCCTCAAAAAGAAAAGGCACTGTTGCCACATTTTGCACGGGGTGCCATGTTTTCAAAAATCTGTAAGTGTGCTACTCTTCCTTCCCTCCTCTTTCTCCCTTTCTCCATCTTTCCTTTTCCCCTCTCCTGCAGTTTCATTCCTCCCTTTTTCCCCTTGTATTTCCCCCAGTCAAGTTCCCAAAACCGAGCAAGTGTCCCCTGAAAAATTCTAAGTGTCAGGGCGCAACCCGACTTTGCAGCGAAGTCGGGGTGCGCCCTCAAGTCTGAGCATAGTAGGGGATGCGAAGTGCGAAGGCAGGCTGAATTCGACAAGTGTCCAGCCTCGGGATCCGAGCCAAGATGTGACGGGATAAAGGACAAGCATGGACTGCACTGCCTACGCCAACTGCCCCTATTTAAGCTGATGAGAAGTTTCATCTACCGCAGCTACCCGCATCCCTGCTGACTAGAGGTTTGACCGCACGCACTGCCACGTAGCTGTACAGCTTTCAGGGAGACCTTGCTGCAAGTACAATCCTCGCCGACAGGAGTCAGCATCAATAGCTATTCAGCCGCTTGTGTCAGCTATTGTCTTGTCTGGGACTTTGTGCCCGTGAATGTAATCGGGGGAACTTGGGCTATAAATAGTCGGATCATTTCATTGTAAAGGGGTGGAAGGGGAATATACTGCTAGGGAACCATTGTAGCTGTGTGTTTGCTTCTAAATACAAGATACATACTTGGCTCTGCTTATCGTCTTCATTTTGTATGTCGCCTCTCCTTGTCATTTCTGCCTCATGTTTCTTATTTCATTGTTTACTGTTGTACTGAACTCTGGACTCCAGTATTTGATGATTAAGTATTCCTGGAATGCATAGATAGAGGATACATAGGATGCATGATAGTTGTAGTTTCAATATGTGTTCTGTATAGGAATGCTGTTAGTAGTGGTGATTGATCGTTGTCGTGCTGCTTATTCCCCCCGCCCAACTCAAATCACATTTGGATTCTCTTTCCGCATGTGTATCTCTTTCCCTGCACTCTTAGCTTAAAACACTAAAACCCACAGGAAGCCGGCCTTCTCCGGAGATTGGCACGGAAGGCATTCCTTCCTTCCGGCCTTTCAATCTGGTGGGCGAATCTGGGGCGCATTATACCAAATCCTTTCCTCATGGCAGATTCGTAACCAACAGTTTCTCTGGCACGCCCGGTGGGACATGGAAGTTTCCCACCCCAAGACAGAATCGAAGCACTGGTGTTCGCTTCATTGCTGTTAAAAATCAGAGCACCTAGCGACTCTGCAAGTACCTGAATACTCTCTGAGTCCGTGAAGACCGGTCCGAACGCCTTCATGCAAACGAGAAGGTGGCGAGCAAGGAATCCGGGAAACCAACCTGACCTTTACGAAATCGACATTGCCGCTCCAGGAGAGCGCGTCAGGCTGGCTGATCACGAAGCTCGCATAGAAGAGCCTGAAACCGAAATTGAAGAGGCTGAGGGTGAAGAGCAATCTACATCCTCGGACGATACCGATACCGAGTACACTACCGGAGGAGAAGAAGACATGGCTGCCCAGCAGAACGATGATGATCTCTTCCCGACGGTAGACTCTACGGGGCCCTTGGCCCTAGTCGGACAGCAAGCTGTGCCCCCCGCTGCCTTAAAGTCTATTCCTACATATGACGGCTACGGCAAGACGGCGTACGAACACATCCAGGACATTCTGGCCCTGGCTGCACTACATTCCATCACTGATGAGGGTGTGAAGACCCGTCTGCTGGCCCTTTCCCTAAGGGGAAAGCTTCTCTACTGGTGGAGATCACTGCCAGAGGGATCTATCACGGGGTGGCGCCAGTTGGCCGACAGGCTCGTGAAAGGATGCAACGAGTCTGCTGATCCCTCTTCCTTGTTGCATCAGTTCCAAAGCATCCAGCGACACCCCCAAGAGGAGGTGTCGGACTTCAACATACGGTTTGCGAGGTCTTGGAAACGAGTACCTCGCGAACTTCGACCTTCAGCAGGTCAGGCTGCGCACTACTACCTGAGGTCTTTCAACTCAGACATTTGCCTACTGCTGAAGATAGCCCGAATTGACTCGTTCCCAGCTCTGTACGAGGCTGCCCAGCAAGCTGAAATGGATATCATTTCCATAGGCAGACTCCCGCACAGGGTACAGCCACCCATTTACCCTGACTTTCCTCAATCCCAGTACCCATCAGCTTCCGGTATGATGTCGTCCACTTCAGGACAGCAACCCCAGCAGCAATGGAATCCGGCGCCGGTCGTAAACCCTTACGGCCCGCCACAAATTCACTATCCGCCTCCTCCTCCGCATTATCCAGCACTCCCAGCTCCCCCGCAGTATGCGCAGTATTCTACACCTCCTCCATTGGCTGCCTTACCTCCGCCAGCTCAGTTGCCGCCTCCAGACAACGATATTCAGAACAAAATCCTCCAAGAGGTGCGGGCTTTGGCCTCTGGATATCACACCATGTCCAACGACATGACTATTCTGAAGAAGAAACAGGCCTAGATGGACCTTGTTCCAAGGAGGCCATATCCTCCTCCGGCACTGACAAAAGATCAAGCCCCAGAACGGCGAGATCAGAGGCGGCCCCCTGCAAGGAATGCTGCCATTGAAGACCAACCTGGCACTTCTGGCCAGGATAACTGGTGCACCACATGCAACGACCCGCATTCGGAAGAAGACTGCACACTGCACCAGCATTACCTCCAGACCCTGGCAGGCAACGCCATAGAGGACGAAGAACTCTACATGATCCTGGACGACGAAGGCAACTTTGCCGTCCCAGAGGAAGATCTGGTGTTGTCCCCTGCCAAGGAAGACAGAAGTCTGCTCAAGCTGCTGCAAAGCCCTTGAAGGTATACTCCAGAAGAGACAAGGCGCAACCTGCTGGGCTGCCACCTGACAAGAGGCTGTGGCCTTACACAGCCAAGGAAAAAGCCCCCGCAGCCAAGCCTCCCGCAGCAAAAACAGCTCCTTACAAAGCTGCCCCCTCTCCAGCCAAAGCTCCCGCTGCTCAGCCTCCAGCTGAAACAAAAGAACAAGCTCAGGAGAAGCTGAGGTACCCGTCTCTGACAAAGAGACAGAGAGTAGAGGCCACGCAGCAATACCGCACCAAGTATGAACCTGCAAAGGAAACGAAGGGAGCTAGCACCTCAGGCTACAGCATAGTCGATGAGCTGAAGAGGACCCCTGCAAGGATAAGCATGTATGATGCTCTCCTGCTCCCGGGGCAAGTTGATCTCGTCTACAGGAATCTCTGAAGAGCATAAAGTGTGGCAAGCAGATACGACTCGCTGTTCGGTTCAACCTCCGACAGCTCTCGCCACTGGGAAGAACAGACCACCTCCCTTCTATCTGTCATTACGGATGCAAGGGTATATAGTACACAACTGTATGGTGGATTATGGTGCCTCCACGATTGTAATGCCAAGAGCCGTCTGCGACGAAATCGGGATGGAGTACATGAGGAGGAGCCAAGGTGTGCTGCAACTAGACGGCACCCCTGTCAAGACAGTCGGTGTCATCAAAGACATCCCGATCTGGCTGCACAAAGCTCTCGACATAGTGGTCATTCAAGAGGTCGTGGTTGTCGACTTGGAACCCTACTTCGGCATGTGTCTCTCCAGGGAGTTCATCGCGAAGCCGGGAGGGTATCCGTCTCTTGGATTACTCGCATATGGAAGTGCCCTTCAAAGGAAGGAGACTGAAGATCTACAACGAGAAGCCTTCCACATTTCTAGTGGAGAAGATACCCGGAGAAGAGTTGCAGGACTGCATGGTTCAGCTGACGGAGGAGGAACTGGTGGTGGTAGACATGACGGAGCAAGCTCTTGAGCTGCTGCAAGTAGAAGATGAGTTCTCCTTGCGAGACTTCAACGTCGTAATCGAGACCGAGCAAGGCTGCTACACCATCATTCAGCCTGAGAGGCTTGACAAGTCAGCCAAGAAAGAGGTAGGACATGCACCAGAAAAGCTATGGCAGCTTTTCTTTGATGGCGTCCGATGCAAAAATGGCGCCGGTGTGGGTGTACTCTTGGTTTCCCTGACCGGGATCCAAAAGGACTACACCTACAGGCTGGCCTGGAGTTGTACCAACAATACGACGGAGTACGAAGCCCTGTGCTTGGGTTTGAGAAAAGCGGAGAGGCTGGGAATTAAACATCTGCAGATCTTTGGCGATTCAGAGCTGGTGTGCAACCATATTACGAACAAGTGCGCCTCCAAGAAGCACTATCTCAAGGCGTACCGTAATCGGGTGTGGGACCTGATGGAGTCGTTCGACTCATTGAATGTCAGAGCTATATCGCGTGAGAAAAACAAGCACGCTGACATTCTGGCGTCTGTTGGAGCCAGGTACATTCCGGCTGATGACACTGTCCAGAAGCCGAAGCCGGTCCGTACCATTTACAGGCCTTCGTGCTCGATAAAGACACCCACTGGCAGGTGTTCGATCGTGACGAGGAGATCGTCACATTTTTGGTTACCGAAGTGTGTTCAATCGAAGGTAGAGACCCTGATGACGAGCAATATGAGGGGTTGATACAGTTAAAAAACAATCATGTCCCGAAAGGACTGATTACACTAGAGAGTCTCTTTGATCAGAATGACAGAGCAATATCACACAGGATCAAAGTAGACCCCAAGCAGTACGTCGACCTAGAGCTTGAACCTGGAAAGACAATCAAGGTCGGAACGGACTGCACCAAAGAGGAACTCGAACAGATCAGATCATTGTGCCGAGAGTTCCCCGACATAGTAGCCTGGTGCTACCAGGACTTGAAGGGGTATGACAGACAGATAATCCAGCATACCATTGAGCTAGAAGATGGTGCAAAACCATTCCGGCAGAAGCAAAGGGCTGTAAACCCGAAGATCGAGGCCATGATGAAAGCCGAGCTCCTGAAGATGCTGGAAGCCAAAATCATCTACCCCATCAAGTATTCATCCTGGGTTGTGAACTTGGTTCCCGTGAGGAAGAAAAACGGAGGCATTCATCTCTGTGTGGACTTCAGAAATCTCAATCAAGCCTCACTCAAATACCATTATCCGCTTTCCCAGATCGATCAGATCCTCCATATAGTTGCTGGAGCGCAAAGATTCTCCCTCCTAGACGGCTTTTCTGGGTACAACCAGATCTGGGTCAAAGATGAGGACCAGCATAAGACAACGTTCACCACCAAATGGGGGACGTTCGCCTATCAGCGCATGCCCTTCGGCTTATCCAATTCTAGCGCCACATTCCAGAGAGCCATGGACTTGGCCTTCCGAGAGTTGCTTAACAAGGTCATTGTCATCTATTTGGATGACATGACCGTATTCTCTCATAGGAGAGAGGACCATGTTTCCCATCTGCGAGATATTTGAGAGATGTCGTGAATTCGGAATTTCCATAAACCCGAAGAAATCAGTCTTCGCGGTAAGAGAAG
Organism: Wollemia nobilis; assembly: GCA_028583015.1. Lineage (NCBI taxonomy): Eukaryota > Viridiplantae > Streptophyta > Pinopsida > Araucariales > Araucariaceae > Wollemia > Wollemia nobilis. Next base: position 328,739 of record JAQPPZ010017175.1, on the reverse strand, counting down.
GTAAGCTGCTGGGACATGTCATCTCCAAGAAAGGCCTTGCAGTGGACCCTGACAGAGCCGAGGCCCTCCTCCGCTTGCCCGCCCCAGTTGACAAGAAAGGGCTACAGTCCTTCTTCGGCCAAATCAATTTCGTGCGGAAGTTCATACCGGACTTCGCACAGGTAATCAAGCCCATGGCCGAACTGCTGAAAAAGAATGCTGAATTCTTATGGACTGATGAGAGGAGACAGGCCTTCGAGGAAATCAAGGCCCGAATTGCGCAAGCTCCGGTGTTGATAAACCCGGATTACTCCAAGGACTTCATCCTGTACGCGGTGGGAGAACCCGAGAGTTACGCCGCAGTCCTGACACAGAAGGGAGACGATGGCGAAGAGCGCCCCATAGCGTTCTTAAGCCAGGTGATCCAGCCGCACGAAGAGAAGTACAATTTTATTGAGCGGCAGGTTCACGCGGTCATGAAGTCTCTCCGAAAGTTCAGGCACTTTGTCTCCCAAAGCCGGACAACTGTCTTCGTGATACACCCGGACGTCCGAAACTTCATCATACAAGGGGAACCGGGTCACAAGAGAGCAGGATGGATCGCCAAGATCCAGGAGTTCGACATCGAGGTGTGGCCAACAAAGCTTATCAGAGGTCGAGCCTTGTGCTAGGAGCTGGCCCGAAGCGCAGCAGCCGAGATATCTGCCTGTGTGTGGGAAGATCCAACAGCAACTACCAACTTAGCCAACTCCTTACCAGAGGAGAGTGACTAGACAGATGACTTGGTGAGGTATTTCTGCACCGAGAGATGTCCAGACCACCTAAATGCCTCACAAAGAAGGAGGTTTCGGCTAGGTGCATTGAAATACACTCTTCGCCCTGAGGGGCTTTACTTCAAAAACATTGACGGCATCCTGTTGCGGTGCGTCAAGAAAACCGACCAACCCAGGATCCTCGGAGAATTTCACTCCGGGATGCCTGGGGGTCACCATTCTGGAAGGCCTACGGCCTTGAAAATAATCAGAGCTAGGTATTATTGGCCCACTCTCTTCAGAGTCGCACATGCGGTTTGTGCAAAATGTGACAAATGCCAGAGATTTGCTGGCAGAAACAGAAAAGCACCCCTGCCCCTCCAACCAATCCAAGCCGAGACTCCGTTTCAGCAATGGGGTTTGGACTTCATCGGGGTCATTACGCCGAACTCTGCAGCAGGGCACAAGTTCATTCTTACCGCCACCGACTACTTTACGCGGTGGGCAGAGGCGATCCCCACCAAGAATGCGGACCAGGAGACGGTCATCGGGTTCCTCGAGAGCCTCATTACCCGTTTCGGGGTCCCTGAGTCAATAGTGACGGACAATGGTCCGGGGTTCGCAGACGCTGTACTCATGAAGTACACCAGCAAATACGGCATTTATCACAAAATGTCTTCCAATTACTACCCGCAAGGGAACGGCCTGGCCGAGTCTACTAACAAGAATCTACTGAAAATCATCAGAAGGACAGTAGAGAAAAACAAGAGGACTTGGCACCTACTCCTGAATCGGGCACTATGGGCGGATAGAATATCCTTCAAAAGGTCTATCAAGACATCCCCCTATGCGCTCGTGTATGGCAAGGAGGCAGTCCTGCCAACTCACATAGAAATTCCCGCCCTCTGGATGCTTGATGAAGAGAGAGGTAGCGGAGATCCGGTGGACGCCAGACTGTGCCAGCTGCTGCGGTTAGAGGAAGACAGAGAGAAAGCATACCAGGCCTTCACCAAGCATGCTGAAGCGACCCAAGGCTGGTTTGCAAAAGGCACCACCGCCCGAGTTTTCAAAATCGGGGACCTGGTGCTGAAGTGGGACTCGCTGAAGGCAAAGCCGGGCAATCACGGCAAATTTGATGCCCTCTGGGAGGGTCCTTATCAGATTGCCCGGGTGAATCAGTTCAACGCATTCGTGCTCCGGGATATGGAGGGACAGCTTCTCCCCATTCCCGTCAACGGGTTCCACCTCAAAATTTATCACCACTGAAGGCACCCAAGGGGTCCTTGTACAGTTTTCCCTTTTGTATTTTTTAGTTTTCAGGAGGTTTCTCACCCCCAAACAGAATTGAAGCACTGGTGCTCGCTTCATTGCTGTTCAAAATCAGAGCACCTGGCGACTCTGCACGTTCATATTCGCTGAGTCCGAAAGACCGGTCCTAACGCCTTCGTGCAAACAAGAAGGTGGCAAGCGAGGAACCCGGGAAACCAGCCTGACTTTACGAAATTAATACCAACGCTCCAGGCGAGTGCGTCAAGCTGGCTGATTACCAAGCTCGCATAAACGAATCTGTGAGGTGAGACGATCAGTCTCCATATTTTAAGGAAGCCCGAATTGGTGAATCTTTGGCTTGCCTTCATCTGGAAAAATCACCTGGCGACTCCGACTGAGCTGAAGATCCAGATTTCTTGATCGCAGGCGCCCTTTTTTTTTTTTTTTTTTAGCTAATAGAAGACACCCCGGAGGAATCAAGGTGTGGTGAGCAGCCTTGACCTCACAAGCGGAGAAATGAATGTTCACCTACAGTCTCCACCATGGTGGTATTGGCTCCAACCATCACCACAACCGGTACCGAAGAGGGCTCCCGTCTGAAAAATCTCCTTGCCACATTGTTCATCAATTGTACGGGTACCGGCATGAATGACAATCTGCCACGTTGCACCATGTTCGCGACCTAGCAAACTTTGGGAGGCCAGCCGGACTCCAAAGATCATCTGAAGTACAATCAGATCTGGTCCGGGCACTGCAGGTTCACCGGATAGGCAACCAAAGTTAGATTTGTGGTGGCGGCATGGCAATAACCCCGCAAAATTTTGTATAAATAATCCGGCTATTATTCAAAGTTTTAGTTGTTTTTCTTATTTCAGTCTGTGCAGTGTTTTCTTTTTAAGTGTTCCGAGGAGGCAGTGCCGGAAGTGGATCTGAAGAGCAGTTGCAGCGAGGGTGACTCTGTTGCCCAATGGATGAAGGCATGGGTTCTTTGCGCCGAGGCGAGCTCGACACCCCGCGAGCCGCCAGAAATGTTGTCACATTTTGCACGGGGTGCAATGTTTTCAATTTTTGTAAGAGAGCTGCTCTTCCTTCTCCCCCTTTCTCTCTCTTCCCTACATTCTCATTCTTCTCAAAATTGACAGCAGTTGCCCTGAAAAATGGCTAAGTGTCAGGGCATGCTTTGAGGTGTTCGGGATTTTGCGGGCCATAAACGGGGCGATAAAATGGACAAAATGAGCCCTGGATATTTTATTATTGCAGATCTTCTCGCAAGCTTTCCAACGATATATTATAATAGGCGATCGGGTCAGCGGATCAAAAGTTATGGCCCGGGAAGCTGAACCAGGAAACCCAGTTTTTGTGCGAAGTCGGTCCGACTTCGCCCGATTTGGTGCGAGTGGGACGGGGCGCCGATTTTGGTGCGAAGTCCGACTTCGCCCTTCTTTCTGGGCGCACCTTGTAGCAGGCTGGCAGGCTGGCAGGAAAAATGACTAAGTGTTGGGGCGAAGTCCGTACTTCGCGCGAAGTCGGACTGCTCCCCCTTTCAGTGCGAAGTCCGAACGGCGGTGAGAATCAGCAAGTGCCGGTGCGTAACCCGACTTCGCAGCGAAGTCGGACTGCGCCCTTTGACCGGTGCGCAGTAGGGAAATAGTGCTACCCGATCGCGCTGTTTTTCACTGTGCTACCCGATTGCGCTCTAATCCCGGGCGAAGTTGGATAGACTGCCTTTCAAGGCAGACACGTGTCAAGCAGCATCATCCGACAAGTGTCCAGCTTTGGGATCTGAGCCAAGACATGCCGAGAAAAAGGACAAGCATGGGCCGCACTACTTATGCCAGCTGCCTCATTTAATGCTGATGTGAGTTTCCACCTACCTCAGCTACCCGCATTCCTGTCAATATAAAGTTCTACCCAACGCGCTGCCACATGGCTGTTCAACCTTCAGGGAGACCATGCCGAGAGTACAGTCCAGCCCGACAGATGTCAGCATCAGCAGTTCCGCGGCTGCTTTTGTCAGCTAATGTTTGACTGGGACTTTGTGCCCATTAATGTAACGGGGGGGACTTTGGGCTATAAATACCCACCACGTTTTCATTGTAAAGTGGTGGAAGGGGAATGTCTGTTAGGGAACCATTGTAACCGTGCTTCTGCTTATAAATATAATTTGTATGCCTGGTTCTGTTCTGCTGCTTTTATTTCTTTATGCTTTATGCTTTACGCTTCCCTGTGTCACGGCTCGTTGATTCGTTTCAGCATTTGGTGATCAAGCGCCTTTAGCATTGTTTGTGCCATGGCTTGTTAATTTATTTTAGCATTTGGTGGTCAAGCACTTTTGAACTTCATAGACTAGATGTGGTAGCGGTTCCATCAGTTGTGTGTTACGTTGTTGTCCGTAGTGGTGATTGATGCGTTGCCGTGCTTTGTTAGTTCTCCTTGTAGGGAGAATGTTTGCTAGGGGACCATTGTAGCTGTGCGGTTAAATTCTCTGCATAACACATATACCTGGTTCTGACATCTCTTAGTTACTTTCTGTTTTGAGTTTCCGTACGTAGTGGTGATTGATGCATTGCCGTGCTGTTAGTTCTCCTTGTAGGGAGAATGTTTGCTAGGGGACCATTGTAGCTGTGCGTATATTGCTTAGTACAGAAAGTACACTTAGATTTTGCAGTTCTCAGTCATGCTTTGTATTTATGATGCAGTAAGTAATGGTGATTGATGTGTTGCCGTACTGTTAGTTCCCCCCACCCAACTCCACTCTCATTTGTAAATTCTTTCCGCATTTTTATCTCTTTCCTGCACTCTCATCTTACTAACCCCCGCAAGGAGCCGGCCTTCTCCGGAGATTGGCCCGGAAGGCATCCCTTCCTTCCGGCCTTTCAATGTTGGTTCGCGGGTCCAGGGCGCAATAACGACAAAATCCTTTCCTCATGGCGGATTCGTGACCAACAGTTTTTGGCACGCCCGGTGGGACTCTTTGTCTCGCATTTGGAAGATCTCAAGCTCGTCCTCACTCGGGCTGACAGTTTCTTTCCGAATGCTCGGTGGGACAAGGAGGTTTCTCACCCCCAAACAGAATTGAAGCATTGGTGCTCGCTTCATTGCTGTTCAAAATCAGAGCACCTGGCGACTCTGCACGTTCATATTCTCTGAGTCCAAAAGACCGGTCCTAACGCCTTCGTTCAAGCAAGAAGGTGGCGAGCGAGGAACCCGGGAAACCAGCCTGACTTTACGAAATTAATACCAACGCTCCAGGCGAGCGCGTCGAGCTGGTGATTACCAAGCTCGCATAGACGAATCCGTGAGGTGAGACGATCAGTCTCCATATTTTAAGGAAGCCCGAGTTGGTGAATCTTTGGCTTGCCTTCATCTGGCAAAATCACCTGGCGACTCCGACTGAGCTGAAGATCCAGATTTCTTGATCGCAGGCGCCCTTTTTTTTAAGCTAATAGAAGACACCCCGGAGGAATCAAGGTTTGGTGAGCAGCCTTGACCTCACAAGCGGAGAAATGAATGTTCACCTACAGTCTCCACCGTGGTGGTATTGGCTCCAACCATCACCGCAACCGGTACCCGAAGAGGGCTCCCGTCTGAAAAATCTCCTTGCCACATTGTTCATCAATTGTACGGGTACCGGCATGAATGACAATCTGCCACGTTGCACCATGTTCGCGACCTGGCAAACTTTGGGAGGCCAGCCGGACTTCAAAGATCATCTGAAGTACAATCAGATCTGGTCCGGACACTGCAGGTTCACCGGATAGGCAACCAAAGCTAGATTTGTGGTGGCGGCATGCCAATAACGCCGCAAAATTTTGTATAAATAATCCGGCTATTATTCAAAGTTTTAGTTGTTTTTCTTATTTCAGTACGTGCAGTGTTTTCTTTTTAAGTGTTCCGAGGAGGCAGCTGCCGGAAGTGGATCTGAAGAGCAGTTGCAGCGAGGGTGACTCTGTTGCCCAATGGATGAAGGCATGGGTTCTTTGCGCCGAGGCGAGCTCGACACCCCGCGAGCCGCCAGAAATGTTGTCACATTTTGCACGGGGTGCAATGTTTTCAATTTTTGTAAGAGAGCTGCTCTTCCTTCTCCCCCTTTCTCTCTCTTCCCTACATTCTCATTCTTCTCAAAATTGACAGCAGTTGCCCTGAAAAATGGCTAAGTGTCAGGGCATGCTGAGGTGTTCGGGATTTTGCGGGCCATAAACGGGGGCGATAAAATGGACAAAATGAGCCCTGGATATTTTATTATTGCAGATCTTCTCGCAAGCTTTCCAACGATATATTATAATAGGCGATCGGGTCAGCGGATCAAAAGTTATGGCCCGGGAAGCTGAACCAGGAAACCCAGTTTTTTGTGCGAAGTCGGTCCGACTTCGCCCAGTTTTGGTGCGAAGTCCGACTTCGCCCAGTTTTGGTGCGAAGTTCGTACTTCGCCCAGTTTTGGTGCGAAGTCCGACTTCGCCCTTCTTTCTGGGCGCACCTTGTAGCAGTGGCGGTGGCAGGAAAAATGACTAAGTGTTGGGGCGAAGTCCGACTTCGCAGCGAAGTCGGACTGCTCCCCTTGTCTGTGCGAAGTCCGAACGGCGGTGAGAATCAGCAAGTGCCGGTGCGTAACCCGACTTCGCAGCGAAGTCGGACTGCGCCCTTTGACCGGTGCGCAGTAGGGAAATAGTGCTACCCGACTGCGTTGTTTTTCACCTGTGCTACCCGATTGCGCTCTAATCCCGGGCGAAGTTGGATAGACTGCCTTTTAAGGTAGACACGTGTCAAGCAGCATCATCCGACAAGTGTCCAGCTTTGGGATCTGAGCCAAGACATGCCGAGAAAAAGGACAAGCATGGGCTGCACTACCTATGCCAGCTGCCTCATTTAATGCTGATGTGAGTTTCCACCTACCTCAGCTACCCGCATTCCTGTCAATATAAAGTTCTACCCAACGCGCTGCCACGTGGCTGTTCAACCTTCAGGGAGACCATGCCGAGAGTACGATCCAGCACGACAGAAGTCAGCATCAGCAGTTCCGCGGCTGCTTTTGTCAGCTAATGTTTGATCGGGACTTTGTGCCCATTAATGTAACGGGGGGGACTTTGGGCTATAAATACCCACCACGTTTTCATTGTAAAGTGGTGGAAGGGGAATGTCTGTTAGGGAACCATTGTAACCGTGCTTCTGCTTATAAATATAATTTGTATGCCTGGTTCTGTTCTGCTGCTTTTATTTCTTTATGCTTTATGCTTTACGCTTCCCTGTGTCACGGCTCGTTGATTCGTTTCAGCATTTGGTGATCAGGCGCCTTTAGCATTGTTTGTGCCATGGCTTGTTGATTTATTTTAGCATTTGGTGGTCAAGCACTTTTGAACTTCATAGACTAGATGTGGTAGCAGTTCCATCAGTTGTGTGTTACGTTGTTGTCCGTAGTGGTGATTGATGCGTTGCCGTGCTGTTAGTTCTCCTTGTAGGGAGAATGTTTGCTAGGGGACCATTGTAGCTGTGCGGTTAAATTCTCTGCATGACACATATACCTGGTTCTGACATCTCTTAGTTACTTTCTGTTTTGAGTTTCCGTACGTAGTGGTGATTGATGCATTGCCGTGCTGTTAGTTCTCCTTGTAGGGAGAATGTTTGCTAGGGGACCATTGTAGCTGTGCGTATATTGCTTAGTACAGAAAGTACACTTAGATTTTGCAGTTCTCGGTCATGCTTTGTATTTATGATGCAGTAAGTAATGGTGATTGATGTGTTGCCGTACTGTTAGTTCCCCCCACCCAACTCCACTCTCATTTGTAAATTCTTTCCGCATTTTTATCTCTTTCCTGCACTCTCATCTTACTAACCCCCGCAAGGAGCCGGCCTTCTCCGGAGATTGGCCCGGAAGGCATCCCTTCCTTCCGGCCTTTCAATGTTGGTTCGCGGGTCCAGGGCGCAATAACGACAAAATCCTTTCCTCATGGCGGATTCGTGACCAACAATGCCATTAAGAAAGCAAGGCGCATTTGGACCAACTGCAACTTGGGTGCGCTTTTCAAGATTAAACCCATGCACGGCCACCAAAATATTATAACGCTTCCACCAACTTCGAGTTAACCGCCTTAACTTCCTCCCTAGCGCCATTAAAGCTGCAACCCTTGCCTAGAAAAAGGACCCTGGCATACTCAGAAAATTCAGATTATCAAGCTGACTCCGAGACTGCAAACCGCAGAACTGAGAAACCAGAAGCCGTAATTCTCTGTCGCTGTCAATTCTAACGGAGAAAATGGACAAGGGGAAAGCGCCCGTACAGGCGCAATCCAGTGACGCAGAGCCCGAAGCTGAGGAGCATACTGAATCAAGCGCTCATGAGAGCGAAGTACCGCAAGAGCAGAAAAGGAAAACCCGGACGAAGAGAAGTCGAGGGCAAATTCCGCCACCGCCCGTCAATCACCTAACCGGGTACAAAGACGGCTCTTTCTCCATCAGCCTCACCAAACTGCGGCCGAATATTGCAAAGTGGGCAGACAAGGTTTCGTCCTCACACCATGTCGGGGCAGCGTATAAATCACACCTATACTGGTTCTTGTGCCCTCCTACTCACCAGTGCCCGGAGCTGATTGAAGCGATTGTAGAATATTACAATCTAGCCGCTCGGCAAGTCTGCGACAAGGAAAAAGTACTGTTCACACTCTTCAGGGAGAGCGTCCAACCAGCATTTGCCCCGGGGCTTCAGTACGAACCCGACGCAATTGTCAGAAGGGTTAATCTGGATGAGCAAACCAGCAGATTCACGCAGACCAAGCGGATGAGAGATTTCCTCAACTCAGAGCTGAAGACTCCGCTGGCAGCCGGACAATGGCCGACAGGCCCCATACCACTGGACAGATTCGAGAACAAGTACGTTTACATCATCCTGGCCTGGGTACTCGGCTGTGATTCTGACAAAGTGGTACGCCTGTACCAGTTGGCACTGGCAGAATGTATCCTGCATGGAGAGTTTTACGACTCAGTGCACAAGAGTGGGAAGCGCCGCATTTTCTTCGACTGGGCAGACTGGCTGGCGTACGCCATTCATTCTAACCTAGTCAGGCTATAGCAGAAGCAGTCAAGGGAATTCCGGTTTTGCTCCTTCCTCGCATGGCTGTGCCTGTATCACATGCACTACCGGATGAACGTTCCTGACTTGAAGAGAGTAGGCAAAAAAGGGGAGCCGCTACCCGTATATGAATGGACCGAGATCCTGTACAGAAAAGGGTCCTTCTATGAGTTTAATCTTAAATTTCTGTGCATAGTCCTAGGGCTGTTCAACAGTAAGGCATCCCGCTCGCCAGAAGTCATGACAAGATACCTGAGGAAGAACAAGTATGGGATACCTTCCGGCTGACGCAGGGCATCACAGTTAGAATCTACGGATTCAGGGGGAAGCCGTTCCTGCTGCCCTACTTCTGGACTGACCACCAGTTCGGGATGGAGATAGCGCGACAAATGGACTATGTCGAAGAAGAGTTCAGCCAGGGCAAAAATAGAGGCCATATCTTTCAGTATCCCATCACCTGGGTGAATACCCAAATATACGAAATCGGACAGCATGTCTACCTCGAGCAAGAGCTCATTGACATGGGTCTAATAATGCTGCTGCAGCGCTGGAAGTACAACCCAATTGGGGTCAGGGGTAAATTCACGCATATCTGTCCCCGAGCCGAGATCATGCAGGAAAGGTTCAACAAAACAGGCGCAGACCTGGAATGGCACATCGAGCAGATGCAATCATGGCCTCCATGGCATGATTTTTACTGCGAGGAGGTGGCATACGACCCAGAGCGGAACCCGGACCATCGGTTGGATTCTGCGGGCTTCAAAAAATTTCTCGCCAAGGTGGCGCCCCTCAACTGGCAACAAGACAAAGTCGTCGAATGCTGGAAGATGAGGTGCCGCACGCAGCACGACAAATCCAACTGGAAAACGTTGGTCATTGATGATGAGTTTTCGGCGCTATATTATTAGTACGCTGACATGTGGCGGCCTTTCGAATTTCGAAATTGCGTTCCCCGAGGCGCTAGGAAAAGGTATACAAGGAGGCCCCCATCCCAGCAATCGTCAACTTCGGCAACTTCCAACGCAACTCCGGCGAGCAGTCAAGTGGGCCCAATGCGGCCTGTAGCTTCTGAAGCAGTACCCGAAAGGGCGCAAAGGTCAGAAAGGTCAACCCCTGAGGTGGCCCCTCAAGCAGAAAAAGCGCCTGCGCTACCAGCTAGCAAACCGGTCGCGGCAGGCATCCTTCCAGCTAGACCCCGGTACAAGTTTACCGTGGGGACATCACTACCTGCCGCCCCAATCTCATCTCCTTCCTGCGAACCAGCCTCAGCGCCGGAAGAAAAGAAAAAGAAGAAGAGTGAGAAGGCCAAGCGCCCTAAAGAATCTGTGCAGCAGCCAGCCGCGACGCAGACAGAGACAGCAGCGCCATAAATTGTCTCACTGGACAGCCCTGAGGCTGAAGCAGAAACTCGGGCTGTGAGCATCCCTCAAACAGCGGCTCAGGCGGAGCCCGCAGGTACGTCCACTTCCCCGCTCCCCAAAGTCCCAGTCGGCCCTGCCATAACGTCGTCCCCCATTTCATCAGGGCAAGCCGTAGCTGCGTCTTCCTCTTCCCAAACTGTCCAGCCGTCCAGCAGCCCCCATTCTTTCGACCAATTCGCTCAGGACCCTAACGCCTTCCAGTCCCTGAGCCAAACCCTGGAACCCTCGCCTGCGGCCAGTGTTGAAGCTGCGCATATATCGCCACGCTCCTCACCTCAGCTGTTCAAAACCCCGCCAAGACTATCCACTCAGCCACCCGCCTCCCCTAGGGCTTGGTCGCCCTTAAAAGCGGCCACTCCTTCTGGAATCCCTCCTACTTCGCTGTTTGCAGGAAAGATGCCGCAACAGGACCAAATGTTGGAAGATCTCGACTTCATGCAGACCGCAGATGACCAACCTCTGGCAGCAAGAGCCGCAGGAGGTTCCGCCTCTTTCCTTCAAGGCGTCAAACGGAGGAGAGCCGAAGAGATAGCTACCCCAATAAAACGCACCAGGTACGACCTGGACAGGAGAGTGCTTACAACTGAGAAATTGATCCCAAAAGTGAAGAAGCCTCTCCGGGAAATGACCGAGGCGGACTATGAGCACCAAGTCAAGGAGAAGAGTTTCGACGACATAAACGAGGAGCAAGAAATCAACGGCATTTGCCGCATAACCAATAATCTCCTTGTCAAGCGGCTTGAGACCCAGGAGGCGCTGTTTCAACTGTAGAATAGCGCCAGGTAGCTGGAGGAAGATCTAGCTAGGGCCATTGCGCAGCTGGGATGTGCACAGCAAGAGATAGATGAACTGAAAGCCCAGCTGGCCGCCTCGCAGAAGGAGGCCACAGCACAGAAACAGACAGCCGAGCAGCTGTCAGAGGAGAAGAAGGCAGCGCTGGAGGAGGTTTCTCAGCTCCAAGATTCGTTGAAACAGGCACAATCACAGCTTGAAGAGAAAACATCACAGATGGCGGCCTTTTCAAAGAATAAGGTTAAGGAGATGCGGGCTGGTCTGCTGCAGGGTTGCAAGCCCAACCTTGTTAAGTCCATATCGGTCCTAGATTTCGCATCCAGGATCGAAGAAGTGTCTGCCCAGGGAAAGCCTGTGGTAGAGGAGGCCGAACACCAGGCGAGGCAATGGCTGGACCTGGCTATGAAACTTGAGGAGTTTGAGCGCAAAGGCCTCCAATTTCCCCCAATGTCCCGACTTGCCTCAGAGTGGGCAGATGCAAGGGTAACCTTGCATATTTTTTTTGATAAGACAGAGAAGATTAGAACTGCCAGGAAGATGCTGGACGCATTAGAACATGAAGTAAGCATTTGCCTGGCCCCCTTTCAAACTCTGTCTGAACACGGGTGCCCGAGCTACGTCAAGGATGGAGAGTTTCTGACCCTTGAGCGAGTAAAGCGAGAATTGGCTGTCTTTTGAGGCGGACTACGCAGAGATTGACAGCTGGGCGTAACCAATCCAAGAAGCTCAGGTCACCCAGATGGTGTCAAAATACTGCAAAATCAACTCCTCCCTTAAGGAGTTGGGAAAAAGATATAACACCATCGACCTGCATGCAGTTGCTGCGTTCCATGCAACACTAAGAGAGGTCAGCGACCTAGGGCCCTTCCAAGCAACAGTCTGGGACCAAACCAAGGCTGCATATGAACGCATCCGCAAGCGGGAAGCTGACAGCGAAGAACCTTCAGGTTCGGAGGGAGAAACAGAAGAGGCAACTGCCGGAAATGATCCTGAAGAAGAACGATTGTCCAGGGAGAAACCATCAGAGCAGCAGAAAGCAGAGGAAGGAAGTTCCTCTGCACCCAATGGATGAAGGCCTGGTTCTTTGCGTCGAGGCGAGCTCGACACCCCGCGAGCCGCGAGGAATGTTGCCACATTTTGCACGGGGTGCCTTGTTTTCAAAAATCTGTAAGTGTGCTGCTCTTCCTTCCCTTCTCCTCTTTCTCCCTTTCTCCATATTTCCTTTCCCCCCTCCTGCAGTTTCATTCGTCCCTTTTTCCCCTTTGTACTTCCCCCAGTCAAGTTCCCAAAACTGAGCAAGTGTTCCCTAAAAAATTCTAAGTGTCAGGGCGCAACCCGACTTCGCAACGAAGTCGGGGTGCGCCCTCAAGTCTGAGCGCAGTAGGGGATGCGAAGTGCGAAGGCAGGCTGAAACAGAGCAAAATTTGACTAAGTGTAAGGGCGCAACCCGACTTCGCAGCGAAGTCGGGGTGCGCCCTTCTTCCTGGGCGCACTTGGGAAAGCAACGTGCAGAAAATCAGCTAAGTGTTGGGGTGCAACCCAACTTCGCAGCGAAGTCGGGGTGTGCTCCCCTTTTGGTGCGCAGTCCGAACAGCGGGAAAATCAGCCAAGTACCGGTGCGCAACCCGACTTCGCAGCAAAGTCGGGGTGCGCCCTTTGACCGGTGCGCAGTTGGGCAAGATTCACCAAGCAAGCCAAAATTTGACTAAGGCATGAAGGCCCTCCCCAACTGCGTTGTTTCCCACCAGCGCCACCTGACAATGCTCTGATCCTGGGCAAAATTGGATAAACTGCCCTTTCAAGGCAGACAGGTGTCACTCATCAGAATTCGACAAGTGTCCAGCCTCGGGATCCGAGCCGAGATGTGACGGGATAAAGGACAAGCATGGACTGCACTGCCTACGCCAGCTGCCCCTATTTAAGCTGATGAGAAGTTTCATCTACCGCAGCTACCCGCATTCCTGCTGACTAGAGGTTTGACCGCACGCACTGCCACGTAGCTGTACAGCTTTTAGGGAGACCTTGCTGCATGTACAGTCCTCGTCGACAGGAGTCAACATCAGCAACTATTCAGCCGCTTGTGTCAGCTATTGTCTTGTCTGGGACTTTGTGCCCGTGAATGTAATCGGGGGGAACTTGGGCTATAAATAGCCGGATCATTTCATTGTAAGGGGTGGAAGGGGAATATACTGCTAGGGAACCATTGTAGTTGTGCGTTTGCTTCTAAATACAAGATACATACTTGGCTCTGCTTACTGTCTTCATTTTGTATGCTGCCTCTCCTTGTCATTTCTGCCTCATGTTTATTATTTCATTGCTTACTGTTGTATTGAACTCTAGACTCCGGTATTTGATGATTAAGTATTCCTGGAATGCATAGATAGAGGATACATAGGATGCGTGATAGCTATAGTATCAATATGTGTTCTGTATAGGAGTGTTGTTAGTAGTGGTGATTGATCGTTGCCGTGCTGCTTATTCCCCCCGCCCAACTCAAATCACATTTGGATTCTCTTTCCGCATGTGTATCTCTTTCCCTGCACTCTTAGCTTAAAACACTAAAACCCACAGGAAGCCGGCCTTCTCCGAAGATTGGCACGGAAGGCATTCCTTCCTTTCGGCCTTTCAATCTGGTGGGCGAATGCGGGCGCATTGTACCAAATCCTTTCCTCATGGCAGATTCGTAACCAACAGGCACCAGAAGGGTTAACCGGTGGGCCAGCGGCAGTAGGCGTCCCTCCGTCAAAGCCCAAGTACAAATTTACTGTGAGAGCGCCATTGCCCACCGCATCAACCGCCTCCGCCTCCGCCTCCTCCGAGCAAACTGCCGCTCCAGGAGAAAAGAAGAGAAAAAGGAGCGAGAATACCAAGACAAAGGGGCTGAAAAAAGAGGTTGCGTAGCAGACAGCTGCAGCTCCACGAACAGAAGCAACCGCGCCAGAAATCATCTCTGGATAGCCCAGGGAAAGAAGCAGAGGTCTGGGCAGCAGGCGTCCTCCAAGCATCGGCTCAGGCGGAGCCCGCAGGTACGTCCTCTTCCCCGGTTACCCAAATCCCAGTTGGCCCTGCCGTAACACCGTCCCCCTCTGTATCAGGGCAAGCCTTAGTCGCATCATCCCTGTCGCCTATCTCCCAATCCTTCCGCAGTCCCCATTCTTTTGAACAGTTTGCCCAGGACTTGAACGTTTTCCAAACCTTGGGTCAAACCCTAGACCCCTCATTCGCGGCCGGTGCTAAAGCCATACCTACATCGCCGCGCCGCTCACCCACATCATTCAAGACCCCGTCTCCGCCTCCCACTCAGTCGCCCATTTCCCCTAGGATCCAGTCGCCCTTGAAAGCAGCCTCATCTTCTGGAATATATCCTTCTTCATTGTTTGCAGGAAGGATGCCGCAACAGGATTTGACCTTGGCGTACCCTATGCTGGCAGAACTTGACCTCATGGGAGAGCAGTTGCAAATTACAAACGATCAGCCCCTAGCCGCGAAGGTCGTAGGGTGTTCCGCCTCTTTCCTCCAGGGCGTCAAACGAAGAAGAGCCGAGGAGATAGCCGCCCCGGTGAACCACACCAAGTTCGACTTGGACAGGAGCGTGCTGCGAACCGAGAAATTGATCCCTAAAGTTAAGAAACCTCTCCGGGAGATGACCGAGGCCGATTATGAACACCGGATCAAGGAGAAGAATTTCGATGATATAAGCAAAGAATACGAAATCAATGGTATTCATCGCAGGACTGACAATCTCCTTGTTAAGCGACTCGAGAATCAAGAGAAGCTGTTTCAGCTTCAGAACAACTCGAGACAGCTGGAGGAAGATCTGGCCAAGGCCACCATGCGGCTTGAGTCTGCCCAGAAAGAGATTGAAGACTTGAAAGCTCAGCTCGTCACGTCCCAGCAGGAGGCTACAGCACAAAGGAAGATGGCCGAACAGCTGTCGGAATAAATAAGGCAGCATTGGAACATATTTCCCAGCTGCAGGATTTGTTGAAGCAGGCCCAATCTCAGCTGAAGGAGAAGGCGTCCCAGGCGGCTGCCTTTTCGAAAAACAAGATCAAGGAGATGCGGGCTGGTTTGCTGCAGGGCTAATGTGATCGAGTCCTCGTCCATCCCGGATTTCGCATCCAGGGATCCAAGAAGTATCTGCCCAAGGAAAGCCTGCGGTAGAGGAGGCCGAATGCCAAGCGAAGCAGTGGCTGGACTTGGCGATAAAACTTGAAGAGTTTGCACGCAAGGGCCTCTGATTCCCCCCTATGTCCCAGATTGCTCCTTGAACAAGTAAAGCTAGATTGGCTGTCTTTTGAGGCAGATACATCAAAAATCGAAGGTTGGACTGAGCCAGTCCAGGAGGCGCAGGTGACCCAAATGGTGTCAAGGTTTTGCAAGATTAACACCGCCCTTCGGGAACTGGGAGAAAGGTATGACACCATCGATGTGCACATGGTTGTGGCATTTAGAGCGACGCTGAAAGATGTCAGTGATTTAGAGCCCTTCCAGGCAGCGGCTTGGGATCAGGCCAAGACTGCATACAAGCACGTCCGCGAGCGGGAGCAACCTGCCGAGCGAGAGGGCGACGGTGGTGAGCATTCAGATTCAGAGAGAGAAGAAGAAGAAGAATCAGAAGAAGAGACTGCTGAAAGTGAGTCCGAAGAAGAACAGTTACCCAAGAAGGGGACTCAGCAGTAGCAGGAGCAGTGGGATGCAGGGGAAGGGAGTTCCTCTGCACCAAAAGGATAAAGGCCTGGTTCGTTGCATCGAGGCGAGCTCGACACCCCGCGAGCCGCCAGGAATGTTGCCACATTTTGCACGAGGTGCCATGTCTTCGTTTTTTTTGTAAGGATGCTGCTCTCCCTTCCCTCTTCCTTCTCTACCTTTCTCCACTATCCCCTTTCTTCCCTACCATCAGTTTCATTCTCTTATTCCCCCCCTTCTCCTTCTGACAATTTATCCAAGAGGGCAAAAAGCCCTAAATTTGACTAAGTGTTGGTATTGCGCAACCCGACTTCGCAGCCGAAGTCGGGCTGCGCCTTGATCTTGAGCGCACTTGGGGAGCCAACGTGTGGAGAGCTGAACCCGGTTTTCTAAGTATAGAGCGAACCCCGACTTCGCAGCGAAGTCGGGGTGCACTCTCAGTTCTGTGCGCACCTGGGCATCAGTGGAGCCCTAAAAAATTCTAAGTGTTGGGTGCGCAACCCGACTTCGCAGCGAAGTCGGGCTGCGCCCTCAAGTTCATGCGCAATTGGACGATTCATCTGAAGAAGCGGCTAAGTGTTGGGTGCGCAACCCGTCTTCGCTGCGAAATCAGGGTTCACCCCGGAAGAAGAGCGCAGTTGAGGAGCCCATCATGGTACCTCCAAAAACGGCTAAGTGTTGCGCAACCCGACTTCGCAGCGAAGTCGGGGTTCGCCCACTTACTTACGCGCACTCGGGCACAAAATGTTGAAGCCAGCCCAGGAATTTTCTAAGGCACGGAGGCCTCCCCAACTGCGCTACTTCCCCCTTGCGCTGCTTGGCTGCACACCATCTTGGAAGCGAAGTCAGGCAAGAAAGGAAATACAAGCTCCTAAGGCAGATTTTTCCCCTTATCAGATTCTGACAGGTGTCCAGCCTCGGGATTCGAGTCAGAGATGTGACGGGTGGTGTGCGAGCGTGAACTGAATTATTGTACTTAAGCTGCCCTCAATCAAGCTGACTTGGAGCATCATCCCCACACCGCCACGTAGCTGCCAATCTTTCAGGTGGACCTTACTACAAGCACGTTCCATACCGGCAAAGGTCAACATCAGCCGCTTTTGTTAGCTTTGTCAGCTTTTTCAGTTATTGTCAGTTTTGGGATCCTGTGCCCAACAATGTAATGGGGGGAAATTTACGCTATAAATATCTCGGCAATATCATTGTAAAAGGGTGGAAGGGGGATATATTGCTAGGGAACCACTGTAGTTGTGCGTTTGCTTCTAAATACAAAATACACTTGGCTCTATTGACTGTTCTCATCTTGTATGTTGCCTTTACTTAGCATTTCTGCCTCATGTTGCTTATGTTATTGCTTACTGTTATTCTGCTTTCTGGATATCGGTATTTAATAGTTAAGTATTCCTGGAATGCAAAGGTAGAGGATACATAGGATGAATGGCATTGATAGTTTCTGCAAAGTATTTTGTGGTTAATTGTTGTTAGTAGTGGTGATTAATTGTTGCTGTGCTGCTTATCCTCCCCACCCATAACAAACAAATTTACATTTCTTTCTGCATTTATAATTTCTTTCCTACACTCTGAGCTTATAAACAATTGAGAAAACATAGGAAGTCGGCCTCCTCCAGAGATTGGCACGGAAGGCATTCCTTCTTTCCGGCCTTTCAATCTGCTGGGCGAATCTAGGGCGCATTACACTAAATCCTATCCTAGTGGCAGATTCGTAACCAACAGTGCCCATTGAGCTCCGTCCCACCGATGGACAAGCTGCCCAATACTACCTCAGAGCGTTTAACTCGGACATCAGTTTGGTCATCAAGTTGGCTCGCGTTAACACTTTCCCCGAGTTGTATGAGGTAGCTCAAAGGGCAGAGCTAGATATGATTGCCATAGGTAGACTTCCGCACAAGATGCAGCCGTCGATCTACCCAGATTTCCCTCAATCACAATATCCACCGGTGTCTGCTCAAACGTCTTCTTCGTCTACTGCATATCACAATCCACCATGGAATCCCGCACCAGTTGTGTCTCAATTTGGTCCTCCTCAAGTGCATTTTCCCACACCACCGGCACCTCAGTTCCTATCTTCCCCGCAATATCCATCACTTCCCTCTCCTCCACAATACATGGCATTGCCTCCAGCACCGCCATTGGCACTATTGCCTCCGTCGGCACCAGCCAATATTGATATACAAACTAAAATTCTGCAGGAGGTACAGTCTCTTGCTTATGGCTACCGGACGCTGTCCAACGACATGGCCATCATGAAAAAGAAGCAGGCCCAACAAGAATTCATTCCGAGGAGACCATACCCTCCTCCGACGCTTACAAGAGACCAAGCTCAGGCCAATAGGCCCCCAACGAGGAATGCTGCTAACAACGCTGAGCCGAGCACTTCAGATCGTGTGCACTGGTGCTCCACCTGCAATGACCCTCACGGGGAAGATAGTTGCATGCTGCATCAACATTATGTCCAAACCCTAGCCAGCAACAACCCGGAGGATCAAGTGAATATGATTCGGGAAGAACAGCACAACTTTGCGGTCTCAGAGGAGGATCCTGTGTCAATTCTGACCAAGGGTGGAAAGAAGCCCATTGAGGTGGATGCGGCCCAGATGCAGCCTTTGAAGGTTTACACCAAAAGTGAAAAGGTGCAACCTGCTGCTGAAGCTCCTGACAAAGCACCATTGCCTCCACCCCCCAAAGAAAAGGCACCACTAGTCAAAGCTCCTGCGGCTCAACTGTAATGTCCCAAAAATAAATATTTTTGTAAATGTCTCCTACACTTAATTATAAAAGTGAAAAAGGGGTTCATGTGACTAGGAGACATAACTTAAGTTGTGTTTATTTATGTTTTATGTTTTTATGTTGTAATAAGGCACTTTAAGTGATTTTAGGGTTGGGAGATGTCAACTCCAAATTAGAACCTCACCCTATATAAGGGAGTGAGACGTCCCATTTTGGGCATGTTATGTTGATATCAGAATTGAATATTGAAACCCTAGAGGTTCCATGAGTTGAGATTGCAGGTCTTGCTCATTCCCATAGTGCATTGGAGGTGCATGGTTGGGGTCTTGGCAATATCATTGCAGGTGTTATTGCCCTAAAATATCAAAAATACAAAAAAAGAGGCATCCGTGAGGAGTTCGTGGCATTTTTGGGAGCATTTGTGTCATGTGTTTCAGATCTGTTGGCAGCCCCAAACCCTACGCTTGTATTTGGGGTCATTTTTGAGGAGTTTTTGCATCTGTTCAGCCTTGGGGAGTTGTTGTATTGGTTTGGCAATATTTAATATATGATACTGGCTGATTTCTCCTCATACTTGTGTTATTTTATGAGCAATTTCTGAGTTATTTCCTTGCTGTACTTAATTTCTGCATTTTCGTAGTAAGGGTTTGTTGTTTCTTAAAAAGGGACATTACAAGTGGTATCAGAGCTGGAATCTTGCCAGCCTGTGGTTAGTTTCAGCATTTTCAGTGTTTTTTCAGTTATTCGTGGTGATAAGTGTGTTTATGTGGTGAAAAGTTGTGCCCTAGTGAAAATCGCGGATTTTTAGGGGATTCACGGATTTTTAGGGATTTTTTTCAGAAAATAAAAATTGCAGATTTGGATACCCTTTTGACCAATTTGCAGTTCTGTGGTTTCAAAAAAAATTTTTTGGTGGTCAGAATTTTCAGAATTTCAGATTTCCATCTTTTTAGGGTTTGATAGGGTTTTATGCATCGTCCTCCTGTTCATCAGTATTTTACTAGGAGAAACAGACTCGCTTTGGAAATGTCAAACTAGGGAAGAGGTTGAGGAGCCCCAAAGGCCAGTTGATAGGACTGAGCAAAAATTCGATGCCCTACTTGACATGCTGCAAAGAATGGTGTCCTTACAAGAGACAAATCAGCAAGAATTGAGGGCAGCTTTGGGCAACCCAAATGGCACAAGGAGGGAAGGAGAAAGGGGAGGCAACAACAATGGGCATGAGTCATCATCTAACTCACACACTCCCTTGCCTAGGCCGTCCAAGCCTATGTTCCTTGTTCCACCACCTCCACGGGAGGAAAATGAGGTAACTGATGAATTAGATGAATGGTTTGTTGCTTATAGTAATAAATCTGAGGGTTTTAGGGCAGCAGTTTCTTTTGATAAATATTTGAAGATTGTGGGTAAATCTGTTGTTGAGGCTAAAAAAGAGAAAAAGAAGCCCTTTTTGCATCAAAAGGTGACCATTCCCTCATTTAATGGTCAAGATGGTCTTACAACTAGGGCATGGCTTCAAAAATTGCAGACTTATTTTACCTTGGAGCCTATTTCTAAAGCTGATGCAGTTCAGATTGCTACACTCCACCTTGAGGGTAGTGCTTACTCATGGTGGCATCATGGGTTAGTAACCCAAGGGCATGGTGATATTGATACATTTGATGAATTTTGTACCAGGGTTTTGAACAGGTTTGAAAGGAGGAATGTGGAAGAGTATTTCAAGGAGCTTGCCACTTTGAAGCAAACTTCATCCATTCATGCCTATGTGGAGGAGTTTGAACAACTTTCAGTTCAGGTACAAAATATTTCACCCAAGAGGGTAATTTTTCTTTTTATGGATGGTTTGTTGGAACCCGTGAAGGGATTAGTTAAAGCTTTTGAACCAGCCACTCTTGAAGATGCCATTAAGAGAGCTTTAAGCTTAGAATCTGTTTTACCTCCTAGACAGAAATATTTTGCACATAATCCACCTGCTAGACCACCTTTTGCAGCTAGAAAAACAGTTTTTGGACAGCAGTATGGGCAGCAAGGAAACCTCACGCAGCAAGGTGGAAATGAGAGAAATTTTTATGGCAGGAATCCCACGCATGGAGAAGGTTTCAGATCTGGTTTTCAGCCACCTAATAAGCCCCCAAATGGCCCACGCTTGACACAAGAAGAGAAAGATGAGCTAAGGAAACAAAACAAGTGTTTCATTTGCAAGTCTCCTTGGCAAAGAGGTCATAAATGGAGAGAAGGAGGTATGAAAATCATTGAATTACATTCTGATTCTGATTCTGATAATCCTGATTTTTATGAGGCAGATGAGACACCCTTGGAAGAGGAAGCACAAAGGGAGTATGAGGAAGTTCCTGAAGGTTCCCTAGCCACTTTAAGTGGGCTGAATCAGTTTCGCACTATTAAGGTACCGGGTAGATCTTTTGATGAAAAGGTTATTGTTTTAATAGATGGTGGTGCTACTTACAATTTTGTTGATGAGAAGTTTGCCACTAGAAAGAATCTTCCTACAGCTATCATTCCTGGTTTTAATGTTGCTATTGGCAATGGTGATCTTATCACATGCAACAAAGTGGTAAGAAACATAAAAATTAATTTTGGCAACATGGAAGTAGATGAGCAATTCTTTGTTTTTCCCTTAGGAGGTATTCCACATATGGTTTTGGGTGTGCAATGGTTGTATTCACTTGGTGATTATGTTACTAATTATCAGAAATTAGAACTGAAATTTGTGCTTGAAGGGAAAGATGTGGTGTTGCAAGGAATCAAGGAAAATGGGTCAAAAGATTCTTGCAAAATTTTGGAGGTTTCATACAAAAGAATGGAGAAGATGATAAGGCATAAGGACGTTGAGTGGGCAGCTGTAATTTTCAGTTCAGAAGGGAAAAAATCAGCCACCTATCATCCTCAAATTCAAGGTTTACTACAAAAACATCTTAAGGTTGATCAAACTAAAGTTTCAGCTGTACAAAGATGGCCTATACCATCCAACCTAACGGAATTGAGGGGTTTTGTGGGTTTATGCAGTTACTACAGGAGGTTCATTAAGGGGTTTTCTTCTTTGGCTGCCCCCCTTACTGAATTAACTAAGAAAGGGGCCTTTTCATGGTCCAATGAGGCTCTTTTAGCTTTTCTAAAGCTGAAAGATGTAATGACTTCCACTCCTTTACTTGCTATTCCTGATTTTTCTGTTGCTTTTACTATTGCTTGTGATGCTTCAGGTGTTGGAGTTGGAGCTGTACTTATGCAACAAGGACGCCCCATTGCTTATGAGAGTAGAAAGCTCTCAAATGTGGAGAAAACTTTCAGCATCTATGATAAAGAGATGCTAGCTATCATGCATGCCTTGACCAAATTCAAGCAATACTTAGTGTGTGGCAAGTTTGTGGTCAAAACTGATCATAACAGTTTGAAATACTTCTTGGGGCAAGTTGAACTGAATGAAAGACAGCAGAAATGGGTAACAAAGTTGCAATCATATGATTTTGAAATTGAGTTTGTAAAGGGTAAGAAGAATTCAGCTGCTGATGCACTTTCTAGGCACCCTACTTTTCATTCTCTTTCCATTATTTCTGCTGATTGGAAGGTGAAAATTATGGCTGAATATGCAAAGAATGATTTTTGTTCTAAACTAATAAATGGGCAAGTTGAAGATGACAGGTTCAGCCATAAAGAAGGACTGATTTTTTGCAAGGGAAGAGTGTTTTTAGTACCTGAATCAAAGCTGAAACAAGCTTTAATTACAGCCATGCATGATGCTCCACTTGTAGGCCATCCAGGTTTCTACAAGACTTACAAACAAGTTAGAGAAAGATTCTATTGGAAGGGTTTGAAAAGGGATGTCTTCTTGCATGTTCAGGAATGTGTTATTTGCCAAGAAAACAAGGGGGAACATGAATTTGCAGCTGGTTTACTTCAGCCACTTCCTATTCCCAATCAGAAATGGGAAAGTATCTCCATGGACTTCATTATTGGTTTGCCCAAGGTATACATGAAGGATTGCATATTTGTTGTTGTTGATAGATTGACAAAATTTGCTCATTTCTATGCCATTTCAACAACTTGTACAGCCATACAAGTTGCTGATTTGTTTTTTAAAGAAGTTTTCAGATTGCATGGTTTGCCTAAATCCATTGTGAGTGATAGGGACAGCAGATTTTTGAGCATGTTTTGGCAAGAATTGTTTAAGCTATGTGGTACTAAATTGACTCCTAGTACTAGCTACCATCCCCAAACTGATGGGCAAACTGAAATTGTTAACAAATGGCTTGAAGGATATTTGAGAAATTATGTTTCAGGTCAACAAAAGGCATGGGTTAAATGGCTGCACCTTGGTGAATATTGCTACAATTCTACTTATCATATGTCCATAAAAATGTCTCCATTCAAGGCACTTTATGGTTATGATGCCCCACACTTTTCAGATCTGATTTTTGGTGATTCAAGGGTCCAAAAAGCTAGAGACTTTGCAGCAGAAAATCAAGATATTCTTAATGCTTTGAAGGACAATATTCTTACGGCACAAAATCAGCAGAAGAAGTATGCAGATCAGCAGCGTAGTGAGCGCTCATTTGAGGTGGGAGACTTGGTTTATGTTAGGTTGCAGCCCTACAAACAGTCTACATTGAAAAGAAGTGGAGCAGAAAAACTCAAACCCAAATTTTATGGACCTTACAAGGTGTTGAGTAAGGTTGGACAGGTTGCATATGCTTTGGAACTTCCAAGTGGAAGTAAAATACATAATGTCTTCCATGTTTCTTGTTTGAAGAAGGCCTTGGGCCAACATATTCAGCCATCTTCAGATTTGCCACCCCTTGATGATGAAGGAAAGCTCATTCTTGAACCTGAATTGATCCTTGAGACAAGGGAGAGAAAGCTTAGGAGTAGGACTGTCAAAGAATATCTTGTGAAGTGGAAGGACTTGCCTATGGAGGATGCTACTTGGGAAGGTGCAGAAATTTTAGATGCTCCAGCTTTGACTTTGCTTGAGGACAAGCAATTTGAGGAGGGTGGACTTGTAATGTCCCAAAAATAAATATTTTTGTAAATGTCTCCTACACTTAATTATAAAAGTGAAAAAGGGGTTCATGTGACTAGGAGACATAACTTAAGTTGTGTTTATTTATGTTTTATGTTTTTATGTTGTAATAAGGCACTTTAAGTGATTTTAGGGTTGGGAGATGTCAACTCCAAATTAGAACCTCACCCTATATAAGGGAGTGAGACGTCCCATTTTGGGCATGTTATGTTGATATCAGAATTGAATATTGAAACCCTAGAGGTTCCATGAGTTGAGATTGCAGGTCTTGCTCATTCCCATAGTGCATTGGAGGTGCATGGTTGGGGTCTTGGCAATATCATTGCAGGTGTTATTGCCCTAAAATATCAAAAATACAAAAAAAGAGGCATCCGTGAGGAGTTCGTGGCATTTTTGGGAGCATTTGTGTCATGTGTTTCAGATCTGTTGGCAGCCCCAAACCCTACGCTTGTATTTGGGGTCATTTTTGAGGAGTTTTTGCATCTGTTCAGCCTTGGGGAGCTGTTGTATTGGTTTGGCAATATTTAATATATGATACTGGCTGATTTCTCCTCATACTTGTGTTATTTTATGAGCAATTTCTGAGTTATTTCCTTGCTGTACTTAATTTCTGCATTTTCGTAGTAAGGGTTTGTTGTTTCTTAAAAAGGGACATTACATCAACCTCCGGCCGAAACCAAAGAGCAGGCCCGAGAAAAGCTTAAGTACCTATCGCTGACAAAGCGGTAGAGGGTTGAGGTAACGCAGCAGTATTGCACCAGGTACGGGCCGGCGAAAGAAACTGAGGAACCATCTACTTTGGCCTACAACATTGTTGACGAGCTCAGGAAGACCCTGGCGAAGATAAGCATGTATGATGCCCTTCAGCTCCCTGGTCAGGTAGATTTGCTACAAGAGTCGCTGAAGACCGTTAAAGGAGGAAAGCCACCACAACCCGTGTTAGCTCAGCCCCTGACAACTTCAATCACCGGAAAGAACAGACCACCGCCTTTCTACCTGTCTCTGCGGATGGAGGGGCATGTGGTACACAATTGCATGATTGATTCCGGTGCATCAACCACCGTCATGCCGAGGGCTGTCTGTGAAGAAATTGGCATGGAATACACGCGGAGCAGTCAAGGTGTCTTGCAACTAGATGGCACTCCTGTGAAAACGGTAGGCGTCATCAAAGACATTCCTATCCAGTTGCACAAAGCGCCTGAGATTGTGGTAATTCAAGAGGTTGTGGTCGTCGACTTGGAGCCCTACTTCGGCATGTGTCTCTCGAGGGAGTTTATTGCTAAGCTGGGCGGATACTTGTCTCTTGATTACTCACATATGGAAGTCCCTTTCAAAGGGAGGAAAGTGAAAATATACAATGACAAACCATCTACTTTCCTAGTTGAGCAGATACCTGAGGAAGGGCAGCAGAATGAATCAGTCCATCTAATGACCGAAGACTTTGCAGAAGTAGACCTGGTGGAGGAGGTCATAGAGCAGCTACAAGTGGAGGACGAGTTCTCCGTGCTGGATTTCAACGCCATGATTGAATCAGACATAGGCTCCTACTCCATTACCCAGCCTGAGAAGTCGAAAGAGATGGCAAAAGAGGATATAGGCCCTACCCCGAATGAGCTATGGAAGCTATACTTTGACGACGCCTGATACAAGAACGGTGCTGGAGCTGGGGTCCTTCTAGTCTGACCCTCGGGAGAGCAAAAAGATTACTACTACAGGTTGGCTTGGAGTTGCACGAACAACGCTGTTGAATATGAAGCCTTGTGCTTAGGCTTGAAGAAGGCGGAGAGACTGGATATCAAGCAGCTGCAAATCTTTGGAGATTCAGAGTTGGTGTGCAAGCAGATAACTAATAAGTGCTCCTCCAAGAAGAACTATCTCAAGGCGTACCACAACCGTGTATGGGATTTAATGGAGTCATTTGATTCCTTAAATGTCAAAGCTATCTCCCGTGAGAAGAATAAACATGCTGACATCTTGGCGTCTGTTGGAGCCAGGTACGTTCCGGCAGATAACATTATGCAGAAGCCGAAGCCGGTTCGCACCATTTACAGGTCTTCTATGTCTGATAAGGACACCCACTGGCAGGTGTTTGATTGTGATGAGGATATCGTCAATTTTTTAATCCATGAAGCTAGCACCATTGAAGGTAGAGACCCTGATGACGAGCAGTATGAGGGGTTGATACAGTTGAAAAATAACCATGTCCCAAAAGGACTGATTACCCTAGAGACCCTATTTTATTAGAATGATAGAGCCATATCTCACAGGATCAAAGTAGACTCCAAGCAATACATGGACCTGGAGCTAGAGCCCGAAAAGGTAATTAAAATCAGAACAGACTGCACTCCCCAGGAATTGGAGTAGATTCGGGCCTTGTGCAAGGAGTACCCAAACATTGTTGCTTGGTGTTACTAGGACTTAAAGGGGTACGACAGAGAAATCATTTAGCACACCATAGAGCTGGAAGAAGGTGTGAAACCCTACAGACAGAGGAAGAGACCAGTCAATCCAAAGATCGAAGTTCTGATGAGAGCCGAACTCTTGAAGATGCTGGAGGCAAAAATCATCTACCCCATCAAGCATTCTTCTTGGGTCGCAAATCTGGTCCCGATCAGAAAGAAGAATGGAGACATTCGCCTCTGCGTGGATTTTCACAATCTAAACCAGGCCTCGCTGAAGGACCATTACCCACTCCTGCAAATTGATCAAATTCTTCATGTGGTCGCGGGAGCTCAGCGGTTCTCTCTTCTGGACGGATTCTATGGCTACAATCAGATATAAGTGAAGGACGAAGATCAGCACAAGACGGCGTTCACCACCAAATGGGGAACGTTCGCCTATCAGCGAATGCCCTTCGGGTCTATCCAATGCAGGGGCTACATTCCAGAGAGCTATGGACCTGGCATTCCGTGAGCTACTGAACAAAATCATTGTCATCTACCTAGATGACATGACTGTGTTTTCACATAGAAGAGAAGAGCACTCCTCTCACCTAAGGCAAGTTTTTGAAAGGTGTCGTGAATTCGGCATATCCATTAACCCTAAGAAGTCAGTATTTGCTGTGAAGGAGGGGAAGCTCCTAGGCCACATCATTTCAGAGAAAGGTCTTGCAGTTGACCCTGATAGAGCACAGGCTCTTCTCCAGTTGCCGATCCCAGTGAATAAGAAAGGGCTGCAGTCCTTCTTTGGACAAATCAACTTCGTGAGGAAGTTCGCGCCTGACTTTGCCAAAGTAATCAAGCCTATGGCTGAACTCTTAAAAAAAGACGTTGAGTTTGTCTGGACTAAAGAAAGAAAGCAGGCCTTTGAAGAGATCAAGGCTAGGATTGCTCAGGCGCCCGTATTGATAAACCCGGACTACTCTAAGGATTTCATCCTTTATGTAGTAGGAGAACCCGAAAGTTATGCAACAGTTCTGACTCAGAAAGGAGATGATGGCGAAGAACGACCAATAGCCTTCCTAAGCCAGGTGATCCAGCCCCATGAAGAAAGATATAATTTCATCGAACGCCAAGTGCATGCTGTCATGAGGTCGTTGAAAAAATTTAAACACTTTGTTTCCCAAAGCCGGACGACCGTGTTTGTTGTCCACCCAGATGTTAGAAATTTTATCATACAGGGAGAGCTGGGCAACAAAAGGGCGGGTTGGATTACCAAAATCCAGGAGTTTGACATAGAAGTGCGACCCACCAAGCTGATCAGAGGTCGGGCACTATGTCAAGAATTAGCAAGAAGTGCTGCAGAAGTCGTTGCCTGTCAATGGGATGACCCAGTCCTAGAGGGCAATTTTGCCAATTCTTCAGAAGAGGACAGAGACTGGGCAGACGAAATCATCTGGTACTTCAGCACTGGGAGGCTCCCTGATCGCTTTAACGCAAGTCAGAGAAGGAGATTCAGGCTCCAAGCTCTAAAGTATGTACTGCGCCCCGAGGGGTTGTATTTCAAGAACGTGGACGACATCCTCTTGCGGTGCATCAAAGAATCCGATAAGCAGAAGGTCCTAGGAAATTCCATTCTGGAATGTCGGGAGGACATCACTCAGGAAGGCCAACGGCCTTAAAAATCATCAGAGCGGGCTATTACTGGCCCACCCTCTTCGCAAATGTATATGCAATCTGCCAAAAATGTGACAAGTGTCAAAGGTTCACTGGTAGAAATAGGAATGCACCTATGCTCCTCCAGCCGATCCAGGCTGAGGCACCGTTCCAGCAATGGGGCCTCGATTTCATCGGAACTATATCACCTACTTCATCGACAGGGCATAAGTTCATTCTGACAACCATGGATTACTTCACCAGATGGGCTGAGGCAATACCTACTAAACATGTCGACCAGGAAACGGTCATTAGCTTCCTTGAAAGCCTAATCACCCACTTCGGGATCCCATAAGCGATTGTGACAGACAACGGACCAGGTTTCGCTAGAGTTATACTCACAAAGTTCACCAGCAAATACGGGATTTATCATAAAATATCCTCCAACTACTACCCGCAGGGAAACGGTCTAGCCGATTCTACCAATAAGAACCTGATGAAAATCATAAAGAAGACTTTGGAGAGGAACAAGAGGTCGTGGCACCTATGCCTGGATCGAGCGCTGTGGGCAGACCGTATCTCCTTCAAGAAATCAATCAAAAGTCGCCATATGCGCTAGTTTACGGGAAGGAGGTTGTCTTGCCTACCCATATCGAGATGCCCGCGCTCTGGTGTTAGAAGAAAAAAAGGGTGACATAAATCCTGTTGATGCCCGGTTGGCTCAGTTGCTGCAACTCGAAGAGGAAAGAGACAAAGCTTATCAAGATTTTATGAAGCACACAGAATCCACACGGAAGTAGTTCTCGAAAGGGACTACGGCCTGAGTCTTCAAGATCGGCGACCTAGTGCTGAAATGGGATGCCCTGAAGGCAAAACCAAGGAACCATGACAAATTTGACGCCTTCTGGGAAGGCCCCTTTCAGGTTTCCCGGGTGAACCAGTTCAATTCCTTCGTGCTGAGAGACATGGAGGGTCATATCCTTCCGATTCCAGTTAATGGCTTTCATCTGAAAGCCTATCACCATTGAGAAGTTCCAGAGGTTTCCCTTGTACATATCTCCCTTTCTGCAGTTTAAGTTTATTTCTTTTCCTGAATGTAAATATTGCTTTCAGTAGAGGTAGTTTTCTGTTTTTAATTCAAGAAAATGAGCCAAGTGCTTGTGTAGAAGTGCCTATTAGCAAAGGAAAAAAGCAGGGTTTTGCTGGGTTACTCAGGAAAAAGGAGGCAGGAAGGAAAAAAAAACTAAAAAAATTTCATCAAGTGTCCGCGCGCGGGAGGTTGCTGAGGTTCGCCCAATTCGGCCGGCGACAACCGTCATCGCGCAAAAATTCAGCGACCTTCAGCGCCGAGGAAAAAGAAAAATTTTGCTAAGGCAAGGAACCGCGCTCGAAGTCGCTCTGATTCCAGGCGATGTCCGTCGTCACCCTCGAAAAATGGAAATCCTAGGCAGCGCCAAAGTCAGGCCAAAGAGGAGAAAAGACAGTCGTCGCTCAAAAAGTTTCGTTAAGCTGGCCATCGCTCATTTTTTCAGCGATTCCGGGAATCGCAGGCTGTTTGGCGCGACGCGCATCAGGGAAAAGACGCTAAAATTTCTAAGTGTAAAGGCAGCGCTGCCCGTGGTTGCTCGTTTTTTGAGCGACGCCGGGAGTCGCTCACACTTTCGAGCGACAACCGTCAGGACCCAAGGCGCGAGGAAAGAAAAAATTCTAAGTGTGGACGTGTTGAGTGAATATTTTGCCCTATAGCAAA
Organism: Wollemia nobilis; assembly: GCA_028583015.1. NCBI lineage: Eukaryota > Viridiplantae > Streptophyta > Pinopsida > Araucariales > Araucariaceae > Wollemia > Wollemia nobilis. The sequence goes on along the minus strand of JAQPPZ010017175.1, from coordinate 299,207 downwards.
ATGATCACCACAACTAGAGCATCAAACAGGAAACTCTCTCTTGCAAAGAAATTAAGTAGCATTATTCATTTCTCCAAGGTTCTTGTGAACAAACATTCATGTGCATATAATCAATCAAGACTAAAGCAAATAAATGAATGTATACCAGAATAACTTAAACCATGCAAGTAACAGTTAACAAGGGGCCTTTAATGATTCGAACAAGTACTTTGCAACCATAATCCATTAAATCAACCAAATGTGAAGATAGCTTCTTTTAATGTTCTTGAGATTAAAGTGATCTACCCGAAACCCAGTTAGTAACCTCTTTTATCTTCAGCTTAAAAAGATTCCAAATGAGAAAGTGTGTGGTATAAGCCACTTCATTTTAAGCTCCGTGCCTTTAACATGAGGTTCATTTTAGAGTTAGCGGGTTCGTTTTATCTTCATTTAAAAGTGTTCCACTATCCCTATGTTAGCATTTGGTGTTAGTAAAGTTAGCAATGTTAGCAAAAATTAGTAAGAAAATTAGATTTCATTCACTTGATCTGACTTAATGTGCATTTGGAATTAGTAGCCCTCCTAAACCCATATTTTGTCTGAAAATTAGATGACGGTGCTTGGAGATAAAAGAATGAAAATCTAAATTAAAGAAGTGGATCTAGAAGCGGCTTTCTCTTCTCCGCTATTAATCCCTGGTTTTCTTTGGGAAACACTAGATCTGTAAACAAACCCTCCAATTTCTGGTGCGAGCAGATCGCTTCCTCAAGCGCAAATGCAAAGCATACTCTTGGCAGATTTATTTACCTTCTTTATAACTTAGATTATTCATGGCAATAAATGAACTATTTATGAACATAAATTCTGGAATGGACCAGAATCGAGAAATCAACTGCCTACAAAAATTCTGGAATGGACCAGAATCAAGGAACGATTAGCAAAAATTCTGGAATGGACCAGAATAGAATGAAAACAAATGCAAGAAATTCTGGAATGGACCAGAATCAAGGAACAATTAGCAGAAATTCTGGAATGGACCAGAATAGAATGAAAACAAATGCAAAAAATTCTGGAATGGACCAAAATCAGAAAAGTAGATTTTAAGGTAAGATTAATCTAAACATCAGAAAACTAAAACAGAAAAATTATTCACAAAAGTTAGCTGGAAAAATCAAAACAGAACATTAATTTGGTTAGCAATCTCCTCCCTGCAAAACCCCAAGTTATGAGATGAAATTCTAAAACAACTTGACCTAACAGACCTGCAACATAAACACAGTCGAATTAGATCAGATGCAAGACTCTTAAGGAAAAAAATAATTGCATCATTCTATCATTCACCTATCGTAACCCACTTTATGGCGTAAACGAATAGATACAAGAAGCAATAATGCAAAGGAAAGTTTTACAGAAATAACAGCAGTCTTAGTTTCAGTCTCCTTTTGATTTCACACACAAAAGTTGCTCTTGCCAAATAAAAACTCCTTTATTCCGAAAGAGAGTCTTTTTTTTCTACAATTTCCAGCCCCTTCTTTCGAAAATCTCATGGGCTTAAATAGAAAAAGAAATCTAACCCTTGGCTTTCCTTTTCCTAATTTGTCTCTTCATTTCCCTTGAACATAACAAAAATGAATGGTTTCTTTCCTTATAACACCCTTTATATATATTATAACATATATATGTAGAATTAAAATAATATTTCAACCCTCTTAAAGCAAAACAAAATACCATGGCTTTATCCCTTATGAATGGTGGGACCTTATAAAATAAAATACAATTTTAAGGTCCTAAACCATAGTTCCCACCGTGATGCATTCGAACACCTCCGTGCGGTGCCGAGGTGGCAGGAACCTTTGGAAGCTCACCACGACCATGGTCACGTTGTCCTCCGACTCCCAACAGTGAGCCACGTCCACCAGCATCTCCGCCGTCTTCTCCATGCTCTCGCCCCGTCTGATGCACCGCCGCCCCATCTCGTGTGCCACCGAGCTCGACATCACGTCGAACAACCCATCGCACCCCAATATCAAAAAATCTTCATATCCCAAATCCAATACCTGCACCTCGGGCTCACACACGAGCCCCTTGACGCACCTTGCTTCGCTTTAACCTCAGCCTCGACGTCCTCGGCGGCCCTACGACCTGCGGCTTCTCGACGAATGCTATTACGTTCAACCCAACGGATCAACCGTACTCCTGTTGTGTGCTTAAGGATATATAGGTCATTGATGGTATTTTAGGGTTTCGATTAGGCCGACCCTTAGCCCTTAGAACGGTTTTATCTTTACTGACCGTTGCTGACCACTGTCAGACCTATCGGTGTGAATTCACCACGCCCTCCACGTTTGTTGTCTTACGACCATCCCTCGTATGTGTTTAGCCTTTGAAGATGCCTACACAGGTCCTCCATTTTCTACGTTTCGGTATATGTGGACTGCACCACCTACATTCCCTGCGTGTCTTTCTGACTATGCTCCTTATTTTGGTCTCTATCCACCAAATCTCTGAAAATCATCCATTATATATGTCCCTTAGAATGCAGTTGTATCGCCTTCGTGGCCTACATTTCTGCCCAGTGATCGAATTCTCCATCGCTATCTGCCGCTAAACGTTCTGATGCCTTCCTTACTGGCCCTAACACGCTGCCAGTTCTTTCACTCTAATGACCCGGAGTCTTGCCCTTTTAGGTTTTGAAATCGGTGACTTTCTTTCCAAACCAATCATCGCCATTATTTTCTAATTCAGCTTCTGGGTCGCCAACCATACTACACGTCATCACATGTGGAGTAGTCTTCGATCGACATCCTCGTCGGCTTTGAAACTCCGATTTGGCATCGAACTCTCTATCCACGTGTCGTGCCACCATTCGTCCGTGCATAGCTGTCCATGCTTTTATGTCCTCATTGTCAAATAATGTAATACAAAGGGTATTGTCCCCGACAACTCCACGCTCGCCATGTCACCGACGTCGACGAGGAGTTTCCTGTGCCGATATTCCATTCGTCCGCCTGCACATCGTGGGTCCCACCTAGTATACATTCTCCCTGTTATCCACCTTAGAGCCTTTAGCTTTCGTGTATCCGGCGCACTGTCGTCGTCGTGGACTGTGCTGTCGTCGTATGTCCAATGGGACATCTAGCTTTACGTTCAGTGTTCAAATCTTCTTCTACCTGTTGCGTAGGATTGTCCTTACTCGCTGTGCATGCTGTGATTAGACTACCTGTCGCACGAATTTCCGTCGCTATCGTTTACATCGTTAGTTCGAGTCGTTGATGCTGCGCTGCCTCGCCGCCGAACTCTTCCTGCACATGATATAACCAAGTATTAAATTTTCATTAAACCTTGTATAAACCTTAATACATATGAAGCACGATTAGGTTTAATAAATAAAGGTAAACATAAAAGCCCTTTACCTTTATTTGTCATTATTTTATTTTATTATTATTTTATTGCTTTTTTGTTTGGTTATTGTGAGAAACCTTTATGACCATGTACACGGTTAAGCAATATCATCCCAACCACGACACCTCCTAAAGTTGGGAGTTATGAATGAATGAATGAAAGATTTTAATTACGTCCGCGAGACCCAAATATGGTCTATGGGACCTCAAATATGGAAGTACAATTACTCAAATCATATCATATGATCTTTAATATCTTTGAGAAGGTTGTTCCTTCTCCTGCTGATTTGTGTTAGCAATTCTCCAACTTTTTTTATTTTCTTGTCTTCAAATAAATCTGTAATAAACTCGTTCCCAAGTGTTTCTTTGTATTTGTCACGGATATCCGAAAAACTCGGGCATTTATAGATGAAGTGTTCCTCTGTCTCTACTGCCCCTGTGCTGCATAGAGTACATATCCTTTCTTCCCATTGTTCTTTGGGCGTTGTCCATCTCCCTGTTTCACATCTAAGCCTATGAGAGCTAGTCCTTATCTGAGCAATGAGTATTTTTTCCTTCCACTTGATTTCAGCGCCTATATACGCTTTTTCCTTGTGGTCATACGTTGGGTTAAAATTTGCAATATAATATTGTCTTTTCCTGCTTGCATTTTTCCACATTCCACTTCTGAACTTTTCATTCACATAATTTTTAATGTCTTTGTTGACATTTGGGCATTCATTTATGTTGATTTCCCAACGTTTCATCCATTTCTGATTTTGTTTCATCCACGTATTCTTTCGCCTATGTAACTCTTCGTCTCTAACTGCTCTAGGCCATCTATCATTTGTCATGTTTTCTGTTTTTTTCAAGTAACATAACAGCTTGGTCATAGCAATTGCTTCTAAAGGGAACATTCCAGTTTCAGCTAGAATAATTTCATAAGGGGTTGTGGCCTTAATTTTGAGAAAGTTTGTGATTAGATATTTTTGAATCCTTTCTATTTGTCTCCATTTTGCATTTGTTGTGCCACTAGCCCACACCTCGCAACCATACAACAGAACCGGTGTAACAAGTAGGCCAAATAAGACCTTGGTGGTCTTCCAGTCCCACAACTCGGCATTCCTACACCTGTTTTGAAGTGCATATAGTGCTCTCCAGCCACTTTGAGTTCTTTTCATCCTACATGTATTCCAATTAAGTTTGTCATGAAAGTCTATGCCCAAGTATTTGTATTCTACTACTACATCAAGCGGTTCTCCTGCAAACTGAAATTTGAGTTGTTGCTTCTTCTTTTTTGCTGAAAAAATCATAATTTTTGTTTTGCTCGTGTTCACCTGCATCCCAACTTCTTTACAAAAGAGTTCTAGAGCTTGAAGGTGATCTTCTAGATCTTTGGCTGTTTTGGCCACAAGAATTACATCATCTGCATACATGAGGAGTTTTACCACATATTTGGCTAAATGCACACCCTCTCCCCCAAATTTGTTTATCCATTCTTCTAACTTGTCAATGTACAGCCCAAATAAGGTCGGAGATAGAGGGCAACCTTGTTTGACACCTATGTCACTACCAAAACATTCAGATAACCCTTCCTGTGTTCTGATTCTAGCTTTTACATGCTCATATAGTCTGTGAACTGCTGCCCTGTAGTGAATTGGAACCTCTAGTTCTTCCATTCTGCTCCATAATTTTTTCCTAGGCACTGTGTCAAATGCCTTTTTGAAGTCTACAAAACAGCAAAAAGCCTCCTCTTTTTTCTCCCATATTTTTTCCACTATGTGTCTGAGCGTGATACAGTGATCAATAGTTGAGTGTTTGGGCCTAAAACCTGCTTGCCCCTTTGCTCTCTTTCCCTTTTCTTCTGCCCATATGCTGATCCTCCGCTCTATCATACTCCCAAACAACTTTGCAAAGAGAGGGTTGATCATGATAGTTCGATAGTTTGAGGGATTATTTACATCTCCACTTTTAAACAAAGGAATGGTCAAGCTAGTTGTCCACTCAGTAGGGAAGCCATTTTGTATGACCTCATTGAAAATTTCTTTGATTTGCGGTGCCAAGATATCTACCCCCCATTTTATATGCTCTGCTTGAAGATTGTTTATGTCACGGGCTTTTCCAGTTGCTAACTTTTTTATCCCTTGAATAATGTCTTCAATTGTGAAAAGTTCTTTCTTGACAATGATAGTAGGTGGTGTCTCCTGCTGGTTACTATGCTGATATAGTTGTTTTGAATACTCCAACCACTGATTAACTGTTATGTTATTTTCAGTTTGCATCCTTTTCACGCTTAGTTCCTTCCAAAATTTCTTTGGTTCATGCTTCCCTAAATAAATCAATTCTTCCCTCCTTGTTTTAGTGTATTCTTCTTTTTTTGCCCTTACCAGTTTCTCATATGCTTTTTTGTTTGCTCTTGTTTTACCCGTTGGTTCCTTTAGTAATCTTCGCATTTTTTTGCAATCTTCATCGAACCATGGGTTGGTTGGGAAGCTATTCCTTTCTTTCTTTTTAGGTTTAGCTCTCTTGCATTTTTTTAGAGCTTCTTGAATAACTTGCATTAACCATTCACTCTTACTCGTAATCTCTACTACTCGTGATGTAGTTCTTCCCTTTCCTGTAACTTATTATTTAATACTGCTCTAAAATTTTTCCGATTTTCATCTGTTAAGAGAATGTTTCCCTTGTGAGGATATTTATTTTGATTGCCTTGCAAGTTTTATCATTATTAATATGAAATTTAACACAAAACCACCACACACCATTTTTTAACTATTATTATATACAAAATATATATAATAATAATAATGTATATTTTTCGGTATACACAAATGAAAGAAAACCCAAAAAGTAACCACGAAAACACTAACCACAAAATCGATGAAAAACTTGCCGACACAACAATGATGATAAAAAAAATCGTCAACCACAAGATGACAACAAAAGAAACGTTGACAATAAAATATTGTCGACAAGAAAAAGTCGTCGACAATAAAATATCGTCGACAAGAAAAAGTCATCGACAATAAAATATCGTCGACAAGAAAAAGTTACTAACAAAAACTAATGATAAATGCAAATTCAAAACAAACCGAGCATTAGACGCTCGGAACCAACATGCAAACACCCAAACACCAAAAACAAAAAGGTGGGTCCCTAGGTTTGGGGTACGTTGTGGAGCAGCCACAACAAGACGATGGAGTTCGCTCCATTTTGGAGCGACTCCCGCGGTCGCCCATTTTTTCGAGCGATGCTCGTCGTCGCTCACTCTTTGAGCGAACATCAGTGGATAAAGATTAAAAGAAAGCAAGAGATGCAAGAATTTTTCTAAGTCTTGTTGGTTACGAATCCGCCATGAGGAAAGGATTTTTGGTTAATGCGCCCAGATTCGCCCACCAGCATGAAAGGCCGGAAGGAAGAGATGCCTTCCGAGCCAATCTCCGGAGAAGGCCGGCTCCTTGGGGGGGGGACTGATTTAAGCCAAAGGGAACAGGAAAGAAATAAATGAACTGAAAGAGACAAATGTACAGAAAGAGATTACAAATATGTCCAAAGGTTGGTGGGGGGGAACTAACAGTACGGGAACACACCAATCACCGCTACTTACTGCATACAAACACAGAGCATGACAAGGAACTGCAAAACCTAGGCGTACTTCCGATACACCAGCGAGCGCATGCACGACTTCAATAGCTCCCTAGCAAACATTCCCTACAAGGAACTAACGACGGGGGATCGTATCAATCACCAGATACGTACACTGACAGGGGTAGAAAGTAAACCTAGAGATGTCAAAGCCAGGTATATGTGTTAGGCAGAGAGTTTAACCGCACAACTTCAATGGCTCCCTAGCAAACATTCCCTACAAGGAACTAACAGCAGGGGATCGCATCAATCACCAGATACGGGCCAGCAACGTCACACATAACCGATGGAACTGCTACCAGATTTATTACATGAATGCTTTAAATTAATGAAGTACAGAAGGTGCTTTAAACAAGCAATGCTAGAGGAACCTGATCGCCAAATGCCGAAATGAATCAACGAGCCGCGACACAGGTGGGCCTAAGGCATATAATGAAAGACAGCATAAAAGAATAAAGACAAGTAGAACGGGAACCGGGCATACAGATTGTATTCATAAGCAGAAGCACGGTTACAGTAAGCACAGTAGTTCCCTAACAAACATTCCCCTTCCACCCTTTACAATGAATTCAAGATGGGCTTTTATAGCCCGAGTCCCACCCGTTACATTAATGGGCACAGAGTCCCAGTCAAACATAAGCTGACAGAAGCGGCGAAAGAGCTGCAAATGCTGACCTTTTGTCGGACTGGGCTGTACCCGCAGCATGGTCTTCCTGGAAGCTGGGCAGCTACGTGGCGGAGTGCTGGGCAAAACTTCAAGTCGGCAGGCTCGCTGGTAGCTGGAGCAGGTGAAACCTCAGATCAGCTTTGAATGAGGATATTAACGCAGGCGGTGCAGGCAGCCCATGCTTATCCCCTTTTGGTTGGCAGTCTTGGTTCAAATCCCGAAGCCGGACACTTGTCCGATGATGGGTTATGCTGTGTGACACATGCCTGCCTTAGAGGGCAGTCTATCCATCTTTGCTTGGGATCGGGGCTCCTTGGGATGCGTGCACAAATCAGTGCAGTCGAGAAAGGCCTTCAAGCCTTGGTCAAATTCCGGGTTTGTTCCCCTACCGCACACCTGTCAAGGGCGCATTCCGACTCTGTTGAGAAGTCGAACTGCGCACAGGCGAACACTGGTGTCTGCCGCCATATGGACCTGCTCCGGCATTTTATCTTTCTTCTGCGTTGACCTGCCAGTCTGCCAGTGCAAGGTGCGCCCAGAAAGTGGGGCGAAGTCGGACTTCGCACCAAAACTGGGCGAAGTACGCACTTCGCACCAAAACTGGGCGAAGTACGAACTTCGCACCCAGACTTAGCCAATTTCAGATAGACCTGCTGGAAAGCTGGAAAATCAACTGGGGAACTCCAAGGAAAAAAGGGGGGAGAGAAAGAGAATGGGAAAGAAAAGGAAAGGGAGAGAAGGAAGAAAAACGGAAGGAGGAAAAGAAGAGCAAAGACTGTTACAAAACAATATTGAAGACATTGCACCCCGTGCAAAATGTGACAACATTTTTGGCGGCTCGCGGGGTGTCGAGCTCGCCTCGGTGCAAAGAATCCATGCCTTCATCCTTTGGGTGCAGAGGAACTTACCTCCCCTGCCTTTTGCTGCTCTAACTGTTCTCCTTGCGGCAACTGTTCTTCAGATTCATCTTTGTCAGTTGCCTCATCAGTATCTCCTTCCGAAAGCTCTCCATTTCCTGCTTCTGCCTCGCACATGCGAGTGTACGCCTCTTGGGCTGAGCGCCAGGCTTCCGCTTCGAATGGCTTGCGGTCAGCTATATCTTCTAATGCTCCGTGAAAAGCAGCGACCGCGTGCAGGTCGATGGTGAGGTATCTTTTCTCTAACTCCTGAAAATAGGAGCGGATCCTAGAATATTTGGACACCATCTGAGTGACCTGACTGTCTTGAATTGGCTCAGTCCAGCTATCAATTTCAGCAGTATCTGCTTCAAAGGACTGCCAATTCTTCTTTACCCGATCTAGGGTGAGGAGCTCGCCATTCTCAACAAAACCTGGACACCCAAGTTCTGAAAGAGCGTGAAAGGGGGCCAGACAGATATCTCTTTCATGTCCGAATGCGTCAAGCATTCGTCTGGCCACTCTCACCTCTTCAACTTTTCTGAAATATTTGTGCAAGGTCACCCTTGCACCTGCCCATTCTGCAGCGAATGAGGACACGGGGGAAAAAAGGACGCCGTCGCGCTCGCGCTCCTGAAGGTTTATCGCCAGGTCCAGCCATTGCTTTGCCTGGCGCTCGGCCTCCTCTACCACAGGCTTTCCCTGGGCAGAAACTTCTTGAATCCTGGATGCGAAGTCCAAGACCACCATCGCCTTAAAGGTATGGGGCTTGCATTCCCTCAGCAAACCAGCCCTCATTTCCTTAACTTTTGTCTTTGAAAAGACAGCCGCTTGAGATGTTTTCTTTGCAAGTTGCGACTGCGCCTGCTTCAAAGACTCCTGGAGCTGAGAAATCTGCTCCGAGGCTGCTTTCTTTTCGGTTGCGGCCTGTTGCTGAGAAGCGGCCAGCTGGGCTTTGAATTCATCTGTTTCTCGCCGCGCCGCTTCCAGTTGCTCAGTGGACCTAGATAGGTCCTCTTCAAGTTGCCTTACTTTGTCCTGCAACGCGAAAAGTTCTTCCTGCTCCTCCAGACTCTTGACAAAGAGATTGTCAGCTTTGCGCATGATCGTCTGAATCTCATACTGTTTATCAATGTCGTCAAAGCTTTTCTCCTTTGTCTGGAGCACGTAGTCCGCCTTAGTCATTTCTCGGAGAGGCTTCTTCACTATTGGGATTATTTTCTCCGTTGTAATCACTCTCCTTCCGAAATCATACTTTGCGCGTTTTGCCGGGGCGGCTATCTCTTCGTGTCTCCTCCGCTTCAGGTCTTGGCGGAAAGAGACAGAATACTCTACGGCTCTCGTTGCCAGGGGCAAGTCATCTGAGTTCTGAAGGTCGTCCATAAAATCTGGTTCCCCCAGCCTAGGGATCTGCTGAGACGTCTCTCCTGCGGGGATGGGATCAGGAGGAACCGGACAGACTTTGGAAGAATCGGTCGCTTGTGGGGGCGACCGGGAAATGGAAATGGGAGCGGCTGACACTGTGAGGGTTTGAAGCGGCTGAGGCGGAGGATGTGATGGTGAACGGACAGCCTCAGCACTGACCTCGGGCGAAGGGTTTGGAGTTGTGCTCAGAGAAATAGAAACGTTAGGGTTCTGAGCAAACTGATCGAAAGAATGGGGACCGCTAGAAGGACGCGGAGACGGGGAGGAGGATGTGGTCATGGCTTGCCCAGATTGAGCGGGGACCTGAGTGGAAGTAGAACTGGGTGAGACTAGAGAGACAGGGGCAGCAAACGTACCGCGGGCTCCGCCCGAGCCAATGCCGGATGAATGTCTTCGCTTCTTGTCTCGGCGGCCGGCTTGGGACCGCCCAAAGGAATTGCCTCTGCGGCGGCGGGACGCGGGCTGCGGCTCGCGATCGGTCTGCTGCACTATCGGGCTAGGGTCGCCCGATTTTCTCAACTCTCCTCCGCTTCTTCTCTTCTGGAACAACTGTCGGATCAGGGGAAGGAGACGAAGCAGGTGCAGCAGGCACTGATGCTCCCACGGTAAACTTGTACCGGGGTTTGACTTGCAGAAGGTCTGCCACGACCGGTCTGCTTTCTGGCGGCGCTGGCGCTTTTCTTGCCTGAGGAAGTGCCTCGGGCGCTGCCTTGACTAACTCTTTCGCCTTTTCAGGCGCCGCCTTAGGAGCCATGGGCTGCATTGGATCGGCCGGGGTACTTGCTGGGCCGGCGCTGGCAGTTGCCGAAGTGTACAACTGTTTGGGAGGAGACCCACTTTTATAATCCTCAAAGGGGCCTCGGGGAACGTAACCTTGATATGCGAACGGCCGCCAGCTGTCATGATGCTGGTCATAGAGAACCGAGAAGTCGTCATCTACGGCCAGGTTTCTCCTTGTGGATTTATCGTGCTGCGTGCGGCATCTCATTTTCCAGCATTCGGTAATCTTTTCTTTAGACCAGTTAAGGCCTGCAATCTTGGACAAAAATTTTTTGAACCCTGGAGATGAGAAGTGATGGTCCGGGTTTCGCTTGGGGTCATATGTCACCTCCTCGCAGTAGAAATCCCGCCGGGGGGAGAAGCTTCCATTAATTCAATCTCCCAATCAAGGTCCACATGGACCACGTCGCATCTATCTTCGGTTATATCCCGGGGGCACAAATGTGCAAACTTTCCCCTTATCCCATGAGGGTCATACTTCCAGCGCTGCGGCAGCAAAACCAGGCCAATCCGGGACAGCGCTTGCTCTAGGTAGACATGTCCTACCTCAGTAATCTCAACGTTGGCCCAGGAAAGAGGGTATTGGAAAATCTGTCCTCTTTTCTTCCCTAGGCCAAACTCTTCTTCCACATAGTCCATCTGTCGGGCAACCTCCATCCCGAACAGATGCTCTGAGCACCAATAGGGCAGCAAATAGGGTTTGCCCTTGAACCCGTAGATTCTGATCACAATCCCCTGCGTCAGTCTGAAAACGTCTCCGAGTTTCTGATTTATCAAAGCACTTGTCATTTCTCTCGGGGGACGGGGGATTTCACTTTCGGTGAAGACTGACATGACGAATCCCAGAAAGTTGAAGTTGAACTTGTAGTAGGACCCTTTCCGGTATAAGTCATCCGTCCAGTTATAGACGGGCTGGGGCTCTCCCCTCTCGTTAACCTTCTTTAGGTTCAGGATCGGCATTTGGGGGTGCAGATGGTACAAACAAAGCCAGGCCAGAACGGAACTGAAACGAAAATCGGTTGACTGCCTCTTCTGAATCTTCAACAAGCTGGAATGAATGGCGTAAGCCAGCCAGTCTGCCCAGTCGAAAGAGATGGGGCGCTTTCCGCTCCGCTGCGCCGCTGGTTCGTAAGATTCTCCACACAGGAGGCATTCTGCCAGCGCCAGCTGGTACGGGTGCACCAGCTCATCGGAGTCGCAGTCGAGGATCCATGCCAAGATGGTATATAGATACTTGCTCTGAAATTTCGCCAAAGGCATGGGGCCAGTCGGCCATTGTCCGGCTGGAAGCGGGGCGTTGAGCTCTGAATTGAGGAAATCCCTCATTCGCTTGGTGTGCGTGAAACGTCCCGCTTGTTCGCCCAGACTGATTTTTCTGAGGATGGTGCCGGAGTCATACTCCAGCCCTGGGGCCAAAGCTGGCTGCACAGTCTCCCTGCGCAGTGTGAACAAGGGTTTGCCAACGGAACTGCAGATTTTCCGGAAGCTGGTTTATAATGTCTAACAATTAAGTCTATCAGCTCCGGGCATTGGTGGACAGGAGGGCACATGAATCTGAAGAGATTTGATTTGTACGCCGCTCCAAAATGATGGGAGGGCGAAACTTTGTCAGCCCAGCTCTCCACATTCGCTCGCAGCTGAGTTAGGCTCATGGAAAACAAGCCGTCCACATATCCTGCCAGGTAATTCACCGGAGGTGGTGGGGATTGCCCACGCTGTACCTTCTTCGTCCGGGCCTTTGACTTTTTCTCTGGCGGAGGATCGCCTTTGAAAACTCCTGGCCGCGGCAAATCCCCTGGTTCGCTGCTTCGCTGGACTGCGCTGACACGGGCCTTTTTCCCTTGTCCATCTCTCCGAGTCAGCAATAATGACAGGTTCAGGCTGTCTGCAACAAATTTCGCTATCAGAGGAATAATTAGCACTGTCCGAGGAATAATCTCTGCAATCTGGAATGTTGGCATGATTCTGACCCCCTTTTCTAGATAAAAACAGCGCCATTAATGCAACGCAGGAGGGGTAGGTCGGCTGAGTTAAAACCCTTGGTGGCTGCGCAGGAGAACGTTTGAGAAAAGACGCGCCCCGGCAGACGTGCCATGCTTCTTTAGTTGCATTTTTCCTTGAAAAACGCGCAATCATTAATTCAGCGTTGGGGACTGCATCATGGCTGACGTTGCTGCCACCACTTGGGCACACTGCTCAAGACAAAACCTTTGGCGCGGAAACCCAGATTAAAACAAGTGCAAGCGCGCCTTGGGCCCAGCTTGGGGGTTTTTGAATTTTTCATTATTATTTTCCTTTTGAAACGCGTCCCAACGCTGGCCCGGAAAACTAGGCGCGGCTGGGCTTCGCCCGAAGTTGGGCGCGGCCCGACCTCGCCGGGGAAGTCGGACTTCGCCCGAATTTCGGCGCGTGCTTGAACTCTTTTGCTTGCTTGCTGCGCCCAAGGCTTCGGGCGCGGTCTGGGTCTTTGCCGCCTTTGGGCTTCACACATCTTTGCAACCTTCGCCCGTTGTCCGAACTGCGCAATGCGATGCTGACTTTGTTCGGACTTCGGCCGAAGCTTGGTGCGAAGTGCGAACTTCGCGCGAAGTTCGCGCTTCGCACGAGAGTAGAGCGCAGCGCGCACTTCGCGCGAGCGCTGGCCGAAGTCAGGCTTCGCTGCGAAGTTCGCACTTCGCGCAAACTTTGCGCGCAGTGCGTACTTCGCACGAAGGGTTGCGCAGTGCGTACTTCGGTCAAAGGATGAGCGGAGCTTCTTCTTGGTGTGCTTCAGTGTTTTCTCGAACAAACTTCGCAATTCGGCTGGGCCGAAGTCAGGCTTCGCTGCGAAGTCGGGCTTCGGCCAACACTTAGTCGATTTTTGCTCTTTTTTCTCCTTTCTTTCTCTGCATAGCCGAACTTCGCCCCTCCTGCGGGGCAACGACAGACTTCGCTGCGAAGTCTGTCTTTCTCTCCCATGCCGCATTTAAGCTCAAAGAAGGAAAAATAAACTGAAAGCTAAAACTGGAAACTATACATGCGGGGAAAAATAAAAACACAAGGCAAAATTTTTACAAGGGCCACTCGGGCGCCTTCAACAGCGATAAAGCTTCAAGTGGAACCCGTTGACGGGGATGGGGAGGAGCTGACCCTCCATATCCGAAAGTATGTAGGCATTGAACTGATTCACCCGGGCAATCTGATAAGGGCCCTCCCAGAGAGCGTCAAATTTTCCGTGATTACCCGGTTTTGCCTTGTATGAGTCCCACTTCAGCACCAGGTCCCCGACTTCGAAAACTCGAGCAAGTGGTGCCTTTAGCAAACCAGCCTTTAGTGGCTGCAATGTGATCCGTGAAGGCCTGGTATGCACTTTCTCTGTCTTCTTCCAACTGCAGGAGTTGGCACAATCTGTCGTCTACCGGATCTCCGCTGCTCCTGTCTTCATCAACCATCCACAGGGCGGGTATTTCAATGTGTGATGGCATAACAGCTTGCTTGCCATAGACGAGCGCGTAGGGGGGAGAGAAAGAGAATGGGAAAGAAAAGGAAAGGGAGAGAAGGAAGAAAAACGGAAGGAGGAAAAGAAGAGCAGCACTGTTACAAAACAATATTGAAGACATTGCACCCCGTGCAAAATGTGACAACAAGTCTCACCCACCCTCCACCGCTCATTCCTCTTGCGACTCCCGCGGTCGCTCAATTTTTCAAGCGACGCCGGTCATCGCTCCCATTTCGAGCGAACCTTGGCAAGGTGGGGACTTCAAGCAAGAAACAAGGTTTAAAATTTTTCTAAGTCCCCAAGGACGCCGGTCGCTCGCCGAGACACCAAAAGCTCGAGTTCGCTCACTTTTTCAGCGATTTCAGGAATCTCCCCCAGTTTCGAGCGACAGTTGTCACCGACACAGTTTTCAAAAATAACAAACTTCGTGGCACGTACCGAGGTGGCGGTGGGTGACGTCTTCAAGGCGCACGTTTTAAAAGGCAAATGACTACGCAAATTTCAAGGCAGATTTCATTAAAGGCAAGGACAAGCCTTGGGCCAATAAATGATGAGTTGCGTTCTCCAAGGGAGATTTTACGCACGGCCCACAAAAAATAACGGTGCCCCTCACCCACTTCGTGCACCCGGGATTTAAGTCCAGTGCTCACCATTAATGACACCTTTGCACCTATCTCCATAAAAGGGCCCAATTGCTCATTTCACCATCACGGTTAAAATAGACGAATTTCGAGCTACGCCACAAAGATAAAATTCCAAATTTTACCAGCAGGCAATTGAATTTTCAAATTATTTCACTGTCATGGGTAAGAAGTCCGACACAGAAAAGGGAAAAGCCCCCAAGCAGACGGCTTCTAGCGTGCCTCCGAGTCCATCGTAGGAGCAGGCAACTTCAAGCACGCCTAAGAGTGAATTGCAGAAGAAGGGCAAAGGTAAAAAGAAGAGTGCAGCGAAAAAGGGTCCCCCTCCGCCGCCTGTGGATCGCCTGGGAGAATACAGAGATGGCGACTACTCGCACAACATTACACAGCTGCGGCACACTGTGAAAGAGTGGTGGACGAAGGTCCCAACCTCGCACCCTTTCGGCGCGTCATACCACTCGCACCTATTCTGGTTCCTGTGCCCGCCAGTTCACCATTGCCCGGAGCTGGTCGAGGTCGTTGCCAGATACTACAAGCCCAACACCCGGCAAGTTTGCGACCATGAGGGGAAGGTGTTGTTCTCCCTCTACAAGGAGACCGTGCAAATGGCTTTCGCGCCAGGGCATTCGCCGGACCGAAATTACTGTCAGAAGAGTCAGCTTGGGCGAGCAGATAGGCAGGTGCATAGACAACCAGAAGATGAGGAAATTCCTCAATCTACAACTGCAACATCCACTACCACCCGCATTGGCCAATGCAGCCAATACCTTTGGAAAACTTCAAAATTCAGGCTATCTACGCTATGCTGGCCTGGGTTTTAGGCTGCGGCACTGACGCAGTGGTGCACCCGTACCAGATTTCTCTCGCGGAATGCATCTTGCATGGGGAATTTTATGACCCCAGCGCCTTGCAGTCGGGAACTAAGCCAGTCTTCTTCGACTGGGCTGATTGCGTGGCGTACGGAATTCATTCGAGCCTTGTGGAGCTAAAGGAGGAAAGGAGCCAGTCCTTCAGACATTGTTCGTTCCTGGCGTGGTTGTTCCTGTTCCACATGCATGATAAATTCTTGGGCGCTGCCCTGGCCCTCCTCAACGGCACATGCACGCGCCCTCCTCAAGACATGAGAAATTATCTTGTCCGAGAAGAAATTGGCGACACGTTTAAGCTGACGCAGGGCATTGTCATCAGGGTGTTCGGATTCAAAGGCAGACCCTTTCTCCTGCCGTATTTCTGCACTGAATATCACTTCGCCCTGGAGGCAGCACGGCAGATGGACTACGTAGACCAGGAATATGGTCAGGGGCGAAGAAAGGGCCACATCTTCAAGTATCCAATCATCTGGGGCGACATCGAGGTCCATGTAGGCGGGCAGCACGAATATCTGACAGCCACCCTCCTGAGTTTCGGCCTGGTGGAGCTTCTCCAGTGCTGGAGGTATGATCCGATCGAAGTGATAAAGAAATTCACAGAGCTGAAGAATTTGCACTCCTGCCCGCGACAAGAAGAGATCATGGCAGAGAGGAATAACCCAACAGGGGGCGACCTAGAGTGGCACATTGAAGAGATGCAGTCGCTCCCGCCATGGCACGATTTCTACTGCATCGAGGCGGAGTATGATCCTGTGCAGAATGATGATCACAAAACAAGCTCCACGGGCTACAGGAAAATGCTGCCGAAGGTGACAGCGCTGGGCTGGAACGACGATAAGATAGCGCAGTGGTGGATAACAAGGTGCCACACGAGGAAAGAAAAGTCAGAAAAGCTACTGGCCAATGACCATGAGTTCTCTGACCTCTATGACAACAACGTTGACATGTGGCAGCCCCTGGTTTTCCGTGACATCGTGCCCCGAGGCATCCGTCGCAAGCATAAAAGGCAGGCCCCACCCAAACGGTCAGTTGCGCAAGGGAGTTCGAGCAGTGAAGTACAAAGGAGCCAAGGGGTGGTCCCTATGGTGCATTCAACTCCTAAGAAGTCGCAGCAGTCTGAGAAACCGCGAGAATCTGAGCAGGTGTCCGAAGCAGCAGCAAAAATTAAAAATTAAAACGCCCACTGATCCCGCCCCAGCCTCAGCTGTACCAGACCAAGCGGCTGCACCCAAAAAAGAAAAGAGGAAGAGGTCTAAAAAATCAAAGGAGAAAAAGGCCAAGTCCAAGAAGGAGGTTGCGCAACAGACGATGGCGACTCTGCAGGGAAAACTTGCTGCCAAAGAGGTTATAACTGTCGCCGAAGGCAGCCCAGAAAAGGAGGCAGAAGCGTGGGCGACCCAAGTCATCAGAACGCCAGCTCATTCTGAGCACGCAGGTACGTCTCCTCTTTTCTCTCAACAGTCTTCTGGCGCTTTACCTGCTGCACCTTCCTCTTCATCCGCTGAACCACTCATCACCGCCGCTTCATCTCAATCCCCCTTCACGCACCCCCAGCCAGGCCTGTAGACATTCCGCCAATTCACCTTAGATCCTAATGTTTTCCAAACCCTAGGTCATTTACAGTTGGCCACCGCTGCTGAAGAAGTCCCTTGATCCCCTCGTCCTCGGTTCCCCGTGGCCACATTCCCTGAAAATCCGTCTCCACCTCCTCAGGAGTCGCCCACTGCGTCCCAAGCCCAGTTGCCCTCAAAAGCGACTGAATCCTCAAGCGCCACTCCCATTTCTCTGTTCACTACCGAGAAGATGCCTCAGCAAGACTTGTCTCTGGCATACCCTATGTACGGAGAACTGGAGCTTATAAAGCGACAGCTGCAAACGTCAGATGATCAGCCCATGGCAGCCCAGGTAGCTCAAAGCTCCCTCAAATTTCTCCAGGGAGTCAGGAAGAGGAGGGGTGAAGAACTGGTTGTAGTGGAGAAGCGCGCCAAGTTCGACCTAGAAAAGAGGGAGATCCAGATTGAAAAAAGGGTCCCAAAAGTAAAGAAGCCCATCAAAGACATGGCCCCAAACGACTATGACTACCAACGCCGAAACAAGAGCTTAGACGATGTCGTCATGGAGAACGAGATAGGCGGGATACGTCTAACGGCTGATACGCTTTTCATAAAACATCAGGAGGCGAAGCAGCACCTCTACCAGGTGGAGGACGAAAAGGCCCAACTAGAGGAAGACTTGGCAAAACTGCGAGCGTAGCTGGAGACTGCCCAGGAGGAGTCTGAAAAATTGAAAGAGCAACTTGCAGCCTCGCAAAGGGAAATAGCAAATCAGAAGGAGGCTGCAGAACAGTTGGCCAAAGAGAAAGAACGAGCTCAGGCACAAATTGTAGAATTACAAGGGCAGCTAGAGGAGAAAACGTCACAGGCCTCTGCCTTTTCAAAGGACAGCGTTAAAGAGATCAGAGCTAGCCTGCTGAAGGGTTTCAGAACCCACGTCTCCAGGTCGCTTGCAGTCTTCACCTTCATATCTAGGGTGCAAGAAGTATCTGCCCAGGGTAAGCATGTGGTAGAGGAAGCCGAGCGCCAAGCGCAGCAGTGGCTGGACTTGGCGATTAAACTTGAAGAGTGTGAGCGCAAAGGCTTCCAATTCGTTCCTATGTCTCAGATCGCCCTAGACTGGGCTGATGCAAGGGCAACCTTGCAATCGTATTTTGAAAAAACTAAAAGAATCAGGAGGGCCAGGAAGATGCTGGATGCATTGCAGAAGGAGAAAAGCATCTGCCTGGTCCCCTTCTAGACCCTTTCTTCGCTTGGGTTTCCAGATTTCTTCAGTCCAGGTGGAAACTGCCGCCCCAGAGAGGAATTGATGCCAATATGGGAAGCCTTCGAGGCGGACACATCGGAGATAGACAGCAGGGTGGATCCAGTTCTGGAAGAGCAGGTGACACAGTTAGTTTCTCGATTCTGCAAGATCAGCACCTGCCTCCACGAATTGGGAGAAAGATACAACATGATCGACATGCTCCAGGTCGCGGCGTTCAAACGGATGCTGAAGGATATCAGCGATCTAGAGCCCTTCCAGGAAGCAACTTGGGCCCAGGCTCGAGCCGCTTATGAGCATGTCCGTGATCGCCTTGATCCCTCGGAACAAGAAGAAGAAGGCGAGCGATAATCTGGAGAGGATTCAGAGGGAGAAAAAGAGGAAGAGTCACGAGAAGAGTCCGCATAGGACAATCAAGAAGAGGAGCAGCAGCAGAAAGAAGCAGGGACCGGAGATGACTTTGCGCCCAAAGGATGAAGGCATGGGTCCTTGCATCGAGGCGAGCTCGATACCCCCCGAGCCACCAGGAATGTTACCACATTTTGCAAAGGGATAAAGATTCTGAAAATTTGTAAAATTGCTACTGCCTCCCTCCCTCCTTTCTTTTTAGTTTTGCTCATGCAGTTTCCATGTTCCATGTCTTCCATTTTATATTTTCATGCTTTGTTTTCCAAGTATTCCATCAGTTCTGGCAAGTTTGAAAAAAGGGCCAAAAAATGACTAAGTCTAGGGCATTCCCTTGGTCGCTCCATTTTGGAGCGATTTCGAGAGTCGCTCCCTCTTTCGAACGACGCTCGTCGTAGCTCACTTTTGGAGTGAACCTCAGTAGGAGATCAAAATTAAACAGTTTGACTGTGTTGGCTTGGGAGCGACCGACGTCGGTTGCACATTTTTTGAGCGACTCCCATCGTCGCTCCCTTTTCCAAGCGACTGTGAGCAACAAAAGAGGGCAAAAAACTTCGAACTGTTGGGTGGTGACGCCAGTCGCTCCATTTTGGAGCGATAGATGTCGGTCGCTCCCTTTCCGAGCGACGCCCCTCGTCGCCCCCCTTTCGTGGCAACCAAGAGCAGGAGATGAAAAAATGAAGAAAAATGACTAAGTGTTGAGCCGACGCCAGTCGCTCCATTTTGGAGCGACTCCCGTTGTCGCTCAACTTTGCTAGTGATCCCCATTGCCGCTCGCCGTCGCCCAAGCAAACTTCGTCAAAGGCAGCACTCAGGATGACGTCGGTCGCTCCGTTTCGGAGCGATTCCGGGCATCGCTGCCATTTTTCAGCGACAGCGGGGGAGAAAATGCAAATTTGGCTAAGGCACCAAGGTAGCGACCGACGTCGGTCGCTCATTTTTCGAGTGACTCCCGTCATCGCTGCCTTTTTTCAGCGACCGCCGTCGTCTCTCCCCCCACATCAGCAAATATGAGAAAGATGACCAGATTGCAGATTTTCCAAGGAGAAGTGCATCCTGGGTTTGCCCCATTCTGGAGCGACTCCCAGGGTTGCCATTTTTCATCTGCGACTTTGGTCAAGACCCCCAGTTTCCAGCGCCGCACGGATTTCGAGATTCGCGCCTATCAGGATGAGACAAAAAGTGTGCTGCCAAAGTACAGGGTAGGTGAACATTGAAGGACAAACTGTACCACATCTACCGCATTTAACCGGACCCGTACGGATTTCAGAAGAGCCATATTGCAAGTACACCTACGGCCGACAGAGGTCTAATCCTGGCAGCTTTTGCAGCTTTTAGCAGCTTTTGCCGGTTCTTGGATTCCGTGCACAATTGTAATTTGGGGGGAAATTCCTGCTATAAATAGCAGTGTGCTTTCATTGTAAATGGGTGGAGGGGGGACATATTGCTAAGAAAGCTCTGCTGTATCAGACACTTGCATTTGAATACAAAGCATCCTTGGCTCTGTTTCTGTCTCTTTCTTTTATGCTGCCTTTTGCTAGTATTTCTACTTCATGTTCATTTATTTTTCTGATTGCTATCATTCTGAATCCTGGATCACAACATTGGCATTTAATTGAATCTGGAATACGAAACTAAAGGATACATAGGAAAGAATTGCAGTAACAGTTTTTGTTACATGCCTTGTTTTGATTGGTGTTGGTTTGTGTACTAGCTAGTAATCGTGCTGCTTGTTCTTTCCCACCCGAAATGCATGATATTTAGATTTCTTTCAGTCATTTACAATCTCTTTTTTGTTCCCTTATCTAAAAACCTCCAATTAGATTAGTATAGGAGTCAGCCTTCTCCGGAGATTGGCACAGAAGGCATCCCTTCCTTCTGGCCTTTCAATATTCTAGGCGAATCTAGGGCGCAAAAGACCTAAATCCTTTCCTAAGTGGCAGATTCGTAACCAACAGGAAGCACTCTAAAAGGGGAGAATCACTTAAGTCATTTAACAAAACCTTTTGCAAAAGAATAATGGGGCAGGGATGCCAACAAGTACACAATGGGAACATCCCATAGTGATAGCTCGAGCAGTTGTAGCCTGTGAGCTTTGCCCAATTTTGGTGGGACCATGATTCAAGACCCAAGGACATCTAACACACTTGAAATGTAATGAAATGTTGAATGGAGTTAAAAACTGTTGGTCACGAATCTGCCATGAGGAAAGGATTTGTCGTTATTGCGCCCTTAGGACCCGCAAACCAACATTGAAAGGCCGGAAGGAAGGAATGCCTTCCGTGCCAATCTCCGGAGAAGGCCGGCTTCCTGTGGGGTTTTATGGTTTAAGATGAGAGTGCAGGAAAGAGATAAAAATGCGGAAAGAATTTACAGATGTGATTGGAGTTGGGTGGGGGGAACTAACAGTACGGCAACGCATCAATCACCACTACTTACTGCCACATAAATACAAAGCATAACCAGAAACCGCCAAATCTAAGTATACTTTCTATATAAAGAAGTGTACGCACAGCTACAATGGTCCCCTAGCAAACATTCTCCCTACAAGGAGAACTAACAACACGGCAATGCATCAATCACCACTACGGACAGCAACATAAATACAAAACGTAACCAAGAAATGTCAGATCCAAGTATATGTGTTATGCAGAGAAGTGTACGCACAGCTACAATGGTCCCCTAGCAAACATTCTCCCTACAAGGAGAACTAACAACACGACAATGCATCAATCACCACTACGGACAGCAACATAAACATAACACACGACTGAAGGAACTGCTACCTAATTTATTCTATGTATCCTCTGATCTATGAAGTACAGGAGTACTTGGCCATCAAATGCTGGAGTTCAGAGTTCAGCACAACAGCGAGCAATGACACAAGAAATATGACAAAAGAGAGGCAGCATAAAAAATAAAAGTAGTAGAACAGAGCCAGGTATATACTTTATATTAAGAAGCAGAAGCACGACTACAATGGTTCCCTAACAGACATTCCCCTTCCACCACCTTACAATGAAAATGTGGTGGGTATTTATAGCATGAGAACCCCCCCGATTACATTAATGGGCACAAAGTCCCACCAAACATTAGCCGACAAAAGCAGCCGTGGAACTGCTGATGCTGACCTTTGTCTGGCAGATCGTACTTGCAGCATGGTCTCCCTGAAGGCTGTACGGATGTGTGGCAGCGCGTTAGGTAAAACTTCTCGTCGGCAAGAATGCGGGTAGCTGAGGCAGGTAGAACCTCCAATCAGCTTTAAAGGCAGCAGCTGGCATAAGTAGTGCATCCCATGCTTGTCCTTGTGCTCGGCACGTCTCGGCTCGGATCCCAAAGTTGGACACTTGTCGGATGATGCTGCTTGACACGTGTCTGCCTTGAAAGGCAGTTTATCCAACTTCGCCCAGGATCAGAGCGCCGTCGGGTTGCGCAGGCAGAAAACAACGCAGTTGGGGAGGCCTTTCATGCCTTAGTCAAATTCTGAGTTTGTCTCCCTACCGCGCACCGGTCAAAGGGCGCACTCCGACTTCGCTGCGAAGTCGGGTTGCGCACCGGTGGAAGCTGATTTACATTGCCGTACGGACTTCGCCCTGGAAAGGGGGTGCACTCTGACTTCGCTGCGAAGTCGGGTTGCGCCCCAGCACTTAGTCATTTTTCCCGCCACCGTTACCTAGTGCGCAAAAGCGACACCGACTTCGCTGCGAAGTCGGATTGCGCCCTGAACACTTAGAATTTTCTGGCTGATTTTGTCGCACTGCGCAGTTTGCATTCCTGCTGCGCTCCAACTGGAGGGCGCACTCCGACTTCGCTGCGAAGTCGGATTGCGCCCTGACACTTAGCCATTTTTCAGGGCAACTGCTGTCATTTTGAGATTTTGACTGAGGGGCTCAAGAGAAAGAGGGAAGAATGAGAATGTAGGGAAGAGAGAGAAAGGGAGAGAAGAGAAAGGGGAAAGAGAGGAGGAGAGAAAGGGAAGAGCAGCACTGTTACAAAAATTGAAAACATTGCACCCCGTGCAAAATGTGACAACATTCTTGGCGGCTCGCGGGGTGTCGAGCTCGCCTCGGCGCAAAGAATCCATGCCTTCATCCATTGGGTGCAGAGGAAGTTACCTCCCCTGCCTTCTGCTGCTCTGACCGTTCTCCTCGCGGCAACTGTTCTTCAGATCCACTTCCGGCAGCTGCCTCCTCGGATTCGCCTTCCGAATGCTCTCCAGCGCTGGCTTCTGCCTCGCAGATGCGCTTGTATGCGGCCTGGGCTTGGCCCCAGGCTTCTGCTTCGAAGGGTCGGCGGTCAGCAACTTCTTCTAATGCTGCGTGGAATGCAGCGACCGCGTGCAAGTCGATGGTGAGGTATCTCTTTCCCAGCTCCTGGAAGTAGGAGCTGATCTTGCAACACTTGGACACCATCTCGGGTGACTCGACTTTCTTGAATTGGCTCGGTCCAGCTATCGATTTCAGCCGTATCTGCCTCAAAGGACCGCCAATTCTTTTTCACCTGCTCGTGGGTGAGAAACTCACCATTCTCAACAAAGCCCGGGCACCCTAGTTCAGAGAGAGCGTGAAAGGGAGCCATACAAATGTCTCTTTCATGTTCGAATGCATCCAGCATTCGTCTGGCAACCCTCACCTCTTCTGCTTTCTTAAAATATTTATGCAAGGTTACCCTTGCATCTGCCCATTCTCCAGCGAATGAGGACATGGGGGAGAATTGGAGGCCATCGCGCTCGCGCTCTTGAAGATTTATCGCCAGGTCCAGCCATTGCTTCGCCTGGCGTTCGGCCTCCTCTACCACAGGCTTTCCCTGGGCAGAAACTTCTTGGATCCTGGATGCGAAATCCAGGACCGACATAGCTTTATATGTGTGGGGCTTGCATCCCCGCAGCAGATCAGCCCGCATCTCCTTAACTTTGCTCTTTGAAAAGACCGTCGCTTGAGATGCTTTCTCTGCAGATTGCGACTGCGCCTGCTTCAAAGACTCCTGGAGCTGAGAAATCTGCTCCAAGGCTGCCTGGTTTCCGTTGCGGCTTCTTGCCGAGAAGCGGCCAGCCGGGCTTTTAAATCATCTATTTCTCGCCGCGCTGATTCCAGCTGCTCAGTGGACCTAGATAGGTCCTCTTCAAGCTGTCTTGTTTTGTCCCGCAACCGGAAAAGCTCTTCCCTGTTCCTCCGGATTTTTGACAAGGAGATTATCCGCTTTACGAAGGATTCCATGAATCTCGTATTGCGGGTGTATATCGTCAAAGCTCTTCTCCTTTCTCTCGAAGCTCGTAGTCCGCCCCTGGTCATTTCCCGGAGAGGCTTCTTCACTTTTGGAGTTATCTTTTCTGTCGTGAGCACTCTCCTCTCGAAATCAAACTTGGTGCGCTTTACCGGGGCGGCTATCTCCTCAGGTCTCCTCCGCTTCAAATTTTGGAGGAAAGAGATAGGATATTCTACGGCTCTTGTTGCCGCAGGCAAATCGTCCGTGTTCTGGAGATCGTCCATGAAGTCCGGTTCCCCACCCTAGGGTTCTGTTGTGACATCTCTCCTGCGAACAGGGAAGTAGGAAAAACCGGAAGGACTTTGGAAGGAACGGCCGCTTTTGAGGGCGACCGGGGAGCGGAGAGCGGAGCGGTTGATGCTGGAAGGGTTTCAAGCGGCTGAGGCAATGGATGTAACGGTGAAGGCGCAGCTTCAGCACTAACCACGGGTGAAGGGTTTGGGGTTTGACTCAGGGATAGAGAGGCGTTGGGGTCCTGAGCAAACTGGTCGAAAGAATGGTGGCCACTAGAAGGCTGTGGAGATGGGGAAGAAGATGCGGCCACGGCTTGCTCGGATTGAGCGGGAGATGGAGTCGGGGTAGGGCCAGATGGGATCTGAGGGAGCGGGGCAGCGGACGTACCTGCGGGCTCCGCCTGAGCCGATGCTGGATGGATGTCTGCGGTTCTGGTTCCGGCGGTCGGCTCAGGACTATCCGGAGAAACAATCTCTGGAGCGGCTGGACGCGGCCGCGGCTCGCGATCGATCGCCGCACCGTCAGGCTAGGTCGCCTGACCTTATCAACTCTCTTCCTCTTTTTCTCTTCTGGAGCAATGGCTGGTCTGGAAGAAGGAGATGAAGTAGGTGCAGCGGGCGCTGATGTTCCCACGGTAAACTTGTACCGGGGTTTGACTTGCAGAAGATCTGCCGCGGCCGGTCCGGTCGCTGGCGGTGCTGGCGTCTTTTGTGCCTGAGGAGTCACCTCGGGCGCTGACTTGGCTAATTTTCGCGCCTTTTCGGGCACCACCTTGGAAGCAACAGGCTGCATTGGGTCCACTTGGATATCTCGTCGGGTCCGCACCGGCAGCTTGTAAAAGTGTACAACTCGTCGGGAGGAAGACCCCCTTTATAACCCTCAAAGGGACCTCGGGGAACGTAATCTCGGAATGCGAAAGGCCGCCAGCCGCCAATGTGCTGGTCATATAGAGCTGAAAAATCATCATCAACGGCCAGATTCCTCCTGATGGATTTATCGTGCCGCGTGCGGCACCTCATCTTCCAAAGATTCAACAACTTTTTCTTTTGGCCGCTTAAGGCCCCGCTAGCTTGGTGATGAGTTTCTTGAATCCTGGAGAAGTGAACTTGTGGTCCGGGTTTCGCTCGGGGTCATATGCTACCTCCTCGCAAAGAAAACTCCCCGCCAAGGAGGCCATGCTTCCATCGAGTCAATCTCCCGACCGAGGTCAACATGGACCACATCGCATCTGTCTTCGATTATATCCGCCCGGGGCGGATATGTGCAAACCTTCCCCTTATCCCGTGTGGGTCGTACTTCCAGCGCTGCGGCAGCAGAATCAGACCAATGTCAAAGAGCTCCCGCTCGAGATAGACATGCTGTCCTATCTCTGATATTTCAACGTTCGCCCAGGAAAGAGGATATTGAAAGATATGGCCCTTTTTCTTTCCCTGGCCGAACTCCTCTTCAACATAGTCCATCTGCCGCGCAACCTCCATCCCAAACTGATGATCCGTGCACCAGTAGGGCAGCAGATGAGGCTTGCCCTTGAATCCGTAGATTCTAACCACGATCCCCTGCGTCAGCCTAAAAACGTCCCCGAGCTTGTGATTCAGCAAATAGTTTGTCATTTCCTCGGGGGGGCGAGGGATCTCACCATCGTTGAAGACTGACATGACCAAGCCCAAAAAGTTGAAGTTAAACTTGTAGTAAGACCCTTTCCGGTATAGGTCATCCGTCCATTCATAGACGGGCCGTGGCTCTCCCTTCTCATTTTCCTTCTTCAGGTTAGGGATCGGCATCCGGGAGTGCAAGTGATACAAACATAGCCAAGCCAAGAAGGAACTGAACCGAAATTCAGTTGACTGCTTTTCTCGTAGCTTCACCAGGCCGGAGTGAATGGCGTATGCAAGCCAGTCCGCCCAGTCGAAGAAGATTGGGCGCTTCCCACTTTTCTGCGCTGCAGGCTCATAAGATTCTCCGCACAGGAGACATTCTGCCAGCGCTAGCTGGTACGGCCGTACCAGCTGATCAGAGTCGCAGCCGAGGACCCACGCCAGGATGGTGTATATGTATTTGCTTTGAAACCTCTCCAGGGGTATGGGGCCGGTTGGCCATTGTCCAGCTGCGAGCGGGGCGTTCAGCTCTGAGTTGAGGAAATCCCTCATCTTTTTTGTATGCGTAAAGCGCCCCGCTTGCTCGCCAAGATTTATCCTTTTAACAATCGCGCTGGAGTCATACTGCAACCCCGGGCGAAGGCCGGCTGGACGGTCTCTCTCGCGGAGTGCGAACAAGGGTTTCCCGCCGCAGCTTGCAAATTTGCGGGTAGCTGGCCTGTAATGTCTGACAATGATGTCGACCAGCTCCGGGCATTGGTGGACAGGAGGGCACAAGAACCGATGAAGGTTCGACTTGTACGCAGCTCCGAAATGGTGAGAGGGCGAAACTTTATCTGCCCAACTTTCCACATTTATCCGCAGCTTAGTGAGGCTCATGGAAAACGAGCCGTCCTTGTACCCGGATAGGTAATTAACCGGTGGTGGTGGGGCTTGCCCACGCTGTACTTTCTTTGTCCGGGATTTTGACTTTTGATCCCGCGGCGTCTCACCCCTGAAAGCATCTGTCTGCGGGAAATCCCCACTTTCGCGCTCCTCGCTGGACTGAGCTTGTACTGGCAACTTTCCTTTGTCCATTTCTTCGAAAAAGCAATG
Source organism: Wollemia nobilis (assembly GCA_028583015.1). NCBI lineage: Eukaryota > Viridiplantae > Streptophyta > Pinopsida > Araucariales > Araucariaceae > Wollemia > Wollemia nobilis. The sequence goes on along the minus strand of JAQPPZ010017175.1, from coordinate 272,036 downwards.
ATTGAGATTTCTGGACGTCTGCAGAATATTTCGCAGTCACAGGAATAATCTGCACGATTTGGCATGTCTGGGCGCACCAGACCTCCTTTAAATGATAATGACAGCGTCATTAATGGTGCGCAAGAGGGGGTAGGTCGGCTGGCTTGTGGCAGCGTTATGTTTTTCGGCGGCCGTGCAAGGAATGTCCTTTGAAAAACGCACCCTGGCCGCCGCGCCTTGCCTTCTTAATTGCATTTTCGTTGAAAGTCGTGCAACGCTTGGAACTGCCCTTGGACGTCGTGCCTTTGCTAACGTCACCGCCGCTACCTGGGCACACTCCTCAAGATAAAACTTTTTGGCCTTTAACCCAACCTTGCACTTTTCGGACGGCGCCCTGGGCCCACACTTGGAGTATTAATTTTTTATTTATTTTCATAAACCTATCCAAGTTGCGCCCAGGAAACAGGGCGCAATCGGACTTCGCCCCAAAATCGGGCGCAGTCCGAACCGACACTTGCCTCTTTTCTTTGCTTCTTTCACCTTCCAGCTGCGCCCTTTGAGTGGGCGCAGCTCGAACTTCGCCCGCAAACCGGGCGCAGTCCGCACTTACAGCTAGTCCCTTCTGCCTTTGCTTTTTCCTTTTCTTTAGTGAGCCACCCGAGCTGCGCCCGGAAAACGGGGCGCATCTCACACTTCGCGCGAAACCTGGGGTCACCCAAACTTCGCGCGCGAAGTCAGACTTCGCCATGAAAGATAGCGCAGTCCGACTAGTTAACTCCCTCTTGTGCTCTTTTTCCAACTGCGCCCTTTGGGTGGTGCGCAGCCCGACTTCGCTGCGAAGTCGGGTTGCGCACCCGGACTTAGCAGATTTTTTTCTGTTTTCTTGGGCAGTCTTCTTTTTCGAACCTCGCTCTTTTTCGGGGGCGACATCAGGCTTCGGCGCGAAGTCAGAGCTTTCTCCCCTTTGTCCGACTTGGGCTCTTAAACTGGAAAAACTGAAAGCTGAAAACTGTACATACTGAAAATTAAAATGCATAAGGGAAATTTTTACAAGGAAGGGCCCATTGGGCACCTTCAACAACGGTATATTTTTAAATGGAACCCGTTAACGGGAATAGGCAGGAGCTGACCCTCCATATCCCGAAGTATGTAAGCGTTGAGCTGGTTCACCCGGGCAATCTGATAGGGGCCCTCCCAGAGAGCATCGAATTTTCCGTGGTTGCCCGGCTTCGCCTTCAATGAGTCCCACTTCAGCACCAGGTCCCCGATTTCAAAAACTCGGGCAGTGGTGCCTTTTGCAAACCAGCCTTGAGTGGATTCAACATGCTTGGTGAAGGCCTGGTAAGCTTTTTCTCTGTCTTCCTCCAACTGCAGGAGTTGGCACAGTCTGTCATCCACCGGATCTCCGCTGCTTCTCTCTTCGTCCAACATCCAGAGAGCGGGGATTTCAATGTGGGCTGGCATGACAGCCTCTTTTCCATAAACGAGCGCATAAGGGGACGTTCTGATGGATTTCTTGAATGAAACTCTGTCCGCCCACAGCGCCCGGTTCAGGAGTAAATGCCAAGTCCGCTTGTTCTTTTCGATGGTCCTTCTGATGATCTTCAGAAGGTTCTTGTTAGTAGACTCAGCAAGGCCATTCTCTCGCGGGTAGTAATTAGAAGACATTTTGTGATAAATGCCAAGTTTGCCGGTGTACTCCGTGAGTACAACGCCTGCGAACCCCGGACCATTGTCCGTTACAATTGACTCTGGAACCACGAAGCGGGTAATCAGCTTTCAAGGAACCCGATGACCGTTTCTTGGTCCGCGTTTTTGGTTGGGATCGCCTCTGCCCACCGTGTGAAGTAATCGGTGGCTGTAAGAATAAACTTGTGTCCGGCAGAGGAATTAGGCGAAATCACCCCAATGAAGTCTAGACCCCATTGCTGGAACGGAGTCTCGGCCTGAATCGGTTGAAGGGGCAGGGGTGCTTTTCTGTTTCTACCAGCAAACCTCTGGCATTGATCACACTTGGAACAGACCGCATAAGCGTCTGTAAATAGAGTGGGCCAATAGTACCCGGCTCTAATTATTTTTAAGGCCGTAGGCCTTGCGTAATGATGACCTCCGTGCATCCCGAAATGAAAATCTCCGAGGACCGTGGGCTCGTCTGATTTCATGACGCACCGCAACAGGATGCCGTCAATATTTTTGACGTAAAGCCCCTCGGGGCGAAGAGTGTACTTGAGTGCACCTAGCCGAAATCTCCTTCGTTGTGAGGCGTTCAAGTGATCTGGACATCTTCCGGTGCAGAAATATCTCACCAGTTCATCTGTCCAATCACTCTCCTCCGATAAGGAGTTGGCTAGGTAGATGCTTGTTGCTGTGTCCTCCCACTTACAGGCGGAGATGCCGGCTACAGCGCTTCGGGCCAGCTCCTGACACAAGGCTCGGCCTCTGATAAGCTTGGTGGGCCGCACTTCGATGTCGAACTCCCGGATTTTTGCAATCCATCCTGCTCTCTTGTGACCCGGCTCTCCTTGTATGATGAAGCTTCGGACGTCCGGGTGAATCACAAAGACGGTTGTTTTGCTCTGGGAGACAAAATGCCCGAACTTTCGGAGGGATTTCATGACAGCGTGAACCTGTCGCTCTATAAAGTTGTACTTTTCTTCATGCGGCTGAATCACTTGGCTCAAGAACGCTATAGGGCGCTCCTCGCCATCGTCTCCCTTCTGAGTTAGGACTGCGGCGTAACTTTCCGGTTCTCCCACCGCGTACGTGATGAAGTCCTTGGAGTAGTCCGGGTTTATCAACACCGGAGCTTGCGCAATTCGAGCCTTGATTTCCTCGAAGGCTTGCTCTCTCTCATCAGTCCATTCGTAAGTTGTATCTTTTTTCAGCAGCTCGGCCATAGGCTTGATCACCTGTGCGAAGTCCGGGATGAACTTCCGCACGAAGTTAATCTGGCCGAAGAAGGACCGCAGCCCTTTTTTATCAATTGGGGCCGGCAAGCGAAGGAGGGCATCTCGCTCCGTCAGTGGTCAATGGCGAGGCCTTTCTCCGAGATGACATGTCCCAACAGCTTACCTTCTTTTACCGCGAAGACAGACTTCTTCGGGTTTATAGAAATGCCGAATTCTCGACACCTCTCAAATATTTGCCGCAGGTGGGAAACATGATCCCCTCTTTGGTGAGAGAAAACAGTCATGTCATCAAGGTAGATGACAATGATCTTATTGAGCAGCTCTCCGAAGGCCAGGTCCATGGCCCTTTGGAATGTGGCACCAGCATTGGATAAGCCGAAAGGCATGCGCTGATACGCGAACGTCCCCCATTTGGTGGTGAACGCCGTTTTATGCTGGTCCTCATCCCTGACCCAAATCTGGTTGTAGCCGGAAAATCCATCTAGGAGTGAGAATCTCTGGGCTCCAGCAACGATGTGTAGAATTTGATCAATTTGGGGAAGCGGATAGTGGTCCTTGAGGGAGGCCTGATTCAGTGTTTCGAAATCGACACGTAGACGGATGTCGCCATTCTTTTTCCTCACGGGCACCAAATTCGCAACCCAGGATGAATGCTTGATGGGGTAGATGATTTTGGCCTCCAGCATCTTCAAGAGCTCGGCTTTCATCATGGCCTCAATTTTCGGATTTACGGCCCTCTGTTTCTGTCGGAATGGCTTGGCGCCATCCTCTAGCTCAATGGTATGCTGGATTACATCTCTATCATACCCCTTCAAATCCTCGTAGCACCAGGCCACGATGTCGGGGAACTCTCGGCACGTTGATCCGATCTCGCTCAAGTTCCTCCGAGTGCGGCCTGTCCCGACCTTGATGGTTTTACCAGGTTCGAGTTCCAGGTCGGCATACTGCTTCGGGTCTACTTTGATCCTATGAGATATAGCTCGTCATTCTGATCAAATAGACTCTCCAATGTAATCAGTCCTTTTGGGACATGATTATTTTTCAACTGTATCAACCCCTCATATTGCTCGTCATCAGGGTCTCTACTCTCGATTGAACATGCTTCATTAACCAAAAATGTGACGATCTGCTCGTCACAATCGAACACCTGCCAGTGGGTGTCCCTATCAGGCACAGAAGGCCTGTAAATAGTGCGAACCGGCTTCGGTTTCTGGACAACGTCGTCACCGAACGTACTGGCTCCAACGGACGCCGTAATGTCAGCGTGTTTGTTTTTCTCACGTGATATCGCCTTGACATTCAACGAGTCAAACGACTCCATCATGTCCCACACCCGTTGCGGTACACCTTGAGATAGTGCTGTTTGGAGGCGCACTTGTTCGTAACCCGGTGACACACCACTCGAATCTCCAAAGATCTGCAGTGTTTAATCCCCAGCCTCTCCGCTTTTCGCAAACCCAAGCATAGGGCTTCATACTCCGCCGAGTTGTTAGTGCAACTCCTGCCAACCTGTAGGTATAGTCCTTCTGGATCCCGGTCGGAGAAACCAGAAGCACCCCTGCACCGGCGCCATTCTTGCATCGCGCGCCGTCAAAGAAAAGCTTCCACGCCTTCTCAGGTGCAGGTCCCACTTCCTTTTCAGCTGACTTGTCAAGCCTCTCGGGCCGTACAACAGTGTAACAGCCCCTCTCGTCTCAATTACGGCATTGAAATCCCGCAAAGAGAACTCATCTTCGAGCTGTAGCACTTCGAGGGCTTGCTCTGTCAGCTCCACCGTCACCAGTTCTTCCTCAGATAGTTGGACCATGCAGTCCAACTCTTCTCCGGGTATCTTCTCTACTAGGAAGGTGGAAGGCTTCTCATTAAAGATTCTCACTCTTCTTCCTTTGAAGGGCACTTCCATGTGTGAGTAGTCTAGAGACAGGTACCCGCCCAGCTTCGCAGTGAACTCCCGGGAGAGACACATGCCGAAGTAGGGAGCCAGGTCAACAACCACGACCTCTTGGATGACCACGATGTCGAGAGCCTTATGCAGCCGAATAGGGATGTCCTTTATGACACCAACTGTCTTGACAGGGGTGCCGTCTAGCTGCAGCACGCCTTGGCTGCTCCTTGTGTACTCCATCCCGATCTCGTCACATACAGCTTTCGGCATAACAGTCGTGGAAGCGCCAGAGTCCACCATGCAGTTGTGAACTATGTGCCCTTGCATCCGTAAAGACAGATAGAAGGGAGGCGGTCTGTTCTTCCCAGTGGCTGAGACTGTCAGAGGTTGAACCAGGACAGCAGGTTGTATCTGCTTGCCGTTCTTCATGTTTTTCGTGGATTCCTGCAGCAGATCCACCTGGCCTGGGAGCAGAAGAGCATCGTACATGCTGATTCTAGCGGGTGTTCTTTTTAACTCGTCTACTATGTCGTAGCCCGAGGTGCTAGCTCCTGCTTCTTTTGCCGGCTCATACTTCGTCCGGTATCGCTGGGTGGCCTCAACTCTCTGTCTCTTGGTCAGAGACGGGTACTTCAGCTTCTCCCGGGCTTGTTCTTTGGTTTCAGCTGGAGGCCGAGGTTGTGGAGTTTTAGCCGGAACTGGAACTTTTGCTATAGGAGGCTTGGCTGGAATAGGGGCTGCCTTTACCGGAGGAGGCTTGGCCGGAGCTTTGTCTTTGGATGCCTTCTCCTGGGCTGTGTAGGGCCACAGCCGCTTGTACGGTGGCAGCCCGCCGTGCCGCGGTTTTTCTCTTCTGGTGTACACTTTCAGAGGCTTTTTCGCAAAGATCCCAGCTTTCTTTTCTTCCTTGGCGGGCGGCACTAGATTTTCCTCTGGGAGGGCAAAGTTGGCTTCACCGTCCAGGATCATGTAGAGTTCATCGTCCTCTATGGCGCTGCCGGCCAAAGTCTGGATGTAGTGCTGGTGCAGTGTGCAGTCTTCCTCCGAATGCGGGTCGTTGCACGTAGTGCACCAGTTAACCTGATCAGAAGGACCAGGTTGGTCTTCTATAGCAACATTTCTGAGGCGGACGCCTCGCAGCTTGTTGTTCTGGAGGCCTCGTCTTTTGTTAGCGCGGGGGCGGATATGGCCTCCTAGGAGCGAGGTCCATCTGGGCCTGCTTTTTCAGAGCAGTCATGTCATTGGACATGGCATGATAACCTCGAGGCCAAAGCCCGTACCTCCCGGAGGATTGTATTCTCGAATGTTATTGTCGGAGGCGGCAATCGTGCCGGTGGAGGCAATGCGGCTAATGGAGGAGGATTGGAATAAGGTGCGTATTGCGGGGGAGCAGGGAGTGCTGGAAAATGCGGAGCAGGAGGAGGCGGGTGAGGATAATGCATTTGCGGCGGGCCGTAAGGAGTTACGACCGGCGCCGGATTCCATTGCTGCTGGGGTTGCTGCCCTGATGTGGACGGCGCATCACCAGAAGCTGATGGATATTGGGATCTGGGGAAGTCGGGACGAATGGGTTCCTGCACCCTGGACGGGAGTCTGCCGATGGAAATGATATCCGCCTTCAGCTTGTCGGGCAGCCTCGTACGGAGCAGAAACGAGTCTATTCTGGCAATCTTCAGCAGCAGGCATATGTCTGAGTTGAAGGATCTCATATAGTAGTGAGCAGCCATGCCAGCTGAAGGCCGAAGTTCGCGAGGTACCCGTTTCCAGGATCTCGCAAACCTGATGTTAAAGTCGACACCTCCTCTTGGGGGTGTCTCTCGGATACTTTGGAACCGATGCAAAGAAAGAAGTGGGGTCGCAGACTCGTTGCATCCTTTCACGAGCCTTCTGGCGAGCTGGGGCCACCCCGTGATAGATCCCTCTGGCAGCAATCTCCACCAGTAGAGAAGCTTTCCCTTAGGGAAAGGGCCAGCAGACGGGTCTTCACACTTTCGTCAGTAATGGAGTGCAATGCAGCCAGGGCAAGGATGTCCTGGATGTGCTCGTACGCCGTCTTGCCGTAGCCGTCGTATGTAGGGATGGATTTTAAGGCAGCAGGGGGCACAGCTTGCTGTCCGACCAGGGCCAAGGGCCCCGTAGAGTCCACCGCCGGGAAGAGATCATCATCATTTTGCTGCTGGGCAGCCATTTCTTCTTCTTCTCCTCCGTCGGTTGTGTACTCAGTGTCGGTACCTTCCGAGGATGTAGATTCCTCTTCTTCCTCGGCCTCTTCTATTTCGTTCTCAGCTCCTTCGACCTCGGCTTCGGCTTCTTCTTGGATTTCAGCCTCGGCTTCGTCGACACGAGCTTGTGGATCAGCCAGCCTGGCAATTTCGCCTCGAGCGTTGATGTCTAGTTCGTAAAAGGCAGGCGGGTTTCTCGGATCCCTTGCTCGCCACCTTCGTGTTTGCATGAAGGTGCTTGGACCGGTCTCTCGGACTCAGAGGATATGTTCGTGCAGAGTCGCCAGGTGTTCTGATTTTGAACAGCAATGAAGCGAACACCGGTGCTTCGATTCTGTTTGGGGGTGGGAAACTTCCTTGTCCCACCGGGCGTGCCAGAAACTGTTGGTCACGAATCTGCCATGAGGAAAGGATTTGTCGTTATTGCGCCCTTAGGACCCGCAAACCAACATTGAAAGGCCGGAAGGAAGGAATGCCTTCCGTGCCAATCTCCGGAGAAGGCCGGCTTCCTGTGGGGTTTTATGGTTTAAGATGAGAGTGCAGGAAAGAGATAAAAATGCGGAAAGAATTTACAGATGTGATTGGAGTTGGGTGGGGGGAACTAACAGTACGGCAACGCATCAATCACCACTACTTACTGCCACATAAATACAAAGCATAACCAAAAACCGCCAAATCTAAGTATACGTTCTATATAAAGAAGTGTACGCACAGCTACAATGGTCCCCTAGCAAACATTCTCCCTACAAGGAGAACTAACAACACGGCAATGCATCAATCACCACTACGGACAGCAACATAAATACAAAACGTAACCAAGAAATGTCAGATCCAAGTATATGTGTTATGCAGAGAAGTGTACGCACAGCTACAATGGTCCCCTAGCAAACATTCTCCCTACAAGGAGAACTAACAACACGGCAATGCATCAATCACCACTACGGACAGCAACATAAACATAACACACGACTGAAGGAACTGCTACCTAATTTATTCTATGTATCCTCTGATCTATGAAGTACAGGAGTACTTGGCCATCAAATGCTGGAGTTCAGAGTTCAGCACAACAACGAGCAATGACACAAGAAATATGACAAAAGAGAGGCAAGCATAAAAAATAAAAGTAGTAGAACAGAGCCAGGTATATACTTTATATTAAGAAGCAGAAGCACAGCTACAATGGTTCCCTAACAGACATTCCCCTTCCACCACCTTACAATGAAAATGTGGTGGGTATTTATAGCATGAGAACCCCCCCCGATTACATTAATGGGCACAAAGTCCCAGTCAAACATTAGCTGACAAAAGCAGCCGTGGAACTGCTGATGCTGACCTTTGTCTGGCAGGACTGTACTTGCAACATGGTCTCCCTGAAGGCTGTACGGATGTGTGGCAGCGCGTTAGGTAAAACTTCTCGTCGGCAGGAATGCGGGTAGCTGAGGCAGGTAGAACCTCCAATCAGCTTTAAAGGCAGCAGCTGGCATAAGTAGTGCATCCCATGCTTGTCCTTGTGCTCGGCACGTCTCGGCTCGGATCCCAAAGTTGGACACTTGTCGGATGATGCTGCTTGACACGTGTCTGCCTTGAAAGGCAGTTTATCCAACTTCGCCCAGGATCAGAGCGTCGTCGGGTTGCGCAGGTGAAAAACAACGCAGTTGGGGAGGCCTTTCATGCCTTAGTCAACTTCTGAGTTTGTCTCCCTACTGCGCACCGGTCAAAGGGCGCACTCCGACTTCGCTGCGAAGTCGGGTTGCGCACCGGTGGAAGCTGATTTACCCTGCCGTACGGACTTCGCCTTGGAAAGGGGGCGCACTCCGACTTCGCTGCGAAGTCGGGTTGCGCCCCAACACTTAGTCATTTTTCCCGCCAGCCTGTTACCTAGTGCGCCTAGAAAGCAGGGCGCAGTCCGACTTCGTTGAAGTCGGATTGCGCCCTGAACACTTAGAATTTTCTGGCTGATTTTGTCGCACTGCGCAGTTTGCATTCCTGCTGCGCTCCAACTGGAGGGCGCACTCCGACTTCGCAGCGAAGTCGGATTGCGCCCTGATACTTAGCCATTTTTCAGGGCAACTGCTGTCATTTTGAGATTTTGACTGAGGGGCTCAAGAGAAAGAGGGAAGAATGAGAATGTAGGGAAGAGAGAGAAAGGGAGAGAAGAGAAAGGGGAAAGAGAGGAAGAGGGAAAGGGAAGAGCAGCACTGTTACAAAAATTGAAAACATTGCACCCCGTGCAAAATGTGACAACAAGAACCCTCTTCGAAATTTAAAAGGGGTTTGTCTTTTTTTTTTAAAAGCATAATGGGAATAATTCACGGATACATATAGCTACACTGTGCATACAAGACGTATCCTGCACAACAACTATCTACCATACATTATGGTTTGGCCAAGCGGCCCAAAATTGCCTTGACTAGCGATGACCAACAAAACGCTTTGACAAACAACTCTATCAACAACCACCTTCTGCCAACCACCTCCCTTCGTTGAGGTAGATGCATACTTATAGGTGTTATGGGATTGGTAGGCAGTTGGCAACTTCCCAACTACCACAAAACTCCCCATGTACATAAATAAGCAAAATACACCATTACATTACATTATTACAAACAATTATTGCCATGTACACACAACTGTACTTGACAACACACCCATACATCTATTATTTACACATGTTACCAACTCGTACGTGCATGCATGCACACACTCAAACACTCGTACAAACATGCACTCATGCAAATGTGACATTTATTAATGTGTCGTATCATCTGCCTATAGTCTGTGGTTTCTGAAACAGATACAACAAAGTTGGATGTTCGAAGATTTCCCGAGGACTAAGTTGTTTAGAGATGGCTACAATATTTGCAGGCTAGAAGATTTTAGGTTCTAGCTATGTTGCCTCAAAATAAGTAAGGTATCGAACACAAACACAGCATCAGGTATAGATATGCAAAAGTTTCAAGACTCCTTAATATGGATACATTAGGATACAAAATTATAAGGACTAAGGAGCATATATTTTTATGTGTTAAGAGGAAAAACAAAAAACATAAAGATGTCTACACAAATATAAGTTTTTTAAAAAATATTTTCATTAATCACACAATATAAGTTCTCTTCTTTTTTTTTTAAATTATATTGTTGTAAATGGAGCTGTAAACGCGCACAAGCCAATATCCATATGTACTAGATATGGACCATATATCTGCATGTATTCAAATACATCAAGATACAATATCCATATATTTGGATATGTTTGGATACAATATCTAGAAAGTATTGTATCCTTATCCGATTCCAATATGCGGATGAGTATCCAGATGAGAGGAGTCTTGGATACAATAACTCTTGTTCTAGAATTTCTAATTTCAGCATCTTATAATCCTGTTTCCTTACTTAAAATTCAAGGTTTTCAAACCTAACAAATCATTGTTGTCTACTAGAAGGGATGTAGATCTTAAATATGGAGATCTTCAATCTTCGTAATATATTTTAGTTTCTTAAAAAAAATCTCTGGACTCGGCCTAATAGTAGTTTAATTTATACAATGTGAATCATTAGCACCACCCTAGGAATCGATAAGTATAGTACAGTGCACAGTTCAACATTCGAATGCTCAGAATGCAAAATTACCACCTCAATTAGCTCACTCTCCAATTTATTCTTGAATTGGCTAAAAAGAAGCAATCCAAAAAGTGATCAAAATACAGAATAGTTATGAGATGACAAGGTTATATAAAGGAGATGTGGACTAAAATATTTATATGAAAGAAAGCATGGAAATAACTCGAAGTAACATTTATAGACAAAATCACCTGTACAATAGTAGCTGGACTAGCCACAAGATCTAAATATTTTCCTATAGCCTCTGTTATCTGCAAGAAAAACTAGCCTCATAATCAATTTAAAGTCCTATATAAATTCCAAGATTACTTCAAAAGCATGTAAAATATTGATCAGTTTCATAATGAAGGCAAGCACTTAAAATTCCATTTACTACATGTCAATTAACATAAATAAAAGATTTTTTAAAGCATTCTACTAAAAACATTATTATGCTTACATTGCTGAATTTTGCTAATATCAAATGCAAATCTAGAAAGCTATGATCAAGGATATTCAAGAATGTCAAAAACAAATACTACATGGCCTTGTATAGCATAACAGATTGCCATCAACACCTTCCACAGCCAAACTGCTTCATTAAGCATCCCTTGGGACAATAGTATTCAACAGGCAACCAAAGATTGAAAGAATTGTTATTAACCAAAGGTTCTTTTGTCTCTGACTTTGGGTAAGTAGCAAAGTTTTTTTCTACAAAAGGCCTTCCATCCCAGATTTTTAGGTTAAATTGCCTTATAATATTAAATGGTATGCTGACATTCACTGCACAATAGCATTTTTTTGCTACATTTTTTGCTTTTTTTTCCCCAGTTCCGATCCATCATTTATATCAATAGACTGGTATATTGAGCCTCACATCTAGCCATGTACACTTTTTGGCTTAGATATATCTTCTTTAACGTTGGTGATTAAGTAGGTTGGTGGATCTGTTCTGCCAACAGTCCACTCTCAAATAAACATAAACATTCTAACATGCCCCTCTAAGTTTATTTGGAAAAATCAACTGGTAACATATGGATCCTGACAATTTCTAGCCTGATCAGGTATCCATTTATGTCATGCATGCCACTTTATGTCTTACAACAGCATAGCCTGAAATAATTGGATTTATGGCCAAACACACCTACCACTCGCGTCTTACGAAAAATCCATCTGCCTTCATAGGTCTTATGACAACCATGCATACCTTTTCAGCTCTTATAGAAACAATGCATCTTTCTTGAGTATCCGTATGGTCATCATTCCATCTCACTAAATTGCATGGATAACCAGTCTCTGCAACTGACGAGTAATATATTAATGATGCTAGATACTAGGTTCACTCTAGATTCATTTGAAAAAGTAGTTCACTCAATCATGTTATAGGTCCCAGTTTTACAACTTTTTAGGTACCTATTTACATTTGCATCAATTCAAACAATGAAACCACTTTCAAATTCTAGTCTCTATTCTTCTGACCACATCCAAGCCTTTGAAACAATCACAAATAATCTTCCAACTTTTGAAGGATGACTTTTCACATTAGACTTTCACCATTTTTATTTGACATGACATATCATGACTCAACCATACATTGACATAATAAAATTGAATCTAAAAAACATGACCTTCAGTGACTTAAACATATTATATCATCCAACAACATGATAAGGATTTAACTTTATCTATAGTTGCAAGCTTTACTGCAGTGGTAAGGGCTTTGGCCTCTCTTTGAGAGGTCCTATTGACAATTTTGTCACATTGCCTAGAGGGGTAGTAAAAATCAAAAATTTTGTGAAGTGTTTCTTTTTATGAATTTGTTCCCTTGTTTATAGAAAAACATTTTTTAAGCATTGCAGCAATTTTGGCTTTCATTGCCATCCCCCTTGTACATAGAATAGGATATACAAGAGCTTCGCTACCGAGCAAGCTAAGTTTAGGAGCTTCGCAGAAAAAGAAAGACAGCTTCGCCAAGAGAAGGAAAGCAAGGAAGTCTAGATCGCGGTCCAAGGTCGCTAAGGCATGAAAAGAGCTTCGCACGCGAAGCAGCCCAAACAGTTGCTTTGGGCGAAAACTTTGCGAAGCGGGATTCAAAAAAGTTCAAGCATTGGAAAACTGCTTCGCTAAGAAATCAGCGAAGCATCCACTTCGGGCCTCCCTACTGGCGAACCATTTCTACTTCGCCCAAAGTTGTCGCGAAGCATCTACTTCGGATAACTTTCGTGCGAAGCGCTTTCACCCGAAGCAGTAGTGGCCCGTAAAAAAGCAGAAGATTTTTCCAAGGTAAAATTGCACTTCGGCCGAAAAACCCCCGAACCACGGCTTTGAAGAAGGTTCGCGGTGAAGCATTTTGACAACTCATCAGCGAAGCATCCACTTCGGGCAGAGAACCTCGCGAAGCAGCCTTTGACACGCCTTTCCAGCGAAGCAGCAAAATATTGAAAGCCCCGTCTTGAGAAGGGATATCTGCTTCGGCATTTAACATCTGCGAAGCCATTTTGAGAAGCTCCTTCGCGCGAAGTGCATGACCGAGGAAGATGGATCTGCTTCGGCTTATATCCATTGCGAAGCAGGGTCGCGAACTGGAAATTGGCGAAGCACTTTAGGGGCACGCACTCCAAGCCCGGGTATTTTTCCGAGGCAATCAAGTGCCTCATAAATGAATTTTTACGTGCCCGGAAGACTCGGGGCTCATTTTTGGCAATCTGAAAGGAGGTATCAGTCTCAGAAGGAGAGCCCGGCGGACATGGCGGCCACTCGAGCTCCGCACCCGGAGGAGCCTAGGACGAGTCAGGCGGCTCATAAATGCGAATTTCCCGGCTGACCCGGTCGCAACTCGCTAGTTATAGAAAAGGATTTGAGAGCTCAGTCACGGGAGCAACGGGAGCCGACTTCTCATGTTTTCGAGGATGTACTCCTCAATTTTGTGCATTGATGGCTTAGAGGGTCGGGTCCTCTATAAAAACCCAGGCATTGTAATGAAAAGGGGGGGAACTTTCTGCTAGAAAGCTGCTGTAACTTGATTTTCTGCAATTAATACTAAAGAGCTTCGAGCCTCATTTCTCTCTTGTATGCTGCCTTCTGTGATTATTTCTGTTATCTCGTCTCTTCATTTGCATACTGTAATTCTGAATTCTGGATTTAGGTGTGTGATTGGGGATAGAACCCTGGAATTTTCCCGAAGGATACATAGGGGAGAGAACGCTGTAATAGTTTTCTTGTATGCTGCCTGTGGATAGTGTTTCTGCTATATTCACTCATTTCCTAATCGCCGTAATTCTGAATTCTGGATTTCGACGTAAGGGGAAGGGTAATCCTGGAACTCGTCCAGAGGATACATAGGAAGGCCAGTACTGTGTTCATTTCATTTTATTCTTGGTATTCATTGCTGCTATTTCGAGCTGTAGCCAGTAATCGTGCTGCTGGTTCTTTCCCTCTTAAATCCATCAATATTTCTTCCCTTACCCTGTTTATTTCTTTCCTGCACCCTTACTATTTTTATCTCTTTCCTGCACTCTTAGCTCAAAACACCAAGTAGTTTAGTAAAGGAGCCGGCCTTTCTCCGGAGATTGGCACGGGGGCATCTCTTCCCCTCGGCCTTTCAATGTTGGTCCAGGTCTAGGGCGCGTACACTTCCCAAAATCCTTTCCTATGGCAGATTTGATGACCAACAGTTTTTGGCACGCCCGGTGGGACTCGGTCAGTCTCACCTTGTGAGTGGTAGTGAGAATCGATGCTTGTCTCATTGCCAAAAGACTCTAGCATCTGGCGACTCTATTCAACCTGAGAATCTTAAAGTCGTAAGAGACCGGTACTTAAGTATCTATGCCTTCATGCAAACGAGATGGAGAGTTAGGAATAGTGGAGAGGAGACCGAGTTCTTTGAACTCGATATTGACGCCTTCGGGGAACGCTCCAGGTTGGTCACCCCTGAGTCACTGTTACGTGGAACATCCTCGCAAGAGGCCGCTTTTGACGAACAAGGACTGACTTCGGATAGCACAGCAGCTAGCCTTCCTCCCAATCCTCCCAACTCGCCGAATCGTCCAAGCGCCTCCGTTCCAATTAGTCATCCGGTTAGCAATCAACGAGGAACTTCGGGAATTCCTGTTTCTCGGAATCCAGGCGTGAACATGGCACACCAACAACAACAACAACAAATGCAACAGCAGCAGCAGCAACCGCCGCCCAGATTGTTCCCGGCGTGGAATTCTTCCGGACCGTTAAATCTAGCGGGACAAGGGCAAGTTCCGCCTGCTGCTATGAAGAAAATCCCAACGTTCGATGGAACTGGGAAGACTGCTCTGGAGCATATCCAGGACATTGTTTCTCTGGCGGCGATTCATGACATCACAGAGGAGAGAGTTATGGTAAAGCTTCTGGTTCTATCTCTTAGAGGGAAGCTCCTCTACTGGTATAGATCCTTACCACCCGGTACTATAACGGGATGGGACCAGTTAGCCGGACAGTTAATGAGAAGTTTCAACGAGTCCGCCGATCCATCCTCTCTTTTGCATCAGTTCACAACGATCCAGAGACATCCGCAAGAAGAGATCGCTGATTTCAATGTTAGGTTCGCTCGAACCTGGCAAAGGATACCAGTTGGACTCCGGCCAACTAGCGAAGCTGCAGCGTACTATTACCTTAGGGCTTTCAACCCTGATATCAGTGTAATGGTAAGGTATTCGAATATCAATACCTTCCCTGAGCTGTATGAATTAGCCCAGAAAGCGGAGATGGATCTAATAGCCGTGGGTAAACTTCCCCAAAGGATGCCAATGCCCATACTTCCAGATTTCCCTCAATCCCAGTATACGAGTGCAGCCGCTTCGCAAATCTCCGCAAACCCCGCGTATCCGATTTCATCTTGGAACCCGAATCCCATTGTGTCTCAGATCACTACCCCACAAATACATTTTCCCACATTCTCAGCATCACAGCCCACTGTCCCTTCGGCATTTCCTGTATTGCCAGCGCCACCTCAACACCCCGCCCTACCTCCAATACCAACAATGGCCCCATTGCCACCTATTCCCAAAGCCGAGGATATGCAAGCCAAAATACTACAGGAAGTTCAGTCCCCGAACTCCACAAGACAAACCCTGTCTAATGACATGACCATCATGAAAAAGAAGCAGGCGCAACAAGAGTTTCTACCAAGAAGGTCTTATCCTACACCAGCGCTTACTAAAGATCAAGCGGTACAACAAGGGAGATCATTGGCAAGAAATGTCGTGATTGACGAAGCTCCGAGCACTTCCGACTACATACATTGGTGCTCCACGTGTAATGACCCTCACGAAGAGAATACCTGCATGCTGCACCAGCACTATGTACAAACGCTGGCGGGTAGTAGTCACGGTGGTCAAGTCAACATTATCAGGCAAATGGATCAGAACCTGGTAATTGGTGAAGAAGAGCAAGTTTCAGTCCTTACCAGAGAAGGAAAAAGGCCAATGGAGGTAGATGCTGTTCAAATGGCCCCCTTAAAGGTGTATGCTCACCGCGAGAAGGGACAGCAACCTTCCCAGGCCCCAAGCGAAGCTCCTCACCCTGCACCAATAAAAGAGAAGGCCCAACAGGCCCTTGCAAATCCACCTCAAGTGGAAACCAAAGAACAAGCTAGGGAGAAGCTTAAGCTTCCTTCGCTGACCAAGCGACAAAGGGTCGAGGCCACGGAGCAGTATCGCACCAAGTATGAGGCGAAAAGGGAACCTGAGGTGCACAACTCCCTAGTTTACAACATCGTAGATGAGCTGAAGAAAACTCCGGCCAAAATCAGTCTGTATGACGCATTGCACCTACCCGGACAAGTGGACTTGCTGTAGGAATCTTTGAAGACAACTAAGGCGAGAAAGTCAGCACCGCTTGCCCTAGTGCAAACCCTATCCACGTCCATTACAGGGAAGAACAGGCCACCGCCGTTCTACCTGTCTCTACAGATGGAAGGGTATGTTGTACACAACTGTATGATCGATTCCGGGGCCGCGACGACAGTCATGCCCAAAGCAGTGTGCGAGGAAATAGGAATGGAGTACACGCGAAGCAGCCACGGCGTGCTCCAACTGGATGGTACTCCTGTGAAGACTGTAGGTGTAATTAAAGATATACCTATCCGACTGCACAAAATGCCTCAGATCACGGTTATACAAGAGGTGGTAGTCGTCGACCTAGAGCCATATTTTAGCATGTGCCTGTCGAGGGAATTTACAGCGAAGTTGGGAGGATACCTATCCATGGATTACTCGCATTTAGAGATTCCATTCAAAGGAAAGAAGGTAAAAATCTACAATGAGAAACCTTCTACATTCCTCGTACAGAAGATGTCTGAAGAAGAGAGCAGTGATCCCGTACATGCGATAGTGGAAGGGGTAGAGCAGGTGGACTTGGTCGAAGAATCCCTTGCACAGTTGAATTGTGAAGATGAGTTTTCATTGGCAGATTTCAATGCCATGATAGAAACGGAAATGGGATGCTATGCCATCACCAAACCAAAGAAACACACCAAGCCAGAAGGTAAAATATGTGCCCAAGAAGAACTATGGAAATTGTTCTTCGATGGCGCCCGATGCAGGAATGGCGTTGGGGCAGGAATACTTTTAGTATCACCATCAGGGGAGCAAAAGGAATATTGCTACCGGTTGGTTTGGAGCTGCACCAACAATGCAGCAGAATACGAAGCTTTATGCCTGGGACTAAAGAAAGCAGAAAAGTTAGGCATAAAACATCTCCAAGTCTTCGGAGATTCAGAATTGGTATGCAATCAGGTCACCAACAAGTGCATTTCAAAGAAGCACTATCTCAAAGCATACCGTAACAGGGTATGGGACTTGTTTGACCAATTCGAATCGCTTAATCTGCAGTCCATTCCACGCGAGAAGAACAAACATGCCGATGTCTTGGCATCCATTGCAGCTAGATATTCTCCAGTAGACGACATGGTGCATAAACCCAAAGCTGTGAGGATGATTTACAGGCCCTCTGTACCAGACAGAGATATGCATTGGCAAATTTTTGATAATGATGAACAGATTGTGAATTTTTTGATCCAAGAAGCAGCCACGGTCGAAAGAAGAAGCCCGGATGATGAGGAATATGAAGGGCTAGTTCAGTTGAAGAACAACCACGTCCCAAAGGGGTTAATTACTCTGGAGAGCCTTTTCGATCAAAATGATCGAGCAGTTTCCCATAGGATCAAAGTCAACGTGAAGCAGTATCAGGATTTGGAGCTCGAATCCGGGAAAGTGATAAAAGTCGGAACAAATTGCACTTCGGAAGAGTTAGAACAGATCCGGTCTTTGTGCAAAAGGTATCCTGACATAGTAGCATGGTCTTACCAAGACCTGAAGGGATACGATCGGCAATTGATTCAACATACCATTGAGTTGCAGGAGGGGATCAAACCTTTCCGGCAGAAGCAAAGGCCTGTTAACCCGAAGATCGAAGTCCTGATGAAAGCCGAGCTCCTGAAGATGCTTGAGGCGAAGATAATTTACCCCATAAAGCATTCCTCTTGGGTAGCGAATCTAGTCCCTGTTAGAAAGAAGAATGGAGATATACGACTATGCGTAGATTTTCGCAACTTAAATCAGGCTTCGCTCAAAGATCATTACCCTCTCCCGCAGATTGATCAAATCTTGCACTCAGTGGCTGGGGCTCAACGCTTCTCCCTACTTGATGGCTTCTCAGGATATAACCAGATCTGGGTTAGGGATGAAGATCAACACAAAACGGCATTCACTACCAAGTGGGGAACATTTGCTTATCAGCGAATGCCATTCGGCCTTTCGAATGCAGGAGCCACTTTTCAGAGGGCTATGGATTTAGCTTTCGGTGAACTGTTGAATAAGGTCATTGTCATCTATTTGGACGACATGACCGTCTTCTCCCGAAGAAGGGAGGATCATCCTTTACATTTGCAGCAGATATTCGAAAAATGCCGAGAGTTTGGCATTTCAATCAACCCAAAGAAGTCCATATTCGCAGTCAATGAGGGAAAATTACTGGGACATGTGATATCAGAGAAGGGTCTCGCCGTAGATCCTGACAGAGCTGAGGCTCTCTTGAAGCTCCCACTCCCGGTGAATAAGAAGGGACTTCAATACTTTTTCGGCCAGATCAACTTCGTAAGGAAGTTTGTTCCAGATTTCGCCCAAGTCATTAAGCCAATGTCTGAACTCTTGAAGAAGGGCGCTGAATTCATCTGGACAGATGAAAGGAAAGAGGCATTTGAAGAGATTAAGGCCCGAATCGCTCAGGCGCCAGTCCTGACTAACCCTGACTACAATCGAGATTTCATCCTATATGCTATAGGAGAACCCGAAAGCTACGCTGCAGTCCTGACACAGAAGGGGGAAGATGGCGAAGAGCGCCCCATCGCGTTCCTAAGTCAAGTAATACACCCCCATGAAGAGAAATACAACTTCATAGAAAGACAGGTGCATGCCGTAATGAAATCCTTGAGGAAATTCAAGCACTTCATTTCTCAAAGTCGGGTTACAGTATTCGTCATTCATCCCGATGTGCGCAACTTCGTTATCCAAGGAGAGTTGGGTAGCAAAAGAGCTGGTTGGGTCAGCAAAATACAGGAGTTTGACATCGAGATTAGACCCACAAAATTGGTTCGCGGTCGCGCGCTATGTCAGGAGCTTGCAAAGAGCGTAGCGGCCGAAGTGACAGCTTGTCAGTGGGACGACTTGGCAGCGGAAGGGTGCTTCGCAAATCAAGAAGAAGATGAGAAGGACTGGGTCAGTGAGATAGTTGAATATTTCAACACCGGGAGATGTCCTCCACATTTGAATGCTTCGCAGCGAAGACACTTCAGGATGCGGTCCCTCCGATACACATTACGTCCCGAAGGCCTATTCTTCAGGAATATTGATGGCGTTCTTCTTAGGTGCATAAAAGAAGATGATAAGAAAAGAGTCCTGGGCGAATTCCATTCGGGGTTATCCGGGGGCCACTTCGCAGGAAGAACAACGACATTAAAGATAATTAAGGCGGGTTATTATTGGCCTACACTCTTCGTCGATGCCTTTGCAGTCTGTCGCAGATGCGAGCAATGTCAGAAGTTCGCCGGCCGAAGCAGAAGTGCTCCTATGCCCCTCCGACCGATATAGGTAGAAACGCCCTTCCAACAATGGGGGTTGGATTTCATAGGGGTTATATCGCCGAACTCCTCCACAGCACATAAGTTCGTCCTGACTACAACCGACTATTTCACTAGATGGGCCGAAGCGGTACCCACAAAGCACGCCGACCAGGAAACCGTCATTGCATTCCTAGAAGGTTTGATCACCCGGTTCGGCATCCCGGAAGCAATAGTAACGGACAATGGTCCTGGGTTCACAGGCGCCAAGATCAACGAGTTCATCTACAAATATGGGATGTATCACAAGGTCTCTTCCAATTACTATCCATAGGGTAACGGATTGGCAGAATCAACTAATAAGACTCTGTTAAGGGTGCTGAGGAAGCTCATAGAGAAGAACAAAAGAACTTGGCACCTCTTCCTAGATCGGGCCTTGTGGGCTGATCGGATTTCTTTCAAAAAGTCAATTAAAACGTCGCCTTACGCCCTGGTGTATGGCAAGGAGGCTATCTTACCAACCCATATAGAGATTCCTGCATTGCAGCTATTGGATGAGGAAGAAGAATTTAATCCTATGGAGAATAGACTGGCTCAGCTACTGCAGCTGGAGGAAGATCGTGATAAGGCCTACCAGAGCTTCGCTAAGCATGCCCAGATCACCCGAGACTGGTTCAAGAAAAAGTCCTCCGACCACACATTCAGAGTGGGAGACTTAGTATGGAAATGGGACTCTTGGAAGGCCAAGCCTGGGAATCATGATAAATTGGACGCTTTCTGGGACGGACCATTCGAGATTGTGAAGGTGAATTCAGCCAACTCCTTCATCCTCAAGGATACAGCTGGCCAGATCTTGCCGATTTCTGTCAACGGCCTTCATTTGAAGACTTTTCATCGCTGAAACAAAACGAAACAAAAAAAAAATCAAGTTTTTACTTTTGTATGTAAGATTTTTCATTTCTGTATATACCCTATTTCAAGACTGCCAAGGAGTTAAGCTTCACACTACCACAGCGACAAGCACCGGTTCCGCTGAGATTAGCAAGAATCTCCTTCGGGAACTTTATGTGCAAAGTGACTGATGCAAGATGGTTTGCAGCGAAGCACTTTGGCCTAGAAAGAGTCCTCGAAGGACCAAACGACATCAGAATGAAGGCGTGAGAAGTACTTCGCAAAAGGGAGATCGAGCGAAGTAGTTTCCGAAGGGATTTAGCGAACCATTTTTCAAAAGGAACAAGCTTCGGAGGTTAACCCTCCGCGAAGCAAGCAGTGACGCAGCAAGGTAAAAACACTTCAGGCCAAAAATGTAAAAAATCAGTTCGCACTAGAGGTTCGCCACGAAGTGTCTTTAGCGCCGGCTTCAACTTCGCCAAAACAATAAGGCACAAGGCGGGGAGCATTTAAAACGTGTCTTGAAAGACGTGCCGACGGCAACCTAGGGAAACGTTTGGGGCAAGCGATTTTAATGCAAAGGTGGCGGGGCACATCCCGAGAGAATTCAGTTATGAGAAAAGCTCGCGCCTAGGTACGAGGTGGCAGAAGGTTAGGCTTCCAATGCTGGGCAAAATCCTCGAAGCGCATGGGCCCGCATACAATGCCGCCGTGAAACCAATCAAAAGGCAAAACGACCTCCTCCGTCCGAGTTGTGAATTTAATTTTGGCAGGCGCCATAAATAGAGGTAGTTGCCTTTTGGAGCTATAAAACTCAAGCCTTAGCAGTAAAAAGGGTGTTCGCCTGCTGATTAATGCAATTTTAAGAGCCCTAGCCGATAGCCTGCATTTCTCCTGATTCTTCGCGTCGAAACTCTCTGCGTCAAAAGACTCTGCTGTCGTCAAAATTCAGAATGGGGAAGAAGAATTCTAAGGAGAAGAGGAAAGAGCCTGAGGTAGCAGGCCCAGAGAAAACAAAGAAGGGCAAAGAAGAGAAAAAGCACAGACCTAAGAGGGTCGACCTCAACCTCCACCCCGAAAAGCAAGCCGTAGAGGAAAGGGAGGATTCAGAAGAAGAGCAACTTGCGGAACCGCCGATTGATGGGTGGGAGAAAATAAGGGACACCGAACTTTCAAAAAGCGTGGCTGAGCTCCGATACACTATCGAGTTCATGAAAAGCCGACTCTCCGCGGAGAACAAGAGAGCCGCTGCTTATTATTCACAGATATACTGGTATCTGACCCCGCCCGCGCACCATTGTCCCGAATTGATCTGTGCCATCGCGCAAAAATACCAGCCATCCACCAGACAAGTGTTGGACGCCGCGGGCAATAAATTGTTTACAATTTTAAAAGAGGATGTACAAGGAGCTTTCGCGCCATAGCAAGGGCCGCCCAAGGGCTATTCCATTCGCAATGTCATCCTGAGCAAACAAATGGAGAGGTTCACTACCTCCAGCTATATTATAAAATTTCTTAGCGAGAACCTCAAGGACGGACTTCCTTCAGGCAGGCTGCCCCAAATGCCTCTCCCCCTAAGGGATTTCAAGAGCACGGACATCTTCTCTATCATTGCGTGGGTTGCGGGCCTGTCTACCGATGCTTCGGTGCACCCCTGGCAAGTGTCACTGGCCGAATGTATTTCACGAGGGGCGTTTTATGCCCCAGATGCGTCAAGGCCGAACACTAACCCGGTCTTCTTCGACTGGGCGGAATGGGTGGCCAGGACCTTGCATACGCGGCTAGTCAGCATGAAGAATGTTGGGACGGATCAGTATTTTGGACCTTGCTCTTTCCTGGTTTGGCTCTTTTTCTATCATGTCCACAAGCATTTTCCCCATATTGCCATTACTTCGAGCGGCAAGGACGGAACTCCTCTGCCGGTGTATCAGTGGACTCCCCTCCTGGCGAGGACGGAGTCATATTACGTTTTCAATCAGCAGTTTCTAGGACCTGCTATTCAGCTGTTGCAGGGTTCTTGCCCTCGAGTGCCCATCAGCCTAAGGGACAAGGTGGTTAAGGAGGAAAAGGGAGACGTTTTTCAATTGACGCAGGGGCTTGTGGTTCGCCTGTTCGGATTCACGGGGAAGCCCTTCCTACTACCCGTTTACCCCTCTAAATACCAGTTCGCGTTGGAGGTCGCTCGGCAGAGCGACGCGACAAATGTTATTTACGGCCACGGCCGAAAATGGGCACCCACATGTGACTTCCCTTTCAAAATGGGAGTAATTGATGTGTTTGCCCAGAAGCAACATATATTCTTGGAGGAGAAGTTTGCCGACTTCGGTTTGCTGCAGATTCCTCAACGGTGGTGTTACGACCCCTTGGGAGTGATGAGGGATCACCTCCGATTCAAAAAATTTCATGTCTACCCTCACCCGGAGATAGTAGAACAAAGGAATAACCCCAATGGGAGAGATTTGGAGTGGCATCTGGAAAGAATGAAAACCTTACCTCCCTGGCATGAGTTTTACTCCATGGAGGTCGAGTATGATCCAGTTCGGCACCCCTTCCCAGGCCCAGACTCCACCTTTTGGAGAAAAATGAAAGATGATTTAAGGGAGGAGTTAAAGGGTTGGGGTGAAGAGCAATTGAAGGAGTGGTGGATAATGAGAGTCCATCGTCAGAAGCAGAAATCATATGGGCTCTTGGAAACAGATAGAGACTTTGCAATTTTCTACGAAGCCAACGCTGGGTCTTGGAAGCCCATCTCCTTCGCTGACTTCGTTCCCCCCAGTGCCCCAGGTTCGGGCGAAAGCCCAAAGAGAGCCGACGATGCTTGTGAACAAGAGGAAGAAGAGGAGGCAGCGGCGACGCCCCAAGAGTTACCTCAGGAGGAGGAGAAAAGGAAAAGAAAGAAATTGGAGCAAGTCCAAGTGCCTCCTACTCATCCAAAGCGACCGCGTACCAGGCCTCCAGGTGCTTCAAGCGAACAGCCTGTGATAGGCTCAGCCGAGGTGAATGTTGAAGGGGCAGCGTCGCAAAGGGCCGAGGGAGTTTTGGGAGTAGAGGTCATTGATGTGGAGGAACTCCTCCAAACGGAAGGGGGCCTTGAAGAAGTCATGGAGGTCGGAAGTACAGAGGCAGAGAAAGAACGTGAGCCGACCACGCAGGAAGCTACCACTTCTGCTCTATTGACAGAGCACGCAGGTACGCATTCCTCACCCTTTACCCTGGTCTCCCAAGTCATGCCTACAACGGTCCCGGCTGAACTTCCCCATCAGTCTCTCCCTCTCTCGGATAAATCTCCCCTGGAAATTCAGTCACCCCATCGCATGGTGCCCCTCGCCACCACGAGTTTGCCTTGCGATCCCGCCAGCCTCACAAGCATATCCACCCCCTTCGAGTCGTCAGGCCGGGACAGATCCATGGATACCACTTCGCTCTCCCACGCCGCCATCCCCTTGGTATTTAGTCAGGGCGCAGGTAGTACTCCAACTCCGAACCCCGACTCCCGCTCCCCCGTCACACATGGCGTTGTTTCTCTCACCGAAACTCCCACCACACCCATCGCCGAACCTACTGGTGAGGCATCCCCTGTACATTCATTATATTTGTTCACCCCCTTGGCTGGAGACCCAGCCTCGTTTGAAACAGAATTGGCTACGATCAAGGAACGTCCTCTGGCAGAAAAGCTGCTCCAAGCCCGGCAGAACACTAACAAGATGCTGAAGGAGGCAAGGAAAAAGAGAGGGCACTCTCTAGCAAGAGTAGAAAAGTGCACTGTATTCGACCTAAAAGGCGGAAAGCTACATAAAGTAAAGAAGGTTCCTAAGATCCAAAAGCCCCTGGACGAGATGACCCCAGCAGAATACGACTATCAGGAGAAGTCCAAGGACCTGGAGCACTTGGATGTAGAAAATGAATCTGCATCTATGCATGTGAGAATAGAAACATTCCGCGCATATGCTAATATCGCCAATCAGCGCCGGTATGAAGCAGAGTGCAAACATTAAGTTGGAGGAGGTTCTAGCCAGGACCCGCTCTAAGCTAGAAGACGCGGAGAAGCAGTGTGAGCAGGTGAAAAAGGAAGTAGATGCCTTGAAACAGCAGGTAGAACAACTGCAGGATACAACTGAAAATCAGAGCAAGATACAGGCCGAAGCTGAGCTAAAGGCCAAAGAGTTTGAAAAAGCTTCGCAGCGAAGCACTCTTTCAGCCCATCAGCGAAGCATCCGTTTGCGAAGCAACCTTCAACCCGTTTTCTCGGCAAAGCGATGAGAGATTGGGAACCATGTTTTGAAGAGGCAAATCTGCTTCGGCGCTCAGTCTTTGCGAAGCTGTTTTTGAAGGCCCCTTCGTGCGAAGCACCCATGCAGAGAGGTCAGCCCCGCTTCGGCTCACATCCGTCGCGAAGTAGGTCCCCGAACTGGAATTTAGCGAAGCTCTCCAAGGCACACACACCAAGGCCGGGTATCTTTTCAAGGCAATTGAGTGGTTCATTAATGCATCTTTACTTGCCCGAAAGACCCGGGACTCATTTTCAGCAATGGAAAAGGAAAGATCAGCCGCAGGAGGAAAACCCGATGGACCCGGCAGCCACTCGAGCATTGCGCCCAGAGATTGAGGACAAGTCAAGCGGCCCATTAATGAGAATTTCCCCGGCTAAAGCGGTCGTAAGTACTAAATATAGTAACGGATGTGAGAACTCAGTCACGGGAGGAGCGAAGGCAGATTTTCCAGTTTTTTGAGGGCGTACTGCTAGGTTTTGTGCAATGATGGCTCAGAGGGTCGGGTCCTCTATAAAAACCTATGAATTGTAATGAAAAAAAGGGGGGGGAACTCTTGCTAGAGAATTGCTGTAACTTGGTCCCTGCAATTGATATTAAAGACTTTGGGCTTATTTCTCTCTTGTATGCTGCCTTCTGTGATTATTTCTGCTATTCTGTCTTTGTTTGTATACTGTAATTCTGAATCCTGAATTTAGGTGTGTAACTGGGGACAGAACCCTGGAATTTTCCTGAAGGATACATAGGGGAGACAATATTGCGTTAAACTCTTTTTATGCCACCTGTGGTTAGTGGTTTCTGTTACGTTCACGTATTTTCCTAGTCGCTGTAATTCTGAAATCTGGATTTAGGCGTGGGAGAATAGCTGAATTCTGGAACTCTTCCAGAGGATACATAGGGAACTTTGCGTGATGTTCATTTATGCATTATTCTTGGTATTTATTGCTGCTTTTCCAAGTTATTAGTTGATAATCGTGTTGTTGGTTCTTTCCCACCGAATTGTTGACACTTCTTACCCTATCCTTTTATTTCTTTCCTGCACTCTTATCTTAAAACATCAAGTAGTTTAGTTCAGGAGCCGGCCTTTCTCCGGAGATTGGCACGGGGGGCATCTCTTCCCCTCGGCCTTTCAATGTTGGTCTAGGTCTAGGGCGCGTATCCTTCCCAAAATCCTTTCCTGTGGCAGATTTGTGACCAACAGTTTCTGGCACGCCCGGTGGGACCCGGTCAGTCTCACCTTGTGAGTGGTAGTGAGAGCAGATGCTCATCTCATTACCAAGAAGACTCTAGCATCTGGCGACTCTGCATAACCTGGAAATCTCGAAGTCGTTGAGACCGATAACAAAGTACCCGTGCCTTCATGCAAACAAGATATCAAGTTAGGAATAGTGGAGAAGGAATTGAGTTTTTTGAACTCGACATTGATGCTTTCGGAGAGCACCCTAGGCTGATAACACCCGAACAGCTGTTACGAAGGGCGCCTTCGCAAGAAGCTGTATTTGATGAAGAAGGCCTGACTTCCGACAGCACAACAGCTAGTCTGCCCCCTAATCCTCCTAACTCCCCCGATCATCCAAGCGCTTCCGCTTCAGTCAGTCACCTACAAGGGACTTCGGGAATCCCTATCTTTCCGACTCCAAGCGTAGGCATGGCACACCAACAACAGCAGCAGCAGCTGCCGCCACAGCAACAACAACCCAGGTTGTTCCCGGCATGGAACTCTTCCGGACCATTAAACTTGGCGGGACAAGGACAGGTTCCACCTGCTGCGATGAAGAAAATTCCTACCTTCAATGGCACGGGGAAGACCGCTCTGGAACACATTCAAGACATAGTTTCTCTAGCGGCAATACACAACATCACCGAAGAGGGAGTGATGGTGAAGCTTCTGGTTCTATCCCTCCGAGGAAAACTCCTTTATTGGTATAGATCACTTCCGCCTGGTACCATAACAGGTTGGGACCAGTTAGCTGGACAACTGATGAGAGGTTTCAACGAGTCTGTTGACCCTTCCTCCCTCTTGCATCAATTTACGACAATTCAGAGACACCCGCAGGAGGAAATTGCAGACTTCAATGTGAGGTTCGCTCGGACTTGGCAAAGAGTACCTACTGGACTTCGGCCAACCAGCGAGGCTGCAGCATACTACTACCTTAGGGCCCTCAATCCAGATATCAGTGTGATGGTAAGGTATTCGAATGTGAATACTTTCCCTGAGCTCTACGAATTAGCCCAAAAAGCGGAAATGGACCTGATAGCCGTAGGAAAGCTTCCCCAAAGGATGCCGATGCCTATATTCCCGGAGTTTCCGCAGACACAATGCCTGAATGCAGCTACGTCGCAAGCCTCCATAACCCCTGTATATCCCCTCTCATCATGGAATCCTAACCCCGTTGTAACCCAAATCGTTACACCACAAGTGCATTTCCCCGCGTATTCAACGCCACAGCCTACCGTTCCTGCGTTACCAGCACCACCTCAATACCCCGCTTTGCCCCCAATACCTACGTTGGCTCCATTGCCACAGGCCCCCAAAGCTGAAGATATGCAGGCTAAAATATTACAAGAAGTTCAGTCTTTGAACTCTACTGTACAGACTTTGTCCAACGATATGATTATCATGAAGAAGAAACAAGCACAACAAGAATTCCTTCCAAGGAGGTCCTACCCACCACCAGCGCTCACCAAAGATCAAGTGGTGCAAAGGAAGATCTTCGGCAAGAAATGTTGTGATCGACGAAGGAACAAGCACTTCTGACACCGTGCACTGGTGTTCTACATGCAATGACCCACATGAGGAAAACACCTGTATGTTGCATCAACATTTTGTGCAGACGCTGTCAGGAAACAACCCCAGCGGACAAGTCAACATGATAAGGCAAACAAATCAGAACCCGGTCGTGGACGAAGAAGAGCAAGTTTCGATGCTTACTAGGGAGGGAAAAAGACCAATGGAAGTGGACGCAGCTCAAATGGCTCCCTTGAAGGTATATACCCGCCGCGAAAAAGAGCAGCAACCTGCTAAAGCCCCAGACAAAGCTTTACACCCAGCGCCAGCAAAAGAGAAGACCCAACAAGTCTCCACAGCCCCACCTCAGGCTGAAACTAAAGAACAGGCAAGGGAAAAGCTTAAGTTCCCTTCGCTAACCAAGCGGCAAAGAGTTGAAGCCATGGAGCAATATCATACAAAGTACGAAGCTTAAAAAGGGCCCGAAGTGCATTCCCCCATAAGGTATAATATCGTGGATGAGCTAAAAAAGACCCCTGCCAAAATTAGTTTATATGATGCTTTACAGCTACCAAGACAAGTAGACCTGTTGCAGGAGTCCTTGAAGTCCGCTAAAGCTGGGCAATCAATGCCGCCCGCCATAGTGCAAACTCTGTCTACGTCCATAACAGGAAAGAACAGACCTCCCCCGTTTTACTTGTCATTACAAATGGAAGGTCATATTGTCCATAACTGTATGATTGATTCAGGGGCAGCAACGACGGTCATGCCTAAAGCGGTCTGCGAAGAAATAGGGATGGAGTATACAAGAAGCAGCCATGGCATACTCCAACTGGATGGCACTCCTGTAAAGACCGTCGGGGTAATCAAAGATATACCCATCCGACTACACAAAGTGCCCCAAATTGTGGTGATACAGGAGGTGGTAGTCGTAGATCTGGAGCCCTATTTTAGCATGTGCCTTTCGAGGGAATTTACAACGAAGCTAGGGGGATACCTGTCCATGGACTATTCACATTTGGAGGTCCCATTCAAAGGGAAGAAGGTCAAGATTTACAACGAGAAACCTTCTACGTTTCTCGTACAGAAAATGACTGAAGAAGAATGCAATGATCTCGTCCATGCGATAGCAGAAGAAATTGAACGAGTGGACTTAGTAGAGGAGTCCCTTGCACAGCTAAGTTCTGAAGATGAATTTTCATTGACAGACTTTAATGCTATGATAGAAACAGAAATAGGGTGTTATACCATTGCAAAGCCAGAGAAACGCATTAAGTCAGAAGATAAAGTACCTGCCCAAGGAGAATTATGGCAATTATTCTTTGACGGAGCTCGATGCAAAAACGGAGCCGGGGCAGGGATCCTTCTAGTATCACCATCCGGAGAGCAGAAAGAATATTGCTATAGATTAGTTTGGAGCTGCACCAACAATGCAGCAGAATATGAAGCTCTATGCCTAGGATTGAAGAAAGCAGGAAAGTTAGGCATAAAACATCTCAAGATTTTTGGAGATTCAGAACTGGTATGCAATCAGGTCACCAACAAGTGCATCTCAAAAAAGCATTATCTTAAAGCATACCGCAACAGAGTATGGGACCTGCTTGAACAGTTCGAATCACTCAATCTGCAGTCCATCCCACGAGAGAAAAATAGGCACGCTGATGTCTTGGCCTCCATCGCGGCTAGATATTCTCCAACTGACGACATGGTACACAAGCCTAAGGCCGTGAGGATGATTTATAGGCCCTCTGTGCCGGATAAGGACATACATTGGCAAGTTTTCGACAATGATGAACAGATCATCAATTTCCTGGTCCAAGAAGCAGCCACTGTTGAAGAAAGGAGTATGAAAAGCGAGGAGTATGAAGGACTGGTCCAGTTAAAAAATAACCATGTTCCAAGAGGATTGATCACTCTAGAGAGCCTGTTCGATCAAAACGACAGAGTAGTTTCTCACAGAATCAAAGTCGACGCTAGGCAATATCAAGATCTAGAGCTTGAATCCGGGAAAGTGATAAAAGTTGGAACAGATTGTACCATGGCTGAGTTAGAACAAATCAGGTCTCTATGCAGGAAGTATCCAGATATAGTAGCCTGGTCTTACCAAGACCTAAAGGGCTATGACCGAAGGTTGGTTCAACACACCATTGAGCTACAAGAAGGGGTAAAACCTTTCAGACAGAGACAAAGGCCGGTCAACCCAAAGATCGAAGCTCTGATGAAAGCTGAACTTCTGAAAATGCTTGAAGCAAAGATCATCTATCCCATAAAGCATTCTTCTTGGGTAGCAAACTTAGTTCCTGTCAGGAAGAAAAATGGGGATATTCGGCTATGTGTAGACTTCCGCAACTTAAATCAGGCTTCACTCAAAGACCACTATCCCCTCCCGCAGATTGATCAAATCTTGCACTCAGTAGCTGGAGCCCAGCGTTTCTCCCTACTTGATGGTTTTTCAGGATATAACCAGATTTGGGTAAGAAATGAAGACCAACACAAAACGGCCTTTACTACTAAGTGGGGGACGTTCGCTTACCAGCGGATGCCATTCGGCCTTTCAAACGCGGGAGCTACTTTTCAGAGGGCTATGGACTTAGCATTTGGCGAGTTGTTGAATAAGGTTATCGTCATCTATTTGGATGACATGACCGTCTTTTCCCGAAAAAGAGAGGATCATCCCTCGCACCTGCAGCAAATATTTGAAAAATGTCGAGAATTTGGCATCTCAATCAATCCTAAGAAGTCCATCTTTGCAGTGAATGAAGGAAGACTGCTGGGGCACCTTATATCGGAAAAGGGGCTCGCGATAGACCCTGACCGGGCTGAGGCCCTCCTAAAACTTCCACTCCCGATGAATAAAAAGGGCCTGCAATCCTTCTTCGGCCAAATTAATTTTGTGAGGAAGTTTGTCCCAGACTTCGCTCAAATCATCAAGCCGATGTCTGAACTTTTGAAAAAGGATGCCGAGTTCATCTGGACCGACAATAGAAGGACGAGCATTTGAAGAAATCAAGGCCCGAATCGCTCAGGCACCCGTCCTAACTAACCCTGACTACAGTAAGGATTTCATCCTGTATGCTGTAGGAGAACCCGAAAGTTATGCCGCAGTCCTGACGCAAAAGGGAGAAGATGGCGAAGAGCGCCCTATTGCGTTCCTAATCCAAGTAATACAGCCCCACGAGGAAAAATACAACTTCATAGAACGACAAGTGCACGCCGTCATGAAGTCCCTAAGGAAATTCAAACATTTTATCTCCCAAAGTCGGGTTACATTGTTTGTCATCCATCTAGACGTATGAAATTTCATTATCCAAGGAGAGTTGGGCAGCAAAAGGGCCGGTTGGGTCAACAAAATACAGGAATTTGATATTGAAATCCGACCCACAAAGTTAGTTCGCGGTCGCGCCCTATGTCAAGAGCTTGCGAAGAGCGTAGCAGCCGAAGTAACAGACTTGTCAATGGGATGACCCGTTAATGGAAAATAGCTCCGCAAACCGAGACGAGGATGAAAAGGATCGGGTCAATGAAATAGTAGAATATTTCAGCACTGGGATATGTCCTTCGCATTTAAATGCTTCGCAGCGAAGACACTTCAGGCTGAAGGCCCTTCGCTATGTCTTACGCCCCGAGGGCCTGTTCTACCGAAATATTGATGGCGTTCTTCTGAAGTGTATAAGGGAGGATGATAAGAAATGGGTCCTTGGTGAATTCCACTCAGGTTTATCAAGGGGCCACTCTGCAGGAAGGACAACTGCTTTAAAGATAATCAGGACGGGCTACTACTGGCCCTCGCTCTTTGCCGATGCCTTCGCGGTTTGCAGAAAGTGTGAACAGTGTCAGAAGTTTGCCGGGCGAAGCAAAAATGCTCCCATGCCCCTCCAACCAATACAAGTGGAAGCACCATTTCAATAGTGGGGATTGGACTTTATAGGGGTCATCTCGCCGAACTCTTCTGCAGGACAAAAATTCATCCTGACCGCGACCGATTACTTCACCAGATGGGCCGAAGCAGTGCCCACCAAACACGCTGATCAGGAAACGGTGATTACTTTCCTTGAAAGCTTGATCACCCGGTTCGGCATCCCCGAAGCAATAGTAACAGATAATGGCCCTGGGTTTACAGGCGCTAAAATTAATGAGTTCACTTGCAAATATGGAATATACCGCAAGGTCACTTCCAACTACTATCCCCAGGGTAACGGATTAGCAGAATCAACAAATAAGACCCTGTTGAGGTTGCTGAGAAAGCTCATAGACAAGAACAAAAGGACTTGGCACCTTCTCTTAGACCAAGCCTTATGGGCTGATCGAATATCTATCAAGAAGTCGATCAAAACCTCACCGTATGCTTTGGTGTATGGTAAAGAGGCTGTCCTGCCAATCCATGTAGAAATTCCTGCGTTGAAGATGTTAAATGATGAAGAAGCAGAATCTGGTCCTATGGAAGTTAGGCTAGCCCAATTATTGCAATTAGAGGAAGAACGGGATAAGGCATATCAGAACTTCGCAAAGCATGCCCAAGTCACCCGAAACTGGTTCAAGAAGAAGTCATCCGTCCGGACATTTAAAGTGGGAGACTTGGTCTGGAAATGGAATTCATGGAAGGTTAAACCAGGTAATCATGATAAACTGGACGCGTTTTGGGAAGGACCGTTCGAGATTGCCAAAGTAAATTCAGCTAACTCCTTTGTCCTCAAGGACTCGACTGGTCAGACTCTACCACTTCCCGTAAACGGTCTTCACTTGAAGACCTTCCATCATTAAAAGTTTTCTGGAAAATCTTAATCCTTGTATATACTGTTGTTTATACTTGTACAAACTTTGTTTTAAGAGTCTCTAGAATTAAGCATGTAGTTAGATATAGATTGCATCTTCACGTCATTGTGAAAATGAAGTTTTACCTCGTGACTAAGGTTCAGCTCTGCCGAATCAAGAGTAAAATCTACCTCGGAATTCTTCTATGCAAAGTGACCGGCATAGGACGGTTCGCTGCGAAGCACTTTCAAATCAACAACAAGGAATGACTCATAGCGCCCAGATCCTAAAGGAGAAAGCAGATGCAACCTGCTCCGCTTGGCAGCAGGCCTCGCTGAAGAAGCAAAGGAAATACTTCTCTGGAGTATGAAGGTATGGAAAATGCTTCGCAAAAGGAAACTGTGCGAAGCAACTTCAAAAGGAAAACTTTGCGAACCACTCTTTGAGACAAAAGAACGCGCTTCGCTCCTAAGGTATCCTAAGCCCCACTTCGGGGCTAATCTTGCGCGAAGCGCCCGGTAAGACAACAATGTAGCCTAGATCCCGTGAAAAGGCAGCTTCGGGTCCGAAGCATAGAAGACCAAGGGAAAGTTTGAGGTTCGCCGCGAAGCACTTTGCGCCAAAATCAGCTTCGCCAAGCCGTAGAGCGCAAAACGAGAAGCATTTAAAATGCGCCTTGAGGTGTGTGCCAACGACAATCTAGGAAAGTGCCCAGGATGTGCGGGTTTAATGCAAAGGTGGCGGGGCGCATCCCAAGAGAATGTCGTTATGATTAAAAGTTGTGCCCAGGTACGAGGTGGCAGGGGAGTTAGATTTTCGAAGCCGGGCCAGGTCATCGAAGTACACAGATCCGCGTGCAACCCCGCCGCAAAGTCAATAAATAAGCGAAGCAATCCTTTCCGCCTGATTTTCGAATTTAATTTTGGTAGTTGCCATTAATGATGGTGGATATAATCTTCAGCTATAAATCCCGAGCTTTACCAGTAAATAAGTTATTTATTTGTTGTCGAGCAAGACTGTAAGAAACCTGGCCAAAGCTCTACGATATTCCCATTTTCTGCATTAAAATTCTCCTCCTTGAGAACGAAATGGGGAAGAAGAATTCTAAAGAAAAGAGGAAAGAGCCCGAGGTAGCGACTCCAGAAAAGGCAAAAAGGGGCAAGGAAGAAAAGAAGCATAGGCCCAAGAAGGTTGATTTAAACCTGCGCCCTGAGAAGCAGCCCATAGAAGAAGGGGAGGAATCAGAGGATGAACAACTGCCAGAACCTCCCATTGATGGGTGGGAGAGGATAAGAGACACTGAACTTTCAAAAAGCATCGCAGAACTGCGATACACTATCGACTACATGAAGAGTCGATTATCTGCAGAAAATAAGAGGGCTGTCGCATACTACTCGCAGATATACTGGTATCTGACTCCACCAACCCACCATTGTCCTGAATTAATCTGTGCGATAGCCCAGAATTACCAGCCGTCCACTAGACAAGTTCTGGACGCTGCGGGTAATAAGTTATTTTCGATTTTTAAGGAAGATGTTTAAGTAGCTTTCTCTCCTTTGCAAGGGCCACCAAAGGGGTATTTGGTGCACAATGTTCTGTTGAATGAACAAATGGACAGATTTAACGCCTCCAGCCACATTGTGAAATTTTTGAAGGAGAGTCTTAAGGATGGGTTACCTTCAAGCAAGCTACCACAGATGCCTCGCCTTCTGCAAGACTTCAAAAGCACATATATCTTTTCCATTATTGCATGGGTCGCAGGTCTGTCCACAAACGCCGACATTTATCCCTGGCAAGTGTCCCTAGCCGAATGCATTTCCCGAGGAGAGTTCTACGCTCCAGACACCTCAAGGCCAAACACGAACCCGATTTTCTTTGACTGGGCAGAATGGGTAGCGCGGACCTTGCACATGCGGCTGGCGAGTTTGAAGAATGTCGGGACAGGCCAATATTTTGGGTCGTGCTCTTTCCTAATCTGACTCTTTTTCTGTCACACCCACAAGAATTTTCCTCATATTGCCAGTACTCAGAGTGCCAAAGACGGAGCCCCGCTGTCGGTGTACCGGTGGACCCCCCTCCTAGCCAGGACGGGGTCGTATTATGTGTTCAATCAGCAATTTTTAGGCCCTGCTCTCCAGCTATTGCAGGGTTCTTGCCCTCGAGTACCCGTCGACCTGAGGGACAAAGTGGTCAACGAGTGGAAAGGGGACGTTTTTCAGCTAACCCAGGGTCTTGTCGTCCGCCTATTTGGATTCACGGAGAAACCCTTCCTCTTGCCTGTGTATCCTTCTAAATACCAACTTGCTTTAGAGGTCGCTCGCTTGAGTGACACGACAAATGTTATCTACGGCCATGGCCGAAAGTGGGCTCCGACTTGCGATTTCCCTTTCAAAATGGGAGTCGTAGAAGTCTTCGCCCTAAAACATGTATATTTGGAGAATAAACTTGCTGACTTCGGGTTGCTGCAGCTTCCGCAGCGGTGGTGCTATGACCCCTTGGGGGTGATGAGAGATCATTTGAGATTCAAAACTTTTCATGTTTGCCCTCGACCGGAGATTTTAGAACAGAGGAATAATCCTACTGGCAGAGATTTAGAGTGTCATGTAGAAAGGATGAAGATGTTGCCCCCGTGACACGAATTTTACACTATGGAAGATGAATATGATCCCATTAAGCATCCCTTCCCGAGCCCGGACTCTGCATTCTGGAGAAAAATGAAAGACGATTTGAAGGAAGAGATAAGGGATTGGCGCGAACCACAATTGAAGGAATGGTGGATTATGAGAGTTCATCGTCGGAAGCAAAAGTCATACGGACTCTTGGAGACAGATAAGGACTTCGCTATCTACTATGAAGCATATGTCGAATCTTGGCAACCCCTCTCCTTTGGTGATTTCATCCCTCCTAGTCCCCCAGGCTCGGGCGATAGCCCCAGAAGAATTGCTAATGATTCTGAACAGGAAGATGAAGACGAAGCTGTAATGACGCATCAAGAGCCGCTTAAGGAGCCTGTTGAAGGTTCCGAAGTTGATGTCGGGAGGTCGTCGCAGCAGCAAGAAAAGGAGGATATGAGGAAAAGAAAAAGACCCGAATAGGTTCAATTGCCCCCTCCTCATCTGAAACGGCCTCGCACTAGACCCACCAGTGCTTCCAGAATACTGACAATATGCTCAAGGAGGCGAGGAGAAAGAGGGGGGGTTCATTGGCAAGACCAGAGAAGTGCGTGGTTATTGATATGAAGAATGGGAAATTGCACAAGGTCAAGAAAATTCCCAAGGTTTAGAAACCCTTGGACGAAATGACCTCTGCAGATTATGAGCATCAGGAGAAGGTCAAGGATCTAGAACATATAGACATTGATATTGAATCAGAATCAATGCATGTGAGAATAGAGACCTTCCGCGCACATGCCCAAATCGCCAGCCAACGCCGCTGTGAGGTGGAGAATGCCAATGTCAAGCTGGAGGAGGATCTAGCTAGGATACGCTCTCAGCTGGAGGATGCTCTAAGGCAATGTGAGCAATTACAGAATGATAAGGATGCCTTAAAACAGCAGATAGAACAACTGCAAAGTAAAGTAGAAGATAATAGCAAGACCCAGGCCGAGGCTGAATTGAAGGCCAAGGAGTTTGAGGACCGGATCTTGCAGATGCAACTGCAGTTGTACGAAAAGGAGAGCTTGGAACTATTCGACAGGAACAGAATTAAGGATATCTGCTCTCATTTGCTCAGGAATTTCAGATCTCAGGCCTCTAATGCCCTCTCAATATTATCATTTGTTACAGAAGCCCAGAACGTTGCTTCTCAAAAGGGGCCAATAGTGGATGAAATCATCCAGGAGATTAGAAACCGGGTCAGCTTAGCCTTTGAAGTGCAGATCATAAAGTACCAAGACTTGCAAGTCGTAGCTATGAGTTGGATGGCCCGAGATTGGTCCACCGCCCAGGCCACAGTCCGCGCCTTCTTCTCCAAGGTGAGAAAGGCACAGAAGGCGAAGCAACTTCTGGATATATTTGAACAGGAGCAGCGTACCTCTCTGGGGTATTTTCAAAATCTTTCAGAATTGGGTTTCCCAAGTTTCACTGACGATGACGTGAACCTTTTGACAAAAGAAGAATTGAAACCTGCTTGGCTCAGCTTTGAGAGCGATGTCTCTGAGATTGATCAGTGGAAAGAGCTAGTTACAGAAGGCCAGGTCACAGATTTTATTTTGAGATATTGTAGGATCGCGGCGTGCTTAAATGATTTAAGCACTTTTAAGCACTAGGGCCAAATCTGTTGACATTGGGCAGATTGACAGGTTCCATGTCCTGGTTAAGGCATTGCAAGACCAAGAGCCTTTCCAGAAAGGTGCTTGGGCACATATTCGCCGAACCATGGAGAGGATCCGTGACCACCTTCCACCACCGTCGTTGGAGCAGATACCTGGCGAAGGAGATGGAAAAATATTAGAAGCAGTTGATGAGGTGCCCCCGGAATCAGAAAAACAACGAGGAGAAGGGTCTGGAGGTGACTCTGGCCCAATGGATAAAAGCTAGAGGGTTCTCACACCGAGGCGAACTCGTTGCCCCGCAAGCCGCCAAGAATGTTGACAAGTTTTGTCACATTGCTTCTGAAGGGGTAGTGAAATTTGATTGTGCTGATCTTTTTTTGATATAGTTTTCCTTATTTTTGTTGATGGTAGTGTTGCAGCAATTTTGGCTGTTATTTTTTGGATCCCCCTTGTAAATAACTGAATTTGAAAGAGCTTCACCCATAATATAGCAAGAAAAAGGAGCTTCGCAAACAACAGGCAGAAAAAAAAACATAGGGGCAAGCCAAATTTATTAAGGCACAGAAAGAGCTTCGCAAGCGAAGCTCCCACAAGACTAGCTTCGGGCCGAAATTTTGCGAAGCATACAATGTAAAGTAAAATGCCAAAACAAATTCTTAAGTATGGAAAAACACTTCGCAGAAATGCTAGCGAAGCACCTGCTTCGGCCGTCCTTTTTGCGAACCACTCCTCAGGAAAATCTACTTCGCTCAAAATCTTCCCGAAGCACCTGCTTCGGACGACTCAGGTGCGAAGCTTCCCCCCCCCGAAGGCTGGTTGTCCCTGAAAATTTTCTAAGGCGTGGAGGAGCTTTGCTTGAATTTTCCCTGAAAGGCTGTTTTTGCAACAGTTCGTGGCGAAGTAATTCTGAAGGTCCGCTTTCGCCAATTTTCGTGCAAAGCTCCCTCACTAGGAGCCTAGTTGCCTTGAAGAAGTCGGAGAAATGTTCTAAGGCAAGATTCTACTTCGGCCAAAAGACCCTCGAACGGTCATTTTGAAAAAGCTTCGCAGCGAAGCACTCTTTCAGCCCATCAGCGAAGCATCCGTTTGCAAAGCAACCTTCAACCCGTTTTCCCGACAAAGCGATGAGAGATTGGGAACCATGTTTTGAAGAGGCAAATCTGCTTCGGCGCTCAGTCTTTGCGAAGCTGTTTTTGAGGGCCCCTTCCCGCAAAGCACCCATGCAAAGAGGTCAGCCCCGCTTCGGCTCACATCTGTCGCAAAGTAGGTCCTCGAACTAGAATTTAGCGAAGCTCTCCAGGGCACACACACCAAGGCCGGGTATCTTTTCAAGGCAATTGAGTGGTTCATTAATGCATCTTTACTTGCCCGAAAGACCCGAGACTCATTTTCAGCAATGGAAAAGGAAAGATCAGCCGCAAGAGGAAAACCTGATGGACCCGGCAACCACTCGAGCATTGCGCCCAAAGATTGAGGACAAGTCAGGTGGCCCATTAATGAGAATTTCCCCGGCTAAAGCGGTCGTAAGTACTAAAGATAGTAACTGATGTGAGAACTCAGTCACAGGAGGAGCGAAGGCAGATTTTCCAGTTTTTCGAGGGCGTACTGCTAGGTTTTGTGCAATGATGGCTCAGAGGGTCGGGTCCTCTATAAAAACCTATGAATTGTAATGAAAAAAGGGGGGAACTCTTGCTAGAGAATTGTTGTAACTTGGTCCCTGCAATTGATATTAAAGACTTTGGGCTTATTTCTCTCTTGTATGCTACCTTCTGTGATTATTTCTGCTATTTTGTCTTTGTTTGTATACTGTAATTCTGAATCCTGAATTTAGGTGTGTAACTGGGGACAGAACCCTGAAATTTTCCTGAAGGATACATAGGGGAGACAATATTGCGTTAAACTCTTTTTATGTTGCCTGTGGTTAGTGGTTTCTGTTACGTTCACGTTATTTCCTAGTCGCTGTAATTCTGAAATCTGGATTTAGGCATGGGAGAATAGCTGAATTTTGGAACTCTTCCAAAGGATACATAGGGAACTTTGCGTGATGTTCATTTATGCATTATTCTTGGTATTTATTGCTGCTTTTCCAAGTTATTAGTTGATAATCATGCTGTTGGTTCTTTCCCACCGAATTGTTGACACTTCTTACCCTATCCTTTTATTTCTTTCCTGCACTCTTATCTTAAAACATCAAGTAGTTTAGTTCAGGAGCCGGCCTTTCTCCGGAGATTGGCACGGGGGGCATCTCTTCCCCTCGGCCTTTCAATGTTGGTCCAGGTCTAGGGCGCGTATCCTTCCCAAAATCCTTTCCTGTGGCAGATTTGTGACCAACAATAACTAGCTCCCGTCGGCTCTTGGTATGTTGACTCCCCTTGATAGTTAGATGCTTCCATCCCTGCAACTCTCTCACTCCGCCTGAGTGCTCCTCCCTGCAACCCTGCAACACAACACAGATCTAACACAGACAAACATTCAAGAGACCAAGTTGACACCAAATCGTATCATTGCATTATTGTGGTGATGATTACGTCCTTCCTATGACTGTTCTCCTATGCAATGGACCTAAACAATTTAGTGGATCATCTCTGCATTGATATGGATGCTTTACAAAATGAAAGGGGGGTCTATATATAGGGTGGCTCTGGTGGTTACTATAACCAACCAAGCCCCAACTTCCCCAACCGTCTTATGTTTCAGCCTTAACAAAACAATCTTAACAACCATTTAACACTTTGCATGACGGCTGATTACATTGCACTAATAAACGTAATTTCATATGTCTAATTACATTGCAATCGCATGCTACACGACATTGCTTTGACCACATTGACTATTTACATATTATCCTACGTAATTACAATGTATACTGTAGACATTTTATCAAACACTTGTTATTTCTTTTTGGAACTGTTGTCTACATCTATCCTCCCCTTTACAGGAGTCGATGTCCTCAGCGACTTCCTGCATTGTCCTGATGGAGTCTCAACCTCCTTCGTCTCAACAATTTGAAGCACTTCTAATTCTTGCACACGAAGTTTGAAGGCTTCTCGTTCATCTCGAAGCTGATTTGCATAATTAAAATATGTGGCCCATTCCATGCCATTTGCATTGGCTTTATCTTCCATTTCTTGCAACTTTGCCAACAACTCTAATTCACGTTTTATAAAGATGTCCTTCAGCTTCTGTTGTGTCAGGGTTGAGGAAGATGACGTCTTCTTAGTCAATTCCTCCTTAAGAGTTGCTTCTCGTTGTTGTATTTGAGCAACTCGCTGCGCAATGCCTCCTTTCATTTCTTAGCCTGTTCCAGTTCTTCCCTCAAGGCCTTCTCACCCTGACTTTTCTGAGTCAATAGCATCGCATTATGTTGCAACAATAACTCCTTTGCTGATTTTTGTTGCAGCAATTCTTCTTCCATATCCATAATCACTTGCTCCCTTTCACTGAGTTGAGCATGAAGATCCAGGAATTCCTTCTGCCTTTCCTGAATTTGCCTCATAGCCTCCTCCAACTGATGTACATCCTCGGCCAACTTGTGTTCTATTTCCTGCAGTTTGGCCTTTGTTACCTGCAATTGTCCTTCCGTGTCTTGTAAGTGTTGGGCCAGATTCTTCTTGGTCATGTACAGCTTCTTGAGCCCTTCAGCTAGCCAACACAGCAAGTGTGCTAGGAAGTTAATCTGGCTGTACATCAAGAGCAATTCAGTTACTAGTTCCACCTGTGTCCCCTATT
Source organism: Wollemia nobilis (assembly GCA_028583015.1). Classification (NCBI taxonomy): domain Eukaryota; kingdom Viridiplantae; phylum Streptophyta; class Pinopsida; order Araucariales; family Araucariaceae; genus Wollemia; species Wollemia nobilis. Next base: position 231,712 of record JAQPPZ010017175.1, on the reverse strand, counting down.
TTGTTATGATCTGGGAAGGGGGATGGGTACCATGTCCTAACACATACACATTGGCTGGTTCAAGATATAGTGTAGGCGTTCCTTCAGGCAGTTTCTCAACTCCTTCCATGATCTTAAGATGTTCAGTGAGCAGATCCCATGGCTGTTCTTGGTAAATGCTGGAAATCTTAGCTCGCCAGCTGCCTTTTCCAGCCCATTTGACCAACTTATCCAGCTCCTCTTCTGCCATTAATTGCCATTGTTTCCACTGCCCCACACAACCTACTTCAAATTCCAGCCACAATCTGTCCATCACATGGGTTAGCTTGGTAAAACAAGCAACCGCTTGTTGGGTAATGTGTGCACCCATTTTTGGTGGATCTTGAAAATTAGGCACATCCAATATTATGTGATCAGACAATTCTGTGTCAAATTCCTCATCTCCCAAGGTTACCACTGACTCCTTTCCTTTCCCTAAAAATTTGATAGGCTTCTTAGCTGCTTTCCCTTCTATGATCATATGCTGTTCTAAAGGTACATGTGGCTAGCTACTTTCTCCTGTAGATGGTACCAATTCCTTTTGAGGCATGTGTATTTGTTGTGGGTCCCCATCATGTGTTGTCTTCGTCTCTTGCTGCACATTAGACAATTCCTTCTCCACTGAAATAGGATTGTTTTGTGTTCCTACTAGCGGATCTCCTTCGGCCTTGTACATGGAGGTTGCTTCCTCCTTACCCAATTCTACCTCCTATGTGGTGCCTAGATCTACAGTTTGGCTCATTGCCTCAACTTCTGCCACAACGAGCATATCTTCAAACAAAAATTCTTGTAAAGTCTGTGTGATTGAGGTCTTTTCAAACGGAAGTTCTAGGGGTATTTCGAGTGATGCCAAGCATTCCCAGACTTGAACTTCTGCCAAAAATTCCATAGGCCTCACCTAGGTGGCAGTACTTGTCCCTTTTGCTGGTACTCCTTGAAGAGATGTAGGGATTGCAAAATCTACTTCCTGTATCCCTATCTCCTTGGTCTATGGACCAATTTGTGCTTTTTTCCATTGTTGCTCTATATCGCACAACACAGCTTGACTGCGAGCTATCTTCTTGGTTGTCACCCTTTCAATGGATTATGGTGACTATGATGGCGATGGTGGCAAAGAATTTCTTGCTCTTCCTTGTCAAGGGTGCAACTTCCTTTGTCGGAGGTGCCACGTCCTGTACTTGTGATGCCTCATCCTCCTCTTCGGATCCTCCATGGACCTTCTCCGAGTGAAGCCTTGCTGAACCGTTGCTTTGTCCACTGCTTTTTAGTTGGAGTGTTCTTCTTTCCTTGTGGTTTAGACTCCATCCATCTCAAAAGCGATGGTGCGAACTCAAGTAAATCCTTGGGAGGGTCCCATCCTGGAACTCGCACACCTGCTCTATACATTGCATCCAAAAATAATCCAATGGCGTGGAAGACCATTGAGAAGTTCTTGGTAGTCCTCATCAAAAAGTTTTGGATGTGAATTGTCAAGTAGGCTGCCCAATCATAGGCAACTCCCTTCTCAATGCCTTGTAATTTTGTATATATGGGATGAACCATACTAGTAAGTCCGAGGCTCGTTGCTCCCCAGACAGCCTGGACATCAGTACATTCATAATGCACTGAAGTCCCTTATTCAACGATTGATTTTGTTTGACCCCTTGGCTGCCATGTGATAATATGGCATCCAACTCCTTCTTCAGAGATGTGATGCTCTAGATCAATTGTGAAGTCTTCTTGAGGTCAACTCGTTCATTCAATACCAGCTGTCCAAATTTCAACAATCCAAAAGTTTTGAATGCCTCGGCTGAAAATACCACTTCTATGTCCTTGTCTCCCACTTGCACTTTACCAGCATGTCTTTCCATGTCATATGTCAACAACATCTGTATCAGGTACTTAAAAAACTCCTTGTCAAAATTGGGAACCTGTAAAATAAAATGAACAGTCCCCAGCCTCCTTGATCTTTTGTTTGACTAGGTCTTCGGGTGGTGTTTGCACCCACCATTGTCGGCATAAGTCCCCAATGGCATGAGTCCACATAATCTCTTTCAGAGGTATCCTGTCCTTCTCGAGTTGTTGAGCTTCCTTATCCTTTGTTCTTGGCACCATGAGACCGTGCGAATGGGTGACTGTACAGTGTGAAAAGTGCTTCGGGGAGATTTATCTGAAGGGACAGAAGATATTGGGGAACCCTCGGCCGGGGCTACTACAGACACGACTTGGGAAACAGGAGTAGGGGACAGGGGATGCGTACCTGCGTGCTCTAGAAATAGAGCAGAAGCGGCAAAATCCTGCGTATCAGGTTCGCGTCTACCTCCAGCTTCCGCTCCTTCGACATTCTCAGTTTTCTCTTCCCCAACATTTTCTTCTCTTTGGAGGTATTCCTCCACATTGATGATATCAACTTCGGTAATCTCCTCCTCTCCCTGCAGTGGTGGTTCGAGCACTGTTTCTCTAACATTCAACTCGCCTGAGCTTGCTATAGGCTGCTCGCCAGAAACACCGGAGGGTCTGCTACGAGGTCGTTTTGGGTGCGGGGGAGGCATTTGAACTTGGTCAGGTCTCTTCCTCTTCTTCTTTTCCTCCTTTTCTTGCCGCTGCACCGCCCTCCCAACATCTGTATCAGAACCTCCAACAGGCTCGTTTGGCAGCTCTTGCTGAGTTGCTACTATCTCCTCTTTTTCTTCCTGCTCAGAAACATCTTCAATTCTCTTTGGGCTTTCACCCGAGTCCGGGGTACTAGGAGGAATGAAGTCGGCGAAGGAGATGGGCTGCCAGGACCCAACGTTGGCTTCATAAAAAACGCTAAAATCTTCGTCCATCTCTAGAAGACCGTACGATCTTTGCTTTTGTCGGTGGACTCTCATTATCCACCATTCTCTTAGCTGATCTTCGCGCCAACCTTTTAGCTCTTCCCTCAGATCATCCTTCATATTTTTCCAGAATGCAGAGTCTGGTCCCGGAAAAGGGTGTCGGATGGGATCATATTCAACTTCCATGGTATAAAATTCATGCCACGGGGGCAATGTTTTCATTCTCTCAAGGTGCCATTCTAGGTCCCTCCCGGTGGGGTTATTCCGCTGCTCCACTATCTCCGGGCGGGGGCAAACATGGAAATTTTTGAATCTGAGGTGGTCCCTCATTACCCCCAAGGGGTCATAGCACCACCGCTGTGGAATCTGCAACAGGCCGAAGTCGGCGAGCTTATCTTCCAGGTAAACATATTGTTTGAGGGCAAAAACCTCAACGACTCCCATTTTGAAGGGGAAATCGCAGGTTGGTGCCCACTTTCGGCCATGGCCGTAAACTGTATTCGTCACGTCGCTCTGGCGAGCGACCTCCAATGCAAATTGGTATTCAGAAGGATAAAATGGCAGCAGGAAGGGTTTTCCTGTAAACCCGAACAGGCGGACAACAAGCCCCTGTGTCAACTGGAAAACATCGCCCTTCTTTTCAATAACGACCTTATCCCTGAGGATCGTGGGCACCCGAGGGCAGGAGCCTCGCATGAGCTGCATAGCAGGTCCTAAGAACTGTAGATTGAAAACATAGTACGACTCCGTCCTCGCCAGGAGTGGGGTCCACTGATACACCGGCTGGGGGACTCCATCTTTGTCCACTGGAGTAACAACAATGTGGGGGAAATGCTTCTGAGTATGGTAGAAAAAGAGCCAAATTAGGAAGGAGCAAGGCCCAAAATACTGGTCTGTCCCAGAATTCTTCATACTGGCCAGCCGCGTATGTAAGGTTCGGGCCACCCATTCTGCCCAGTCAAAGAACACCGGGTTAGTGTTCGGCCTCGACGAGTCTGGAGAGTAAAACTCTCCGCGCGAAATACATTCGGCCAGTACCACTTGCCAGGGGTGCACAACAACATCAGTAGATAGGCCCGCCACCCATGCAATGATAGAGAAGATATCGGTATGCTTAAAGTCACTAAGAGGGCGAGGCATTTGTGGCAGCTTGCCTGAAGGGAGCCCATCCTTCAAATTGTCGCTCAAGAATTTAATGATGCGGTCGGAGGGGGTGAACCTCCCTGTTGGAAATTTGAGTTATTTTATGTTGTCATTGATGTCACATGGATCATTGATGTCACATTGAGTTTTGGTGGCAAAAGCACTTCATAGATAATCATCTATGATATTTTGGAGAGCATGGATATGTACAAGGTTTTTATGAAAACCAAGGCAGGCAAAATAAAAGGTTTTATTTAAAACCATGGTGGGCTTATGTGGAAAGGGCTTTTCTTAAAAGCCAAGGTGGAATTTGTTTCATCGAAAAAGGACCTCCGGTGATGAAGATATTAAAGTTTAAAGTTTAAGTTTAAATTAATGGAGGGCCGACCTATGTGCAATTAATGGAGGTTGGCATATATATATATATATATATATATATATATATATATATATATATTTTTAGCGAAAAACCCCTTGCGGGGCCACCTTGGTCTAAGAGACCACGAACAGGGGGTTCTATACCGTCAAAGTCACCCGGGAGTCGCACCCAGCCCTGCCCGCACCAACATTATCAATTGGATTTTGGGTACCCAATTCAGCTTTTTGGTAGGGTGGAGATTCGAACTCGGGACCTCCCTTGGAGGATTGCCCTCTCCTCTCCAACTCACCTACAACACCTAGGTGGAGGTTGGCATATATATATATATATATATATATATATATATATATATATAGTAAAGGTTTCAATTTATTTCGGAAAGTGGGCATATTATATATCGTCGGAAAGCTTATTTCGAGGGCTATTTGACTAACTTATTTAGAAGGAGAAATAAGGTGTGTGTAAAGAGATATTTCTGATTTTGCAAAGGGGTTCCAAAAGTGAAGTTTGCCTTGTTCTTTTTCAAGAGGATTAATTCTTTCATGAGGTGACAAGGTATGCAATATTGTGATTTATTTTATTTTAATGTATAAGTGGTTTTGGGAGTGAAAAGGTTATGCAATGTTTTAATGTGCCTAGTTGGCGTCCATGGCATCACTAAAGGCACGAGCTTCTAAAAATCCTTGAGGAAGATTGCGCGATCTTCTAAGCGGATTTCATAAATGAAAAGTGCACTTGGGACCCAATCGAGTACGATGTGCGACTTCCAAGGAGGGATCCCACGCGCGGCTGCCAAAAAATAGCGGCGCTAGACACCCACTTCGAGCAATAAAAGTTTAACTCCTCAAGATGCCATTAATGTTGTCCGCTCCCGCACTAGAAAAGGAGGTTTCACCACTCCAAATTACCAGCATTGTTAAGGTAAATCAAGTTGCGCTGTGAAAAGGAGAAAGGAGCGAATTCTTACTAAGTTAAAACTGCATATTCTAGCAAAATTCTACACCATGAGTGAAAGGTCGGGCGCAGTGAAAGGAAAGGCGCCTATGCAGGTAGAATCCAGCGCCTCATAGCAGGAATCCGAAGGGCAGACTGTCTCAACTGCTCAGGGCAATGAAGCGTTGAAGGAAAAAATAGAAAAACCCAGGGCGCGACGCAGAAGACAGGGTCCTCTTCCGCCGTCGGTAAACCTCCTAGCCGAATACAGGGACGGTGACTACTCCCTCAGCATCACCAAGTTGAGCCCTAATATTTTGAAATGGGCGGGTAAAATCCCCTCTACACATCATGTCGGGGCCGCTTACACCTCGAACCTTCACTGGTTCTTGTGCCCTCCCGTTCACCAATGCCCCGAGCTCATTCAGTCAATTGTGACAATCTACAAACCGGCCACCTGACAGGTATGTGACTGGCAGGGCAGGCGACTATTCTCTCTCTTCGGAGAAGTGGTGCATCCCATGCCGCACCAGGGGTCGAGCCAGACAAGGACGCTATCATCAGAAAGGTTATTTTAGATGAGCAGGCGGGTAAGTTTGATGAGTCTCAGAAAAATAGGTATTTTCTCAATTCGGAGCTGAAGCATCCAATTCCAACTTCAAGACGGTCGTCGGGCCCTATTCCCTTAAAAAAATTTAAGAACACGCACCTTTACACGGTACTCGCATGGGTGCTGGGCTGCGGCACCAGTTGGCGCTCGTCAAATGCATTATGTATGGAGTAACCTACCAAAGTGGGAAGCGCCAGATTTACTTTGACCGGGCCGACTACTTGGCATACGCCATTCACTCTGCCCTTGTCAAGTTGCAGCAGAGGCAGTCGACAAAGTTCAGGCACTGCTCTTTTCTGGCGTGGTTATGCCTATACTGCTTGCAATTCCGAATGTCGAGCATCGAAGTCAAGAAGGTGGATGAGATTAGTATAGGATAAAATTGCACTAACGGTTTCTGTTACATACATTGTTTTGATTGTTGTTGGTATAGTGATAGGTTAGTAACTGTGTTGCTTATCTTCCCCACCCTGAAACAAATGATATTTACATTTCTTTCTGCATTTTATAATCTCTTTCCTGCACTCTCAGCTAAAACCCCAAATTAGATTAGTATAGGAAGCCGGCCTTCTCCGGAGATTGGCACGGAAGGCGTCCCTTCCTTCCGGCCTTTCAATCTGCTGGGCGAATCTAGGGCGCAATAGATTAAAATCCTATCCTAAGTGGCAGATTCGTAACCAACAGCTCCCTTTAGATTAAACGGACTGTCCGAAATGGGATGACATGCCACATCGCATATATTGCAATACGCATTCTTTGGACAATTGATATTTGTGTGTTCTTCCGATTTGCAATCCAAACACCAAATATCTTTTTGTTCCTTTCGTACTTCCCCTTTGACTTCCCTCATGATTTTATCAAATTTCTTTCTAAAGGAGTGGATAGCAGTTTGCACCTTATCCTCCGAATCGCTATTTGAATCGTCATTCCTTGAATGTCCTACGATTTCGGCTGCCATTTGTTTAGCTTCACCCTCAAAATTCTTTGCCTTTTAGAAAGCTTCTTCATATGTGGAGGATGGTACCGCTTTCATCTTCTTCCTATACTTCGGTAGAAATCCATCTATGAACCAGCGTTTTACTAGTCCATCTGCAGGTGGCATTTGCATTTTGTCTGCCAATTGTTTTAATCTTCAGTTACAATTCTTAACGCCCTCATCCGGTTTTTGTTTTGTAGTATAGATTTCTGTTATGATTTCCGTATCATCTCATAATGGCCGAAATTCATTTATAAATGCTTCCTACATGGTCTCCCATCGTCCAAATGGTTGTGTACTTTCTCTCTTCAAGTACCAATCTATGGCCATGCCTTGCAAAGTGGCAAGAAACAATTGCAACCATTCTGCTGGTTGCGTCACTCCATTTGCCTTCCAAATCGTGGTACAAGTACCTATGTGACGTGTTGGGTCTTCTTTCCCTTCCCTAGTGAAGGGTGGGCATTTTTGTTTGCCCACTCTATTGGCAACATGTGCCATTGGGACTCTCCCAATCTCCTCGTCACTTGATGATGATGCTTGTGTGGTTCTATCCCACTCTCTCTCAACTGTAGGTGGTACAAGTGTTTCTTGTTCAAATAGTCTTCTTTCGATCTCTCGTACGTCACTACTTCGCGACCTCCTTCACTAGTAAACGATGTGTGGTTCTGGTCTTCCTCCACAAGACTCCCCGCATGGTTGCTCTGGTGTCAAGATTTGATCTTCCGCACCTGTTGGCAAACCCCTCTACGCTAGCTCAGGTGTTACCATCCACTCCTCGCTTCCAATATTTATTTCAACATTAATATCTTCCTTGACTATTTGATTTTGCACTTCATTCTCTGCTGTCAAAAGCAATGTTGGCCACCTTTCTCTTTCGACTTTTGGACTCTCATCCTTCAAGGGGTTCCATATTCTCTCTACCTCTAGTTGTTAAACTTCATCTCTAGTTTGTGTTCTTTGACTTGTCAGCCTCACACTTCTCCTAAGTGGTTGCTTCGTTGTTTGTATTTGATTCCTTCTTCGTCGGCCTTGCAACCTTGAATCTAATAGGGATGAGTAGCTAGTGACAGTAGGAAGAAGAGAGGTTGAAGTATTCAAAAGAGAAGTTGAAGCAGTGAAGAAAGAAGCTAAAGCTATGAAAAGAGATGTCAAGTTGAAGGCTGGGTTGACAAAGTTCGAGCAGAAGTTGAATCACTATGGCTTACAGTGGGCTTGATACTAGGCTTATGCCAACTGGTTGAAGGGAGAAAACAAGGCCTTGAAGCGGAAATCCAACAACTAGGAGTACCTGTCCGAAGCCTCAATCTCAAAAGAACCAAAGTCCCCATGAGCAGAGACAATTGTTGATGAGGACGTCGACCAATTTAGAGGGGAGGGTAGATGTAGGCGCTAGTTCTAATGTGCCTAAGCCAAAGAAGTAGAATAGGAAAAAGTCAAATAAGTGTGTTGGTCAAGTGCGCACATATAATTTTGTAATAATTGGCGTGACGTCATAAGTGATGATGTAAGCATCTTTGATATTCTAAAGATCTATGATGAAATGCATGAAATTGAGTGTATGTACGAATGTAGAGTAGTTATCACCCAGTTAGAGGTGATATGTCTCAGGTGGTAGTTGTTAAGTACCAACCCTTTATGATAAATAGGCCCCCTCATTTGTTTGAGCAGGTACCAAAGAGACGAGTATAGACAAAGTAGACCTAACCATAGTTGAGAAAATCAGAATTGGCAAAGAATCGGCATTTTTAAAAATCAGCAAAAATCGGGAATCGGCAAAAAATCAGGGAAAGAATCGGCAAAAAAAAAAACCGAAGAAAACGAAAATTTTCATTGAAAAAAAGTTTTTTTCATGCATATTACAATGAATTAACATTATGCAAATCAAATATTGCAATAAAAGCAATAATTCATGTCAAGACATCATACAAGGCTCAAGCTTTAAGTACACATGAAAGTGACAAAACACATCTTGTATTGCTTATAATATGAAAAGGTACAAAGTTACAAGTAACAAGAAGGAAAAAAAGGTTTCATTTTTTATATGCCTGCACATGGAAACAAGTAACAACAAAGTTACAATCACTTGAAAAAAAGGAAAAAAACCTAAACCTTAAACCAAAAGGCTAGGGTTTAGGGTTTAAAATTGAAACATTGACAGCTGAAAAATGGGCTTGCATACATAGTTATCAGGCAGCAATATTTACTTAAAAAGAGGAGGAAAAAAAACCCTAAACCCAAAACCCTAGGGCCTAGACTAGGGTTTAGGGTTTAAACTTCAAGTTCAAAGTTCAAAGTTTCAAATTCAAACATTAACAGCTGAAAAATGGGCTTGCATACATAGTTACCAGGCAGCAATATTTACTTAAAAAGAGGAGGAAAAATAAAACAAAACCCTAGGGCCTAGCCTAGGGTTTAGGGTTTAAACTTCAAAGTTCAAAGTTTCAAACATTAACAGCTGAAAAATGGGCTTACATACATAGTTATCAGGCAGCAATATTTACTTAAAAAGAGGGTTTCGGGTTTAGGGTTTAAACTTTAAACTTTGAAGTTCAAACATTAACAGCTGAAAAATGGGCTTGCATAAAAAAACCCTAAATCGGCCGCAGCCTAAAAAAAAGAAAAAAAAATTGCAGATTTTTTGAAAAAATCGGCAAAAAATCGGCAAAAAATCTTTGCATCGCCGAGAGTTTGCCGATTGCATCGGCATTTTAAAAAATCGGCAAAAAATTGGGATTCTGCAGATGTTTTGCAGATTATATATGCCATGTAGGAAGAGTAGATACGTTTGCACAAACATTGTTCTGGAAGAGACTATGATGTAATGCAAGTGTTGTACAGGCTGGAGTTAATGCAATATCTACTCATTTCATCCTTCATCTATTGTATTTGCATGTATATTGAGTGTTGTCATTGTTGATTGCTGCAATTGGTAGATTTGTTGTTGTTCCTTCCAAGTTTTGTATGCAGGGTTGAAGTTGCAGTATGAGGGTTGTCGTACAACGAAGTGGTTGCACATTGGAGTCATAGTAAAAGTGTCATTCATGAGAGTGTTGTACATGTGAAGTGTCGTACAAGTGGAGTGTCGTCCATGTAATTGTCGTATAGGCATTTCTATACTAAGATTGCCACACAAGTGTGGAGAGATAAGTCTATATGTTGAAGGCAAGCAATCTAGAACAGGATAGACTTTCCTATTCACAAACTAATTGTTGAATATTGAGATAATTGCAGTCATTGTTGATCGTTAAATCTATAATATCAAAATTGTTCCTCCAAGAGTGGAGTAGTTACCACCGTGCTACAGCTCAAGGTTGGAGAATAGGGTATTATAGATACCTAACCTATGATTGTGAGGGTGATTATGCTTTTTCTAGAGACTCCGTTTCTTTTCATTAAACAAATCAATCCTATCATTGTTGACTTGATCAATGTTAAAGTTACGACCAAAAGGTTATTTGAGGCAAAATCCACGCAATTCCATGCAAGTAGAATTATCATGACCATAAGTTCCATGTCAAAAGCAAAGATCATGCCATACAGGGGCTTCAAACCTATCATTAATATGGTAGTTTTTAAGCTTAGGTGGCAAATACATCTTGAGCATATCTTCATTAGTCCATTGAGCTATCATATTCTCAGGTCTCGGGCCACCCCCAAATTTGGTCAACATATGCATAGGAGATCCAACTATCTCTAACTCATGAGAGGTATCTGTTGCCACATTTTGCACGGGGTGCCATGTCTTCAGTTTTTTTTGTAAGGATGCTGCTCTCCCTTCCCTCTTCCTTCTCTCCCTTTCTCCACTATCCCCTTTCTTCCCTGCCATCAGTTTCATTCTCTTATTCCCCCCCTTCTCCTTCTTCTGACAGTTTCTCCAAGAGGGCAAAAGGCCCTAAATTTGACTAAGTGTTGGTATTGCGCAACCCGACTTCGCAGCGAAGTCGGGCTGCGCCTTGATCTTGAGCGCACTTGGGGAGCCAACGTGCGGAGAGCTGAACCCAATTTTTCTAAGTATAGAGCGAACCCCGACTTCGCAGCAAGTCGGGTGCGCTCTCGCTCTGGGCGCACCTGGGCATCAGTGGAGCCCTAAAAATTCTAAGTGTTGGGTGCGCAACCCGACTTCGCAGCGAAGTCGGGCTGCGCCCTCAAGTTCATGCGCAGTTGGGCGACTCATCTGAAGAAGCGGCTAAGTGTTGGGTGCGCAACCCGACTTCGCAGCGAAGTCGGGCTTCGCCCTGGAAGAAGAGCGCAATTGAGCAGCCCATCATGGTACCTCCAAAACGGCTAAGTGTTGCGCAACCCGACTTCGCAGCGAAGTCGGGGTTCGCCCACTTACTTACGCGCACTCGGGCACAGAATGTTGAAGCCAGCCCAGGAATTTTCTAAGGCACGGAGGCCTCCCCAACTGCGCTACTTCCCCCTTGCGCTGCCTGGTTGCGCTCCAAATCTGGGCGAAGTCGGGCAAGAAAGGAAATACGAGCTCCTAAGGCAGATTTTTCCCCTTATCGTATTCTCGAAAGTGTCCAGCCTCGGGATTCGAGTCAGAGATGTGACGGGTGGTGTGCGAGCGTGAACTGAATTATTGTACTTAAGCTGCCCTCAGTCAAGCTGACTCGGAGCATCATCCCCACACCGCCACGTAGCTGCCAATCTTTCAGGTGGACCTTGCCGCAAGCACGTTCCATGCCGGCAGAGGTCAACATCAGCCGCTTTTGCCGCTTTTGTCAGCTTTGTCAGCTTTTTCAGTTATTGTCAAGTCTGGGATCCTGTGCCCAACGATGTAATGGGGGGAAATTTACGCTATAAATAGCTCGGCAATATCATTGTAAAAGGGTGGAAGGGGGATATATTGCTAGGGAACCACTGTAGCTGTGCGTTTGCTTCTAAATACAAAATATACTTGGCTCTATTGACTGTTCTTATCTTGTATGCTGCCTTTACTTAGCATTTCTGCCTCATGTTGCTTATGTTATTGCTTACTGTTATTCTGCTTTCTGGATATCGGTATTTAATAGTTAAGTATTCCTGGAATGCAAAGGTAGAGGATACATAGGATGAATGGCATTGATAGTTTCTGCAACGTATTTTGTGTTTAATTGTTGTTAGTAGTGGTGATTGGTTGTTGTTGTGCTGCTTATCCTCCCCACCCATAACAAACACATTTACATTTCTTTCTGCATTTCTAATTTCTTTCCTGCACTCTGAGCTTATAAACAATTGAGAAAACATAGGAAGCCGGCCTCCTCCGGAGATTGGCACGGAAGGCATTCCTTCCTTCCGGCCTTTCAATCTGCTGGGCGAATCTAGGGCGCATTACACTAAATCCTATCCTAGTGGCAGATTCGTAACCAACAGCTTTTTTGGCACGCCGGTGGGACACGGGAGTTTCCCACCCCAAAACAGAATCGAAGCATTGGTGTTCGCTTCATTGCTGTCAAATCAGAACACCTGGCGACTCTGCAAGTACCTGAATATTCTCTGAGTCCGTGAGACCGGTCCAAGCGCCTTCATGCATACAAGAAGGTGGAGAGCAAGGAACCCGGGAAACCAGCCTGATCTCTACGAAATCGACATCAACGCTCCTGGAGAGCGCGTAAGGCTGGCTGACTACCAAGCTCACATAAACGAACTCGAAGCTGAAATTGAAGAAGCCGAGATCGAAGAAGCTGAAGTCGGAGAGGCCGAAATTGAAGAACAACCTACAACTTCGGACAACACTGATACCGAGTATACGACCGGAGAGGAAGAAGACATGGCTGCCCAACAAAACGATGACGACCTCTTTCCAACAGTTGACTCCACAGGGCCCTTGGCTCTAGTTGGACAAGAGGCTGTGCCCCCCGCTGCCTTGAAATCCATTCCTACTTACGATGGCTCTGGGAAAACAGCATACGAGCACATCCAAGACATTCTGGCCTTGGCTGCACTGCACTCTATCACGAGTGAGAGTGTTAAGACCCGTCTATTGGCCCTTTCTCTGAGAGGGAAGCTTCTCTACTGGTGGAGATCTTTGCCATAAGGAGCTATCACGGGATGGCCCCAGTTAGCAGGCATGCTCGTAAAGGGATGCAACGAGTCTGTCGATCCTTCTTCATTGCTGCATCAGTTTCAAAGTATTCAACGCCACCCGCAAGAGGAGATATCAGACTTCAACGTGAGGTTTGCGAGGTCCTGGAAGAGAGTACCTCGCGAACTGCGACCTCCGACGGGACAAGCTGCGCACTATTACCTGAGGTCTTTCAATTCGGATATTTGCCTACTTCTCAAGATAGCCCGGGTCGACACTTTCCCTGCCCTATATGAAGCTGCCCAACAAGCAGAATTAGACATAATCTCTATAGGCAGACTTCCACATAGAATGCAGCCTCCCATTTACCCTGATTTCCCTCAGTCACAATACCCATCGGCGTCTGGTGTAATGCCATCCTCGTCAAATCAGTACCCCCAGCAGCCATGGAATCCAACGCCGGTTATAAACCCCTATGGTCAGCCTCAGATCCATTATCCTAATCCGCCACCTCCACCTCCGCAGTATCCCGCACTCCCAGCTCCCCCTCATTACGCGGCGTATTCTGCACCTCCACCATTAGCTGCAATACCTCCGCCGGCCCGGCCGGCGCCTGCTGATAATGACATTCAAAATAAAATCCTTCAAGAGGTACGGGCTTTGGCCTCTGGTTATCATACTATTTCCAATGATATGACAATAATGAAGAAGAAGCAAGCCCAGATGGAGTTTCTTCCGAGGAGACCATATCCTCCCCCGGCGCTAACAAAAGATCAAGCTGCGCAAGCGCAAAGGCCCCCGGCAAGGAATGCTGCCAATGAGGTTCAACCTGGCACTTCTGACCAGGTTAACTGGTGCTCCACATGCAACGATCCACATGGAGAGGAGGGTTGCATGCTGCATCAGCATTATCTTCAGACTCTTGCGGGCAGCGCCATGGAGGACGAAGCATACATGATCCTGGACGATGAAGGCAACTTTGCAGTCCCAGAAGAAGATCCTGTGTCACTCTTGACCAAGGAAGGCAAAAGGCCCATTGAGGCTGCCACGGCCCAAACGAAGCCGTTGAAAGTATACGCCAGAAGAGAGAGGACGCAGCCTGCTGGGCTACCACCTGACAAGTCACCTTTACCTCCTACAGCCAAAGAGAGGTTCCCGACGCTCAAGGCTCCCGCGATGAAGGCTCCCGCAGCCCAACCTCTAGCCGAAACAAAAGAACAAGCTCAAGAGAAGCTGAGGTATCCATCGCTGACGAAGAGACAGAGAGTCGAAGCCACGCAGCAATACCGGACCAGGTATGAGCCAACGAAAGAGATAGAGGGAGCCGACACTTCAACCTACAATATAGTTGATGAGCTCAAAAAGACCCCGACAAAGATAAGTATGTACGAGGCTCTTCTGCTCCCAGGGCAAGTAGACCTATTGCAGGAATCCTTGAAGAGCGTGAAAGATGGAAAGCCGACGCAGCCTGCTGTGTTAGCTCAGCCCTTGACAGTATCTGCTACTGGGAAAAACAGGCCGCCACCTTTCTATCTGTCTTTGCGAATGGAGGGCTATATAGTACACAACTGCATGGTGGATTCTGGTGCTTCCACTACTGTCATGCCGAGGGCCGTCTGCGAGGAGATTGGTATGGAATATACAAGGAGCAGCCAAGGTGTGCTGCAGCTAGACGACACTCCTGTCAAGACAGTTGGTGTCATCAAGGATATCCCGATCCGACTGCATAAAGCCCTCGACATAGTGGTCATCCAAGAGGTCGTTGTGGTCGACTTGGAACCCTACTTCGGCATGTGTCTCTCTAGGGAGTTCACTGCGAAGCTGGGTGGATATCTGTCTCTGGATTATTCACATATGGAAGTGCCCTTCAAAGGAAGAAGATTGAAGATCTATAATGAAAAGCCTTCCACATTTCTGGTAGAGAAGATACCTGGGGAGGAGCAGCAGAACGGCATGGTTCAGCTGACAACCGAAGAACTGGTAGAGGTGGATATGGCAGAAGAGGCCCTCGAGCTGTTACAAGTGGAGGATGAGTTCTCCTTGCTAGACTTCAATGCCATGATTGAGACCGAGCAAGGCTGTTACTCCGTCACCCAGCCTGAAAGACTTGACCAGTCAGTAAAGAAAGATGTTGGACCTGCCCCAGAAAAGCTATGGAAGTTGTACTTTGATGGCGCCCGATGCAAGAATGGCGCCGGTGCAGGTGTACTTCTGGTTTCCCCATCCGGGATCCAAAAAGACTACACTTACAGGCTGGCTTGGAGTTGCACTAACAACGCGGCGGAGTATGAGGCTTTGTGTTTGGGTTTGAGAAAGGCGGAGAGACTGGGGATAAAACATTTGCAGATCTTTGGCGACTCAGAGCTGGTGTGCAACCAGATTACGAATAAGTGCGCCTCCAAGAAGCATTACCTCAAGGCGTACCGTAACCGTGTCTGGGATCTGATGGAGTCATTCGACTCTTTGAATGTCAAAGCCATATCTCGTGAGAAGAATAAGCATGCTGACATTCTGGCGTCCGTTGGAGCCAGGTACGTCCCGGCTGATGACACTGTCCAGAAGCCGAAGCCGGTTCGTACCATCTACAGGCCTTCTGTGCCTGATAAAGACACCCACTGGCAGGTGTTCGACTGTGACGAGGATATCGTCACTTTTTTGATAAACGAAGCGAGTACAATCGAAGGTAGAGACCCTGATGACGAGCAATACGAGGGGTTGATACAGTTAAAAAATAATCATGTCCCGAAAGGACTGATTACTCTGGAGAGTCTCTTTGATCAGAACGATAGAGCCATATCCCACAGAATCAAAGTGGACCCCAAGCAGTACATGGACCTGGAACTGGAACCTGGAAAAGTGATCAAGGTCGGGGCAGACTGCACTGAAAAGGAGCTAGAGCAGATCAGATCTTTATGCGAAGAGTTCCCTGATATTGTGGCCTGGTGCTACCAAGACTTGAAGGGGTATGACAGAGAGATGATCCAGCATACTATAGAGCTGGAAGATAATGCAAAACCTTTCCGGCAGAAGCAAAGGGCGGTGAACCCGAAAATTGAAGCCATGATGAAAGCGGAACTCTTGAAGATGCTGGAGGCCAAGATCATCTACCCCATCAAGCACTCATCTTGGGTCGCAAATCTGGTCCCTGTGAGAAAAAAGAATGGAGACATCCGCCTCTGCGTGGATTTCAGAAACCTCAATCAGGCTTCACTGAAGGATCATTATCCGCTCCCCCAAATTGATCAAATCCTCCACGTAGTTGCTGGAGCTCAGAGGTTCTCTCTCTTGGACGGGTTCTCTGGATATAACCAAATATGGGTAAAGGACGAAGATCAACACAAGACAACGTTCACCACCAAATGGGGAACGTTTGCATATCAGCGCATGCCCTTCGGCCTTTCTAACGCCGGCGCTACATTTCAAAGAGCTATGGACTTGGCGTTCCGGGAGCTGCTCAACAAGGTCATTGTCATCTATTTGGACGACATGACTGTGTTTTCACATAAGAGAGAGGACCATGCCTCCCACTTACGGCAAATATTTGAGAGATGTCGTGAGTTCGGCATTTCCATCAACCCGAAGAAGTCAGTCTTGCGGTAAAGGAAGGCAAGTTGCTAGGACATGTTATTTCTGAGAAGGGCCTTGCAGTTGATCCCCGACAGAGCGTAAGCTCTTCTTCGCTTATCCATCCCAGTTGACAAGAAGGGGCTACAATCATTTTTTGGCCAAATCAACTTCGTGAGGAAGTTTGTACCAGACTTCGCACAAGTGATCAAGCCCATGGCCGAGCTCCTAAAAAAGAATGCTGAATTCTTGTGGACTGACGAAAGAAAGCAAGCCTTCGAAGAAATCAAGGCCAGAATCGCGCAAGCTCCAGTATTAATAAATCCAGACTACTCCAAGGATTTCATCTTGTACGCGGTGGGAGAGCCCGAGAGCTACGCCGCAGTCCTGACTCAGAAGGGAGAAGATGGCGAGGAGCGCCCCATAGCGTTCCTAAGCCAGGTGATTCAGCCGCACGAAGAAAAGTACAATTTTATTGAGCGGCAAGTGCACGCAGTCATGAGATCTCTCAAGAAGTTCAAGCACTTTGTCTCCCAGAGCCGGATAACTATCTTTGTGATACATCCGGATGTCAGAAATTTCATTATCCAAGGGGAGCCAGGTCACAAGAGGGCAGGATGGATAGCTAAAATCCAAGAGTTTGACATAGAGGTACGACCAACGAAGCTAATCCGAGGTCGGGCTCTGTGCCAAGAGTTGGCCCGAAGTGCTGCAGCTGAAATCTCTGCCTGCCAGTGGGAGGATCCAATGACGGAAATTAACCTTGCCAACTCCTTATCAGAGGAGAGTGACTGGACGAATGACCTGGTGTGGTATTTTAGCACAGGGAGATGTCCAGATCATCTCAACGCCTCACAAAGAAGGAGGTTTAGGCTGAATGCCTTGAAATATGTACTGCGCCCCGAGGGGCTGTATTTTAAAAATATTGACGGCATCCTGTTGCGGTGCGTCAAGGAATCAGACAAGCCAAAGGTTCTCGGAGAGTTCCACTCTGGGATGCCCGGGGACATCATTCAAGAAGGCCTACGGCCTTGAAGATTATCAGAGCCGGCTATTATTGGCCCACCCTCTTCACAGACGCACATGTAGTCTGTGTAAAATGTGAAAAATGTCAAAGGTTCGCCGGCAGAAATAGGAAGGCACCCTTGCCCCTCCAGCCAATTCAAGCCGAGACTCCGTTTCAGCAGTGGGGTCTGGACTTCGTCGGGACCATCACGCCCAACTCTTCGGCGGGACATAAGTTCATCCTTACAGCCACTGATTATTTCACTCGGTGGGCTGAGGCGATTCCTACTAAGCATGCAGACCAGGAAACGGTCATTGGGTTCCTTGAGAGCCTCATTACCCGTTTCGGGGTCCCAGAGGCAATAGTTACAGACAACGGTCCAGGGTTCGCAGGTGCTGTACTCACGGAGTTCACCAGCAAATACGACATCTACCACAAGATGTCCTCAAACTACTATCCGCAGGGGAATGGCCTGGCCGAGTCCACTAACAAGAATCTGTTGAAGATTATAAAAAAGACAGTAGAAAGGAACAAGAGGTCGTGGCACCTACTTCTGGACCGGGCGTTATGGGCGGATCGCATATCTTTCAAGAAATCTATCAAGACGTCCCCCTACGCGCTTGTATACGGCAAGGAGGCGCTTCTGCCTACCCACATAGAAATGCCCGCACTCGGTTGTTAGATGAAGAGAAAGGCGACGGGGATCCAAGTGGATGTCGACTTTGTCAACTGTTGCAGCTAGAAGAGGAAAGGGAGAAGGCATATCAGGCCTTTACCAAACATGCCGAGGCAACTCAGAGCTGGTTTGCAAAAGGGACCACCACCCGAGTTTTCAGAATCGGGGACTTAGTGCTCAAGTGGGATTCACTCAAAGCGAAGCCGGGCAACCATGACAAATTTGATGCCTTCTGGGAAGGCCCCTATCAGATCGCTCGGGTAAACCAATTCAACGCGTTCGTGCTCAGGGACATGGAGGGACAACTTCTCCCGATCCCTGTTAATGGCTTCCACCTGAAGGCCTATCACCACTGAAGGTTGCCGAGAGGTCCTTCCTTGTACATACTTTTCTCATTTATTTCCTGCAGTTCAGTTTATTTCAGAATGTAAATATTTCTTTCAGTTATTCAGTTTTCAGCTTTTGAATCCGAAAAGGGCTAAGTGTGAGAAAAGGAGCAAAATTTTGCGCTGCTAAAAGTCTGACCAAGGCAGAAAATCGCCCGACTTCGCAGCGAAGTCGGGCGTCGCTCTATGAATTGTGCGATGTCGGGAGTTTGGGAGAGAAAAAAGCAAACAAAAAAGCCTCAAATTTTTCTAAGTGTTGGGTGCGCAACCCGACTTCGCAGTGAAGTCGGGCTGCGCACCATCTTGGGAGCGCAGTCGGGCAGCAGGAAAAAGAAAAAATCGCCTAAGTGTCGAATCCCTATTGCGCAACGTTTTTCGGCGAAGTCGGATTGCGCACATTTTTTGAGCGAAGCCCGGTTGCGCTCTTGGTTTTGGGCGCACTTCGAACGACCCGTCAGGGAGAACAAGGGGCATGACGAAAAAGTTTCTAAGTGTGGGCCCCAGAGGGCGCACTGTGTATAGCGCGAAGTTAGACCGCGTTCCTTCTTGGGCCCTTGGCCAGAGTCTCCCTCGAAGTGTGTGCCCAAGCGGCGGCGGTGACGTCATTGGAAGCACGAGGTTCAAAATTTTTAAGGAATGATTGCACGGATTTCAAAGCAAATGTCATTAAGAAGTGAGCGCATTAGGACCAACCGCGTACGAGGTGCGCCTTCCAATGAAAAATCCCACGCGCGGCCGCCGAGGAATAACGGCGCTTTCTACCTACTTCGGGCAAATCACTTTAAACCCCTCCTCGCGCCATTAATGTTGTGTTTCCATTCCTAGAAAAGGGCCCTGGCGTACTCAGAACACCTGAATTATCAGTGTAAATCAGAGCTGCGCGGTTAAGAGGAAGAAAGGTGCAGAATTAAGGTCTGCGGCGACTGAAATTCCTGTCTCTGCCACCATGAGCGAAGAACAGAAAATGGACAAGGGGAAAGCGCCAATGCAGTCGCAGTCCAGCGATACAGAACAGGAGGCTGAGGAACGCACGGAGTCCAGCGCTCATGAGAGCGAAGCGCCACAAGAGCAGACAAGGAAATCCAGGTCGAGGCGAAGCAAAGGGCAAGGTCCTCCGCCGCCGCCCATCAATCGCCTGGCCGGGTATAAAGATGGCGAGTACTCCATTAGCCTCACCAAGCTGCGGCCCAATATTGCAAAGTGGGCAGGCAAAGTCTCGCCCTCGCACCATGTCGGAGCTGCGTATAAGTCGAACCTATACTGGTTCTTGTGCCCTCCCGTCCACCACTGCCCGGAGCTGGTTGAGTCAATTGTGACATATTACAAACCAGCTACCCGACAAGTCTGCGACTACCAAGGAAGGGTGTTGTTCACCCTCTTCAAAGAAAGCGTCCAGCCAGCCTTCGCCCCGGGGCTCCAGTACGACCCCGATGCCATTGTCAGAAGAATTAACTTGGATGAGCAGGCGGGCAGATTCATTCAGAGCAGAAGGATGAGAGAGTTTCTCGATTCAGAGCTGAAGTCCCCACTGCCAGCAGGACAATGGCCGTCAGGTCCCATACCCCTGGAGAGGTTCGAAAACAAGTACATTTATATTATCCTTGCATGGGTCCTTGGCTGCGGCACGGACAAAATGGTGCACCCGTATCAGCTGGCACTCGCGGAGTGTATCTTACATGGAGAGTTTTATGACTCCACTGCGCAAAGAAGCGGAAGGCGCCCGATTTTCTTTGATTGGGCAGATTGGGTGGCGTATGCCATACATTCAAACCTGGTCAGGATACAGCAGAAGAAGACAACCGAGTTTTGGCACTGCTCATTCCTCACATGGTTGTGCCTTTACCACACGCACTACCGAATCAAAGTGCCTGATCTAAAGAGGGTAAATGAGAAGGGAGCGCCGCCGCCGGTGTACGAGTGGACGGAAGCCCTGTACATAAGAGGGTCTTACTACGACTTCAATTTCAAATTTTTAGGTATGACCCTGGCGCTGTTCAACGGCAAGGCATCTCGCCCTCCTCTGGCCATGACGAACTACCTGAGGAAATACAAATGCGGGGATACTTTCCGGTTGACTCAGGGCATTGTTATCAGAATCTACGGATTCAAAGGGAAGCCGTTCTTGCTGCCCTATTTTTGCACTGAGCATCAGTTCGGCATGGAGACATCGCGGCAAATGGACTATGTCGAAGAGGAATTCGGCCAGGGAAAGAAGAGAGGCCATATTTTTAAGTATCCTATTACCTGGGCGAACATTCAAGTCCATGAAATTGGGCAGCACATCTACCTAGAACAGGAACTCCTCAACATGGGCTTGATACAGCTACCGCAATGCTGGAAATACGACCCGATTGGGGTCAGGGGAAAGTTTGTACATATTTGCCCCCGAGCAGAAATCATGGAGGAGAGGTGCAACAAAACAGGTGCAGACCTGGAATGGCACATCGAACGGATGCAATCATGGCCACCATGGCAGGACTTTTACTGTGTGGAGGTGGAGTATGATCCGGAGCGCAATCCAGATCACAGGTTAGACTCGGCGGGCTTCAGAAAATTCCTCACAAAGGTGACGCCCCTCAGCTGGGAAAAGGACAAAATCATTGAATGCTGGAAGATGAGGTGTCGCACGCAACACGATAAGTCTAACCGGAAGACATTGGCCATAGATGATGAGTTTTCGGCCTTATATGATAAATACGCCGGCAAATGGGAGCCGTTCGCGTTTCGAGATTGCGTCCCCCTAGGCGCCAGGAAGAGATATAAAAGGAAACCCCCACCCCAGCAATTGTCCATTCGAAAACCTCCCAGCAAGGCGCCAACAAGCAGTCAGGTGGGCCCGATGTTGTCTCCAGCTCCCGAAACGTCGCCTCAAAAGGAACAGGAGCCAGAAAGGTCAACCGGTGAAGCAGTGCCTCAAAAAGAAAAGGCGCCAGAAGGGTCAATCGGTGGGCCAGCAGCAGTAGGCGTCCCTCCGTCAAAGCCCAAGTACAAATTTACCGTGGGAGCGCCATTGCCCGCCGCATCAACCGCCTCCGCCTCCTCCGAGCAAACTGCCGCTCCAGGAGAAAAGAAGAGAAAAAGGAGCGAGAAGACCAAGACAAAGCGGCCGAAAAAGAGGCTGCATAGCAGACAATTGCGGCTCCACGAGCAGAAGCAACCGCGCCAGAAATCATCTCTCTGGATAGTCCAGGGAAAGAAGCAGAGGTCTGGGCAGCAGGCGTCCTCCAAGCATCGGCTCAGGCGGAGCCCGTAGGTACGTCCTCTTCCCCGGTTACCCAAATCCCAGTTGGCCCTGCCGTAACACCGTCCCCCTCGTATCGTGGCAAGCCTTAGTCGCATCATCCCTGTCGCCTATCTCCCAGTCCTTCCGCAGTCCCCATTCTTTCGAACAGTTTGCCCAGGACCCGAACGTTTTCCAAACCCTGGGTCAAACCCTAGACCCCTCATCCGCGGCCAGTGCTGAAGCCGTACCTACATCGCCGCGCCGCTCACCCACATCATTCAAAACCCCGTCTCCACCTCCCACTCAGCCGCCCGTTTCCCCTATGACCCGGTCGCCCTTGAAAGCGGCCTCATCTTCTGGAATATCTCCCTGCTTCATTGTTTGCAGGAAGGATGCCGCAGCAGGATTTGGCCTCGGCGTACCCTATGCTGGCAAAACTTGACCTCATGGGAGAGCAACTGCAAATTACAGACGATCAGCCCCTAGCCGCGAAGGCCGTAGGGTGTTCCGCCTCTTTCCTCCAGGGCGTCAAACGAAGAAGAGCCGAGGAGATAGCCGCCCCGGTGAAGCGCACCAAGTTCGACTTGGACAGGAGGGTGCTGCGAACCGAGAAATTGATCCCTAAAGTTAAGAAGCCTCTCCGGGAGATGACCGAGGCCGATTATGAACACCGGATCAAGGAGAAGAATTTCGATGATATAAGCGAAGAATACGAAATCAATGGTATTCGTCGCAGGACTGACAATCTCCTTGTTAAGCGACTCGAGAATCAAGAGAAGTTGTTTCAGCTTCAAAACAACTCGAGACAGCTGGAGGAAGATCTGGCCAAGGCCACCACGCGGTTGGAGTCTGCCCAGAAAGAGATTGAAGACTTGAAAGCTCAGCTCGCCGCGTCCCAAGCAGGAGGCTACAGCACAAAGGAAGACGGCCGAACAACTGTCGGAAGAAAAGAAGGCAGCACTGGAACATATTTCCCAGCTGCAGGATTTGCTGAAGCAGTCCCAATCTCAGCTGAAGGAGAAGGCGTCCCAGGCGGCTGCCTTTTCGAAAAACAAGATCAAGGAGATGCGGGCTGGTTTGCTGCAAGGATGCAGGGCTAATGTGGTCATGTCCCTGTCCGTCCCGGATTTCGCATCCAGGATCCAAGAAGTATCTGCCCAGGGAAAGCCTGCGGTAGAGGAGGCCGAACGCCAAGCGAAGCAGTGGCTGGACTTGGCGATAAAACTTGAAGAGTTTGCGCGCAAGGGCCTCCGATTTCCCCCTATGTCCCGGATTGCCCTAGATTGGGCGGATGCAAGGGTAACCTTGCATAATTATTTTGAAAAAATGGAGAAGATCAGGGCCGCCAAGAAGATGTTGGACGTGCTGAACCATGAAATGAATATCTGCTTGGCCCCCTTCAACACTCTTTCTGCGCTCGGATTTCCGAGCTTTGTCAAAGATGGGGAGTTTCTGCCCCTTGAACAAGTAAAGCTAGATTGGCTGTCTTTCGAGGCAGATACATCAGAAATTGATGGCTGGACTGAGCCAGTCCAGGAGACGCAGGTGACCCAAATGGTGTCAAGGTTTTGCAAGATTAACACCTCCCTTCAGGAGCTGGGAGAAAGGTATGACACCATCGATGTGCACATGGTT
The DNA here is from genome assembly GCA_028583015.1 of Wollemia nobilis. Taxonomy (NCBI): domain Eukaryota; kingdom Viridiplantae; phylum Streptophyta; class Pinopsida; order Araucariales; family Araucariaceae; genus Wollemia; species Wollemia nobilis. Next base: position 208,358 of record JAQPPZ010017175.1, on the reverse strand, counting down.
GCGGCATTTAGAGCAGCGCTGAAAGATGTCAGCGATTTAGAGCCCTTCCAGGCAGCGGCTTGGGATCAGGCCAAGACCGCATACAAGCACGTCCGCGAGCGGGAGCAACCTGCCGAGCAAGAGGGCGATGGTGGTGAGCATTCAGATTCAGAGAGAGAAGAAGAAGAAGAATCAGAAGAAGAGACTACTGAAAGTGAGCCCGAAGAAGAACAGTTACCCAAGAAGGGGACTCAGCAACAGTAGGAGCAGCAGGATGCAGGGGAAGGGAGTTCCTCTGCGCCCAAAGGATAAAGGCCTGGTTCGTTGCATCGAGGCGAGCTCGACACCCCGCGAGCCGCCAGGAATGTTGCCACATTTTGCACGGGGTGCCATGTCTTCGGTTTTTTTTGTAAGGATGCTGCTCTCCCTTCCCTCTTCCTTCTCTCCCTTTCTCCACTATCCCCTTTCTTCCCTGCCATCAGTTTCATTCTCTTCATTCCCCCCTTCTCCTTCTTCTGACAGTTTCTCCAAGAGGGCAAAAGGCCCTAAATTTGACTAAGTGTTGGTATTGCGCAACCCGACTTCGCAGCGAAGTCGGGCTGCGCCCTTGATCTTGAGCGCACTTGGGGAGCCAACGTGCGGAGAGCTGAACCCAATTTTTCTAAGTATAGAGCGAACCCCGACTTCGCAGCGAAGTCGGGGTGCGCTCTCAGTTCTGTGCGCACCTGGGCATCAGTGGAGCCCTAAAAAATTCTAAGTGTTGGGAGCGCAACCCGACTTCGCAGTGAAGTCGGGCTGCGCCCTCAAGTTCATGCGTAGTTGGGCGATTCATCTGAAGAAGCGGCTAAGTGTTGGGTGCGCAACCCGACTTCGCAGCGAAGTCGGGGTTCGCCCCGGAAGAAGAGCGCAGTTGAGCAGCCCATCATGGTACCTCCAAAACGGCTAAGTGTTGCGCAACCCGACTTCGCAGCGAAGTCGGGGTTCGCCCACTTACTTACGCGCACTCGGGCACAGAATGTTGAAGCCAGCCCAAAAATTTTCTAAGGCACGGAGGCCTCCCCAACTGCGCTACTTCCCCCTTGCGCTGCCTGGTTGCGCTCCAATTCTGGGCGAAGTCGGGCAAGAAAGGAAATACGAGCTCCTAAGGCAGATTTTTCCCCTTATCAGATTCTGACAGGTGTCCAGCCTCGGGATTCGAGTCGGAGATGTGACGGGTGGTGTGCGAGCGTGAACCGAATTATTGTACTTAAGCTGCCCTCAGTCAAGCTGACTCGGAGCATCATCCCCACACCGCCACGTAGCTGCCAATCTTTCAGGTGGACCTTACCGCAAGCACGTTCCATGCCGGCAGAGGTCAACATCAGCCGCTTTTTGCCGCTTTTGTCAGCTTTGTCAGCTTTTTCAGTTATTGTCAGGTCTGGGATCTGTTGCCACATTTTGCACGGGGTGCCATGTTTTCAGTTTTTGTAAGTGACCTGCTCTTTTCCTTTCCCCCTCCTCTTTTCCCCTTTCTTCATTTCTCCCTTTCTCCCTCTTCCTTGCAGTTTCATTCCTCCCTCTTCTTCCCCCAGTAAAGTTTCCAGCAAGTGTTCCCTGAAAATGGCTAAGTGTCAGGGCGCAACCCGACTTCGCAGCGAAGTCGGAGTGCGCCCTCCAGTTGGAGCGCAGTAGGGACAGTGCGAAGTGTGACAGAACAGGAAAATGAGCGAAATTTGACTAAGTGCTGGGGCGCAACCCGACTTCGCGCGAAGTCGGGGTGCGCCCTTCTTCCTGGGCGCACTTGGGAAGCAGTGAGAGAAAATCAGCTAAGTGCTGGGGCGCAACCCGACTTCGCAGCGAAGTCGGGGTGCGCCCCCCTCCTGGTGCGCAGTCCGAACAGCAGAGAAGACAGCAAAGTGCCGGTGCGCAACCCGACTTCGCAGCGAAGTCGGGGTGCGCCCTCTGACCGGTGCGCAGTTGGGCAAGCAAACCCAGAAATTGACTAAGGCACGGAGGCCTCCCCAACTGCGTTGTTTTCCACCTGCGCAACCCGACAGCGCTCTGATCCTGGGCGAAGTTGGATAAACTGCCTTTCAAGGCAGACACGTGTCATTCATCAGCATCCGACAAGTGTCCAACCTCGGGATTCGAGCCAAGACATGACCGGGAAAAGGACAAAGCATGGACTGCACTATCTACGCCAGCTGCCATCATTTAAGGCTGATAAGAAGTTCCATCCGCCACAACTACCCGCACTCCTGCTGACCAAAGGTTTGACCCGACACACCGCCACGTAGCTGTACATCTTTCAAGGAGACCATGCCGCAAGTACAGTCCTGCCCGACAGAAGTCAGCATCAGCAGCTCTTCAGCCGCTTGTGTCAGCTAATGTCTAGTCTGGGACTTTGTGCCCGAGAATGTAATCGGGGGGAACTTGAGGCTATAAATAGCCATGCAATTCATTGTAAAAGGGGGAAGGGGAATATATTGCTAGGGAACCATTGTAGTTGTGCGTTTGCCTCTAATACAAGCATATACTTGGCTCTGCTTACTGTCTTTTATCTTGTATGCTGCCTCTCCTTGTCATTTCTGCCTCATGTTTCTTGTATCATTGCTTACTGTTGTACTGAACTCTAGACTCCGGTATTTGATGATCAAGTATTCTTGGAATGCATAGATAGAGGATACATAGGATTAATGATAGCTGTAGTTTCAATGTGTGCTTTGTAAAGGAATGCTGTTAGTAGCGGTGATTGATCGTTGCCGTGCTGCTTATTCCCCCCACCCAACTCCAATCACATTTGGATTCTCTTTCCGCACTTTTATCTCTTTCCCTGCACTCTTATCTTAAACACTAAAAACCCCACAGGAAGCCGGCCTTCTCCGGAGATTGGCACGGAAGGCATTCCTTCCTTCCGGCCTTTCAATCTGGTGGGCGAATCCGGGCGCAATAACAACAAATCCTTTCCTCATGGCAGATTCGTAACCAACAGTTTCTCGCACGCCCGGTGGGACATGGTAGTTTCCCACCCCCAAACAGAATCGAAGCACGAGTGCTCGCTTCATTGCTGTTAAAAATCAGAGCACCTGGCGACTCTGCACAAATCTGAATACTCTCTGAGTCCGTAAAGACCGGTCCTAACGCCTTCATGCAAACAAGAAGGTGGCGAGCAAGGAATTCGGAAAACCCGCCTGACTTTTACGAAATTGACATTGACGCTCCAGGCGAGCGCGTCAGGCTGGCTGATCACCAAGCTCGCGTAGAAGAAATTCAAGAGGCCGAGGCTGAAATCGAAGAAGTCGAGGCTGAGGAAGAATCCACATCCTCGGACGGTTCTGACACCGAGTACACTACCGGAGGAGAAGAAGACATGGCTGCCCAGCAGAACGATGATGACCTCTTCCCGGCGGTGGACTCTACGGGGCCCTTGGCCCTAGTCGGACAACAAGTTGTGCCCCCCGCTGCCTTAAAGTCTATCCCTACGTATGACGGCTACGGCAAGACGGCGTATGAACACATCCAGGACATTCTGCCCTGGCTGCGCTACATTCCATCACTGACGAAGGTGTGAAGACCCGTCTGCTGGCCCTTTCCCTAAGGGGAAAGCTTCTCTACTGGTGGAGATCACTGCCAGAGGGATCTATCACGGGGTGGCGACAGTTAGCCGGCAGGCTCGTGAAAGGATGCAACGAGTCTGCTGATCCCTCTTCTTTGTTGCATCAATTTCAAAGTATACAACGACACCCCCAAGAGGAGGTGTCAGACTTCAACATCAGGTTTGCGAGGTCTTGGAAACGAGTACCTCGCGAACTCCGACCTTCAGCAGGTCAGGCCGCCTACTACTACCTGAGGTCCTTCAACTCAGACATTTGCCTGCTGCTGAAGGTAGCCAGAATCGACTCGTTCCCTGCTCTGTATGAGGCTGCCCAACAAGCTGAAATGGATATCATTTCCATCGGCAGACTCCCGCACAGGGTACAACCGCCTATTTACCCCGACTTTCCCCGATCTCAGTACCCATCAGCTTCTGGTCCAGTGCCGTCCACTTCAGGACAGCAACCCCAGCAGCAATGGAATCCGGCGCCGGTCGTGAATCCTTACGGCCCGCCACAAATTCATTATCCGCCTCCTCCTCCGCATTATCCAGCACTCCCTGCTCCCCCGCAGTATGCACAATATTCTACACCTCCTCCATTGGCTGCATTACCTCCCCCAGCTCAGTTGCCGCCTCCTGACAATGATATTCAGAATAAAATCCTCCAGGAGGTACGAGCTTTGGCCTCCGGATATCACACCATGTCCAACGACATGACCGTTCTAAAGAAAAAACAGGCCCAGATGGACCTTGTTCCAAGGAGGCCATATCCACCCCCGACACTGACAAAAGATCAAGCCCCAGAACGGCGAGATCAGAGGCGTCCCCCTCCGAGAAATGCTGCCATTGAAGACCAACCTGGTACTTCTGACCAGATCAACTGGTGCACTACGTGCAACGACCCGCATTCTGAGGATGACTGCACACTGCACCAACACTACCTCCAGACCTTGGCCGGCAGCGCCATAGAAGACGAAGAACTCTATATGATCCTGGACGACGAAGGCAACTTTGCCGTCCCAGAGGAAGATCCGTTGCCGCCTCCTGCCAAGGAAAACAGAAAGTCTGCTGAAGCCGCTGCAAAGCCCTTGAAGGTATACGCCAGAAGAGATAAGGCGCAACCTGCTGGGCTACCACCTGACAAGAGGCTGTGGCCCTACACAGCCAAAGAGAAGACTCCCGCAGTCAAGCCTCCCGTAGCCAAAGCTCCCCCGCCTAAAGCTCCCGCTGCTCAGCCTCCAGCTGAAACCAAAGAACAAGCTCAGGAGAAGCTGAGATATCCGTCTCTGACCAAGAGACAGAGAGTTGAGGCCACTCAGCAGTACCGGACGAAGTATGAGCCGGCAAAAGAAGCGGAAGGAGCTAGCACCTCGGGCTACAGCATAGTAGACGAGCTGAAGAGGACCCCCGCAAGAATCAGCATGTATGATGCTCTTCTGCTCCCAGGGCAAGTTGATCTGCTGCAGGAATCTCTGAAAAGCATGAAGAATGGCAAGCAGATACAACCTGCTGTCCTGGTGCAACCTCTGACAGTCTCAGCCACTGGGAAGAACAGACCACCTCCCTTCTATCTGTCATTACGGATGCAAGGGTACATAGTGCACAACTGTATGGTGGATTCTGGTGCTTCCACGACCGTAATGCCGAGAGCCGTCTGCGACGAGATCGGGATGGAGTACACAAGGAGCAGCCAAGGCGTGCTGCAACTGGACGGCACCCCTGTCAAGACAGTCGGTGTCATTAAAGACATCCCTATTCGGCTGCACAAAGCTCTCGACATCGTGGTCATCCAAGAGGTCGTGGTTGTCGACTTGGAACCCTACTTCGGCATGTGTCTCTCCAGGGAGTTCACTGCGAAGTTGGGAGGGTATCTGTCTCTAGACTACTCACACATGGAAGTGCCCTTCAAAGGAAGGAGACTGAAGATCTACAACGAGAAGCCTTCCACTTTCTTAGTAGAGAAGATACCCGGAGAAGAGTCGCAGGACTGCATGGTTCAGCTGACGGAGGAAGAACTGGTGGTGGTGGACATGACGGAGCAAGCTCTTGAGCTGCTGCAAGTAGAAGATGAATTCTCCTTGCGGGACTTCAACGCCGTGATCGAAACTGAGCAAGGCTGCTACACCGTCGTCCAGCCTGAGAGGCTTGACAAGTCGGCCAAAAGAGAAGTGGGACCTGCACCAGAAAAGCTGTGGAAGCTTTTCTTTGACGGCGCACGATGCAAAAATGGCGCCGGTGCTGGTGTACTTTTGGTTTCCCCAACCGGGATCCAGAAGGACTACACCTACAGGCTGGCTTGGAGCTGTACCAACAACGCGGCGGAGTACGAAGCCCTGTGCTTAGGCTTGCGAAAAGCGGAGAGGTTGGGGATTAAGCATCTGCAGATCTTTGGCGATTCAGAGCTGGTGTGCCACCAGATTACGAACAAGTGCGCCTCCAAGAAGCACTATCTCAAGGCGTACCGTAATCGGGTCTGGGATCTGATGGAGTCGTTCGACTCATTGAATGTCAAGGCTATATCACGTGAGAAAAACAAGCATGCTGACATTCTGGCGTCTGTTGGAGCCAAGTACGTTCCGGCTGATGACACTGTCCAGAAGCCGAAGCCGGTTCGTACCATTTTCAGGCCTTCTGTGCCTGATAAGGACACCCACTGGCAGGTGTTTGACTGTGACGAGGAGATCGTCACATTTTTGGTTAACGAAGCGTGTTCAATCGAAGGTAGAGACCCTGATGACGAGCAATATGAGGGGTTGATACAGCTGAAAAATAATCATGTCCCAAAAGGACTGATTACACTTGAGAGTCTATTTGATCAAAATGACAGAGCAATATCACATCGGATCAAAGTAGACCCGAAGCAGTACGCCGACCTGGAGCTCGAACCTGGAAAAACAATCAAGGTCGGGACAGACTGCACCACAGAGGAACTTGAGCAAATCAGAACATTGTGCCGAGAGTTCCCTGACATAGTAGCCTGGTGCTACCAGGACTTGAAGGGGTATGACAGAAATATAATCCAGCATACCATTGAGCTAGAAGATGGCGCCAAGCCATTCCGGCAGAAGCAGAGGGCTGTAAATCCGAAGATCGAGGCCATGATGAAAGCCGAGCTCTTGAAGATGCTGGAAGCCAAGATCATCTACCCCATCAAGCATTCATCCTGGGTTGCGAACTTGGTTCCCGTGAGGAAGAAGAACGGAGACATTCGTCTCTGTGTGGACTTCAGAAATCTGAATCAGGCCTCCCTCAAGGACCATTATCCGCTTCCCCAAATCGATCAGATCCTCCATATAGTTGCTGGAGCACAAAGATTCTCCCTCCTAGACGGCTTTTCTGGGTACAACCAGATATGGGTCAAGGATGAGGACCAGCATAAGACGGCGTTCACCACCAAATGGGGAACGTTCGCCTATCAGCGCATGCCTTTCGGCTTATCCAATGCTGGCGCCACATTCCAGAGAGCCATGGACCTGGCCTTCCGAGAGCTGCTCAACAAGGTTATTGTCATCTACTTGGATGACATGACTGTATTCTCTCACAGGAGAGAGGACCATGTTCCCCACCTGCGGCAAATATTTGAGAGGTGTCGTGAATTCGGCATTTCCATAAACCCGAAGAAATCTGTCTTCGCGGTAAAAGAAGGTAAGCTGCTGGGGCATGTCATCTCCGAGAAAGGCCTAGCCGTGGACCCTGATAGAGCAGAAGCCCTCCTCCGCTTGCCCGCTCCAGTTGACAAGAAGGGGCTGCAGTCCTTCTTCGGCCAAATCAACTTCGTGCGGAAGTTCATACCGGACTTCGCACAGGTAATCAAGCCCATGGCCGAATTGCTGAAAAAGAATGCTGAATTCTTATGGACTGATGAGAGGAGGCAGGCCTTCGAGGAAATCAAGGCCCGAATTGCACAGGCTCCGGTGTTGATAAACCCGGACTACTCCAAGGACTTCATCCTGTACGCGGTGGGAGAACCCGAGAGTTACGCCGCAGTCCTGACCCAAAAGGGAGACGATGGCGAGGAGCGCCCCATAGCGTTCTTGAGCCAAGTGATTCAGCCGCATGAAGAAAAGTACAACTTTATAGAGCGGCGGGTTCACGCGGTCATGAAGTCTCTCCGAAAGTTCAGGCACTTCGTCTCCCAGAGCCGAACAACTGTCTTTGTGATACACCCGGACGTCCGAAGCTTCATCATACAAGGAGAGCCGGGTCACAAGAGAGCAGGATGGATTGCTAAAATCCAGGAGTTCGACATCGAAGTGCGGCCAACCAAGCTTATCAGAGGCCGAGCCTTGTGCCAGGAGCTGGCCCGAAGCGCAGCAGCCCAGATATCCGCCTGTAAGTGGGAGGATCCAGCAACAAACACCAACCTAGCCAACTCCTTACCCGAGGAGAGTGACTGGACAGATGACCTGGTGAAGTATTTCTGCACCGGGAGATGTCCAGACCACCTGAATGCCTCACAAAGAAGGAGGTTTCGGCTAGGTGCACTGAAATACACTCTTCGCCCCGAGGGGCTGTACTTTAAGAACATTGACGGCATCCTGTTGCGGTGCGTCAAGAAAACAGACCAGCCCAGGGTCCTCGGAGAATTCCACTCCGGGATGCCTGGGGGTCACCATTCTGCAAGGCCTACGGCCTTGAAAATAATAAGAGCTGGGTACTATTGGCCCACTCTCTTTACAGACGCACATGCGGTCTGTACAAAATGTGATCAATGCCAGAGATTTGTTGGCAGAAATAGAAAAGCACCCCTGCCCCTTCAACCGATCCAAGCCGAGACTCCGTTTCAGCAATGGGGTCTGGACTTTATTGGGGTTATTACGCCGAACTCTGCAGCGGGGCACAAGTTCATTCTTACCGCCACCGACTACTTCACGCGGTGGGCAGAGGCGATCCCCACAAAGAATGCGGACCAGGAGACGGTCATCAGGTTCCTCGAGAGCCTCATTACCCGCTTCGGTGTCCCTGAGTCAATAGTGACGGACAATGGTCCGGGGTTCGCAGGCGCTGTACTCACGGAGTACACCGGCAAATACGGCATTTATCACAAAATGTCTTCCAATTACTACCCGCAGGGGAACGGTCTCGCCGAGTCCACCAACAAGAATCTGCTGAAAATCATCAAGAGGACAGTAGAGAAAAACAAGAGGACTTGGCACCTACTCCTGGATCGGGCGCTGTGGGCGGATAGGATATCCTTCAAGAAGTCCATTAAAACGTCCCCCTATGCGCTCGTATACGGCAAAGAAGCAGTCTTGCCGACCCACATCGAAATTCCCGCTCTCTGGATGCTTGATGAAGAGAGAGGCAACGGGGATCCGGTAGATGACAGACTTTGCCAGTTGCTGCAGTTAGAGGAAGACAGAGAAAAAGCGTACCAGGCCTTCACCAAACACGCTGAAGCAACACAAGGCTGGTTCGCAAAAGGTACCACTGCCCGAGTTTTCAAAATCGGGGACCTGGTGCTGAAGTGGGACTCGTTGAAGGCGAAGCCGGGTAACCACGGCAAGTTTGATGCCCTATGGGAGGGCCCCTATCAGATTGCCCGGGTAAATCAGTTTAATGCATTTGTGCTCCGGGACATGGAGGGACAGCTTCTCCCCATTCCCGTCAATGGGTTCCACCTAAAAATTTACCGCCACTGAAGGCGCCCAAATGGGCCCTTCCTTGTACAGATTTCCCTTCTGCATTTTTTAGTTTTCAGAATGTATATATTTCAGCATTCAGTTTTTTAATTTTTTAAAGAGCCCAAGTAAGACCTAGGGCAAACCCCGACTTCGCAGCGAAGTCGGGTAGCGCTCCTTGGACAGTGCGAAGTACGGAGCAAGGCAGCTGAAAAGAGGAGCTAAATTAACTAAGTCTGGGTGCGCAACCCGACTTCGCAGCGAAGTCGGGCTGCGCCCCCTCCAAAGAGCGCAGTTGGGAAACAGACAGCGACAAAACGGCTAAGTGTCAGACTGCGCAAGCAAATTTGGGCGAAGTCGGAGTGCGCCCATTTTCCGGGCGAAGTCCGAGTGCGCCCTGAATTTCGGGCGAAGTCCGAATAACCCACCACGGAAAACATGAAAAATTCTAAGTGTGGGCCCAGGGCGAAGTACGGCACAGGGCGAAGTTGGGTCAACGGGCCAGAAATTCTCTCTTGTAAAGTGTGCCCAGGCGGCAGCGATGACGTCAGCAATGGCACGATGCCCAAGGAGGTTTAATGATTGCACATCTTTCAAGAATGATGCATTAAAAAAGCAAGGTGCGTTTTGGACCAACGGCTACTAGGGTGCGCTTTTCAAAAATAAACCCATGCACAACCGCCAAAAAATCATAACGCCTCCACCAACTCCAAGTTAACCGCCCTAACTCCCTCCCTCGCGCCATTAATGTTGCAGTCATTGTCTACAAAAAGGGCCCTGGCGCAACCAGAAAATTCAAATCGTTCAAGCTGACTTCCTGACTGCAAGGAATAAAGCTGACAAACTCAGAAGCCGTAATTCCTGCCTCTGCTGTTTCGAAAAGGATGGACAAGGGGAAAGCGCCCGTACAGGCGCAATCCAGTGAAGAACGGCGCGAAGCTGAGGAATCACCAGAGTCAAGCGCTCATGAGAGCGAAGCGCCTCCGGACCAGAAAAGAAAATCCCGGACGAAGAGGCGCGTAGTTGGGCAGACTCCGCCGCCACCAGTTAATCGCCTGTCCGGGTACAAGGACGGCTCTTTCTCCATCAGCCTCACCAAACTGCGGCTAAACATTGCAAAGTGGGTAGACAAGGTTTCGCCCTCACATCATGTCGGCGCTGCGTATAAATCGAACCTATACTGGTTCTTGTGCCCTCCTACTCACCAGTGCCCGGAGCTGATTGAAGCAATTGCAGAATATTACAAACCAGCTGCCCGGCAAGTCTGCGACAACAAGGGAAAAGTGTTGTTCACACTCTTTCGGGAGAGCGTCCAGCCAGCGTTCGCCCCGGGGCTGCAGTACGAGCCCGACGCAATTGTCAGAAGGGTGAATCTGGATGAGCAGACCGGCAGATTTACGCAGACAAAGCGGATGAGAGAGTTTCTTGATTCGGAGCTGAAGACTCCGTTGGCAGCCGGACAGTGGCCGACTGGCCCCATACCCTTGGACAGATTTGAGAATAAATACATCTACATCATCCTGGCGTGGGTCCTAGGCTGTGACTCTGACAAAGTAGTACGGCCGTACCAGCTGGCGCTGGCAGAATGTCTCCTACACGGAGAATTTTATGACTCTACAGCGCAGAAGAGTGGAAAGCGCCCTATTTTCTTCGACTGGGCGGACTGGCTGGCATATGCAATACATTCAAGTCTGGTTAGGCTGCAGCAGAAGCAGACAAAAGATTTCCGGTTTTGTTCCTTCCTCGCATGGCTGTGCCTGTATCACATGCATTACCGGATGAACGTTCCTGACTTGAAGAAAATAAATGAAAAAGGAGAGCCGCTGCCCGTGTACGAATGGACTGAGATTCTGTACAGAAAAGGCTCATTCTACGAATTTAATCTCAAATTTCTGTGCCAGGTCATGGGGTTGTTCAACCGTAAGGCATGTCGCCCACCGGAAGTCATGACAAAATACCTGTGGAAGAATGAGTACGGGGACACCTTCCGGCTGACTCAGGGCATCATAGTTAGAATCTACGGGTTCAAGGGGCAGCCGTTCCTGCTGCCCTACTTCTGCACTGACCACCAGTTCGGGATGGAAATTGCGCGGCAGATGGACTACGTTGAAGAAGAATTCGGCCAAGGCAAAAAGAAAGGCCATATATTTCAGTATCCCATGACCTGGGCGAATACCCAAGTGTACGAAATCGGGCAGCACGTCTACCTCGAGCGGGAACTCATTGATATGGGTCTAATAATGCTGCCTCAGCGCTGGAAGTACGACCCAATTGGGGTCAGAGGTAAATTCACGCACATCTGTCCCCGAGCCGAGATCATGCAGGAAAGAAGGAACAGGACAGGCGCAGACCTGGAATGGCACATCGAGCAGATGAAATCATGGCCTCCATGGCATGAGTTTTACTGCGAAGAGGTGACGTACGATCCCGAGCGAAACCCGGATCACCGGATGGAGTCTGCGGGCTTCAGAAAATTCCTCGCCAAGGTGTCGCCCCTCAACTGGCATAAAGACAAAATCATTGAATGCTGGAAGATGAGGTGTCGCACACAGCACGATAAATCCAACCGGAGGAATCTGGCCGTTGATGACGAATTTTCGGCACTATATGACCAGCATGTTGCCACCTGGCAACCTTTCGAATTCCGCAATTGCGTTCCCCGAGGCGCTAAGAAAAGGTATATAAGGAGGCCCTCGTCCCAGCAATCGTCAACTCCGGCAACTTCCAGCGCAACTCCGACGAGTAGTCAAGTGGGCCCAATGCAGCCTGCAGCTTCTGAGACAGTGCCCGAAAAGGCGCAAAATTCAGAGAAGTCAACCCCTGAGGTGGCCCCTCCAGCAGAAAAAGTGCCTGCGCTGCCAGCTAGCAGATCGGCTACGGCGAGCATTCTTCCAGCCAGACCCAGGTACAAGTTTACCGTGGGAACGTCAGCGCCTGCCGCCCCGACATTATCTCTTTCCTCTGGACCAGCCACGACGCTAGAAGAAAAGAAGAGGAAGAGAGTTGAAAAGACAAAGCGGCCTAAAGAGCCTGTACAGCAGACGATCGCGACACGGCGGAAACGGCGCAGAGTTGTCTCTTTGGACAGCCCTGAACCAGAGGCAGACACTCGGGCTGCAAGCGTCCCTCCAACAGCGGCTCAGGCGGAGCCCGCAGGTACGTCCACTGTTTCTCTTCCCCAAGTCCCAGTCGGCCCTGCCAAAGCTCCCTCTCCCATTTCATCAGGGCAAGCCGTAGCCGCGTCTTCCTCTTCCCAAGCTACCCAGCCCTCTAGCGGCCCACATTCCTTCGACCAGTTTGCTCAGGATCCTAACGCCTTCCAATCACTGAGTCAAACCCTAGAACCCTCCCCCGCAGCCAGTGCTGAAGTTGCTCCTTCACCGCCGCGCTCCTCACCCCAGCCGTCCAAAACCCTACCAGCACCATCCACTCAGCCGCCCGTTTCCCCTAGGACCCGGTCGCCCTCAAAAGCGGCCACCCCTTCTGGAATACCTCCCGCGTCACTGTTTGCGGGAAAAATGCCGCGGCAAAATCCAATGCTGGAGGATCTAGACTTCATGGGCGAACTATAGAGCGTCGATGACCTGCCTTTGGCAGTAAGCGCCTCAGGATGTTCTGCCTCCTTTCCTCCAGGGCGTGAAACGAAGGAGAGCCGAAGAGATAGCTGCCCCGGTAAAACGCACAAAGTTCGACCTAGACAGGAGAGTGCTGACAACCGAGAAATTGATCCCGAAAGTAAAGAAGCCTCTCCGGGAGATGACCGAGGCAGACTACGAGCTTCAAAGGAAGGAGAAAAGCTTTGACGACATCAACGAGGAATACGAAATTCGTGGTATTCGTCGTAGGACAGACAATCTCCTCGTCAAACATCTTGAGACCCAGGAAGCGCTGTTCCAGATGCAGAATAACACAAGGCAGCTTGAGGAGGACCTAGCTAGGGCCACCGCGCAGCTGGGGTCAGCACAACAAGAGATAGATGAGCTTAAGGCTCAGCTGGCCGCCTCTCAGCAGGAGGCCACAGCACAGAAACAGACAGCCGAGCAGCTGTCAGAAGAGAAAAGAGTTGCGCTGGAGCAGGTTTCGCAGCTTCAAGATTCGCTGAAACAGGCGCAGTCGCAACTTGCAGAGAAAACATCACAAGCGGCGGCCTTTTCAAAGAGCAAAGCCAAGGAGATGCGGGCTAGTCTGCTACAAGGTTGCAAGCCCAACCTTGTCAAGTCCTTGTCAGTTCTGGACTTCGTGTCCAGGATTGAAGAAGTATCTGCCCAGGGAAAGCCTGTGGTAGAGGAGGCCGAACACCAGGCGAGGCAATGGCTAGACCTGGCTATGAAACTTGAGCAGTTTGAGCGCAAAGGCCTCCAATTTGCCCCTATGTCCCAACTTGCCTCAGAGTGGGCAGATGCAAGGGTAACCTTGCATATTTATTTTGATAAGACAGAGAAGATTAGAACTGCCAGGAAGGCGCTGGACGCCCTAGAACATGAAAGGAACATTCTCCTGGCCCCCTTTCACACTCTGTCCGAACACGGGTGCCCGAGCTACGTCAAGGATGGCGAGTTTCTGACCCTTGAGCAGGTTAAGCAGAATTGGCTGTCCTTCGAGACAGATACAGCAGAAATTGATAGCTGGGCAGAGCCAATTCAAGAAGCTCAGGTCACCCAGATGGTGTCGAAATACTGTAAAATCAACTCCTCCCTAAAGGAGTTGGGAAAAAGATATAACACCATCGACCTGCACGCGGTCGTTGCATTCCACGCAGCACTAAGAGAGATCAGCGACCTCGCGCCCTTCCAAGCAGCAGTCTGGGACCAAGCCAAGGCTGCATACCAACGCATCAGCGAGTGGGAGGCTGACAGTGGAGAACATTCAGGTTCAGAAGGAGAGACTGAGGAGGCAACTGCGCGGAAGTGATCCTGAAGAAGAACAGTTGCCCGGAAGGAAGCGGTCAGAGCAGCAGAAAGCAGGGGAAGGAAGTTCCTCTGCACCCAATGGATGAAGGCATGGTTCTTTGCGTCGAGGCGAGCTCGACACCCCGCGAGCCGCCAGGAATGTTGCCACATTTTGCACGGGGTGCCATGTTTTCAGTTTCTGTAAGTGAGCTGCTCTTTTCCTTTCCCTTCCTCTTTTCCCCTTTCTTCATTTCTCCCTTTCTCCCTCTTCCTTGCAGTTTCATTCCTCCCTCTTCTTCTTCCCCCAGCAAAGTTTCCAAAAGTGTTCCCTGAAAATGGCTAAGTGTCAGGGCGCAACCCGACTTCGCAGCGAAGTCGGAGTGCGCCCTCCAGTTGGAGCGCAGTAGGGAATGCGAAGTGCGACAGAACAGGAAAATGAGCAAAATTTGACTAAGTGTTGGGCGCAACCCGACTTTGCAGCGAAGTCGGGGTGCGCCCTTCTTCCTGGGCGCACTTGGGAAGCAGTATGGCAGAAAATCAGCTAAGTGTTGGGGCGCAACCCGACTTCGCAGCGAAGTCGGGTGCGCCCCTCTTGGTGCGCAGTCCGAACAGCAGAGAAGACAGCAAAGTGCCGGTGCGCAACCCGACTTCGCAGCGAAGTCGGGGTGCGCCCTCTGACCGGTGCGCAGTTGGGCAAGCAAGCCCAGAAATTGACTAAGGCACGGAGGCCTCCCCAACTGCGTTGTTTTCCGTCTGCGCAACCCGACAACGCTCTGATCCTGGGCGAAGTTGGATAAACTGCCTTTCAAGGCAGACATGTGTCATTCATCAGCATCCGACAAGTGTCCAACCTCGGGATTCGAGCCAAGACATGACGGGAAAAGGACAAAGCATGGACTGCACTATCTACGCCAGCTGCCATCATTTAAGGCTGATAAGAAGTTCCATCCGCCACAACTACCCGCATTCCTGCTGACCAAAGGTTTGACCCGACACACCGCCACGTAGCTGTACATCTTTCAGGGAGACCATGCCGCAAGTACAGTCCTGCCCGACAGAAGTCAGCATCAGCAGCTCTTCAGCCGCTTGTGTCAGCTAATGTTTAGTCTGGGACTTTGTGCCCGAGAATGTAATCGGGGGGAACTTGAGGCTATAAATAGCCATGCAATTCATTGTAAAAGGGGGAAGGGGAATATATTGCTAGGGAACCATTGTAGCTGTGCGTTTGCCTCTAATACAAGCATATACTTGGCTCTGCTTACTGTCTTTTATCTTGTATGCTGCCTCTCCTTGTCATTTCTGCCTCATGTTTCTTGTATCATTGCTTACTGTTGTATTGAACTCTGGACTCTGGTATTTGATGATCAAGTATTCCTGGAATGCATAGATAGAGGATACATAGGATTAATGATAGCTGTAGTTTCAATGTGTGCTTTGTAAAGGAATGTTGTTAGTAGCGGTGATTGATCGTTGTCGTGCTGCTTATTCCCCCCACCCAACTCCAATCACATTTGGATTCTCTTTCCGCACTTTTATCTCTTTCCCTGCACTCTTATCTTAACACTAAAAACCCCACAGGAAGCCGGCCTTCTCCGGAGATTGGCACGGAAGGCATTCCTTCCTTCCGGCCTTTCAATCTGGTGGGCGAATCTGGGCGCAATAACAACAAATCCTTTCCTCATGGCAGATTCGTAACCAACAGGATCCTCTTTCCACCCGATGTGGGGGAAATTTCGCTATAAATAGCCCTGCAATATCATTGTAAAAGGGTGGAAGGGGGATATATTGCTAGGGAACCATTGTAGCTATGCGTTTGCTTCTAAATACAAGCATACACTTGGCTCTATTGACTGTCTTTATCTTGTATGTTGCCTCTCCTTGTCATTTCTGCCTCATGTTTCTTATATCATTGCTTATTGTTATTCGCTTTCGGATATCGGTATTTGATAGTTAAGTATTCCTGGAATGCATAGGTAGAGGATACATAGGATGAATGATAGTTGATAGTTCTCAATGTGTGCTTTGTAAAGGTTTAATTGTTGTTAGTAGTAGTGATTGATCGTTGTTGTGCTTGCTTATCCTCCCCACCCATAACTCCAAAAACATTTAGATTCTCTTTCTGCATTTATAATTTCTTTCCTGCACTCTAAGCTTATAAACAATTGAGAAAACATAGGAAGCCGGCCTCCTCCGGAGATTGGCACGGAAGGCATTCCTTCCTTCCGGCCCTTCAATCTGCTGGGCGAATCTAGTTCGCATTACACTAAATCCTATCCTAGTGGCAGATTCCTAACCAACAGTATCTTGGACAACTACATTACAAATCCCATCCCCTATAGCATTCTTGTTAGGGCTTTTAGGTTTCAAGGATTTATGGCCTTCCTTCTTTTCCCAGTGTTCAAGGATTTTAACAAAGTGTTGTAGCACGGTGGTGAGTTTCCCAATGGTAGAGGAAAAGAATGACACATTTAGAGAACAAACAAGAATGTAGTCGATGTAATTTAACAATAGCTCATCATGCACTTGTACGGAAATCAACTATCACACACTTTTATGGCAGATTTGTCTTCACTTATATGGCAAGCTTGATATCCAGTTGTACAACAAGCTTGTTCTCCACTTGTACGGAAAGATTGTTCTCCATTTGTATGACAAGTGCTTGTAAGGTAGCACTTGAACGACAACTTCACAACTCACTTGTATGGCGATTAACAAGTGACTTGTACAACAGTTCACCACTTGACAACACACTGCAATCCACTTGTGCAGCACTTCCTACAACTCCACTTGTGCGGCAATCCTCGTATGACACTCTAGACGCAACTCTACCATGTACAATGATCTGGCTGCAACTCTCCTACACCTGCACACAGAACTTAATATGCACACAATCTACTAGACTACCAGCAACAACAATATCACAAAGATGAAGGATGAATCATCATTGTATTACTCAGCCTGTACGACAACAACAATAAAGAACATATGCTTTGGCAATACAATGCAATAATAGATACTTAGACTATACAGAATGCACGCTCTCTATAGCATATAGTGTATTCTCTCCGATACATGGTACTGTACAAATGAATGGAATATCCTATTTAACTTAGGGGCCTGGCAGTTGCCAACAGCTGCCGCCTAGGACACCTCACCCGTAATGACTTCCCCATTCGCACATACATTTCATACATTACTGCATATTACATTATGTTTGCAATTAATCAACAATGACGTCATCATCCTTGACGTCACACACCAAAATTGCATTTCATGTACATTTCATTTCATTACATTGGCATTTGCATTCACATTTACATGTGCATTTGACACTTATTACTACTATATACACTATTTCTTCGGCTGGTCAGAACTAGCTCCTACATCTACCCTCCCCTTTAAATCAATCAACGTCCTCGTTGACGACTGCCTCTACTCCTAGGGACTCAAGTTTTATTGAGAAGTAGGAACAAGTACACCCCCCAGCTCCTAGATTTGCAGTTTTAAGGCCTTTGTCTCTCCTTTCAACCTCTTGGCATAAGTTTGGTATCGAGCCCACTGTGCACCATACTCTTTGCTCAAGTTTTGCTAGTCTAGCCTTCATCCCGGCCTCCCTTTTGGCTGCCATCACCAACTGCTCATCTTTTTCAGCTATCCCCTGATCGCAATGCTTGACCTCCTTACTCCTTACCTCTAACAACTACTCTCTCACTGAACATTTTGACTTTAGCTGCCCAATCAATTGGTTTTGTTCCTCCTACGCCTTACTCTTCTCCTCAACTTCCTTCCTTAACCTAGCCAGCTCTGCTTCGATGTCCTCTTGCACTTGCCAAAGTCGTCCTTCCAATTCTTGCAAATGGTTAGCTTGTTCTTTCCTTACTTTATGGATCTTTTCCACCCTTGTGGCTAACCACTGAATCAAGTATGCCAAAAAGTTTATCTTGGCATACATCTTGACTAACTCAGGTGCAAGCTTGACATATTTGAATTAATGAGGGGTCTATTTAAACTCATGGGGAGGTAGTTACAAACAACTACCACCTTTGATGCCTCACCTCTTAACTACAAGACAAACTGGGTGCTAACTACCCGTGCATGACTACGTTTGCACATATCTCCAACTTGAGTCCTTATTACATGTATTATTACAACATACAACTTTATTCAATTTACAAAACTTTGGTATATGCGTACTTGACTTCCATGCATATTTTATTTCCAACTAGTCTATTTTCTTTGCTAAGGTGGCACGTTAGAACTAGCGCCTACAAGGGCATCATTCATCATCACTGCCCAACGCAAAACACTCCCAAACCCTTTTGGAACCTTATGACAAACCTTTAAGGTTCATTAAAGTCAATATTGGGGTCTTTTTCTTCCTCAAAATCAAAATCTCTATCTATCCAATCTCTAATTTGGAGTTCATGATCACAATTAAGCGTTAGAGGATGAACAATATAATTTCATGAGCAATGGATTGGGTGAGATCCTCTTTTATTTCTAGGAATCCTGGAACTTGCTTCTTCTTAGACAAAGTAGTCATTCCAAAGCCCTTGGAATAAGCAAAAGGATCCATAAGGGCACGCATAAAACCTACTTAAGAGCAACTAGTAGCTGCTACCCCTTAGCAAGCCAACTACAAAAACCCTTACAGCAAAACAAAATTATATTTTCAAGGCAGCCCTAGGAGAAAGAGGAAAGCTACAGAAATATTATTCAGCTTTCAGCTAATAGCAACCGCCAAAACAAAACCTACATCAGCAAACCCACTAAACCCTAGGGGCTGAGAAAGGAAAACAAATAACCTTAAAAGGCGGATTTTCATGTCAAGTTCACCAAAATGTTTGCAGGAAAAAGGGGATATCTCATACAATTACACAAATTAAAACAAGATATACCAAAATGCTTAAACCAAGATAGTAAAGGGATAATTATTCAATCAGAGTTGAAACTATCCTAATCCAAGCAAAAAATGAAGTAATGCATTCAAGAGTATAATACACCAAGATTATCCTAAAAAATGAAATCTAGGGCTAATCATAATGCAGCAAAATAAATTGCTTGACACCTAAGGTATCAAGGATCATTCCAATCGTAAATAATCACAAAGAGATACTCACTCCTACTCTACCCTACTTGCAATGTTACCACAATAAGAGAGGAGAGATCATGCCTAGACTATATGTAGACGGTACGACATGCCTTGGAAACTAGTCCTCAAGCGGCAATTCTTAACCTTTGGTTGCAAATCCTAGGAGAGTGTCCTATCCTCCTCCATGGAAGGTAGCGAACCAGCGGTCAATGACATTGGTTGTACCTACAAGGGCAAAGGAGAGAGAATGAGAACGAAAAATGGTCGCATGTTGCACAAGCAACAAATGCAAAAGGATTGAGAGCAATGTTAGCAATAAAGAGGAGCAAATGAATGAATGATCATCAAATGAGGTGAAATGGGTATTTAAAGTGGTAGAAATGAATAAATTTTCCTTTTGAGACCGACAATTGAATTTCACTCTTTTTGGAGCCATAAAATCGAAACCATCGGTCCAAACAACGCGCCATCTTAACCCTAAGTGTATAAACACGCTAGAATCATGACTATACGTCCTAAATTCAACTGACAACCACAATCTCCACTTATAGTGGTGATCTTGGCATCATAGATTTTTAGGATGCATGCTTGGGGGACGCGTGTATACATGTCCCTTAATCACAACTCTATCCTTATTCTGGGGTTTTGGGAAAGTTAACAAGCGAAAACGATCAAGACAGGTGGCAGAAAGGCAACAACTAGGTGAAGAAAGCGAACCAAAACCACTAGCCAACATGGCTCTGTTGCCACATTTTGCACGGGGTGCCATGTCTTCATTTTTCTTGTAAGGATGTTGCTCTCCCTTCCCTCCTCCTCCTTTCCCTTTCTCCACTATCCCCTTTATTTCCTTCCATCAGTTTCATTCCCTTCATTTCCCCCCCTTTCCTCCTTTACTTTTTTTTGTCAATTTCCCCAAAAGAGCAAAAGGCCCCTAAAAAATTCTAAGTATAAGAACGCAACCCGGCTTCGCAGCGAAGTCGGGCTGTGCCCTTAAGTTTGAGCGCACTTGGGGAGCCAAAGTGCGGAGAAATGATCAAAATTTTGCTAAGTATAAGAGCGCAACCCGACTTCGTATCGAAGTCGAGGTGCGATCTCATTTCTGTGCGCACCTGGGAATCAGTGGAGCCCTGAAATTTCTAAGTATTGGGTGCGCAACCCAATTTCGCAGCGAAGTCGAGGTGCGCTCTCATCTTCATGTGCAGTCGGGGCGGTATGACCGAAAACGGCTAAGTGTTGAGTGCGCAACCCGACATCGCAGTGAAGTCGGGGTGCGCTCTCATCTTCATGCGCAGTCAGGGCAGTATGACCGAAAACGTCTAAGTGTTCGGTGCACAACCCGACTTCGCAGCGAAGTCGGGGTGCGCCCGCGTACTTGTGCACACTCGGGTAGAATGTTGAAGACAGCCCGAAAATTTTCTAAGGCACGGAGGCCTCCCCAACTGCGCTGCTTTCCCCTTGCGCTGTCTGATTGCGCTCCAATTCCAAGCGAAGTCTGGCAAGAAAGAGAGATAAGATCCCAAGGCAGATTTGTCCCTTATCAAATTCTGACAGGTGTCCAGCCTCGGGATTCGAGTCAGAGATGTGACGGGTGGTGTGCAAGCGTGAACTGAATTATTGTACCGCAACTACCCTCATTCAAGCTTACTCGAAGTTTCATCTACCGCACTGCTACGTAGCTGACAAGTTTTCAGGTGGACCTTGTTGCAAGTACATTCCATATCCGCAGAGGTCAACATCATCCGCTTTTTGCCGCTTTTGTCAGCTTTGTCAGCTATTGTCAAGTCTGGGATCCTGTGCCCAAAGTTGTAATTGGGGGGAAAATTGCGCTATAAATAGTTGCGCCATATCATTGTAAAGGGTGGAAGGGGGATATATTGCTAGGGAACCATTGTAGCTGTGCATTTGCTTCTGAATAAAAAAAAAAAACTTGGCTCTATTGACTGTTCTTGTTCTGTATGTTGCCTCTATTTAGCATTTCTGCCTCATGTTGCTTATGTTATTGCTTACTGTTATTCTGCTATCTGGATATCGGTATTTGATAGTTAAGTATTCCTGGAATGCATAGTTAGAGGATACATAGAATGAATGACGTTGGTAGATTCTGTAATGTATTCCGTGTTTAGTTGTTGTTAGTAGTGGTGATTGATAGTTGTTGTGCTGCTTATCCTCCCCACCCAATACAAATACATTTATATTTCTTTCTGCATTTATAATTTCTTTCCTGCACTCTAAGCTGATAAACAACTGAGAAAACATAGGAAGCCGGCCTCCTCCGGAGATTGGCACGGAAGGCATTCCTTCCTTCCGGCCTTTCAATTTGCTGGGCAAATCTAGGGCGCATTACACTAAATCCTATCCTAGTGGCAGATTCGTAACCAACAGTTTCTGCGCACGCCTGGTTGGACCCGAAAGACTCCCACCCAAAATAGAATCGAAGCATTGGTGTTCGCTTCATTGCTGTTAAATCATAACACCTGGCGACTCTGCAAGTACCTGAATATCCTCTGAGTCCGTGAGACCGGTCCAAGCGCCTTCATGCATACATGAAGGTGGAGAGCAAGGAATCCGGGAAACTAGCCTGATCTCTACGAAATTGACATCAACGCTCCTTGAGAGCGCGTAAGGCTGGCTGACTACCAAGCTCACATAGACGAATCCGAAGCCGAGATCAAAGAAGCTGAAGTCAAAGAGGCCGAAGTTGAAGAGCAACCTACAACTTCGGACAGCACTAATACCGAGTACACGACCGGAGGGGAAGAAGACATGGCTGCCCAGCAAAATGATGACGACCTCTTCCCAACAGTTGACTCCACAGGGCCCTTGGCTCTAGTCGGACAAGAGGTTGTGCCCCCCACTGCCTTGAAATCCATCCCTACTTACGATGGCTCCGACAAAACGGCTTATGAGCACATCCAAGACATTCTGGCAGTGTTCCATGGGGACACGTCCCCCCGTTTCCCGCATCCCCAGGACGGGGGGACGGTAAGGGGGACGTTTCCCCTCGTCCCCATTTTTGGGGACGGTCGGGAAACGTCCCCGGGACGGCTGAGGCCTGTGGCCTCCCTTCCCCTGGACGTCCCCCTTTTTGGGGCGTCCCTGGGGACGCCCAGCCGTCCCCGGGGACGGCCGGGCCCCATGGGGACGCTCAGACCGTCCCCGGGGACGTTGTCCCCCTTTTGGGGCGTCCCTGTGGACGGCCGGGCCCCATGGGGACGCTCAGACCGTCCCCGGGGACGGCTGGGCGTCCTCGGGGATGGTTTGAGCGTCCCCCATGGGGCCCGGCCGTCCTCGGGGATGCCCAACCATCCCCGGGGATGGTCTGAGCGTCCCCCATGGGGCCCAGCCGTCCCCCACGGCTGGGCGTCCTCACCCAAGGGGGAAAATAAAATAAAAATAACTTAAAAAAAGGTAAGGGGTGGGACCCATTTTGAGTCTCACCCCCATCAAACCCTAAACCTAACAAAACAAGGAGTGAAAATAGAAGACTTCACTTATTTCCACAGCAGCATGAAAAACTCTTTTTACATAGTTTTTTCCATCTCAACATGAATGGTAAACAAATAATTTAACCAAGGATAGTACCTGGTTCTATTTGCAACAAAACCCTAGATGTTCTTGGCAAAATTTGCACAAGCTTTCTCTATTCACTGTCTCGCTTCCTCTCTTTTTTTTCTGGTGTCCCAAACCTAAAAGGCTAAAAGGAGGTTTATTTAAACAATACCAATTCTTTTGGTATAGTGACTAAAAATTTGAACAGTTAGTGACTGAAATTTTTTAAAAATGACAGTCTTTGTTTGAACATTGGTGGCTGAAAAAATGATGACTGTTATTACTTAAAATGATGACTGTTTGAACATTGTTTGCACTTGATATCCTTGGCTGAACCTTCAAGTTGTAGTTGATGGCTGCAAATTAGTAACTAATATGAATATGAAAATGTTAAATGACTCAATTATGGCTGCACTTATGTGTTAGTAACTACTCTGAATATGAATGGCTGCACTTACATAATTGATTAGTAATATGAAATATCATTTTTGTTGGGTGTAAAATTCTGAATGTGTAGATTATTCTAAATTTCTAAAAAATTTCAATTTTTATAGTATTATACTAGCCGTCCCCCCTAGCCGTCCCCGAGCCGTCCCCTAAAATCGGCCTGCCGTCCCCCACTGTCCCCGAAAACCCGTCCCTCCCTTCCCCTCGTCCCCCAGGCTCGTGGAACCTTGCATTCTGGCCTTGGCTGCGCTACACTTTATTATGAATGAGAGTGTCAAGACCCGTCTATTGGCTCTTTCTCTGAGGGGGAAGCTTCTCTACTGGTGGAGATCTTTGCCAGAAGGATCTATCACGGGGTGGCCTCAGTTGGTAGCCAGGCTCGTAAAAGGATGCAATGAGTCTGCCGACCCCTCTTCATTGTTGCATCAGTTTCAGAGTATCCAACGCCACCCACAAGAGGAGATATCAGACTTCAACATAAGGTTTGCGAGGTCCTGGAAAAGAGTACCTCGCGAACTGCGACCTCCGGCGGGTCAAGCTGCACACTATTACCTGAGGTCTTTCAATTCGGATATTTGCCTACTTCTCAAGATAGCCCGGGTCGACACTTTCCCTGCCCTATACGAAGCTGCCCGACAAGCGAGATTAGACATAATCTCTATAGGCAGACTTCCGCATAGAATGCAGCCTCCCATTTATCCTGATTTCCCTCAGTCCCAATATCCATCGGCGTTTGGTGTAATGCCATCCTCATCAAATCAGCACCCCCAGTAGCCATGGAATCCAGCACCGATTATAAACCCCTACGGTCAGCCTCAGATCCATTATCCTAATCCGCCACCTCCACCTCCGCAGTATCCCGCACTCCCAACTCCCCCTCATTACGCGGCGTATTCTGCACCTCCACCATTAGCTGCAATACCTCCGCCGGCCCGGCCGGCGCCTGCTGATAACGATATTCAGAATAAAATCCTTCAGGAGGTACGGGCTCTGGCCTCTGGGTATCATACTATTTCCAACGATATGACAATAATGAAGAAGAAGCAAGCCCAGATGGAGTTCCTTCCAAGGAGACCATATCCTCCCTCGGCGCTAACAAAAGATCAAGCTGCACAAGCGCAAAGGCCCCCGACAAGGAATGCTGCCAATGAGGTTCAACCTGGCACTTCTGACCAGGTTAACTGGTGCTCCACATGCAACGATCCACACGGAGAGGAGAGTTGCACGCTGCATCAACATTATCTTCAGACCCTTGCGGGCAGCGCCATGGAGGACGAAGCATACATGATCCTGGACGATGAAGGCAACTTTGCAGTCCCAGAAGAAGATCCTGCGTTGCTCTTGACCAAGGAAGGCAGAAGGCCCATTGAGGCTACCACGGCCCAAGCAAAGCCGTTGAAGGTATATGCCAGAAGAGAGAGGCGCAGCCTGCTGGGCTACCACCTGACAAGTCACCTTGGCCCCCTACAGCCAAAGAAAGGTTCCCTACGCTCAAGGCTCCCGCGATGAAGGCTCCCGCAGCCCAACCTCTAGCCGAAACAAAAGAACAAGCTCAAGAAAAGCTGAGGTATCCGTCGTTGACGAAGAGACAGAGAGTCGAAGCCACGCAGCAATACCGGACCAGGTATGAGCCAGCGAAAGAGATAGAGGGAGCCGGCACTTCAACCTACAATATAGTTGATGAGCTAAAAAGGACCCCGACAAAGATAAGTATGTACGAGGCTCTTTTGCTCCCGGGGCAAGTTGATCTATTGCAGGAATCCTTGAAAAGCGTAAAATATGGAAAGCCGACGCGCCTGCTTGTGTTAGCTCAGCCCTTGATAGTTTTTGCTATCGGGAAAAACAGGCCACCTCCTTTCTATCTGTCATTGCGGATGGAAGGCTATATAGTACACAACTGCATGGTGGATTCTGGTGCTTCCACTATTGTCATGCCGAGAGCCGTCTGCGAGGAGATCGGTATGGAATATACAAGGAGCAGCCAAGGTGTGCTTGCAGCTAGACGGCACCCTTGTCAAGACAGTTGGTGTCATCAAGGATATCCCGATCCGACTGCATAAAGCCCTCGACATAGTGGTCATCCAGGAAGTCGTTGTGGTCGACTTGGAACCCTACTTCGGCATGTGTCTCTCTAGGGAGTTCACTGCGAAGCTGGGTGGATATCTGTCTCTGGATTACTCACATATGGAAGTGCCCTTCAAAGGAAGAAGATTAAAGATCTATAATGAAAAGCCTTCCACATTTTTGGTAGAGAAGATACCGGAGAAGAGCCGCGAGAATGGCATGGTTCAGCTGACAACTGAAGAACTGGTAGAGGTGGATATGGCAGAAGAGGCCCTTGAGCTATTACAAGTGGAGGATGAGTTCTCCTTGCTAGACTTCAATGCCATGATTGAGACCGAGCAAGGTTGTTACTCCGTCACCCAGCCTGAAAGACTTGACCAGTCAGCAAAGGAGGTTGGACCTGCACCAGAAAAGCTATGGAAGTTGTTCTTTGATGGCGCCGATGCAAAAATGGTGCCGGTGCGGGTGTACTTCTGGTTTCCCCATCCGGAGTCCGAGAAGGACTACACTTACAGGCTGGCTTGGAGCTGCACTAACAACGCGGCGGAGTATGAAGCTTTGTGCTTGGGTTTGAGAAAGGCGGAGAGACTAGGGGTAAGACATTTGCAGATCTTTGGCGACTCAGAGCTGGTGTGCAACCAGATTACGAATAAGTGCGCCTCCAAGAAGCATTACCTCAAGGCGTACCGTAACCGTGTCTGGGACCTGATGGAGTCATTCGACTCTTTGAATGTCAAAGCCATATCACGTGAGAAGAATAAGCATGTTGACATTCTGGCGTCTGTTGGAGCCAGGTACGTCCCGGCTGATGACACTGTCCAGAAGCCGAAGCCGGTTCGTACCATCTACAGGCCTTCTATGCCTGATAAAGACACCCACTTTCGACTGTGACGAGGATATCGTCACTTTTTTGATAAACGAAGCAAGTACGATAGAAGGTAGAGACCACGATGACGAGCAATACGAGGGGTTGATACAGTTAAAAAACAATCATGTCCCGAAAGGACTGATTACCCTAGAAAGTCTCTTTGATCAGAACGATAGGGCAATATCCCACAGAATCAAAGTGGACCCCAAGCAGTACATGGACCTGGAACTGGAACCTGGAAAAATGATCAAGGTCGGGACAGACTGCACTGAAAAGGAACTGGAGCAGATCAGATCTTTATGCGGAGAGTTCCCTGATATTGTGGCCTGGTGCTACCAGGACTTGAAGGAGTATGACGAGAGAGATGATCCGAGCATACTATAGAGCTGGAAGATAATGCAAGACCTTTCCGGCGAAGCAAAGGGCAGTGAACCCAAAAATTGAAGCCATGATGAAAGCAGAGCTCTTGAAGATCTTTGGAGGCCAAAATCATCTACCCCATCAAGCACTCATCTTGGGTCGCGAATCTGGTCCCTGTGAGAAAAAGAATGGAGACATCCGCCTCTGCGTGGATTTCAGAAACCTCAATCAAGCTTCACTGAAGGATCATTATCCGCTCCCCCAAATTGATCAAATCCTCCACATAGTTGCTGGAGCACAGAGGTTCTCTCTCTTGGACGGATTCTCTGGATACAACCAAATATGGGTAAAGGACGAAGATCAGCACAAGACAGCGTTCACCACCAAATGGGGAACGTTTGCATATCAGCGCATGCCCTTCGGCCTGTCTAACGCCGGCGCTACATTTCAAAGAGCTATGGACTTGGCGTTCCAGGAGCTGCTCAACAAGGTCATTGTCATCTATTTGGACGATATGACTGTATTTTCACATAAGAGAGAGGACCATGCTTCCCACTTGCGGCAAATATTTGAGAGATGTCGTGAATTCGGCATTTCCATCAACCCGAAGAAGTCAGTCTTCGCGGTAAAGGAAGGTAAGCTGCTAGGACATGTCATTTCTGAGAAAGGCCTTGCAGTGGATCCTGACAGAGCAGAAGCCCTTCTTCGCTTACCCATCCCAGTTGACAAGAAGGGGCTACAATCATTTTTTGGCCAAATCAACTTCGTGAGGAAGTTCATACCGGACTTCGCACAAGTAATCAAGCCCATGGCCGAACTCCTAAAAAAGAATGCTGAATTCTTGTGGGCTGACGAAAGGAAGCAAGCCTTCGAAGAGATCAAGGCCAGAATCGCGCAAGCTCCAGTATTGATAAATCCAGATTATTCCAAGGATTTCATCCTGTACGCGGTGGGAGAGCCTGAGAGCTACGCCGCAGTCCTGACTCAGAAGGGAGATGATGGCGAAGAGCGCCCCATAGCGTTCTTAAGCCAGGTGATTCAGCCGCATGAAGAAAAGTACAATTTTATTGAGCGGCAGGTGCACGCGATCATGAGATCCCTCGGGAAGTTCGGGCACTTCGTCTCCCGAGCCGGATAACTATCTTTGTGATACATCCGGACGTCGGGAATTTCATTGTACAAGGGGAGCCAGGTCACAAGAGGGCGGGATGGATAGCTAAAATCCAAGAATTTGACATAGAGGTACGTCCAACGAAGGCTGATCAGAGGCCGGGCCCTGTGCCAAGAGTTGGCCCGAAGTGCTGCAGCTGAAATCTCTGCCTCCCAGTGGGAAGATCCAATGGCGGAAATTAACCTTGCCAACTCCTTATCAGAGGAGAGTGATTGGACGAATGACCTGGTGCGGTATTTTAGCACGGGGAGATGTCCGGGATCATCTCAATGCCTCACAAAGAAGGAGGTTTAGGCTGAATGCCTTGAGATATGTACTGCGCCCCGAGGGGCTGTATTTCAAAAATATTGACGGCATCCTGTTGCGGTGCGTCAGGGAATCAGATAAACCAAAGGTCCTCGGAGAGTTCCACTCCGGGATGCACGGAGGACATCATTCAGGGAGGCCTACGGCCTTAAAGATTATCAGAGCCGGGTATTATTGGCCCACCCTCTTCACGAGACGCACATGCGGTCTGTGTAAAATGTGAAAAATGCCGAGAGGTTCGCCGGCGGGAATAGGAAGGCACCCTTGCCCCTCCGGCCAATTCAAGCCGAGACTCCGTTTCAGCGGTGGGGTCTTGGACTTCGTCGGAACCATCACGCCTAACTCTGCAGCGGGACATAAGTTCATCCTTACAACCACCGATTATTTCACTCGGTGGGCGGAGGCGATCCCCACTAAGCATGCAGACCAAGAAACGGTCATTGGGTTCCTTGAGAGCCTCATCACCCGTTTCGGGGTCCCCGAAGGCAATAGTTACGAGACAACGGTCCGGGGTTCGCGAGTGCTGTACTCACGGAGTTCACCGGCAAATACGGCATCTATCACAAGATGTCCTCAAACTACTACCCGCGAGGGAATGGCACTGGCCGAGTCCACTAACAAGAATCTGCTGAAGATTGTAAAAAAAACAGTAGAAAGGAACAAGAGGACGTGGCACCTACTTCTGAACCGGGCGTTATGGGCGGATCGCATATCTTTCAAGAAATCTATCAAGACATCCCCCTACGCGCTTGTATATGGCAAGGAGGCAGTTCTGCCTACCCACATAGAAATGCCCGCACTACGGTTGTTAGATGAAGAAAAAGGCGACGGGGATCCAGTGGATGCCAGACTTTGTCAACTATTGCGATTAGAAGAGGAAAGGGAGAAGGCATACCAGGGCCTTTACCAAACATGCCGAGGTAACCCGGAGCTGGTTTGCAAAAGGCACCACCACCCGGGTTTTCAAAATCGGGGGACCTAGTGCTCAAGTGGGACTCACTCAAAGCAAAGCCGGGCAACCATGACAAATTTGATGCCCTCCGGGAAGGCCCCTATCAGATCGCTCGGGTAAACCAATTCAACGCGTTCGTGCTCAGGGACATGGAGGGACAACTTCTCCCTATTCCTGTCAACGGTTTCCACCTAAAAACCTATCACCACTGAAGGTGCCCGAGAGGTCCTTCCTTGTACATATTTTTTTCCTGCATTTCAGTTTATGTCAGAATGTAAATATTTCTTTCAGTTATTCAGTTTTCAGTTTTCAAAACCGAAATGGGCTAAGTGTGAGAAAAGGAGCAAAATTTTGCGCTGCTTAAAAATCCGACCAAGCATAGAGCGAACCCCGACTTCGCAGCGAAGTCAGGCATCGCTTCATGAATTGTGCGATGTCGGGAGTTTGGGAGAAAAGAGCAAACAAGAAGCCTCAGAAAATTTCTAAGTGTTGGGTGCGCAACCCGACTTCGCAGCGAAGTCGGGCTGCGCACCATCTTGGGAGCGCAGTCGGGCAGCGAGAGGAAGCAAAAATCGGCTAAGTGTGGAATCCCTATTGCGCAATATTTTCCGGGCGAAGTCGGATTGCGCACATTTTTTGAGCGAAGTCCGAGTGCGCTCTTGATTTCGAGCGCACTTTGAACGACCTGTCAGGGAGAACAAGGGGCATAGTGGCGAAAAATTTCTAAGTGTGGGCCCAGGCGGCGCAATGTGTATAGCGCGAAGTTAGGTTGCGTCCCTTCTTGAACCCTGGGCCAAAGTCTCCCTCGAAGTGTGTGCCCAAGCGGCGGCTGTGACGTCATTGGAAGCACGAGGTTCAAATTTTTAAGGAATGATTGCGCGTATTTCGAAGCAGATGTCATTAAAGAAGCAAGCGCATTAGGACCAACCGCAAACAAGGTGCGCCTTCCAAGGAAAAAGCCCACGCGCGGCCGCCAAGGAATAACGGCGTTTTCTACCTACTTCGGGCAAATCACTTTAAACCCCCCCTCGCGCCATTAATGCTACGTTTTAATTCCTAGAAAAGGGGCCCTGGCATACTCAGAACATTCGAATTATCAAGCTAAGTCTGAGCTGCGCGTTTAGGAGGAAGAAAGGCGCAGAATTGAAGACTAGTGACTAGAATTCCCGTCTCTGCCACCACGAGCAGAAAACAGAAAATGGACAAGGGAAAAGCGCCAATGCGGCCGCGGTCCGGCGATACGAAGCGGGAGGCTGAGGAACACACAGAATCCGGCGCTCATGAGAGCGAAGTGCCACGAGGAGCGGACAAGGAAATCCAGGTCAAAGAGAAGCAAAGGGCAAGCTCCGCCGCCGCCCATCAATCGCCTGGCCGGGTATAAGGATGGCGAGTACTCCATTAGCCTCACCAAGCTGCGGCCAAATATTGCAAAGTGGGCGAGGCAAAGTCTCGCCCTCTCACCACCTCGGAGCTGCATACAAGTCGAACCTGTACTGGTTCTTGTGCCCTCCCGTCCACCATTGCCGGAGCTGGTTGAGTCTATTGTGACATATTACAAACCAGCTACCGGCAAGTCTGCGACAACCAAGGAAGGGTGTTGTTCACCCTCTTCAAAGAAAGCGTCCGGCCGGCCTTCGCCCCGGGGCTCCGGTGCGACCCCAACGCCATTGTCGGAAGAATTAACTTGGATGAGCGGGCGGGCGGATTCGCTCGGAGCGAGAAGGATGAGAGAGTTTCTCGATTCGAAGCGAAGACCCTGCTGCCCGGCGGGACGGTGGCCAACAGGCCCTATACCCCTGGAGAGGTTTGAAAACAAATATATTTATATTATCCTTGCATGGGTACTCGGCTGCGGCACGGACAGAATGGTGCACCCGTGCCAGCTGGCGCTCGCGGAATGCATCTTGCATGGAGAGTTTTATGACTCCACTGCGCAAAGGAGCGGAAGACGCCCGATTTTCTTTGATTGGGCGGATTGGGTGGCGTACGCCATACATTCGAATCTGGTCAGGATACAACGAAGCGGACAAGCGAGTTCCGGCCATTGCTCATTCCTCACATGGTTGTGCCTGTACCATACGCACTACCGGATTAAAGTGCTTGATCTAAAAAAGGTAAATGAGAAGGGAGCGCCGCTGCCTGTGTATGAGTGGACAGAAGTCCTGTATAGGAGAGGGTCTTACTACGATTTCAACTTCAAATTTCTAGGTATGACCCTGGCGCTGTTCAACGGCAAAGCATCTCGCCCTCCATTGGCCATGACGAACTACCGAGGAAGTACAAATGCGGAGATACCTTCCGGTTGACTCAGGGCATTGTGATCAGAATCTACGGATTCAAAGGGAAGCCGTTCTTGCTGCCCTATTTTTGCACTGAGCATCGGTTCGGTATGGAGACATCGCGCCAAATGGACTATGTTGAAGAGGAATTCGGCCGGGGAAAGAAGAGGGGCCATATTTTCAAGTATCCTATTACCTAGGCGAACATTCAAGTGCATGAGATTGGGCAGCATATCTACCTCGAACAAGAACTCCTCAACATGGGCTCGATACAGCTACCGCAGCGCTGGAAATACGACCCGATTGGGGTCAGGGGAAAATTTGTACATATTTGCCCCCGAGCGAGAAATCATGGAGGAGAGGTGCAATAAAACAGGCGCAGACCTGGAATGGCACATCGAGCGGATGCAATCATGGCCACCATGGCGGGACTTTTCTTGTGAGGAGGTGGAGTATGATCCGGAGCGCAATCCGGATCACGGAGTTAGACTCGGCGGGCTTCAAAAAATTCCTCTCAAAGGTGACGCCCCTCAGCTGGGAAAAAGACAAAATCATTGAATTTTGGAAGATGAGGTGTCGCACGCAACACGATAAGTCTAACCGAAAGACATTGGCCGTAGATGATGAGTTTTCGGCCTTATATGATAAATACGCCGGCAAATGGGAGCCGTTCGCGTTTCGAGATTGCGTTCCCCTAGGCGCCAGAAAGAGATATAAAAGGAAGCCCCCACCCCAGCAATTACCCATTCAAAAACCTCCCAGCGGGACGCCAACAAGCAGTCAGGTGGGCCCGATGTTGCCTCCCGGCTCCCGAAGCGTCACCTCAAAAAGAACGGGAGCTAGAAAAGTCAACCGGTGAAGCGGTGCCTCAAAAGGAAAAGGCGCAAGAAGGGTCAACCGGTGGGCCTTCGGCAGCAGGCGTCCCTCCGTCAAAACCCAAGTACAAATTCACCCTGGGAACACCATTGCCATCCGCGCCAACCTCCTCCGCCTCCTTCGAGCAAATTGCAGCTCCGGGAGAAAAGAAGAGAAAAAGGAGCGAAAAGACCAAGCGGCCGAAGGAGTCTGCGCAGCAAACGGCTGCGGCACGAACAGAGGCAGCCGCGCCGGAAATCATCTCTCTGGACAACCTAGGGAAAGAAGCAGAAGTCTGGGCAGCAGGCGTCCTCCAATCAGCGGCTCAGGCGGAGCCCGCAGGTACGTCCTCTTCCCCGGTTCCCCAAATCCCAGTTGGCCCTGCCGTGACACCGTCCCCCTCTGTATCAGGGCAAGCCTTAGTTGCATCTTCCTTATCGCCTATCTCCCAATCCTTCCACAGTCCCCATTCTTTCGAATAGTTTGCCCAGGACCCGAACGTTTTCCAAACCCTGGGTCAAACCCTAGACCCCTCATCCGCGGCCAGTGTCGAAGCTGTACCTACATCGCCGCGCCGCTCACCTTCATTATTCAAGACCCCGCCTTCACCTCCCACTCAGCCGCCCGTTTCCCCTAGGACCCGGTCGCCCTTGAAAGCGACCACACCTTACGGAATATCTCCTGCTTCATTGTTTGCGGGAAGGATGCCGCGACGAGGATTTAGCCTCGGCGTATCCTATCTTTGGCGAGAACTTGACTTCATGGGGGAGCAGTTGCAGATTACGAGATGATCGGCCTCCGGCGGCGAAGGCCGTAGGGTGTTCCGCCTCTTTCCTCCGGGGCGTCAAACGAAGAAGAGCCGAGGAGATAGCTGCCCCGGTGAAGCGCACCAAGTTCGACTTGGACAGGAGAGTGTTGCGAACTGAGAAATTGATCCCTAAAGTAAAGAAGCCTCTCCAGGAAATGACCGAGGCCGACTATGAACACCGGATCAAGGAGAAGAATTTTGATGACATAAGCGAAGAATACGAAATCAACGGTATTCGCCGCAGAACTGACAATCTCCTTGTTAAGCGACTCGAGAATCAAGAGAAGTTGTTTCAGCTTCAGAATAACTCGAGACAGCTGGAGGAAGATCTGGCCAAGGCCACCACGCGGCTGGAGTCTGCCCAGAAGGAGATTGAGGACTTGAAAGCTCAGCTCGCCGCCTCTCAGCAGGAGGCTACAGCACAAAGAAAGACGGCCGAACAGCTGTCGGAAGAGAAGAGGGCGGCACTGGAACATGTATCTCAGCTGCAGGATTTGTTGAGGCAGGCCCAATCTCGAGCTGAAGGAGAAGGCGTCCCAGGCGGCGGCCTTTTCGAAAAACAAGATCAAGGAGATGCGGGCTGGTTTGCTTGCCAAGGATGCGAGGGCTAATGTGGTCGAGGTCCCTGTCCGTCCTGGATTTCGCATCCGGGATCCAAGAAGTATACGCCCGGGAAAGCCTTGTGGTAGAGGAGGCCGAACGCCAAGTGAATTAGTGGTTGGACTTGGAAATAAAACTTGAAGAGTTTGCATGCAAGGGCCTTTGATTTCCCCCCATGTCCCGAATTGCCCTAGATTGGGCGGATGCAAGGGTAACCTTGCATAATTACTTGGAAAAAATAAAAAAAAACAAGGGTCGTCGGGAAGATGTTGGACGCATTGAACCATGAAATGAATATTTTCCTGGCTCCCTTCAACACTCTTTTTGAGCTCGGATGCCCGAGCTTCGTCAAGGATGGGGAGTTTCTGCCCCTTGAACAAGTAAAGCTGGATTGGCTGTCTTTCGAGGCAGATACATCAGAAATTGACAGTTGGGCCGAGCCAGTCCAGGAGACACAGGTAACCCAAATGGTGTCAAGATTTTGCAAGATTAACACCTCCCTTCGGGAGTTGGGAGAGAGATATGACACCATCGATGTACACGTGGTTGCGGCATTCAGAGCAGCGCTGAAGGATGTCAGTGATTTAGGGCCCTTCCGGGCGACGGCTTGGGACCAGGCCAAGACTGCATACAATCACGTCCGCGAGCGGGAGCAACCTGCCGAGCGAGAAGGCGACAGTGGTGAGCATTCGGATTCGAGAAGAGGAGGAGAATCAGAAGAAGAGACTGCTAAGAGTGAATCCGAAGAAGAGCGATTACCCAAAAGGGGACTCGGCGGCAGCGGGAGCGGCGGGATGCGGGGGAAGGGAGTTCCTCTGCGCCCAAAGGATAAAGGCCCGGTTCGTTGCGTCGAGGCGAGCTCGACACTCTGCGAGCCGCCAGGAATGTTGCCACATTTTGCACGGGGTGCCATGTCTTCATTTTTCTTGTAAGGATGTTGCTCTCCCTTCCCTCCTCCTCCTTTCCCTTTCTCCACTATCCCCTTTCTTCCCTTCCATCAGTTTCATTCCCTTCATTTCCCCCCCTTTCCTCCTTTACTTTTTTCTGTCAATTTCCCCAAAAGAGCAAAAGGCCCCTAAAAAATTCTAAGTATAAGAGCGCAACCCGACTTCGCAGCGAAGTCGGGCTGCGCCCTTGAGTTTGAGCGCACTTGGGGAGCCGAAGTGCGGAGAGATGATCAAAATTTTGCTAAGTATAAGAGCGCAACCCGACTTCGCGGCGAAGTCGGGGTGCGCTCTCATTTCTGTGCGCACCTGGGAATCAGTGGAGCCCTGAAATTTCTAAGTATTGGGTGCGCAACCCGACTTCGCAGCGAAGTCGGGGTGCGCTCTCATCTTCATGCGCAGTCGAGGCGGTATGACCGAAATATTCCCCCCCATCTTCATGGATCGG
This sequence comes from Wollemia nobilis, assembly GCA_028583015.1. Taxonomy (NCBI): domain Eukaryota; kingdom Viridiplantae; phylum Streptophyta; class Pinopsida; order Araucariales; family Araucariaceae; genus Wollemia; species Wollemia nobilis. The sequence goes on along the minus strand of JAQPPZ010017175.1, from coordinate 173,552 downwards.
GCGGTATGACCGAAAGTGGCTAAGTGTTGGGTGCGCAACCCGACTTCGCAGCAAAGTCGGGCTGCGCCCGCTACTTGTGCTCACTCGGGCAGAATGTTGAAGACAGCCCGAAAATTTTCTAAGGCACGGAGGCCTCCCCAACTGCGCTACTTCCCCCTTGCGCTGTCTGATTGCGCTCCAATTCCGGGCGAAGTCGGGCAAGAAAGAGAGACGAGATCCCAAGGCAGATTTGTCCCTTATCAGATTCTGACAGGTGTCCAGCCTCGGGATTCGAGTCAGAGATGTGACGGGTGGTGTGCGAGCGTGAACTGAATTATTGTACCGCAACTACCCTCATTCAAGCTGACTCGAAGTTTCATCTACCGCACTGCCACGTAGCTGCCAAGTTTTCAGGTGGACCTTGTTGCAAGTACATTCCATATCCGCAGAGGTCAACATCAGCCGCTTTTTGCCGCTTTTGTCAGCTTTGTCAGCTATTGTCGGGTCTGGGATCCTGTGCCCAAAGTTGTAATTGGGGGGAAATTGCGCTATAAATAGCTGCGCCATATCATTGTAAAGGGTGGAAGGGGGATATATTGCTAGGGAACCATTGTAGCTGTGCGTTTGCTTCTGAATACAAAATACACTTGGCTCTATTGACTGTTCTTGTTCTGTATGCTGCCTCTATTTAGCATTTCTGCCTCATGTTGCTTATGTTATTGCTTCCTGTTATTCTGCTATCTGGATATCGGTATTTGATAGTTAAGTATTCCTGGAATGCATAGTTAGAGGATACATAGAATGAATGACATTGGTAGTTTCTGTAATGTATTCTGTGTTTAGTTGTTGTTAGTAGTGGTGATTGATAGTTGTTGTGCTGCTTATCCTCCCCACCCAATACAAATACATTTATATTTCTTTCTGCATTTATAATTTCTTTCCTGCACTCTGAGCTGATAAACAACTGAGAAAACATAGGAAGCCGGCCTCCTCCGGAGATTGGCACGGAAGGCATTCCTTCCTTCCGGCCTTTCAATCTGTTGGGCGAATCTAGGGCGCATTACACTAAATCCTATCCTAGTGGCAGATTCGTAACCAACAAGCTCGTTGTTGTCCTACCCAAGGACTAACAAATTTAGTCCACCCCTATCCCATATATAGGAGGACGGGACTCTCCACCACCTGCAAAGTCAATTGTTAGTGCTCCTTTTACAAATACAATTCACAAGCAACAGCTAAGGATGAAATGATAAAAATGGGGATCAAGAAAATACTTAGATGCTCAAGCATGCAATTTGCAAAGACAATTTGTTATAGAAGCTTTCAATTCGAGCGCTTGAACAATTCAATCACAATATCAACATTAGCTTTGACAAGCTTTTTGACAAATTAGAAAAATTTCACATTGAAGACTAGAATGAAAGGGCAACTATCCTCAAGGAGACTAGCTACATTGCTCAACTCCTATACTTCATCAAATCCAAAAGAGAGAGAAATACAGTTGACATTACAAAGGATTTACAAAACATTAATGTGACTATGGCCAAACTCTAGAAAAACAGTTTGGTAATAAATTTTGAAGATGCCAATGATTTTGTCCAAGCAAATAACAACCAAAACCAATCCTCTAGAAGTCTTGGCAATTTTGCTGTCATGATTGATCAAGATGACAACCTGGCATAATTCAATTATGAAGATTGATTATGTTTGCTCTCAATGTCCATTTCTTCTCTTATATATGTTTTAATCATAGTTGAAAAAATTGGAATTGGCAAAGAATCGACATATTTAAAAACCGGCAAAAATCAGGGAAAGAATCGGCAAAGAATTGGCAAAAAAAAATGAAGAAAAATAAATTTTTCATTGAAAAAAAGTTTTTTCCATGCATATTACAATGAATTAACATTATGCAAATCAAATATTGCAATAAAAGCAATAATTCATGTCAAGACATCATACAAGGCTCAAGTTTTAAGTACACATGAAAGTGACAAAACACATCTTATATTGCTTATAATATGAAAGGTATAAAGTTACAAGTAACAACAAGGAAAAAAGGTTTCATTTTTTATATGCCTGCACGTGGAAACAAGTAACAACACAGTTACAATCACTTGAAAAAAAAGAAAAAAAACCTAAACCTTAAACCAAAAGGATAGGGTTTATGGTTTAAAATTGAAACATTGACACCTGAAAATTGGGCTTGCATACATAGTTATCACTATCATGCAGCAATATTTACTTAAAAAGAGGAAAAGAAAAACCTAAACCCAAAACCCTAGGGCCTAGACTAGGGTTTAGGGTTTAAACTTCAAGCTCAAAGTTCAAAGTTTCAAATTCAAACATTAACAGCTGAAAAATGGGCTTGCATACATAGTTATCAGGCAGCAATATTTACTTTAAAGAGGAAGAAAAAAAAACAAAACCCTAAACCCAAAACCCTAGGGTTTAAACTTCAAAGTTCAAAGTTTCAAACATTAACAGCTGAAAAATGGGCTTACATACATAGTTATCAGGCAGCAATATTTACTTAAAAAGAGGAAAAAAAACCCGAAACCCTAGACTAGGGTTTCAGGTTTAGGGTTTAAACTTTAAACTTTGAAGTTCAAACATTAACAGCTGAAAAATGGGCTTGCATAAAAAAACCCTAAATTGGCCGCAGCCTAAAAAAAAAAAAAAAAAGCAGATTTTTTGAAAAAATCAGCAAAATATTCTCATTTAGAAGATTCTTTACTCTAGTTTAGCTTATTCTTGTGGTACTTTCTGGTTACTACACTGTATTGTAATGACTCTTTAAAATGAGTCTCATGTAGCCATCTTTGGACATTAATAAAATTATCTTATCTTATTACAGTGGATAAATCAGGCAAACACAGCCTGTACAAGATAATTTCATTTCTACTTGAGTTTTCTCATTTTGAGGCCCAACAACTGAGAAACAGTTATATCACATAATTCTAGTCACATGGAATATTATTTTTGATTGTGGGGGTACTTTTTGTAATCATGTAGCCATTGCATGACCTTACTTAAATCCACTAGAATTTTTCTCTTCTTTCTTCCCCAAGAAGCTTTCATGTACATCTTTCTTCTCTTAAAAACTTCATCTTGTAGAAGCTTCATTTGTAATTTAATTGTCACGTGGAATGATTCTAGCCACATGGAATATTTCTTGTCATTTGATCCATACTTTTTCTTTGATTTATGCTTAACAACACAAAAGCCTTTACTCCATTGTCATTTGGACTTCCAAGTGCAAACCATCTGTTGGATATGCATGTGCCCAAATTCATCTTATGATTTCATGCGGTTGTACATGTTATGAATGGCAGGATGCAGATATGCTATATGAGGCAGATAGAGGCTAAGGCAAAAGATAGAGAATGACAGAGTCAACCAGCACAAGAGAATGCTTATGCTAGTATTTAACATTATGCGTAATGAAATTTTAATTCTCCCTTAACTGAGGTGGACCACATCTAAGATGCACCAGTCCGAAGATAATTTCTTATAAAAATGGTCAAACTTTTCAAAGGTAGGATAGGAGAGGCAATCACCTATTTAGAGATTTTTATTTATGAAGGACATGTTCCACGTTGGCCAAGATTTCAAACACTCATTGTTTGGTTATTGTTGGTTACGAATCTGCCATGAGGAAAGGATTTTGTGTTAATGCGCCCAGATTCGCCCACCAGCTTGAAAGGCCGGAAGGAAGGAATGCCTTCCGTGCCAATCTCCGGAGAAGGCCGGCTCCTGTGGGTTTTTATGGTTTGAGATGAGGGTGCAGGAAAGAGATAAAAATGCGGAAAGAATTTACAAATGTGATTGGAGTTGGGTGGGGGGAACTAACAGTACAGCAACACATCAATCACCGCTACTTACTGCATTATGAATACAAAGCATAACCAGGAACTGCAAAGCCTAAGTATACTTTCTGTATAAAGCAGGGTACGCACAGCTACAATGGCTCCCTAGCAAACATTCTCCCTACAAGGAGAACTAACAGCACGGCAGCGCATCAATCACCACTACGGACAGCAACAGAAAGCAACCAAGAGATGTCAGATCCGAGTATGTGTGTTATGCAGAGAATTTGTACGCACAGCTACAATGGTCCCCTAGCAAACATTCTCCCTACAAGGAGAACTAACAGCACGGCAATGCATCAATCACCACTACGTACAGCAACACAAACATAACACACAAACTGAAGGAACTGCTACCACATTTATTCTATGTATCCTCTAATCAATTAAGTTCAAGAGTACTTGGCCACCAAATGCTGAAATGAATCAACAAGCCATGACACAAGCAATGCCTCAGGTATTCCTGACCACCAAATGCTGAAACGAATCAACGAGCCGTGACACAGGAAAACGTAAAGCAGAAATGTAAAGGAGAGGCAGCATAAAAAATAGAAGCAGTAGAACAGAGCCAGGCATATACTTTATATTTATAAGCAGAAGCACAATTACAATGGTTCCCTAACAAACATTCCCCTTCCACCGCCTTACAATGAAAATGCGGTGGGTATTTATAGCCCGAGTCCCTCCCGTTACATTAATGGGCACAAAGTCCCAGTCAAACACTAGCTGACAAAAGCGGCGACGGAGCTGCTAATGCTGACCTTTGTCGGACAGGACTGTACCCGCAGCATGGTTTCCCTGAAGACCGGACAGCTACGTGGCAGCGCGTTGGGTAGAACTTCTCATCGGCCGGAATGCGGGCAGCTGGAGCAGGTAGAACCTCCAATCAGCCTTAAATGAGGCAGCTGGCATAAATAGTGCGGCCCATGCTTGTCCTTTTGCTCGGCACGTCTTGGCTCAGATCCCGAAGCTGGACACTTGTCGGATGATGCTGTTTGACACGTGCTTGCCTTGAAAGGCAGTTTATCCAACTTCTCCCAGGATATGAGCGTCATCGGGTTGCGCAGGCAGAAAACAGCGCAGTTGGGAAGGTCTTCATGCCTTGGTCAAATTCTGAGTTTGTTTCCCTACTGCGCACCTGTCAAAGGGCGCACTCCGACTTCGCTGCGAAGTCGGGTTGCGCACAGGTGAAAGCTGATTTCTGCTGCCGAACGGACTTCGCCCTGGAAAGGGGGAGCAGTCCGACTTCGCTGCGAAGTCGGACTTCGCCCCAACACTTAGTCATTTTTCCTGCCAGCCTGCCAGCCTGCTACAAGGTGCGCCCAGAAAGAAGGGAGAAGTCGGACTTCGCACCAAAACTGGGAGAAGTCGGACTTCGCACCAAAACTGGGAGAAGTCGGACTTCGCACCAAAACTGGGAGAAGTCGGACTTCGCACCAAAACTGGGAGAAGTCGGACTTCGCACCAAAACTGGGAGAAGTCGGACTTCGCTCTGACACTTAGCCATTTTTCAGGGCAACTGCTGTCAAATTTGAGATCTGACTGAGGGGCTCCAAGAAAGGGGGGAAGAAAGAGAATGTAGGGAAGAGAGAGAAAGGGAGAGAAGAAGAAAGGGAAAGAGAGGAAGAGGGAAAAAGGAAGAGCAGCACTGCTACAAAACTGAAAACATTGCACCCCATGCAAAATGTGGCAACAGTTATGACTAAAGTACAGGACAGTACAAAAGCAATATGTACAAAGGCAATAACTGCAGACTGCTCAGGCATCAGAGAACCATATAAAAGATGAGTAGAATCTGGACAGAAGATAGGTGTTTCATATATTACACCAAAGATATTTTTGCTGTAAGGTGATTAATATGTTAAGCCAGGCAATTAGTTTGTCATGAATATGTGATTGATGTGTATAGATTCTAAGATTGGAAGACTTTGGGGAGTTAAAGAAGATTAGTGAGATTGGGACATCAAGTTTAAGGTCAACTTAACAGTTGAACAGTTAGCCACCCAGCTGTCTGTGACCAAGTCTTACTTATGAATGATGTGATTATTGTATAAATGCATATAGTGAGAAGAACCCATGTAAGCCTGATCAAAGAATTACTCTGTATTGGACTTTTATGAGAGGAGGATTTATCATGTAAATTGTAACCATATCTCTATATTAATGGCTACATTAAAACAATTTCTTTCTTTCTTCCTTTCTATATTAATAAAACAGAATGTGTCTCATTTCTTGTGTATGTGTAATGAATGTCTCAGTTCCTGTCCTTCTATCTACCATCTGCAATGACTTCATGAATATTGTCGATCCTAGGTAAACAGTTCTGAGATTAATTCATTCAAATTTTAATAGGAATTTTTCATAGGGTGAAAATAAAAAACTACCCTCCATATTTCTGCCATTTGAAAAGTCTTTCAGTTGAAGCCAACTGCCTTTGTCAATGCTATAACATATTGATGGTCACTAATACAGGGTGTTTTTTATAACCTTTGGTGTGTAACTCAGTTGTATCAAGACAGTACCTAAAGCTTGCACAACAAAGCTCATTTAAACTCAAACAATTCAATCTGTAATTTCAGAATTTAAACCAGAAGAGTATCATGAAAGTTAAAAGTTCAAATGTATTTCCTCCTATCTGAATAAGTAAATAATGAAGTAGTAAAGGGCATTCTTCAAGTATTGAGAATTAATATCATCAATTTAGTTAGCAGTTTGTAAAATGTAAATGGTTCCGACCTACAGACCTGGGTCTCTTTCAGAATACCACGAGGATCACAAGTTACAATCCACCCAAGTCGCCATCCAGGAACAAGCCATCGCTTTGATATGCTCCCAAGGGTAATCACTGGAACAATAGTCGCAAACAATCCCATTGGCACAAATGGCTTATCACCAAATACCATGGGAGAGTATACTTCATCTGCTATAATTAATAAACCTAACCTCTTTGCGGTCTCTGCAAGCTGCAAGGTGACTCAACTCTTAATTTTCAAGAATGTAGTAATATGAAAATGTAAACTTTGTAAAAGAAAGAGAATATCAAGCTTTGTAAGTAAATTATAGCACCACCTTAGCTAAATGATCATGACTGAAAACAACACCGCATGGATTATTAGGATTAATAAGCACAATTGCAACTGTGTTGCTGTCTGCTATTTCTTCAACATGGTCTAAATCGGCTTCCCAACCCCTTTCTGGAATTAAATTATAATGCCTGGCTTGGATACCATTGTATGCCAAGAGAACATCATAAAGAGGGTAACCTGGTCGTGGCAACAAAATGTTTGCATCTTTACGACTTAAAATTGCAAGAACAACTTCCATAGCTTGTCTACAACCACCAGTCAAATAAACATCATCGGCAGCTAGCTTGTAAGGTAGACCTGGAGAAAGATACTCTGCAACTGCCCTGAAAGAAAGGCGATCATTATCAGCATTCTCTACTAAAATGTGCTGCCCATATTGTAAATTTCTTTCTAATTAAGAGAGAACAATATAGTGCTTAGATCATAAACAAAATTTATAAGAGAAATGAAATACCAAAAGCAAGTTCAAAAGTGTTTTGATCATTGGGTCAAATTGTAGTATCAATGAAAAGAATGTAAAAGGCATCTTATGTATGGGTGTTGGTACTACTGTACTGGGTTGTGCATATATCAATGGAAGTGAAGTGTTGTTCTTGTTGATAACTTAACTTTGAGATTGCTTTTATGCGCATGTATATGGATATTTGCTGTTAATAGTTGTTGTTGTTTACACTTTCTTATACCTTTGATTGGGGAGTACAACTGGTGTGTTACAATTGGCGCCATTGCCACAACAAGTCTGGATTGGAGATTGTAGCGACACTGAACAGAGGTGGAAGGTGAATGACAGACAATCCAGTGCGTGGACGGACGTGAGCAGACAAGAGAAGAGTCAACTTGCAAATGCCGCAAACTTGCACAATGCATGACAGGCAAGACAACTTAGGAAGGAGGAGAAGTGATGAAGACGTGCACGACAGCCAATGCGACAACCTGCACAACAACAGTCAAGTGGTGACCTGCACTAGAACATACGCAAGAGACAACATGACAAGGAATGACCTGTATAAGGAGAACACGCAAAAGTGACGCAGCCAGAAGTATGTGTAGAAGTATAGATGCAAGAGAGACTCACAAACAACGACACAAGAGGTATTTCGTCATCAAAGTCATAGCACATGTGCCCCCCTAGAGAGGAGTGAGTAAGAGAGTGATTGGTGGGAGACGCTATTCCTGATAGCCTAGGAACTGGATGTGCAAGCAATTGTGAACGAATACAACACAAGCATTTGCACATGACAAAGATAAGCGAGCGTTTGTGCACAAAGCAGACATGCAAGCATTTGTGCGTGAAGCATAAGTACGAGCAATTGGGCACAAAATAGACATGCGATGTTTGCACATGAAGTAAACAAAATGGAGACATTCGTGCAAGTAGAGTGGAATGTGCAAGCGTGAAGCATGACGAGCAGGGCCTCACACAAGAATACGAGTTTGAGCAAGTGGTGAATCTAGCAATGATATAAACGTGGGGGAGATTTCCCAAAGGTGTGCAAGACAAGAGTCAGGCACAGCAGCAACTGCGAGGGAGTGAGACTAGGAGACCAACGCCGATACTTGTATACACGCGAAGAGGTTGCATGGTAGCAATGCAGTGGAAGGAAGCTAATGTTTGTTTCAGTGGAGTGAAGGGAAACGATCAAAATCAAGTTCCTAAAGTGGAGAAGAATATGAAGAACAACAACAAAAGCATAAAGGACCACGTTCAAGTCAAGGATAAACTTCAGCACAACCAGCAAGGTTGTTGAGGAAAAATAGAAGTGACCGAAGTTCACAGATGACGAGAAGGAATATCTCGTGAGACATATTGGTACCTATGCAACCATTTGGAAATCAAATGGAGTTGTGGACGAAGATGCATGGTTGAGATCATTCCCAACCACATTGCATGGAATTGCAATGGAGTGGCACCTCAAACATGAACAACCATTTGTAACATGCAAGGACTTGAAGACAAAATTTTAAAAGAATTCAAGATACTTCAAGATGATATGCAGATCATAAGCAAAGTAGAAGAAAGATGAGAATATCAAGTCGTATAATTATCGTTTAAAGGAGTTGATTGACAAGATTGAAAAGAAACCAGTAGACAAATTTCAAAGATAGTTCATGGATGGTCTGCTCCCACAATATAAGAAAAATATGAGAGTGGTGTCACCAACATCACATCAAGAGGCATTCAACAGAGCCCTCAATATCGAAAGTGAATTGAAGACAACATCGAAGGGAGGAAAGATAGCAAGAGGGAGGATTTAAATGCAACCATTCAAACCTTGTAGAAAAGTCTGGAACACGTAATAAGCGATGTGAAAGGCAAGAAGAATAATAAGGAAAAGGACATGTTATGTTCAGTTCGTAAGATAGAGGGTCATATAAATGCAATTATCCATGTAAATCATACTCCAACATCTGTGAAGTGAATGGGCATTTTGTGGCAGATTGCCCGTTTAATTTGAAAAGCTCACGACATCAAACCTTTGACAATATAGAAGGAACAAGCCAACCAAAAACCCAACACATCAAAGAGTGGAAAGAGTGCAACGAGTGGCGGATACCACAACAATGGCCAAGGAGACCTGGCACACAAAATTAATTTGACAATAGATCTAGTGGCCAAAGCAAATTATAGTATGACTCAGACGATAGACCGATTGTACAATGCAGGAAGTGTCAAGAGTAGGGACACTTTGCAAGAAATTGAACAAGTGCACTAGCTAGGAATGGAGGTAATGGAGCAATGATGTGTCGATGGCGGAGACCTGGCAACCACAAGGAAGTAAATTGGATGAATAAGGCAAGTAACAACAATTCGTAGAATATCAACTTGATTGACATCAAAGCAACACATTCAGAGAAATATATACTCATCATTACGTGCATGTAAGTAAAGAATAAAGCAGAGTACCTGTTGCCACATTTTGCACGGGGTGCAATGTTTTCGGTTTTGTAAGAGTGCTGCTCTTCCTTTTCCCTCTTCCTCTCTTTCCCTTCCTTCTTCTCTCCCTTTCTCTCTCTTCCCTACATTCTCATTCTTCCCTCTTTCTTTTGAGCCCCTCAGTCAGATCTCAAATTTGACAGCAGTTGCCCTGAAAAATGGCTAAGTGTCAGGGCGCAATCCGACTTCGCAGCGAAGTCGGAGTGCGCCCTCCAGTTGGAGCGCAGCAGGAATACAAAGTGCGCAGTGCGATCAGCCAGAAGAACAAGTTTTCTAGGCGAAGTCCGACATCTCAGCGTAGTCGGACTGCGCCCTGCTTTCTGGGCGCACCTTGTAGCAGGTTGGCAGGATGGAAGGAAAAATGACTAAGTGCTGGGGAGAAGTCCGACTTCGCAGCGAAGTCGGACTGCTCCCCCTGTCCAGGGCGAAGTCCGTACGGCGGCAGAATTCAGCTTTCACCTGTGCGCAACCCGACTTCGCAGCGAAGTCGGAGTGCGCCCTTTGACAGGTGCGCAGTAGGGATACAAACTCAGAAATGCACCCAAGGCATGAAGGCCTTCCCGACTGCGCTGTTCTCTGCCTGCGCAACCCGATAGCGCTCCGGTCCTGAGAGAAGTTGGATAAACTGCCTTTCAAGGCAAGCACGTGTCAAACAGCATCATCCGACAAGTGTCCAGCTTTGGGATCTGAGCCAAGACGTGCCGAGCACAAGGACAAGCATGGGCTGCGCTACTTATGCCAGCTGCCTCATTTAAAGCTGATTGGAGGTTCTACCTGCTCCAGCTGCCCGCATTCCTGCCAATGAAAAGTTCAACCTAACGCACTGCCACGTAGCTGTTCAGCCTCCAGGGAGACCATGCTACGCGTACAGTCCTGTCCGACAAAGGTCAGCATTAGCAGCTCCATCACCGCTCTTGTCAGCTAGTGTTTGACTGGGACTTTGTGCCCATTAATGTAACGGGAGGGACTCGGGCTATAAATAACCACCACATTCTCATTGTAAGGTGGTGGAAGGGGAATGTCTGTTAGGGAACCATTGTAGCTGTGCTTCTGCTTATCAATATAAAGTATATGCCTGGTTCTGTTCTACTTCTTTTATTTTTTATGCTGCCTCTCCTTTACGTTTCTGCTTTACGTTTTCCTGTGTCATGGCTTGTTGATTCACTTCAGCATTTGGTGGTCAGGTATTCCTGAGGCATTGCTTGTGTCATGGCTTGTTGATTCATTTCGGCATTTGGTGGCCAAGCACTCTTGAACTTCATTGATTAGAGGATACATAGAATAGATTAAGTAGCAGTTCCTTCAGTATGTGTGTTCTGTTTATGTTGTTGTCCGTAGTGGTGATTGATGCACTGCCGTACTGTTAGTTCCTTGTAGGGAATGTCTGTTAGGGAGTCATTGTAGCTGTGCGTACAAATTCTCTGCATAACACACATACTTGGATCTGACATTTCTTGGTTGCTTTTTGTATTCATGTTACTGTCCGTAGTGGTGATTGATGCGCTGCCGTACTGTTAGTTCCTTGTAGGGAATGTCTGTTAGGGAGCCATTGTAGTTGTGCGTACACTGCTTTATACAGAAAGTATACTTAGGTTTTGCAGTTCCTGGTTATGCTTTGTATTTATGATGCAGTAAGTAGTGGTGATTGATGCGTTGCTGTACTGTTAGTTCCCCCCCACCCAACTACAATCACATTTGTAAATTCTTTCCGCATTTTTATCTCTTTCCTACACTCTTAGCTTAAACCATAAGAACCCACAGGAGCCGGCCTTCTCCGGAGATTGGCACGGAAGGCATTCCTTCCTTCCGGCCTTTCTAGCTGGTGGGCGAATCTGGGCGCGTTAACACAAAATCCTTTCCTCATGGCAGATTCGTAACCAACAGTTTCTCTGGCATGCCGGTGGGACCCGGAGTCCCACATTTGAAAAAACTCAGGCTCGTGTTCACTCGGGCTGACAGTTCATTCTGAGCACTCGGTGGGCCAAGGAAGTTTCCCACCCCCAAACAGAATCGAAGCACTGGTGTTCGCTTCATTGCTGTTCAAAATCAGAACACCTGGCGACTCTGCACGAACAAATCCTCTGAGTCCAAGAGACCGGTCCTAGCACCTTCATGCAAACAAGAAGGTGGCGAGCAAGGGATCCGAGAAACCCGCCTGACTTTTACGAACTAGACATCAACGCTCGAGGCAAAATTGCCAGGCTGGCTGATCCGCAAGCTCGTGTCGACGAAGCCGAGGCTGAAATTCAAGAAGAAGCCGAAGCCGAGGTCGGAGGAGCTGAGTACGAAATAGAAGAGGCCGAGGAAGAGGAGGAATCTACATCCTCGGAAGGTACCGACACTGAGTATACAACCGACGGAGGAGAAGAAGAATAAATGGCTGCCCTGCAGCAGAATGATGATGATCTCTTCCCAGCAGTGGACTCTACAGGGCCCTTGGCCCTGGTCGGACAGCAAGTTATGCCCCCTGCTGCTTTAAAGTCCATCCCTACGTACAATGGCTACGGCAAGACAGCGTACGAGCACATCTAGGACATCCTTGCCCTGGCTGCATTGCATTCCATTACTGACGAGAGTGTGAAGACCCGTCTGCTGGCCCTTTCCCTGAGGGGAAAGCTTCTCTACTGGTGGAGATCGCTGCCAGAGGGATCCATCACAGGGTGGCCTCAGCTTGCCAGAAGGCTCGTGAAAGGATGCAACGAGTCTGCTGACCCCACTTCTCTGCTGCATCAGTTCCAAAGTATCCAGAGACACCCTCAAGAGGAGGTGTCTGACTTCAACATCAGGTTTGCGAGATCCTGGAAACGGGTACCTCGCGAACTTCGGCCTTCAGCTGGCATGGCTGCTCACTACTACCTGAGATCCTTCAACTCAGATATATGCCTGCTGCTAAAGATTGCCAGAATAGACGAGTTTCCTGCTCTGTACGAGGCTGCCCAGCAAGCTGAAGCTGATATTATTTCTATCGGCAGACTCCCGTCCAGGGTGCAGGAACCCATTCATCCCGACTTCCCCAGATCCCAGTATCCACCTGCTTCTGGTGGTGCGCCGTCCACATCAGGGCAGCAACCCCAGCAGCAATGGAACCCAACGCCGGTCGTAACTCCTTACGGCCCGCCGCAAATGCATTATCCTCACCCGCCTCCTCCTGCTCCGCATTTTCCAGCACTTCCTGCTCCCCCGCAGTACGCACCTTATTCTAATCCTCCTCCATTAGCCGCATTGCCTCCACCGGCACAGTTGCCCCCTCCTGACAATAACATTCAGAATACAATCCTCCAGGAGGTATGGGCTTTGGCCTCAGGTTATCATGCCATGTCCAATGACATGACCGCTCTGAAGAAGAAGCAGGCCCAGATGGACCTTGCTCCTAGGAGGCCATATCCGCCCCCGGCACTGACAAAAGACAAACCCCCAGAGCACCAGCTGCAGAGGCGTCCGCCTCCGAGAAATGCTGCTATAGAAAACCAACCTGGTCCTTCCGACCAGGTTAACTGGTGCACTACGTGCAATGACCCGCATTCGGAGGAAGACTGCACACTGCACCAGCACTACATCCAGACCTTGGCCGACAGTGCCATAGAGGACGATGAGCTCTACATGATCCTGGACGGCGAAGCCAACTTTGCCCTCCCGGAGGAAAATCTAGTGCCGCCCGCCAAGGAAGAAAAGAAAACTGCAGATGCTGCCAAGCCTTTGCAGGTATATGCCAGAAGAGAAAAGGCGCAGCCCGGTGGGCTGCCACCATACAAGCGGCTGTGGCCCTACACAGCCCAGGAGAAGGCATCCAAAGACAAAGCTCCAGCCAAGCCTCCTCCGGCAAAGGCTGCCCCTGTTCCAGCCAAGCCTCCTATAGCAAAAGCTCCAGTTCCGGCTAAAGCTCCCATACCTCAGCCTCCAGCTGAAACCAAAGAACAAGCACAGGAGAAGCTGAAGTACCCGTCTCTGACCAAGAGACAAAGAGTTGAGGCCACCCAGCAGTACCGGACGAAGTATGAGCCGGCAAAAGAAGCAGAAGGAGCTAGCACCTCGGGCTACAGCATAGTAGACGAGTTGAAAAGAACACCCGCTAGAATCAGCATGTATGATGCTCTTCTGCTCCCAGGCCAGGTGGATCTGCTGCAGGAATCTCTGAAAAACATGAAGAACGGCAAGCAGATACAGCCCGCTGTCCTGGTTCAACCTTTGACAGTCTCAGCCACTAGGAAGAACAGACCGCCTCCCTTCTATCTGTCTTTACGGATGCAAGGGCACATAGTTCATAACTGTATGGTGGACTCTGGCGCTTCCACGACTGTTATGCCGAAATCCGTCTGCGATGAGATCGGGATGGAGTACACAAGGAGCAGCCAAGGCGTGCTGCAATTAGACGGCACCCCTGTCAAGACAGTGGGTGTCATAAAGGACATCCCTATCCGGCTACATAAAGCTCTTGACATCGTGGTCATCCAAGAGGTCGTGGTTGTTGACCTAGCTCCCTACTTCGGCATGTGTCTCTCTTGGGAGTTCACTGCGAAGCTGGGCGGGTACCTGTCTCTAGACTACCACACATGGAAGTGCCCTTCAAAGGAAGGAGACTGAAAATATTTAAAGAGAAGCCTTCCACCTTCCTAGTAGAGAAGATACCCGGAGAAGAGTCGAACTGCATGGTCTAGCTGTCGGAGGAAGAACTAGTGACAGTAGAGCTGACAGAGCAAGCCCTCGAAGTGCTACAGCTTGAAGATGAGTTCTCTTTGCGGGATTTCAATGACGTAATTGAGACAGAGCAGGGCTGTTACACCGTTGTACAGCCCAAGAGGCTTGACAAGTCAGCTACAAAGGAAGTAAGACCTGCACCTGAGAAGCTGTGGAAGCTTTTCTTTGAAGGCGCGCGATGCAAAAATGGCGCCGGTGCAGGGGTGCTTCTGGTTTCTCCGACCGGGATCCAGAAGGACTATACCTATAGGTTGGCTTGGAGCTACACTAACTCCTCGGCGGAGTACGAAGCCCTGTGCTTGGGTTTGCGAAAGGCGGAGAGGCTGGGGATTAAACACCTGCAGATCTTTGGAGATTCAGAGCTGGTGTGTCACCAGGTTACGAACAAGTGCGCCTCCAAAAAGCACTATCTCAAGGTGTACCGCAACCGGGTGTGGGACCTGATGGAGTCGTTTGACTCGTTGAATGTCAAGGCGATATCGCGTGAGAAAAACAAACACGCTGACATTCTGGCGTCTGTTGGAGCCAGGTACGTTTCGGCTGATGACGTTGTCCAAAAACCGAAGCCGGTTCGCACTATTTATAGGCCTTCTGTGCCTGATAAGGACATCCACTGGCAGGTGTTCGATTGTGACGAGGAGATCGTCACATTTTTGGTTAATGAAGTTGGTTCAATCGAGAGTAGAGACCCTGATGACGAGCAATATGAGGGGTTGATACAGTTGAAAAATAATCATGTCCCAAAAGGACTGATTACATTGGAGAGTCTATTTGATCAGAATGACAGAGCAATATGTCATAGGATCAAAGTAGACCCGAAGCAGTATGCCGACCCGGAACTTGAACCTGGTAAAACTATCAAGGTCGGGACAGATTGCACTTCGGAGGAACTTGAGCAGATCAGATCACTGTGCCGAGAGTTCCCAGACATCGTGGCCTGGTGCTACGAGGATTTGAAGGGGTATGACAGAGATGTAATCCAGCATACCATTGAGCTAGAGGATGGCGCCAAGCCATTCCGTCAGAAGCAGAGGGCCGTAAATCCGAAAATTGAGGCCATGATGAAAGCAGAGCTCTTGAAGATGCTGGAGGCCAAAATCATCTATCCCATCAAACATTCATCCTGGGTCGCGAATTTGGTGCCTGTGAGGAAAAAGAATGGCGACATTCGTCTCTGTGTCGACTTCAGAAACCTGAATCAGGCTTCCCTCAAGGACCACTATCCGCTTCCCCAAATTGACCAAATTCTACACATCGTTGCTGGAGCCTAGAGATTCTCACTTTTAGATGGATTTTCCGGCTACAACCAGATTTGGGTCAGGGATGAGGACCAGCATAAGACGGCGTTCACCACCAAATGGGGAAGCTGTTGTCACATTTTGCACGGGGTGCAATGTTTTCAATTTTTGTAAGAGAGCTGCTCTTCCTTCTCCCCCTTTCTCTCTCTTCCCTACATTCTCATTCTTCTCAAAATTGACAGCAGCTTGCCCTGAAAAATGGCTAAGTGTCGTGGCATGCTGAGGTGTTCGGGATTTTGCGGGCCATAAACAGGGGCGATAAAATGGACAAAATGAGCCCTGGATATTTTATTATTGCAGATCTTCTCGCAAGCTTTCCAACGATATATTATAATAGGCGATCGGGTCAGCGGATCAAAAGTTATGGCCCCGGGAAGCTGAACCAGGAAACCCAGTTTTTTGTGCGAAGTCGGTCCGACTTCGTTTGGTGCGAGTCGACTTCGCCGCTTTGGTGCGAAGTGCGTACTTCGCCCGCTTTGGTGCGAAGTCCGACTTCGCCTCTCTTCTCGGGCGCACCTTGTAAGCCGGCAGTCGGGCAGGAAAATGACTAAGTGCTGGGGCGAAGTCCGACTTCGCAGCGAAGTCGGACTGCTCTCCCTTGTCCAAGTGCGAAGTCCGAACAGCAGTGAGAATCAGCAAGTGCCGGTGCGCAACCCGACTTCGCAGCGAAGTCGGACTGCGCCCTTTGACCGGTGCGCAGTAGGGAAATAGGTCAACCCGACTGCGCTGTTTTTCACCTGTGCTACCCGATTGCGCTCTAATCCCGGGCGAAGTTGGATAGACTGCCTTTTAAGGCAGACATGTGTCAAGCAACATCATCCGACAAGTGTCCAACTTTGGGATCCGAGCCAAGACATGCCGAGAAAAAGGACAAGCATGGGCCGCACTACTTATGCCAGCCGCCTCGTTTAATGCTGATGTGAGTTTCCACCTACCTCAGCTACCTGCATTCCTGTCAATATAAAGTTCTACCCAACGCGCCGCCACGTGGTCGTTCAACCTTCGGGGAGACCATGCCGAGAGTACAGCCCAGCTCGACGAGGTCAGCATCGGCAGCTCCGCGGCCGCTTTTGTCAGCTAATGTTTGACTGGGACTTTGTGCCCATTAATGTAACGGGGGGAACTTTGGGCTATAAATAGCCACCACGTTTTCATTGTAAAGTGGTGGAAGGGGAATGTCTGTTAGGGAACCAATGTAACCGTGCTTCTGCTTATAAATATAATTTGTATGCCTGGTTCTGTTCTCGTCGCTTCTTTTTTATGTCCCTTTCTTTATATTCATGCCTAAGGCTAACCTGTGTCACGGCTCGTTGATTCATTTCAGCATTTGGTGATCAGGTGCCTTTAGCATTGCTTGTTTAAAGCACCCTCTGTACTTCATAGATTAAAAGGATACATAGAATAGATGTGGTAGCAGTTCCATCAGTTGTGTGTTACGTTGCTGGTCCGTATCTGGTGATTGATGCGCTGCCGTACTGTTAGTTCCTTGTAGGGAGATGTCCGCTAGGGAGCCATTGAAGTTGTGCGGTTAAATTCTCTACACGACACATATACCTGGCTCTGATATCTCTAGGTTGCTTTCTACCCATGTTAGTGTCCGTAGGTGGTGATTGATGCGTTGCCGTGCTGTTAGTTCTCCTTGTAGGGAGAATGTTTGCTAGGGGACCATTGTAGCCGTGCGTACACTGCTTAGGTATCGGAAGTACACTTAGATTTTGCACTTCTCGCCATGCTTTGTATTTATAATGCAAGAAGTATTGGTGATTGTTGTGTTGCCGCACCGTTAGTTCCCCCCACCCAACTCCAGTCTCATTTGTAAATTCTTTCCGTACCTTTATCTCTTTCCTGCACTCTCATCTTACTAACCCCCGCAAGGAGCCGGCCTTCTCCGGAGATTGGCCCGGAAGGCATCCCTTCCTTCCGGCCTTTCAATGTTGGTTCGCGGGTCCAGGGCGCAATAACGACAAAATCCTTTCCTCGTGGCGGATTCGTGACCAACAGTTTTTGGCACGCCTGGTGGGACTCTTTGTCTCGCATTTGGAAGATCTCAAGCTCGTCCTCGCTCGGGCTGACAGTTTCTTTCCGAATGCTCGGTGGGACAAGGAGGTTTCTCACCCCCAAACAGAATCGAAGCACTGGTGCTCGCTTCATTGCTGTTCAAAATCAGAGCACCTGGCGACTCTGCACGTTCATATTCTCTGAGTCCAAAAGACCGGTCCTAACGCCTTCATTCAAGCAAGAAGGTGGCGAGCGAGGAACCCGGGAAACCAGCCTGACTTTACGAAATTAATACCAACGCTCCAGGCGAGCGCGTCAGGCCGGCTGATTACCAAGCTCGCATAGACGAATCCGTGAGGTGAGACGATCAGTCTCCATATTTTAAGGAAGCCCGAGTTGGTGAATCTTTGGCTTGCCTTCATCTGGCAAAATCACCTGGCGACTCCGACTGAGCCGAAGATCCAGTATTTCTTGATCGCAGACGCCCTTTTTTAAGCTAATAGAAGACACCCCCGAGGAATCAAGGTTTGGTGAGCAGCCTTGACCTCACAAGCGGAGAAATGAATGTTCACCTACAGCCTCCACCGTGGTGGTATTGGCTCCAACCATCACCGCAACCGGTACCCGAAGAGGGCTCCCGTCTGAAAAATCTCCTTGCCACATTGTTCATCAATTGTACGGGTATCGGCATGAATGACAATCTGCCACGTTGCACCATGTTCGCGACCTGGCAAGCTTTGGGAGGCCAGCCGGACTTCAAAGATCATCTGAAGTACAACCAGATCTGGTCCGGGCACTGCAGGTTCACCGGATAGGCAACCGAAGCTAGATTTGTGGTGGCGGCATGCCAATAACGCCGCAAAATTTTGTATAAATAATCCGGCTATTATTCAAAGTTTTAGTTGTTTTTCTTATTTCAGTCTGTGCAGTGTTTTCTTTTTAAGTGTTCCGAGGAGGCAGTTGCCGGAAGTGGATCTGAAGAGCAGTTGCAGCGAGGGTGACTCTGTTGCCCAATGGATGAAGGCATGGGTTCTTTGCGCCGAGGCGAGCTCGACACCCCGCGAGCCGCCATAAATGTTGTCACATTTTGCACGGGGTGCAATGTTTTCAATTTTTGTAAGAGAGCTGCTCTTCCTTCTCCCCCTTTCTCTCTCTTCCCTACATTCTCATTCTTCTCAAAATTGACAGCAGCTTGCCCTGAAAAATGGCTAAGTGTCGTGGCATGCTGAGGTGTTCGGGATTTTGCGGGCCATAAACAGGGGCGATAAAATGGACAAAATGAGCCCCGGATATTTTATTATTGCAGATCTTCTCGCAAGCTTTCCAACGATATATTATAATAGGCGATCGGGTCGCCGGATCAAAAGTTATGGCCCCGGAAGTCGAACCAGGAAACCCAGCTTTTGGTGCGAAGTCGGTCCGACTTCGCCCAGTTTTGGTGCGAAGTCGCACTTCGCCAGCTTTGGTGCGAAGTCCGACTTCGCCCTCTTTCTCGGGCGCACCTTGTAGCAGCGGCAGTCGGCAGAAAATGACTAAGTGCTGGGGCGAAGTCCGACTTCGCAGCGAAGTCCGACTTCGCTCTCCCTTTCCGTGCGAAGTCCGAACAGCAGTGAGAATCAGCAAGTGCCGGTGCGCAACCCGACTTCGCAGCGAAGTCGGATTGCGCCCTTTGACCGGTGCGCAGTAGGGAAATAGGTCAACCCGACTGCGCTGTTTTTCACCTGTGCTACCCGATTGCACTCTAATCCCGGCGAAGTTGGATAGATCGCCTTTTAAGGCGGACACGTGTCAAGCAATATCATCCGACAAGTGTCCAACTTTGGGATCCGAGCCAAGACATGCCGAGCAAAAGGACAAGCATGGGCCGCACTACTTATGCCAGCCGCCTCATTTAATGCCGATGTGAGTTTCCACCTACCTCGCCTACCCGCATTCCCGTCAATATAAAGTTCTACCCAACGCGCCGCCACGTGGCTGTTCAACCTTCAGGGAGACCATGCCGAGAGTACAGTCCAGCTCGACAGAGGTCAGCATCAGCAGCTCCGCGGCCGCTTTTGTCAGCTAATGTTTGACTGGGACTTTGTGCCCATTAATGTAACGGGGGGAACTTTGGGCTATAAATAGCCACCACGTTTTCATTGTAAAGTGGTGGAAGGGGAATGTCTGTTAGGGAACCAATGTAACCGTGCTTCTGCTTATAAATATAATTTGTATGCCTGGTTCTGTTCTCGTCGCTTCTTTTTTATGCCTTTCTTTATATTTATGCCTTAGGCTAACCTGTGTCACGGCTCGTTGATTCATTTCAGCATTTGGTGATCAGGTGCCTTTAGCATTGCT
The DNA here is from genome assembly GCA_028583015.1 of Wollemia nobilis. Taxonomy (NCBI): domain Eukaryota; kingdom Viridiplantae; phylum Streptophyta; class Pinopsida; order Araucariales; family Araucariaceae; genus Wollemia; species Wollemia nobilis. The sequence continues at coordinate 153,358 of JAQPPZ010017175.1, read as the reverse complement.
TGTTTAAAGCACCCTCTGTACTTCATAGATTAAAAGGATACATAGAATAGATGTGGTAGCAGCTTCCATCAGTTATGTGTTACATTGCTGGTCCGTATCTAGTGATTGATGCGCTGCCGCATCGTTAGTTCCCTTGTAGGGAGATGTCTGTTAGGGAGCCATTGAAGCTGTGCGGTTAAATTCTCTACACGACACATATACCTGGCTCTGATATCTCTAGGTTGCTTTCTACCCATGTTAGTGTCCGTAGGAGGTGATTGATGCATTGCCGTGTCGTTAGTTCCCTTGTAGGGAAATGTTTGCTAGGGGACCATTGTAGCTGTGCGTACACTGCTTAAGTATCGGAAGTACACTTAGATTTTGCAGCTTCTCGACCATGCTTTGTATTTATAATGAAGTAAGTATTGGTGATTGTTGGTTGCCGTACTGTTAGTTCCCCCCACCCAACTCCACTCTCATTTGTAAATTCTTTCCGTATCTTTATCTCTTTCCTGCACTCTCATCTTACTAACCCCCGCAAGGAGCCGGCCTTCTCCGGAGATTGGCCCGGAAGGCATCCCTTCCTTCCGGCCTTTCAATGTTGGTTCGCGGGTCCAGGGCGCAATAACGACAAAATCCTTTCCTCGTGGCGGATTCGTGACCAACAGTTTTTGGCACGCCCGGTGGGACTCTTTGTCTCGCATTTGGAAGATCTCAATCTCGTCCTCGTTCGGGCTGACAGTTTCTTTCCGAATGCTCGGTGGGACAAGGAGGTTTCTCACCCCCAAACAGAATCGAAGCACTGGTGCTCGCTTCATTGCTGTTCAAAATCAGAGCACCTGGCGACTCTGCACGTTCATATTCTCTGAGTCCAAAAGACCGGTCCTAACGCCTTCATTCAAGCAAGAAGGTGGCGAGCGAGGAACCCGGGAAACCAGCCTGACTTTACGAAATTAATACCAACGCTCCAAGCGAGCGCGTCAGCCGGCTGATTACCAAGCTCGCATAGACGAATCAGTGAGGTGAGACGATCGCCTCCATATTTTAAGGAAGCCCGAGTTGGTGAATCTTTGGCTTGCCTTCATCCGGCAAAATCACTCGGCGACTCCGACCGAGTCGAAGATCCGTATTTCTTGATCGCAGGCGCCCTTTTTTAAGCTGATAGAAGACACCCCAGAGGAATCAAGGTTTGGTGAGCAGCCTTGACCTCACAAGCGGAGAAATGAATGTTCACCTACAGTCTCCACCGTGGTGGTATTGGCTCCAACCATCACCGCAACCGGTACCCGAAGAGGGCTCCCGTCTGAAAAATCTCCTTGCCACATTGTTCATCAATTGTACGGGTACCGGCATGAATGACAATCCGCCACGTTGCACCATGTTCGCGACCTGGCAAGCTTTGGGAGGCCAGCCGGACTTCAAAGATCATCTGAAGTACAATCAGATCTGGTCCGGGCACTGCAGGTTCACCGGATAGGCAACCGAAGCTAGATTTGTGGTGGCGGCATGCCAATAATGCCGCAAAATTTTGTATAAATAATCCGGCTATTATTCAAAGTTTTAGTTGTTTTTCTTATTTCAGTCTGTGCAGTGTTTTCTTTTTAAGTGTTCCGAGGAGGCAGTTGCCGGAGGTGGATCTGAAGAGCAGTTGCAGCGAGGGTGACTCTGTTGCCCAATGGATGAAGGCATGGGTTCTTTGCGCCGAGGCGAGCTCGACACCCCGCGAGCCGCCGTAAATGTTGTCACATTTTGCACGGGGTGCAATGTTTTCAATTTTTGTAAGAGAGCTGCTCTTCCTTCTCCCCCTTTCTCTCTCTTCCCTACATTCTCATTCTTCTCAAAATTGACAGCAGCTTGCCCTGAAAAATGGCTAAGTGTCGTGGCATGCTGAGGTGTTCGGGATTTTGCGGGCCATAAACAGGGGCGATAAAATGGACAAAATGAGCCCTGGATATTTTATTATTGCAGATCTTCTCGCAAGCTTTCCAACGATATATTATAATAGGCGATCGGGTCAGCGGATCAAAAGTTATGGCCCCGGGAAGCTGAACCAGGAAACCCAGTTTTTGTGCGAAGTGCGGGGCGACGCGGGGGAGCGACTCGCCGCTTTGTTTGTGCGAAGTCCGCGTACTTCGCCAGCTTTGGTGCGAAGTCCGACTTCGCCCTTCTTTCTGGGCGCACCTTGTAACTGGCAGTCGGGCAGAAAATGACTAAGTGTCGGGCGAAGTCCGACTTGCGCGAAGTCGGACCGCTCCCCTTTCCAAGTGCGAAGTCCGAACAGCGGTGAGAATCGCAAGTGCCGGTGCGCAACCCGACTTCGCAGCCGAAGTCGGACCGCGCCCTTTGACCGGTGCGCCGTAGGGAAATAGGTCAACCCGATTGCGCTGTTTTTCACCTGTGATATCCGATTGCGCTCTAATCCCGGCGAAGTTGGATAGATCGCTTTTAAGGCAGACACGTGTCAAGCAGCATCATCCGACAAGTGTCCAACTTTGGGATCTGAGCCAAGACATGCCGAGCAAAAGGACAAGCATGGGCCGCACTACTTATGCCAGCCGCCTCATTTAATGCTGATGTGAGTTTCCACCTACCTCAGCTACCCGCATTCCTGTCAATATAAAGTTCTACCCAACGCGCTGCCACGTGGCTGTTCAACCTTCAGGGAGACCATGCCGAGGGTACAGTCCAGCCTGACAGAGGTCAGCATCAGCAGTTCCGCGGCTGCTTTTGTCAGCTAATGTTTGACTGGGACTTTGTGCCCATTAATGTAACGGGGGGAACTTTGGGCTATAAATAGCCACCACGTTTTCATTGTAAAGTGGTGGAAGGGGAATGTCTGTTAGGGAACCAATGTAACCGTGCTTCTGCTTATAAATATAATTTGTATGCCTGGTTCTCGTTCGTCGCTTCGTTTTTTATGCCGCTTTCTTTATATTCATGCCTTAGGCTAACCCGTGTCACGGCTCGTTGATTCATTTCAGCATTTGGTGATCATGTGCCTCTAGCATTGCTTGTTTAAAGCACCTTCGTACTTCATTAATTAAAAGGATACATAGAATAGATGTGGTAGCAGCTCCATCGGTTGTGTGTTACGTTGTCTGGTCCGTATCTCGGTGATTGATGCGCTGTCGTACTGTTAGTTCCTTGTAGGGAATGTCTGTTAGGGAGCCATTGTAGCTGTGCGGTTAAATTCTCTACATGACACATATACCTGGCTCTGATATCTCTAGGTTGCTTTCTACTCATGTTAGTGTCCGTAGGAGGTGATTGATGCGTTGCCGTGCTGTTAGTTCTCCTTGTAGGGAGAATGTTTGCTAGGGGACCATTGTAGCCGTGCGTACACTGCTTAGGTATCGGAAGTACACTTAGATTTTGCAGTTCTCAGTCATGCTTTGTATTTATAATGCAGTAAGTATTGGTGATTGTTGGTTGCCGTACTGTTAGTTCCCCCCACCCAACTCCACTCTCATTTGTAAATTCTTTCCGTTTCTTTATCTCTTTCCTGCACTCTCATCTTACTAACCCCCGCAAGGAGCCGGCCTTCTCCGGAGATTGGCCCGGAAGGCATCCCTTCCTTCCGGCCTTTCAATGTTGGTTCGCGGGTCCAGGGCGCAATAACGACAAAATCCTTTCCTCGTGGCGGATTCGTGACCAACAGGAACGTTCGCCTATCAGCGCATGCCTTTCGGCTTATCCAATGCTGGTGCCACATTCCAAAGGGCCATGGACCTGGCCTTCCGAGAGCTGCTCAATAAGATCATTGTCATCTACCTTGATGACATGACTGTTTTCTCTCACCAAAGAGGGGATCATGTTTCCCACCTGCGGCAAATATTTGAGAGGTGTCGAGAATTCGGCATTTCTATAAACCCGAAGAAGTCTGTCTTCGCGGTAAAAGAAGGTAAGTCGCTGGGACATGTCATCTCCGAGAAAGGCCTCGCCATTGACCCTGACAGAGCGTAAGCCCTCCTTCGCTTGCCAGCCCCAATTGATAAAAAAGGGCTGCAGTCCTTCTTCGGTCCGATTAACTTCGTGCGGAAGTTCATCCCGGACTTCGCACAGGTGATCAAGCCTATGGCCGAACTGTTGAAATTAGATACAACTTACGAATGGACTGAAGAGAGAGAGCAAGCCTTCGAGGAAATCAAGGCTCGAATTGCGCAAGCTCCGGTGTTGATAAACCCGGACTACTCCAAGGACTTCATCCTCTATGTGGTGGGAGAACCGGAAAGTTACGCCGCAGTCCTAACTCAGAAGGGAGACGATGGCGAGGAGCGCCCCATAGCGTTCCTGAGCCAAGTGATTCAGCCGCATGAAGAAAAGCACAACTTTATAGAGCGGCAGGTTCACGCTGTCATGAAATCCCTCCGAAAGTTCAGGCATTTTGTCTCCCAAAGCAAAACAACCGTCTTTGTGATTCACCCGGACGTTCGAAGTTTCATCATACAAGGAGAGTCGGGTCACAAGAGAGCAGGATGGATTGCAAAAATCCAGGAGTTCGACATCGAAGTGCGGCCCACCAAGCTTATCAGAGGCCGAGCCTTGTGTCAGGAGCTGGCCCGAAGCGCTGTAGCCGGCATCTCCGCCTGTAAGTGGGAGGACACAGCGACAAGCATCTACCTAGCCAACTCCTTATCGGAGGAGAGTGATTGGACAGATGAACTGGTGAGATATTTCTGCACCGGAAGATGTCCAGATCACCTGAACGCCTCACAACGAAGGAGATTTCGGCTAGGTGCACTCAAGTACACTCTTCGCCCCGAGGGGCTTTACTTCAAAAACATTGACGGCATCCTGTTGCGGTGCGTCAGGAAATCAGACCAGCCCAGGGTCCTCGGAGATTTTCATTCCGGGATGCCTGGAGGTCATCATTCTGCAAGGCCTACGGCCTTAAAAATAATTAGAGCCGGGTACTATTGGCCCACTCTATTTACAGACGCTTATGCGGTCTGTTCTAAGTGTGATCAATGCCAGAGGTTTGTCGGCAGAAACAGAAAAGCACCCCTGCCCCTTCAACCGATTCAAGGCCGAGACTCCGTTCCAAAGAATGGGGTCTAGACTTCATTGGGGTGATTTCGCCTAGTTCCTCCTCGCCGGACACAAGTTTATTCTTACAGGCCACCGATTACTTCACACGGTGGGCAGAGGCGATCCCAACCAAAAACGCGGACCAAGAAACGGTCATCAAGTTCCTTGAGAGCCTGATTACCCGCTTCGGGGTTCCAGAGTCAATTGTGACGGACAATGGTCCGGGATTCGCAGGCGCTGTACTCACGGAGTACACTGGCAAACTTGGCATTTATCACAAAATGTCTTCTAATTACTACCCGCAGGGGAATGGCCTTGCCGAGTCTACTAACAAGAACCTCCTGAAGATCATCAGGAGGACCATTGACAGGAACAAGCGGACTTGGCATTTACTCCTGAACCGGGCGCTATGGGCGGACAGAGTTTCATTCAAGAAATCCATCAGAACGTCCCCCTATGCGCTCGTCTATGGCAAAGAGGCTGTCATGCCATCTCACATTGAAATCCCTGCCCTATGGATGTTGGACGAAGATAGGAGCAGTGGAGACCCGGTGGATGACAGATTGTGCCAACTTCTGCAGTTGGAAGAAGACAGAGAAAAAGCATACCAGGCCTTCACCAAGCATATTGAAGCCACTCAAGGCTGGTTTGCAAAAGGCACCACTGCCCGAGTTTTTAAAATCGGGGACCTGGTGCTGAAGTGGGACTCATTTAAGGCGAAGCCGGGCAACCACGGGAAGTTCGATGCCCTCTGGGAGGGCCCTTATCAGATTGCCCGGGTGAACCAGTTCAATGCTTACGTACTTCGGGATATGGAGGGTCAGCTCCTACCTATCCCCGTTAACGGGTTCCACTTAAAAATCTACCGCTGTTGAAGGTGCCCAATGGGCCCTTCTTTGTAAAAATTTCCCTTATGCATTTTACTTTTCAGCATGTACAGTTTTCCAGCTTTCAGTTTTCCATTTGTTTGAGCCAAAACAGGACAAAGGGAGAGAACACAGACTTCGCAGCGAAGTCTGTTGTCGCCCCTCAGAAGGAGCGAAGTTCGTAAAGGGAGCTGCTTGTGAAAACAGAGAAAAACAGCTAAGTGGCAGTGCGCTGCCCGACTTCGCAGCGAAGTCGGGCTGCGCACCGGCCAAAGGGCGCGGTTTGAAAGAAGAAGCTGCAAAGGAAAGAAGTGTTCGGACTGCGCGCGAGTTTGGAGCGAAGTCCGACTTCGCGCGAAGTCCGAATACACCCGGCTCTCGCGCGAAGTACGAACTTCGCGCGAAGTACGAACTTCGCCCGAACTTTGGGCGAAGTCCGAGCGCGCTCCATTTTCCGAGCGCAGCTCGCGCGCTCCATCACAAAAGGCAACAAACATTCGAAGCCTCATCCGAAAATTGCAAAGGTTGGACTGCGCCCGATCCTCGGCGCAGTTGAGAAAGAAAGGCAAGTCTTAACGCAAGTGTTGGTTCGGACTGCGCCCGATTTTGGGGCGAAGTCCGACTGCGCGGGCGAAGTCGGATCGCGCCCAATTTTGGGGCGAAGTCCGATTGCGCCCTGTTTTCTGGGCCAGCTCGGACGGTTTAAAAAAATAAATAAAAAATTCCAAAGCTCCAAGCGTGGGCCCAGGGCGCATTGCGATAGTAAGAGATGGGTTTCCGCACCAAAGGGGTTTTTTCTTGAGCAGTGTGCCCAGATTGCGGCAGTGACGTCAGCCATGGCGCAGCGTTCAAAGTCAAAATTTAATGATTGCGCAATCTCCAAGGAAAGCGCAATCAAAGAAGCATGGCACGGCAACCGGGGTGCATCTTTCAAGACATTCTCCTGCGCGGCCACCCAAAAATCATAACGCCTTCACTTGCCAGCCGACCTACCCCCTCCTGCGCGACATTAATGACGCTGTCATTGTCTAGAAAAGGGGGTCTGATGCATCCAGACATGCCAAATCGTGCAGATTATTCCTGTGACTCGCAAATCTGGTGCAGACGTCCAAAAATCGTAATTATTGCTGTTTCGGAGGGATGGACAAAGGAAAGTTGCCAATGCCAGCGCAATCCAGCAAAGGGCGCGAACTGGGGGATTTACCGCAGTCAAGTGTTTTCAGGAGTGAGACACCGCCGGAGCAAAAGTCAAAATCCCGGCCAAAGAAAGTACAGCATGGGCAAGCCCCACCACCACCGGTTAATTACCTGTCGGGATACAAGGACGGCTCGTTTTCCATGAGCCTGACTAAGCTGCGGATAAATGTGGAGAATTGGGCTGACAAAGTTTCGCCCTCTCACCATTTCGGAGCGGCGTACAAGTCGAACCTTTTCCGGTTCTTGTGCCCTCCTGTTCATCAATGCCCGGAGCTGGTAGACCTAATTGTCAGACATTACAGACCAGCTACCCGGCAAATTTGCAGCTCCAGCGGTAAACCCTTGTTCGCACTGCGCAAGGAGACTGTCCAGCCGGCCTTCGCCCCAGGGTTGGAGTATGACTCCAGCACGATTGTCAGAAAGATAAATCTTGGCGAGCAAGCGGGGCGCTTTACGCACACAAAAAGGATGAGGGATTTCCTCAATTCAGAGCTGAACGCCCCGCTCGCAGCTGGACAATGGCCAACCGGCCCCATACCCCTGGAGAGGTTTCAGAGCAAATACTTATACACCATTCTGGCGTGGGTCCTCGGCTGCGACTCTGACGAGCTGGTACAGCCATACCAGCTAGCGCTGGCAGAATGTCTCCTATGCGGAGAATCCTATGAACCAGCAGCGCAGAGAAGTGGGAAGCGCCCTATCTTTTTTGACTGGGCGGACTGGCTTGCATACGCCATTCACTCCAGCCTGGTGAAGCTCCAGAAAAAGCAGTCAACTGAATTTCGGTTCAGTTCCTTCTTGGCTTGGCTTTGTTTGTATCATTTGCACTCCCGGATGCCGATCCCTAACCTGAAGAAGGTGAATGAGAAGGGAGAACCACAGCCCGTCTATGACTGGACGGATGACCTATACCGGAAAGGGTCTTACTACAAGTTCAACTTCAACTTTCTGGGCTTGGTCATGTCAGTCTTCAGCGATGGTGAGATCCCTCGCCCCCCGCAGGAAATGACGAACTATTTGCTGAATCAGAAGCTCGGGGACGTTTTTAGACTGACGCAGGGGATTGTGGTCAGAATCTACGGATTCAAGGGCAAACCTCATCTGCTGCCCTACTGGTGCACGGATCATCAGTTTGGGATGGAGGTTGCGCGGCAGATGGATTACGTTGAAGAGGAGTTCGGCCAGGGAAAGAGAAAGGGCCAGATCTTTCAATATCCTCTTTCCTGGGCGAACGTTGAGATTTCTGAGATAGGACAGCATGTCTATCTCGAGCGGGAGCTTTTTGACATTGGTCTGATTCTGCTGCCGCAGCGCTGGAAGTATGACCCACACGGGATAAGGGGAAAGTTTGCGCATATCTGCCCCCGGGCGGATATAATCGAAGACAGATGCGATGTGGTCCATGTTGACCTCGACTGGGAGATTGACTCGATGGAAGCATGGCCTCCGTGGCAGGATTTTTACTGCGAGGAGGTAGCATATGACCCCGAGCGAAACCCGGACCACAAGTTCTCTTCTCCAGGATTTAAAAAATTCATCTCCAAGCTAGCAGGCCTTAACTGGCCAAAAGAAAAGGTTGTTGAATGCTGGAAGATGAGGTGCCGCACGCAGCACGATAAATCCATCAGGAGAAATCTGGCCGTTGATGACGACTTTTCAGCTCTATATGACCAGCACATTGCCAGCTGGCGGCCTTTCGCATTTCGAGATTACGTTCCCCGAGGTCCCTTTGAGGGTTATAAAGGGGGATCTTCCTCCCAACAGTTGTACACTTTTGCAACTGCCAGCGTGGGCCCAGCAGACGTCCAAGTGGACCCAATGCAGCCTGTGGCTTCCAAGGTGGCGCCTGAAAAGGCGAAAAAATCAGTCAAGTCAACGCCCGAGGTGACTCCTCAGGCACAAAAGACGCCAGCGCCACCAGCGAGCGGACCGGCCGCGGCAGACCTTCTGCAAGTCAAACCCCGGTACAAGTTTACCGTGGGAACATCAGCGCCCGCTGCACCTGCTTCATCTCCTTCTTCCGAACCAGCCATTGCTCCAGAAAAGAAAAAGAGGAAGAGAGTTGAGAAAGTCAGGCGACCTAGTCTGACAGTGCAGCAGCCAGTCGCAGAGCCGCAGCCGCGTCCAGCCGCTCCAGAGATTGTTTCTCTGGATAGTCCTGAGCCAGCGCCGGAACCAGAACCGCATATATTCATCCAGAATCGGCTCAGGCGGAGCCCGCAGGTACGTTTGCTGCCCCGCTCCCTTTGATCTCATCTAGCCCTACTCCTACTCCATCTCCCGCTCAATCCGAGCAAGTCATGGCCGCATCTTCCTCCCCATCTCCACACCCTTCTAGCGGCCCCCATTCTTTCAACCAGTTTGCTCAGGACCCCAACGCCTTCCTATCCCTGAGTCAAACCCCAAACCCTTCACCCGTGGTTAGTGCTGAAGCCGCGCGTTCACCGTTGCATCCATTGCCTCAGCCGCTTGAAACCCTTCCAGCATCAACCGCTCCGATCTCCACTTCCCGGTCGCCCTCAAAAGCGGCCGCTCCTTCCAAAGTCCGTCCGGTTTCTCCTATTTCCCTTGTCGCAGGAGAGACGTCTCAGCAGAACCCTAGGCTGGGGGAACCGGACTTCATGGACGACCTCCAGAACACGGATGATTTGCCTCTGGCAACGAGAGCTGTAGAATACCCTATCTCTTTCCTCCAAAACCTGAAGCGGAGGAGACCTGAAGAGATAGCCGCCCCGGTAAAGCGCACCAAGTTTAACTTCGAGAGGAGAGTGCTTACGACAGAGAAGATAATTCCGAAAGTGAAGAAGCCTCTCCGGGAAATGACCAGGGTGGACTACGAGCTCCAGACAAAGGAGAAGAGCTTTGACGATATTCACCCGCAATACGAGATTCAGGGAATCCTCCGTAAAGCGGATAATCTCCTTGTCAAAAATCTGGAGGAACAGGAAGAGCTTTTCCGGTTGCAGGACAAGACAAGACAGCTTGAAGAGGACCTGTCTAGGTCCACTGAGCAGCTGGAAGCGGCGCAGCGAGAAATAGACGAATTGAAAGCCCAGCTGGCCGCTTCTCAGCAAGAAGCCGCAACGGAAAAGCAGGCAGCCCTGGAGCAGATTTCTCAGCTCCAGGAGTCTTTGAAACAGGCGCAGTCGCAATCTGCAGAGAAAGCATCTCAAGCGACGGTCTTTTCAAAGAGCAAAGTTAAGGAGATGCGGGCTGATCTGCTGCGGGGATGCAAGCCCCACACGTATAAGGCTATGTCGGTTCTGGATTTCGCATCCAGAATCCAAGAAGTTTCTGCCCAGGGAAAGCCTGTGGTAGAGGAGGCCGAACGCCAGGCGAAGCAATGGCTGGACCTGGCGATAAATCTTCAAGAGCGCGAGCGCGATGGCCTCCAATTCTCCCCCATGTCCTCATTCGCTGCAGAATGGGCAGATGCAAGGGTAACCTTGCATAAATATTTTAAGAAAGTAGAAGAGGTGAGGGTTGCCAGACGAATGCTGGATGCATTTGAACATGAAAGAGACATTTGTATGGCTCCCTTTCACGCCCTCTCCGAACTAGGGTGCCCGGGCTTTGTTGAGAATGGTGAGTTTCTCACCCATGAGCAAGTGAAAAAGAATTGGCGGTCCTTTGAGGCAGATACAGCTGAAATTGATAGCCGGACCGAGCCAATTCAAGAAAGTCGTGTCACCCGGATGGTGTCCAAGTGTCGCAAGATCAGCTCCTACTTCCAGGAGCCGGGAAAAAGATACCTCACCATCGACCTGCACGCGGTCGCTGCTTTCCACGCAGCATTAGAAGAAGTTGCCGACCGCCGACCATTCGAAGCAGAAGCCTGGGGCCAAGCCCAGGCCGCATACAACCGCATCTGCGAGGCAGAAGCCAGAGCTGGAGAGCATTCGGAAGATGATTCTGAGGAGGCAACTGCCGGAAGTGAATCTGAAGAACAGTTGCCGCGAGGAGAACGGCTAGAGCAGCAGAAAGCAGGGGAAGCAAGTTCCTCTGCACCCAATGGATGAAGGCATGGATTCTTTGCGCCGAGGCGAGCTCGACACCCCGCGAGCCGCCAAAAATGTTGCCACATTTTGCACGGGGTGCAATGTTTTCAGTTTTGTAAGAGTGCTGCTCTTCCTTTTCCCTCTTCCTCTCTTTCCCTTCCTTCTTCTCTCCCTTTCTCTCTCTTCCCTACATTCTCATTCTTCCCTCTTTCTTTTGAGCCCCTCAGTCAGATCTCAAATTTGACAACAGTTGCCCTGAAAAATGGCTAAGTGTCAGGGCGCAATCCGACTTCGCAGCGAAGTCGGAGTGCGCCCTCCAGTTGGAGCGCAGCAGGAATACAAAGTGCGCAGTGCGATCAGCCAGAAGAACAAGTTTTCTGGGCGAAGTCCGACTTCGCAGCGAAGTCGGACTGCGCCCTGCTTTCTGGGCGCACCTTGTAGCAGTCGGCAGCAGGAAAAATGACTAAGTGCTGGGGCGAAGTCCGACTTCGCAGCGAAGTCGGACTGCTCCCCTTTCCAGGGCGAAGTCCGTACGGCGGCAGAAATCAGCTTTCACCAGTGCGCAACCCGACTTCGCAGCGAAGTCGGAGTGCGCCCTTTGACAGGTGCGCAGTAGGGAAACAAACTCGGAAATGCACCCAAGGCATGAAGGCCTTCCCGACTGCGCTGTTTTTTGCTTGCGCAACCCGATGGCGCTCAGATCCTGGGAGAAGTTGGATAAACTGCCTTTCAAGGCAAGCACGTGTCAAACAACATCATCCGACAAGTGTCCAGCTTTGGGATCTGAGCCAAGACGTGCCGAGCAAAAGGACAAGCATGGGCTGCACTACTTATGCCAGCTGCCTCATTTAAAGCTGATTGGAGGTTCTACCTGCTCCAGCTGCCCGCATTCCTGCCGATGAGAAGTTCTACCTAACGCGCTGCCACGTAGCTGTTCAGCCTCCAGGGAGACCATGCTGCGGGTACAGTCCTGTCCGACAAAGGTCAGCATTAGCAGCTCCATCGCCGCTTTTGTCAGCTAGTGTTTGACTGGGACTTTGTGCCCATTAATGTAACGGGAGGGACTCGGGCTATAAATACCCACCACATTCTCATTGTAAGGTGGTGGAAGGGGAATGTCTGTTAGGGAACCATTGTAACTGTGCTTCTGCTTATCAATATAAAGTATATGCCTGGATCTGTTCTACTTCTTTTATTTTTTATGCTGCCTCTCCTTTACATTTCTGCTTTACGTTTTCCTGTGTCATGGCTTGTTGATTCGCTTCAGCATTTGGTGGTCAGGTATTCCTGAGGCATTGCTTGTGTCATGGCTTGTTGATTCATTTCAGCATTTGGTGGCCAAGCACTCTTGAACTTCATTGATTAGAGGATACATAGAATAAATTAGGTAGCAGTTCCTTCCGCTATGTGTGTTATGTTTATGTTGTTGTCCGTAGTGGTGATTGATGCATTGCCGTGTCGTTAGTTCTCCTTGTAGGGAGAATGTCTCGTTAGGGAGTCATTGTAGCTGTGCGTACAAATTCTCTGCATAACACACATACTTGGATCTGACATCTCTTGGTTGCTTTTTGTATTCATGTTACTGTCCGTAGTGGTGATTGATGCGCTGCCGTACTGTTAGTTCCTTGTAGGGAATGTCTGTTAGGGAGCCATTGTAGCTGTGCGTACACTGCTTTATACAGAAAGTATACTTAGGTTTTGCAGTTCCTGGTTATGCTTTGTATTTATGATGCAGTAAGTAGTGGTGATTGATGCGTTGTTGTACTGTTAGTTCCCCCCACCCAACTCCAATCACATTTGTAAATTCTTTCCGCATTTTTATCTCTTTCCTGCACTCTTAGCTTAAACCATAAAAACCCACAGGAGCCGGCCTTCTCCGGAGATTGGCACGGAAGGCATTCCTTCCTTCCGGCCTTTCTAGCTGGTGGGCGAATCTGGGCGCGTTAACACAAAATCCTTTCCTCATGGCAGATTCGTAACCAACAGTACCTAGACCCTATGAAGGAAACGGGGAAGTGGCAAGAAGCCCATGCACAAGTAGAAGAGGAAGAGGAGGAGTATGATCACAAACAAAAGGAGCCCATCGTTATAAAAGAAGAAGAATTGTCAACAAAGGAGTCACCATTGCAAGTGTTGGATTTGAGCTTGTTTATCAAGATGTCCAATATATTTTGTGCAGTATCGAAGCTTCATGCCACAGTCAGAGAATTAGTTTGCACGACGAGAAAGGAGAATGTGTAACACCAAGCCACAATGACGTAAGCAAAGGATTAGTATATAGACATGGCATTCCTAATAATTGATGTTGGGAAGAGGTCTGCACTAATCCACATCAAGTTGCACGGGCATACATTGATGCAAGTAATTATGGATGGGGCTCCATTGTAAATGTTTTGCTTGAACGTACAAGGAGAGAAGTGCGTGCACCATTTTTATGGTCACCTATTTTCAAATTGTATGAAGCAAATCAATACAAGATCAAAATAAATTCTTCAAAAAGTGAAGATTGCAGATCAAACATTTAGCTTAGATTTTGTAGTTATCGTATTGCAAAAACCAATGTATGATGCATTTTTGGGACATGGTTGGTCGCACACAGCAAAGGTTGATCACAACTATGAGGACCGCTTACATTTAAAAAAGACTAGCACAAGTATGTCATCAACTTGAAAAACCACTCTGTTGGCGAAGAGTTGGTGTCTTTGGATGAGTTTGGAGAGTCCTCGTCCAATGAGGGAAGAATGGGCAGAAGGGAACCAAATGGAGGAGTGCATAGAGGATGAGAGGAACTCAAATAGTGGCCTACTCCATTGCCATATGGAAGACTATGAGGTCTTCCAATCCGAATTTTTGTGTCTAACAAAGGAATAAGGGCAGGATGTAGAATCCTATAACACCTATCAGATAGGTGATGCAGTCACATGATGGAGAGAGCAGCCAAACCCATGTGAATTGAAGGGGAGGAGAAGGAGGCGTCATACCCTCCCAATTTTGAAAAGTATGGTCGTGGCGATGCATAGATAAATGAGAATCTGCACATTCCTTTACCATGGTGAAGGTAACAAAATATCATGATACCATTAAGTACGAATGTGATGATTGACATCTAGTGTTGAAGGGATCAGCATTCATAATATTCATGCAATATAAGGACGTCTTCGCATGGATGTACAAGGACTTGCGAGGAATCCCAATGGAGTTGTACGTGCATCAAATCCATTTGGTCGTTGAAGCACAACCTATGAAGAGAAGGTTTTACAAGATTAATTTGAAGTACGTGGCCTTGGTGAATACAAAAATTCCAAAGATGTTGGATGCTGGTATAATTTAATGTGAGAAACAATGGGTGTCCCCCATTATGATATATTTGAAAAAGAAAATTACCCAAAGCCTGAATGCAATCAGAATAAAAAACCCATTCACAGATTAAATTCTAGAAGTAGCTAGACACAATATCTATTCCTTTTAGGATGGGTTTTTGGGGTACAATAAAATAAGCATTGCCAAAAAGGCCAGGCTGAAGACCACCTTTGCTGTCAAAAACAGAATTAATGCATATAACTGGATGCCATTCGGTTTATGCAATGCACCCACCATGTTTCAAATGATCGTTTTATATATTTTTGAACAAATGTCAACAAGCAAATTGAAAGTGTTTTTGCTGATTGGTCATTGTACAGTTGCATGATATTATGCTTGAATGCTCGGTTGTCCTTGAATATGGAGAAGTGTAAGTTGTTGGCACCGAGAAATTCTTATAACATGTGGTGTGGCACAAAGAATTAAAGATAGATCCCTATAGGCAGAAAAATTGACATGTTTGCATAATGAATGAATGAATGAGTGGAGGAATGTATATGTGCACACAAAGTGCTTTTCATTATGTCGCCATATTGTGTTAAGTGACAAGTGTTTGTAACAATGTGCACATGCAAAGTGTTTGTAATAATGTGCACGTGGCAAAGTGTTGTAATAATGTAATGTAATGGGGTATTTTTAATGTTTTATGTAAATAGGTAGTTTGGAGGTAGTTGGGTAGTTGCCAACTGCCTAGCATCCTTGTTATGTCTATATGTACGCATCTATGTGGTAGATGCAATGGGAGAAGATGTGTGTGCATGTTGCTATTGTCCAAAGTATATTCTTGGTAGATTGTTTGTTGGAGTATGGTGTATTGCAAATAGTTGTGCAGGATACATGTTGTGTGTGCAGTGTATCCATTTGTAATTGTAAGTTATTCCCATTGTATATTTTATTTATCTAAGTGGTAATGGAATTGTATTGCAGTGTGTTGTATTCCATTTCTACATTTTGGCGTTGTTGCCTGTTTGAAGTTGGGTCAAGTTTGGTGACATGGAGTTGTGACAAGCAAATCACTCGAGAAGGTACGCAACAACAATAATGGAATCATTACAATGAAGTCGACAAATGACATAGTTTCCCTTAGGAAGAAATATTGGAGGTCACAGTAAAAGAAGATGCAGACATGTTTTTTGACACTGACAAAGGGCCAACGCATGAAACAAACATGCAAGATGTAGCACAGCGATGAGGATTCCCAGTGATGAGGGAATGATAGTTCTTAGACCAAGGAGTTGCAGTTCATGGAAGGATACTTTGTCCAAGACGGCATCATGACTCAAAACAGCAATCTAGCTTCAGTTGGCAAGTTAGTCTCAAACGCCACCACAGCTTAGATGGCAGACATTTGTCGGCACTTCAGTCTGATGGTACTTCACAGATGGCACTTTGGTATGACAGCGATCATCATGACAACATGATAGCAACCCTGACAGCATGATGGCAGATGTTGGCTTACTCCAACATCGACGATGACACTCCTGACGATGTCAGTGACTGTAATTCTCCCTGCGTCTAAGCCCGTCAACTTGCAAACATTATCAACACTTGCACAAGATCCTAACATGCTATCATAGTAATCATCATCACAACATTGGACATGATTGGAGAGCAAAATGAATTTATCTTCATTATCAGAATTCCACATCATACAAACATGGCAAAGATTCCAGTCTCTATGACTATGCTCAAGCTTATCAATCCAACATTCACGCTATTACAACATTGTATTGCATACATCTTAGCATGATCCTCAAAATGAAGTAAGGGAGGCTATTTAAAGTGATGTCTTGGCGGTTGACATAACCAATTCCCAAGATGTCATTACAAAACTACTCAAACTTCCTACTTAATTATCTTAGCAACCTTATAATTAATTGATTTATTAAGGTTTGCAATGACGGCTACATTTACATTTCATTTTGACTACATTTGACTGCATTTTATTACATTACAATTTAGTGTTTGGACATTTTCACAAACACTTTCATTTCTGCTTCTTGGAACTACTGCCTACATCTGTCCTCCCCTTTAGATTGGTCGCTGTCCTCAGTGACTTTCTTCTCTGCTTTGTTGGGGTCTCACTTGGCTTTGGCGTGTGCTATGATTGTGGATCAGGTACTCCTCCCAATTCAACAACTTGCAGCTTTAAGGCTTCCCTTTCATTCTTGAGCCTCTTGGCATAGTTGAAGTATTTGGCCCATTCCACACCATAATGGTTGGCTTTTTGTTCCATTGCTGCCAACTGCATCAAGATCTCCTCCTCCCTCTTTGCAAAGGCCTCATTTGCAGTCCCCTACATTAGTGCTGCAATTTGTTGGTTTTTTTGTTCCGACTCTTTCAATAGTGCTTCCTCTTTCTAATTGTTTTGCTCCAACTCCACCAATGCTTCCTCTCGTTAGTTTTTCTACTTTAACTCCTTCAACAATACCTCCTCTTGTTGTTGTTGAGTGAGCTTTCAGATTTGACTTGTATCAGTAGGTCCTCCATATCCACAATAATCTTTTCTCTATCCCTTAATTGCTCATTCATTATGCACAATTTTTCTTGAAGTTCTCTTATTTTTTGAAGTTGTTTTGTCAACTGAGCTATGTCGTCTTCTATTTGTCGTTCTACTAGCTGATAATTCTCCTTTGAGATTTGCAATTCTTTTGCTTGGTTATTTACCACGGTGTGCAATTTCTTGATCCCATCAACCAGCCATTGTACTAAGTATGCCAAAAAAATTATGTGAGCATACATATGGAACAATTTTGGTACCAGTTCTTCTGTTGTACCATTTCCTTACTTGCTGAATCTAGTAGACTATGATATCCATGTCCATGTACATATACACAGGCTGGTTTTGTGTACATTGTCGATACTCCTTGTGGCGACTTCTTTACTCCTATGGTTTTGATGCTTCTAGTCTCCAATTCCCATGGTTTCTCCTGATATATGTTGGTAATTTCAGCTCTCCATTGTCATTTCCAAGCCCATTTCATTAGCTTCTTGAGTTCTTCTTTTGCCATTAGTTGCCATTGCTTCCACTGTCCTATATAGCCTAACTCGAATTCCAACTTTATTTTGTCCATAACTTGGGTCAGCTTAGTGAAACAAGTAACAACTTGCTCATTAATGTATGTTCCCAATTCTGGTGGTAGCCTAAAATTCGGTACCTCAATTAGCACATGCTCACTAAGACCATCGTCTTCTTTTTCTATTTCTTCTTTGGGGACCTTGTCCTTCACTTTTTCTGACAAGTCAATTTGTTTCTTTGCTGCCTTTCCCTCGGTTATTTCCTGCTCAGATTCCTCAATTGATCTGCTTTGTTTCTAACTGCTCTCCCCTTGAACTAATTTTGCTTTATTAGAGAGTTCACCCTCTCGAGGGTTTGTCTTCTGCTGCTCCAATAGTTTCTGTTGCTTCGGATGTTTGGTTTCTACCACCACTTTTTCTTCTTCCACCATCTTCTCTTCTTCCACCACGTTCTCTTTCTCTAGTTCAGTTGGATTCTTCTTTTCAAGCACTTCAATAGATATGGCCATCTTTCGAGCTCGCAGCTTGTCTGTGACCGATGTTTGTTGAAAATGGAATTCTCCTTGCAATGTGGATGATACCATCGGATCTATATGTTGAGCTTCTGCTAAAAATTCAGCTGATCCAATCTATACGTTCCCACTTCCATCCTTTGCTTCTATGTCAATGGGCTCTTTGATCTCAAAGTCCTCATTTGTCTGCTTGTCAACTGCAACTTTTGCTCCCATATTTGTTGGTGCTTCTCCTATTTGATGGTGTGCTTGTTCCAAAGTCTGTTGTATTCCTAGCATTCCAGCCTAACTCCTTGCAATTTGTTCTACTACTATTTGTTGGACTGAACTTTGTGGTGGATATTGTGAGTGTTCTGGTGGCACATATTCCCTCTTTCTCTTCAAAGGTGGTTCTTCTTTTGCTGCCAATTCTTCCTCTTCTGAATCTTCCAAGGGTTCATTTAGGAGTGTCTCCTTTCTCAATATTTGTTTCACCCTTGGCTTCTTCTTCAAAGTGTTCTTGTGTTGAGGTTTCGCATACATCAACCTCAACACAATTGGTGCCAACTCCAGGAATTTTTTGGGCGGATCCATTCTAGGAATATCCACCCCCTCTTGAAATGCAGCATCCAAAAACAGCCCAATAACATGGAATACCATTGAGGAGTTCTTTGTAGCATGCATCAAGAGTTCTTAATGCGCAATGATAGGTAGATTTCCCAATCATAGGCTATACCTTGTAGGTACGGTAACAGCCAAATAGGTAACTCCAAGGCCCTCTTCTCTCCAAACAACCTTGTCATAAGCACATTCATGATGCATTGCAGACCTACATCCTTCAACTGGGCCTGCTTGACTCCTCTACTTCCATGCGAAATTAGTGTGTCCACCTTGTCCTTTTCCAGAGTTGTTACCCTCTGAATCGGTTGCCTGCTCTTCTTGAAGTCCACCATTTCTTTGTCAACTGTAGTTCCTTTCTTTGGCAACACAAATGTCCTTGCATTCCTTCTAGGATCATAGGTCTGCAACATCTGCAACAAGTATTCTTTGTAGAAATCCTTGTCGAAATTGGTACTTGCAGGATAAAATTCACTCTTGCTTCCTGCAATCTTTGTCACAATACATGTTCTTTTGATGCTCTTTCCCACCATTTTTGGCAATACTCCCCTATGGCATGTATCCACATGATGCCTTGGGGTACTTGTTCTTGTTCACTCTGTCTGACCTCCTTTCCTTTTCCTTCCGGAATGTTCTCTTCCTAGCATAGTGTTTGTCTTCCTTGAATCCGTCCCATCTCGAAACTGTATTCTCGCTCACTTATTCCACTAGCTCAAGGATGTGTCTGTCAATGCTTGAGTCGTTTTTCGGACACAAACTCCTACGGCGTTCCTCTCCGTTGCTCCACTTATGAGATCCTCTCGTGAATAGAGAATCTCCTCATTTTTGACAATTGCAGATGACATCATGTCGAACCCTTTCCTTATCAACTCGTCCTTCACATGACACCTATTTGACCTTGGTAGTGATCAGACTACTTGTGACGGCAATAATTGCAACTTTCTGGCGACAAGTTGCACTTGATTGTGACGGCAGTCTATGATGGCGATCCTTCACACTAACTGTGACGACATTGTCCTTGCCAACGACTGTGAGGGCAATCCTCCTTGCTAACGATGGTGACTGCAGTTCTCCAAGTTGATGACGGTGGCAGTAGTTCTCTTAAATGATGACAATGACGGTGACTTCCTTCAGATGGCCCAGTCTTCAAACCTCCACTCTTCCCACAATCTTCTGATGAAATTCTTTCGACGACGGTGCCCTACCTTCCTCTACCGCAGACGACAGTTCTTTGTCCTCTTACAACAGCTCCTCTAGCCCTCGGCTTCTATCAGTACTTTTCTGGTAGCTGCACTCAACTTTTCCTCGTCTGACTGCAAGTTTGTTAGCAGCAATAACCCTTTTATGCACTATATATTGCAAGTTTTACAAAGTGTTCTTAACGTCAGCCGTCTCTTTAGAGTATACGGCTATGGCCTTTCATTTGGTTTTTCAAATCTCTTGATGCACAAGTACTTTTGCTCCGAAAACTCCTGTTTGCGTTGAACCCCTCCATTTTCTGCAACACTGGCAAGCACTCGAAGCATCTCAATTCTGCACTTCTGCAATTCTATCTGCATTGTGTCTTTACCTTCCCCTATACCTCTATTTATACCCTTTTCCACATGCAGTTGCCACTCTTGAAAACCGTTCCCCAACCACCACTACGTGTTTAAACTACCACATGCTCACCACCTCATCACCTTGCATGCAATTGTCGTCTTTTTCCCACTTTTCATCCTTTTCTATTTTTTTCTTTTTCCTTATTTTGTCTTTTTGGTGTTTTTTTGTCTTTTTCTGCTTTTTACTTTATTTTTATTATTATTGGCTATTTACATCGTCGTCCATATCACGTGTCACCTTCTCCTTGTAAATTGCATGGCGATGCAAATGCGAATTTCCAACATATCTGCTAACAACTCGTTCTCCTGTCCATGACAACAGCTTCCTTTGCTTGTTGATCCATCGTCATTATTCATTGCTTCCATCTATTGCCTGTTCCGACGATTTCCTTGGCTTTGGGGTCTTGTTGTTTGCTGTTCTTCCTGTCGGTCTTCTCTCGAAACATTCCCCATCGTCCGAATTATTTGCCAGTTCGTCGTCCGTCCTTCCTGTTGACGGCATCTCGTCATCCCTCCAACATGCAAATCTTCCCTTTCTGTTCTGCCAACATCCTAACGGTGTCCAACGTTATTGTCATTTTGTCTGCCTCCAACATTGGCAACCTCATGATGGTCGATTGCTCTATCGTCCTAATGACAACCAAGTATCCTGCCATCATGCTGACGATTGCTGACGTCTTTATCCGCTTGTCAACACCTTCCCCTACCGTCATCTTGGCGGACTACTTTTTTATCGTCCTACTAACGACAAACTATCATCGTGCCAATAGCCTAATGACCCCTTATGCTATTGTTGTCATTCAGACTGCACTCAGGCCTTTGACAAAACATTGTCGTTTTGGGCTTATAGTTTGAGTTCTTATTGGCACTTGACTCCTGTTCCAGTCCTCATATCCCCCAAAACATTTATGTATCTCTTCCCCTCGTTATCAGGCAAATGTCCCTTGTTTGGGACTACCTTACTCCTAGTTGTCTAGGATTCATCCAGTTCCTCAGCCACTCAAGGCAACCTCTTCGGATTCCCTGGGTCCCACGATATGGGCCTAACAGTCCAACCCCATGATCTCATGGATATTGGTTGTTTTGTGCTTGATCACAAAATAGTATTTGTGGCCTATTGTCGATCAAGCGGCCTATGGGTAGCAGGAGGGAAATTTTTTCCCCTCGAGCCACTGGGAGGGAGATCAATCGAACTCCTCCCTTGGCCAAGTATATTTGGATTACTGAGAAGACCTGACGATCCTCCCGGATTATCCAAGTTACCTCTACTCTTCTCTCTCTTATGTGGGACTCCTCACCCCTATTAACATCGATTCGCGGCATGTGTGTGGGGGGTAGTTGGCCCTCTTGCTTTCTAACCGGTTTATGTGATGTTGTTCACATACAAGCTGTTTATTTCCAATGGCATATTCCTATGTTGGAATCTCGTTCCACTTTGATACCTCTTCTCTCAAGTCGCTCTACTCTTGTCAATCTTACTTCTCTGTCTTGAGTTCCTGGTGACAGTTGCCTTAAGGTCCTCAATCTTCGATCTACTCGCAGCAATCGTCTCCTCCATATTTCTTCCTCAAACTACCTTTGTGGTGTAGACAACAGTTCGAAGAAGAAATAATACACCGAACTGTTTGACGGAATATCTACTAAAGAATTACAATTTTGACTATGTACAAACAATTTTGATAACGCATTTGCAATGTAAAATCAGTTGTCATAATGTTTTTACGGACTGATTAATAGAAATGCACAAAAGGACAAAACTAGCCATCAATTGTTAAGACGTCTAGATTAGTTAAGACGTCTAGATTAGTTAAGACGTCTAGATTAGTTAAGACGTATAGAATTAGTTAGACGTCTAGATTAGTTAAGACGTCTAGAATTAGTTAGACGTCTAGACTAGTGGAGTTAGACATCTAAGACTGGTTTTTACGCTTTAAAAAATAATTGTTAAGTGTTAACATAGGGAAGTTGGGACGGTTGAGCCAAGTTGGTTGCAGAGACAGCCTGGACTTGCCTATAAGTACCCCCTATTCATTTTTGTAAGCTATCCATACTTGTCCATAAATGCAGATCTGTTGTGCAACAAGAGTTATTCTGGAATGCATGTGTTATGTGTGATTGCTTCATGATCATATTGTGGTGTTGCAGGTATTGATCAATGTTTGGTACGAGATAGAGAATCACAGGTTGTGTTGTATTTGTGTTGTGCAGTTGCAAGGAACAGCGAGGAGAAGTTAGTTGCAGACTGAAGAATGAACGTGCGAACAATTTACGTCTAGGCCTACCCGCCTAAGCCTGACTGTTAGACGTCTAGGCCTATCCGTCTAGACCTGTCGATGAACCCACCCTAGACATCTACTACCAGAGATGTCTACACGTCTGCACTACCTATCCTAGACGTCTACTGCTTGAGACATCTACTGTCCTAGACGTCTACACGCCTGTGACGTTTGTACTAGCCGACTACACGTCTAGAAGACCACACGTCTAGAAGACCACATGTCTAGAAGACTTCCCGTCTAAGCCATACCATCTAGACGTATGTCCTACACGTCTAGAGTCATTACAGGTTTGCACTGTTACTCATCTAGCCTAGACGTCTACTGAAACTTACCCATCTAAGGCTGAACAACATGTCAGGTTTTATAGCAAAGAAAATCAATCCTTCCTGAATTCTGGTCATTCCCTCATCTACCCATCACTACATGTTCCTGAGGACATACCCTTGGGTCTACCTCAGCGAGCTCGTAGGAACTAAAGACGTCGTCGTGTTTTTTCAGCCCCAAAACTTTCACATTAACTTCTAAAACTGTACGGACAGGTACCGAAAAAGTACAACAGCAAAGATGATACTCAAATCTGCCTGAAAACCCTTGAAACCAACTTCAAAATCCACGCTAGGTCTTTGCTGAAATGATGCCAATAAAATGTATCTGCAATTAATCTGATGTTTGCTCCTCTAAAACCCTCAAGAATCACCTGCAATCGAAGCACAATACATTCCCTATCACGGAAATGCTCTAAATCACTCTGAGGATGTCTTCCAATCCCGAAAGTGATGTCCTTGCTGGAGGATTTCGTCTCCGAACAAGCTGAAAACCCTTGCCAGAAAACTCTGCAAGTCTCCACAATGTTTGCTCCAGTAAATAACAAGCCAAGAATGCCCAAAATGAAGCCTTGGATGTGCTTTTATAACTTCTCCAATGGGTCGACCTCCTTGGTGGGTAAAATATGAATTAATAATGTTTTTTTTTTTTTAAATTTCACTTTATTTACATAATAAAACATTATAAGATTCATATGAGTGGCATCCCCTTTTTTTGCTAGGAAAATAAGTCACTTTATAACATTATAATATAACTTAAGTGACTTTTTTAATAACCTCATAACTCCATTTTATAAAAATATTAAAGTAAACTATATTAAATTAAATATTTAATTTAATTTAATATAATTAAACTTCGTCCATTAAAAACTCTAACCTCTGCCACTCCAATCCACAAACTAGAAGTAGATTCGGACACCCATTTCGCCAAAGAGTCTCACTTTACTGTCCAATATGTCCGAAACCCTAATCCACTGACTTACTAAAAATAGTAAGTCCATACTCCAAGGCTCGGATTGACCCAAAAAGCTGGCAACTAAAAGCATTCTGAAGACTAAAGACGACTGCAAACCCTCCAATGGGCTCCCCAACACCTGACATAGCCTACGAGAACCCAAGAGTAGGCTAGCTCCATGTGATCCATTGATTGGCTAGGAAAGGGACATTACAATCCGCCCTTCCCAAAGATTGCTTGTCCTCAAGCAATACTCCAATATACTCTAGTCAAATATCTTGCTCCTGGTTGTAGTCACAAAAATACCAGGATCCCAAACAATCCTCAGGAGAAATCCACCATGTTGACGTTGCGCCACTCTGATCTCAACAGGAAATCCATTGTGCACCAACTGCACTCCCTGCTCCTGCAACCAAATAATATACTCATCCTCAAAATCTGAATTGGATTTCCTGTAGCGGCCAAGCTCTATGTCATGAAAAGTATCATGCCAAAGTATCTCTGTATGAACAACTCCAGTGCTCCCACTGTCCAACATGGTATTGTGCATCCAAGAATGCAATCTGCTCATTAGAATAACATGTTGCTCTGCAATTCTCACCTCGGTGAACCGATGAAAGCACTGATCAATCTCCAACAAGAAGCTGATATAGAAGTGGGTTGCAATGTCAATTCTACGAATAAGCATCTCGGGAATGCTTCCGCTAACAAGGTCTGAGAACATCAAGCTGTTACTCAACCTCCAAGTGATCATATATTCATTCCAGGAGTAACCACACACTCGAACAACAATGAATCTCAAAGCAAAATCAAAAATTGGGAAATCTATCAACATGAGTTGACTGACAAAATTCTTACCCGAAGGCTGAATGACCCGAAAATGATCAAAACTAAAGCTGTCCAAGTCTGAAATTTGCATCTCAAAGTCTGATTTTAGAAGAATCAGCGTTCCATGAGAAGCATAACTGCTGCAAATCAGAGACCTACCAAATAGAATGCAAAGTTTGATCATACCATCAACTGAATTAGCCTCCCAGAGAGTCACCAATCCAACAAACCTCTGGTTCATCTTCAGAATCTCCCTCCAATCCATATAGCCGTTCAAAAAGCAAACAACAACATCCCTTTCACTCTTTTGGCTAACCAACTCCCAAGGCACGCACCTTCCATCGTTCTCAATGCCTGGAAACACCAACATGCGATCTTGGGTGTAGAAATTCACCTCCTCAAAGGCTCTGACATACTGAGGCTGCACCATACCAAACATCATATGAATGTCATCTATATAGGAATTAGGAATGTTTGTTGGTACATCACAAAGCCTCTCCATCACATCAGTTGTTGAATCTTTATTAATCTCCTCTCCCTGTGGTGAATCCACAAGGTTCAACACCATGTCACAAAGATTCGACCCAACATGATCCGTCAAAGGAAGTAAATCATCGTCATGATGCATCTCAAAGAGTGGATTGTTACAGGTTGTCTCACTATCCACCTCAAACAATAGATTGCCAATCCACTGGATCTCATTACTGTCCTCATGCTCGAACCAATCAACCTGCTGCTCTAAAATAGTGTCTTCTGATTTCGTGGGACAGTGGACTAATTCAAAGTCCTCCTGAATGCTATCAAGCTCTTCAACCAACTGCCCAATCTCCTTGGCTCTTTCCTGATTCTCTTGTTTAGTGGAATCTATTACAGCAGCAAGTTTCATCTCTGTTTCATGCAATGAAATGTGTGCCTCTGACAAAGAACTTCTAGAAGACTTAAGCTCCGCAGTGAGCCTATCAACCTCTTCCTCTTTTCCTTTTAATGCACTATGGGTCTCTTCAGCAAGCCTGATATAATGGTCCCTGTCTGCAAGTATGTTCATGAAATCTGATTTCATAGTTCCCAAGGCTGCTATTAATGTCTTCAAATCTGCAATAGTGACTAACCCTTCAACACCCTTCTTCCTCTTCTCAATTTGGACCTTCCAATATAGTTCTTCAGTGAATTTGTGGGTGTCATCAAAATGAGTTAATGCAGCAACAATTATGTCTTCACTAGTTCTGACATCAAAATCAGATTTATACATTAAGTTTCCAGAATTATTTTCCTGATGATATTCTGCAAAATCAACATCTATTGGGGTTTCCTCTTTGCACATTATATGCTCCATTGTTTGTTCTTTACTTGGGATAAGAGGAATTTCACTCCCAAGCGTTTCTTCAACAGTATTAGGTGTCAACACACCCGGATCCCAAGGCACTGAGAGCTGATCTCTTAATTCTGCTTCATCATGCATGTCTATCTCAGTACGTAAATCGCTCTGTAGATCATCAAAGAAAATGAAGTTACCCGGCACACTTACTTTCATAGGTTTAGTTTCGAAACTAAACCCACATCCATCTGTACTGTCATCACCGAAGTGTGATAGGGAAGTGTCATCATGTGCTGATTGGAAATCTATATCACCTTCAACATGCTTAGCATCTGAAAAAGCATTAGTGAACTCATCATAATAAGCTGCTGTAACAAATTCATCATTCTTTGTCTCTGCATTGGCATTAGTAAACTGAACAAATTTGTCATCATTAGCACCAATTCTAATAGTGCCATCAAAGCATTGGTCAACCTTAGAGCTTCCTTTTGAGTGGTCTAAATCAGCAACAAAGTTTACTGTAGTGTTCTTTTCCCCTTGTTCAGTTTCATCAACAATGAGTGCATGCATGTTATTAAAATCAATCCGAGACTCATCCATACATACCTTATGTGTGGTGTCATTGCCTTCATGAGAATTTTCTGATTTAAGCTCCTCTTCTTCCCTGTGCTCATCAATAATCAAGAAGGGCTGCAACCTTTTTTCACACTCTTGAACTACACTGTTGACCAAGTCATGTGTTGTAGGTGAAGCAACCAAATAATGTCTCCAAACATCCATTAACATAGATATGAGTGGTTGGAAAGACTCATCACTTATATCACTTTGGTTTATGACCAAAATCATAATGTCTCTCATGGCTGCAATAATATCATCATCATGTTCTTCTTTGGTTGTAGCAATAAAATGATGAAACATTTTGTAAATCAGCTTATCCATGTTCAAATCTAACATGATGTTGCCCATTCTAGCTCTTGCAAATGACTCAAGTATGATAGCTCTTCTGGAAAAATGTGAACTTGTGACTTTTCCCAACCCTCTAAAACTGTCAACCAACATCTGCATAACTTTCCTCAAAGTGTCATCGTTGTAAGAAGCTTTAGGTGCAGATATTCTCAAGATCTCACTCAAGCAAGAAGCAACCATGAGTCTTACCTTCTTATCTGAGTGTTCCAACAACTTCGGCTCAACCAATGAAAACATCGAAGGGTCCATAGCTTGTTTCATTATATGAGAAGGTGAGCTATCAACAATGTCTAAACATTTCTCCACATCCCTTAAGGTACTGAGAAGGATTTCTTTTGACAAAGAGGGATGTTCAAGCTTCTTACCTGCAATGTAAAGCTTCACACACAAATTTTCAGGGTTCCTTTTCAACTTCCGATCATACTTTACCATCATATCCATGAAATCTGCAAATGATATTTCAGCTTGATACATGGCTCCCATTGATTGGTATGTTTTATAATCTTTCCAAAAAATCTCTTCTTCACTGAGTGGCTCCATGGAGCTGCCACTAAATATTAACATGCAATTGTTGCAACTTCGTTATGGAAACATAAATTTGAAGACCATGCAACAAATATCAACTTCCCAACAGGCTGGCAGGGAAACCTGCTCTGATACCACTGTAATATTCCACCCCAAATCTGGATAATAATTTTTTTTTTTGTGTTTCGATTTGTCTTGCAAAACTATGACTTAATTTGCTACATGCATTAATACCCAGGTGAGTAGAAACCATAACTATAACATGCAATGATACCCAGATGATTTAAGCACTGAATAATCAATTTTATGCAATACCCATAAACATGCAATAGGTTTAATAGCATAAACACTGAATATTTAGCTTTCTTGAGGAAACCCTCAATCAAGAATCTTATAATTTCAAATCTGCAAGTTTACAACAATTATTTAGAATACTCAGATGGGTAAATGTCTTCAAAATATCAAATTAAACATACCCATTTGTTGTTGTTCCAACTCTGTCAATACCCACATGCAAAATGGTGTTTTTTCAGCCCCAAAACTTTCACATTAACTGCTAAAACTGTACGGACAGGTACCGGAAAAGTACAACAGCAAAGATGATACTCAAATCTGCCTGAAAACCCTTGAAACCAACTTCAAAATCCACGCTAGGTCTTTGCTGAAATGATGCCAATAAAATGTATCTGCAATTAATCTGATGTTTGCTCCTCTAAAACCCTCAAGAATCACCTGCAATCGAAGCACAATACATTCCCTGTCACGGAAATGCTCTAAATCACTTTGAGGATGTCTTCCAATCCCGAAAGTGATGTCCTTGCTGGAGGATTTCGTCTCCGAACAAGCTGAAAACCCTTGCCAGAAAACTCTGCAAGTCTCCACAATGTTTGCTCCAGTAAATAACAAGCCAAGAATGCCCAAAATGAAGCCTTGGATGTGCTTTTATAACTTCTCCAATGGGTCGACCTCCTTGGTGGGTAAAATATGAATTAATAATGTTTTTTTTTTTTAAATTTCACTTTATTTACATAATAAAACATTATAAGATTCATATGAGTGGCATCCCCTTTTTTTTGCTAGGAAAATAAGTCACTTTATAACATTATAATATAACTTAAGTGACTTTTTTAATAACCTCATAACTCCATTTTATAAAAATATTAAAGTAAACTATATTAAATTAAATATTTAATTTAATTTAATATAATTAAACTTCGTCCATTAAAAACTCTAACCTCTGCCACTCCAATCCACAAACTAGAAGTAGATTCGGACACCCATTTCGCCAAAGAGTCTCACTTTACTTGTCCAATATGTCCGAAACCCTAATCCACTGACTTACTAAAAATAGTAAGTCCATACTCCAAGGCTCGGATTGACCCAAAAAGCTGGCAACTAAAAGCATTCTGAAGACTGAAGACGACTGCAAACCCTCCAATGGGCTCCCCAACACTTGACATAGCCTACGGGAACCCAAGAGTAGGCTAGCTCCATGTGATCCACTGACTGGCTAGGAAAGGGACATTACATCTTTTCAAATGCCAATCCATTCCAAATCCCACGCAATGTGGTCAAAAACAATCTCAACCACGATCCTCCATCATTCACTCTGTTCACTCGCCATATTGTTTCACAAGTTTCAATATGGGGTTCTAGATCTTGCTTGCCATCACCCAAGAATTTAAGGCACTTTTGCTTGCCCACAGCTGCAACAATATTTGCCATAGGTTGTTGTTCTTCGTCACTTGATGATTCTGCACTTGTAAACAGTCGTTGACCGCTACCTTCTACACTTTCACTTCGCGACATCCTTTGCCAATATACAAACGTTGGTTCTGGTCTCCTAAGCACACTCTCCCATGGTTGCCCTTGTGCTTAACTCCCGTCCTCTGCACCTCTAGGTACTCTCCTCCGCACTTGTGCTGGTGTCGTCAATTGTTCGGCCTTGTCTCCTCATGCACGCTCCATGTTTGCGCCTTCTTCACCACTTGTGCAAACATTCTCTTTAGTTTGAACTACATTTACTTGATGTGCCTCCTCTTGCATTTCTTTCTTCGTCGTTAAAAATAACGTTTGCCACCTCTCGCTTTCTTCATTTCAACTATCCTCAAAGTGAGGACTCCACACTTGTTCGACTTCTGGTATTTCAAGTTATGTTAGTCTTCTTTGCAGTCCTTCATCAACAACATTCAAGTCTTCATTTTGCTCAACACTCCAATGTTGTTGTTGTGCAATTCTTTTACTTCTTATTGGTTGATCCTCAACTCTTCCGCATCCATGTCTCCCATGTCCTCACGGCAAATTATCTGTCATTCACCTCTCCAAGCTTCATGCAATGCTGGTTCAAACTTCAAAACAACAACAGCACCACAGTTAGCACAGCGTTGGTATCCCACCATTGGAGGAACAATTTGAATTGATAGATTTAATGATCAGCTTTAGACTACATTAGTCTCAACTTCAAACAATTCAATCTGTGAATAGGAAATTCTATCCTTTTCTAGATTGTTAACATTCACTATTTGTCTTAACTTCCCATTGTATGGCAATTGCTCTCCACTATACGCCATTTGAGTCTTGACTGTACGGCAACTTTGTTATAGAGTGGCTCCGTTGTACGGCGACTTCAACCCTGCATAACAAAACTTGAAATGATACAACTAACAGAATCTATCTACTGCAGCAATCAACAATGTCAACACATACAAGAAACATACAATAGCAAGAGACGAAGGATGAATGAGTAGATATTGCATTAACATCCGCCTATACGATGGAATGTGTACGACACTATCTTACATATACAATTTGTGATCCTATACAAAGTATCTCCTCCAGAACAATGTTTGTGCAAACGTATCTACTCTCTCTACAATACCTAGTATCCTCCTATGAAATATACAAGGTACAATAAGATGCACAGTCCCCGCTCAAATGAATGAGGGAACGTATTTATCTTTGGGGACTAGTAGTTAACAGTAACTACCACCTTGGACACCTCACCTCTAATTGGGTGATAACTACCCTATGTTCGCACTTAACACATGATTACAGGCATTACATCATACAACTTAAATTTACATTACAAATATTTTGACTATAAAAATTATTACATCAGAACTTATGACGTCAAAACCAATGATACAAAATGGCAATTTCCAAGGTAGTGTCAAGGTACTACAAGTACGCATACATTTTGATTGTATACAGTTCATTCTATTTGTTGTAGATAATTATATCAATGAGACGTATACAATGTGTTTGGTTTTATGTGCAGAAAGTGTTTGATGTTATCCATGCATATAACAATTTGTCATGTGCAGGGTAGTTGTTGTTAGTAGACAGGTACGAGGACTATTGTGTAGTTACGCAACCACCTCCCCTGCCCATCTTTGTTAGTTATAGACCTCCTACATTCATTGTCAGGTATCTTCATCATCATTGTCATTATGAGCAAGTATTAGTCTCAACTTCAAACAATTCAATCTGTGAATAGGAAATTCTATCCTTTTCTAGACTGTTAACATTCACTATTTGTCTTAACTTCCCATTGTATGGCAATTGCTCTCCACTATACGCCATTTGAGTCTTGACTGTACGGCAACTTTGTTATAGAGTGACTCCGTTGTACGGCGACTTCAACCCTGCGTAACAAAACTTGAAATGATACAACTAACAGAATCTATCTACTGCAGCAATCAGCAATGTCAACACATACAAGAAACATACAATAGCAAGAGATGAAGGATGAATGAGTAGATATTGCATTAACATCCGCCTATACGATGGAATGTGTACGACACTATCTTACATATACAATTTGTGATCCTATATAAAGTATCTCCTCCAGAACAATGTTTGTGCAAACGTATCTACTCTCTCTACAATACCTAGTATCCTCCTATGAAATATACAAGGTACAATAAGATGCACAGTCCCCGCTCAAATGAATGAGGGAACGTATTTATCTTTGGGGAATAGTAGTTAACAGTAACTACCACCTTGGACACCTCACCTCTAATTGGGTGATAACTACCCTATGTTCGCACTTAACGCATGATTACAGGCATTACATCATACAACTTAAATTTACATTACAAATATTTTGACTATAAAAATTATTACATTAGAACTTATGACGTCAAAACCAATGATACAAAATGGCAATTTCCAAGGTAGTGTCAAGGTACTACAAGTACGCATACATTTTGATTGTATACAGTTCATTCTATTTGTTGTAGATAATTATATCAATGAGACGTATACAATGTGTTTGGTTTTATGTGCACAAAGTGTTTGATGTTATCCATGCATATAACAATTTGTCATGTGCAGGGTAGTTGTTGTTAGTAGACAGGTACGAGGACTATTGTAGTTACGCAACCACCTCCCCTGCCCATATTTGTTAGTTATAGACCTCCTACATTCATTGTCAGGTATCTTCATCATCATTGTCATTATGAGCAAGTATTGTTGAAGCATACAATGTCTGTATATTATTGCATCACATGTACATGTGTTGGTATTATTATACAGGATTGTGCATATATCAATGGAAGTGAATTGTTGTTCTTGTTGGTAACTTATCTCTAAGATTCCTTTTATGCTCATGTTTATGGATTATTCCTGTTAAGAGTCATCGTTTTTGTTTACACTTTCCTACACTTTTGACTGAGTACTACTGTTGTGCTACAAACATGCAGCAATTCAACGACTGTCCTTAACACCTTCTTCTAACAAGAACTACGTCCTCAACAGTATTCCTCTCGCCGAGCTGTTACAAATAGGGTTCTACAAAACCACTTTTGCTTTATCTTAGGGCAAATATATAGACATTGATCCCACCTCTGACGAGGACAGCAACACAATATTTGCCTCATTTATTAGCTCAAAAACAGACATAATAGGATTGTCAATTAATGGCAAAAATTCCAGATTGCTGAGCTCTTACAAATACTTTTCTCCAACACCAGTTTTGCTTTATCACAGGGCAAAAATATCAGATATGATCCCAACTCTGATCTCAAGAACTGCAACAGCTACACGATATTTTCCTCATTTATTGTCTCATAAATAGACTGTAATAGGGATGCTAATTCAAAGAAATTCGTAAGTTTCTGCTGTAGACTATTATTCAATTTAAATTGCTAACTAAGGGCAAATCATTATATTTAATAATTGCAGGTGCATTAAACTATTGTAGACTATATCAAACGGCATGAGCTCAATCGGTTGAATACCTCAACCTTCAAGGAGAAGACCCAGATTCGAATCTTGTTAGGCGATATAAACATAATTGTCAAAATGTTGTTTATGTTGGGCTCCTTTCAATCCTATTTGACCAATTAAATATATATATATATATATATATTTAGATCTAATATCTATTTCTAAACTAGTGTAGACTATTGCATTTAACAATTGTTAATCCCACAATTTAATTTCTTTTAAAAAACATCAACATTACGATCCAAGAGCGAGACTTAGCCTTTCTTGTTTTAGAAACCAAGAAAGTGTTGTAAGTGCAAGCAAGAAGCTAGTGTGAGTAGGAAACAATTGTGAGCAAGGAGTGAGCCTCACCTTTTCATGTTCCAAACCCTTAGGGAAATTCAAAAAATAAAGGACTTTTATGAGGAAAAGCTACGTAGCATGGCAGGAAAGTCATTTTTGAAAGTCCTAACTGGAGGAAAGGATGCCCTAGTTGGAAGTATGGATGCCCTAGTTGCAGACAAGAGGAAGCTCAAATTTATGGGAAACCCTATCCAAGTAGCAGATGTTATGCCAAAAGTGATTATCAAGGATGAGATGATTGAGCATGACATAATGATTCCTAAAAGCATAGAGTTAATATGTAAGGTCCACAAATACCGACTAGGCTTTTCAGAGATTCAAAGTTGGATTAAGTGGAAGTATGGATTGAATTCAAATTACTCCAGGACTTTTCTTCTACAAGGAATTTTCCTCAACAACTTCTCTAGTTTAGAAATCAGGGATAAAATAATAAATGGTGGCTCATGGTTTAGGGGAAAGATGCATTATATTTAAGACCAAGGAGTGAGAATTTCTTTATAGAGACAAACTATTGAAAGCCTTCGAATTTAGGCTTGGGTGCTTCTTGCAACAATTAAAATAGCCATTGAAAATGATGGAAATATATTTCAATTGAGAAGGATTCACAAATTGGTATTAGTGCTATCAAGAAAAATGGATGTGGAGGTTGATAAAAAATAACATCGTTTCTTATCAATTATTGTGGAAGCAGTATCTTGGAAATGTCTACATATCTATAGAAAAGGAAAACAGGTAGCAAATAATTTAGCCAATAGCAGTGTTGATCTTTGTCTTGGCAAAAATCTTATTTTAAAAGGAAACTAGCAGAGTGAGATATTATCTCATACTGAAAACAATATCAAGGAGTTGATTGAAAAAACATCTCAATTTGAGGGAAATGAAGAGAACAGAAAAGTAGATGAAGAATATTTATAATAGAAAGAGAAGCAAGATATGGTCTAATTGACTTAACAATAAATGCAATGTTTTGCTATTTTAATGAGATCACCCCCAATAGAAACCACACATAGCTTACTAATATTTTCTTTTTTTGGTTTTTGGTTAAAAAATAATTCAATTCAAAATTTTATTGGCCTTGGTTTACTCATGAATGTGGTATCCTTTCATGACGTTCACCAAAGTTTTATTCAAGTTCTGGTCTGCCCCATCTAATTAAACTAATGCCCAATTTTTATTCAAGTTCTGGTCTGCCCCATCTAATTAAACTAATGCCCAGTTGGGTAGGGCAAAACTTCTTGTTGGATATGCAGAGGTGAGACTGTTTTCATTTACCATTTCGTAGGCTGAAGTGATTCTTCCTGTTATTAAATGCAAACCCAGGTCAATTAAATCACCTGTTATACAGAACAAATGTGTGTTTGTTGTCAAGAATTTATCTGTGACCTTTTGTTTGGGCTTTTGCTTAAGGATCCATCCACATACATACAAGGTTATAAGTTCCATTCAGTTCTATGACTCAGCTTGAACTAAGCGTCTTAATCATAGTGAGCCAAAAGGTTACCCCTAAGTCTTTTAAGAAACAAAATCAAAAAATAAATAACATGTAAAACAAAGAAATGATGTTGGGTGCATGTAATCATACAGTAGGAATTAAACTGGGTACGTATGTTGACTTTTAAGGTGCAAATTACGTTCAAAGGATATATATCATAATTAAACTCTCATTTAAAATGTTTAAGTTTGTATTATAAAAAAACATCAAATTATACTTAACATTACATTATATAATCATAATACATTTATATAATTAAACTGATCAATATCATATAAACAATTTTATTTTGGTGCATATCTTCAATTTAATATAATCAATTTAAAAAAATTGAGATCACATTAACTAAATATATAACTCCTACTTTACGGCAACTTTGACATACAACTTTAAAATGAAAATCTAAGGGTTGACAAACTTTATAACTATAAAACGGACTTCACCGTAACTTTACATAACAAAAATGGAGACTCATAGTTTAAAAAAAAAATTAGTGCAACTTTGACCTAACAAATTGAAAAAAAAAAAACTAAATTTAGTTTGACATAACAAATTAAAAAAAAAAACTAAGGGTTGAGAAACTTTATAACTGTAAAACTGACTTCACCGTACAACTCGACAAAATTAAAAAATCCAAGGGCTAATAAACTTTATAATTATGAAATAAATACATAACTTTCAGTTTAGAGAGCAACTCTGGCACAAATGGAGAGGGAAAAATAACGAGAATGCCAGGTGTAAAACTAATTTCACAGCAACTTTGGCATAATGGATCGGGAAAAAGATATACCAGGCCCAACAAATTTTTTTTTAGAGTCAAACTTTATATCTTCTATTTAAAATACTGCTCATACGTAATTAAAGTACGCACGAGGTCTTATCATCAAGAAAACAAATAAATTGCAAGATATACATAACAAATGGTCAAATATAAGCCTCTGAACGTAATGGCGTGGCACCAAAAATTCAATCACTCTTGCATGAATTTGCAAGAAAACTCAAAATTAAGATAGAAATATACCGTCTACTATCCGGAATGCCACCAGGGGGTGGATAGCCATTGTACTTGCGAGTATGAATGGATCGAATGAGGGCATCTTCAACCTCTTTGGCTACTCTGTAGCATTCAAATTGAGAAGGATCGCCATGGCCGAGAGGAATCACTTTCTTCCCTTCGTCAAGAGTTTTCATGTGGGACATCAAATGCGTAAGTATGCCCCGTATTCCTCCATCCTCCCTCGTCGCTGTCACGCTCGGCCCAAAATTCCAATCACACTCTTCCATTCCAACGCCCTACAATATCCCCCTTATAATATTAAACTTGAGCCTTGTAATCACTCTCCATCCAAGATACATAGGTTGTTTTAAAATTTAGAGTCTTTGAATCCCTGGATACTTGATAATGTTTTTAGTAATCTTATCCCTCTCAGTACCGCGCTTAACATTTTGAAAAATAAAAGAATTCAAATTACCTGAGGAGGACTGGAGGTCTGTAACTTACTTCCATCCGCCATTGAAAGGACTTGTGAAAAAATGGGGTAAAGGAGTTCTTCGAGGAAAAAAGACAGTGGGGTCAGTGGAGAGTTATACTATGTGGACATTGTTGCTGTGTAGAAAAACCCGTAATATTTTAAGCAGGCAAACTTGACTGTCATTGAATTTGTTGTTTTATGTGACGCAAAAAGATTTTTATTTCCAGGAACATGACAAATGTCGGTGATATGGTAGACCGCATAACTTCGGGACGTTCGACTTAAACATTTTCACAAATAACTTGCAGCGAGAAATTCAATAACTTGTATGAAAGATTTTAATTAGCGAGACCCAAATATGGTTTATGGGACCTCAAGTATGGAAGTACAATTACTCAAATCATATCATATGATCTTTAATATCTTTGAGAAGTTTGTTTTTTCTTCTCCTGCTGATTTGTGTTAGCAATTTTCAAACTTTTTTTATTTTACTGTCTTCAAATAAATCTGTCATAAACTCGTTCCCAAGGGTTTTTTTGTATTTGTCACGGAATCTGAAAAACTTGGGCATTTATAGATGAAGTGTTCCGCTGTCTCTACTGCCCCTGTGTTGCATAGAGTACATATCCTTTCTTCCCATTGTTCTTTGGGCGTTGTCCATCTCCCTGTTTCACATCTAAGCCTATGAGAGCTAGTCCTTATTTGAGCAATGAGTATTTTTTCCTTCCACTTGATTTCAGCGTCTATATACGCTTTTTCCTGAGTGAAAACTGGGAAAGAATTTATATAATCTTTATTGAGTAAAGATGAAGTTAAATTTTAATATTATATAGAATTAAATAAAGGTAACTTATTTACAAGTATTCAGCCACTATCAACTTGATCATTGTCATTTTTATTCTTTAAGAATTTTATATAATCTCAAGTCCCTTAGGTAATGAGGAAGTCAACAATTTTCTAATATTACATAGAATTAAATGGAGGCAACTTATAGTTTTCCAATAATTTATAGACAAACATTTCACCATTATCAACTTAGTCACTATCATTTCTATTCTCTAACTCTAAAATTTGAGGAGTTATTAATTAAATAAAATTAAATGTTACGAGTAAATATATTTTTTTGTGATGGAAATAAAGAAACTTAAAATTAAAAGATCTATGGTATATTACTTTGAGAATTATAATTTTATATTTTATATTTAGAAGAAAGTTTAAAATATAATTAAATTTCTATGTTGTAACTTTACTTAGTATAAAGTTATAAATTTTTTTAATAACAAGATACTCTTTTATAAATTTTTGGATGAAACGTGAAAAAATTTTAAAAGGAAAAAAATGCAAGGTGGGTAATGAGCCAGCGACTACAACCGACAATATATTAGAAGTATAAAAGACAAAGTTCTTTTGTTTATATAGTAATGTTGGTTTAAGGCCCTGTTGAGTGGTATTTTCACCCGATTGTGAAAACACACTCTCCGATAGGATTTGGGTTCTAAATCCTCTCTTGCAAAGAAATTTAATAAACAATTTCTCCAAGGTTCCGCTATGTTAGCATTTGGTATATGTGTATCAATAATCTCAAATAAAGATATTTAATTTAAATGCTTGGAACACCTTAGTGGTTGCAAGTAACTGAAAACAAGGGGCAATGTTGTTTTATTTTACTGTGAAACTTTAAGGATTGTTCGTTAAACCCGAATAAAGCAAATGTGATTTGGTCCTTATATGACCACACTATAACTTCAAAGTGGAAATTGATGAAATGCCCTGAAACATAACTCCTTCAATAAAATCGAAATTTTCATTAAGGGAATGTCATCATCGGCTCATGAATGAAAATTAAAACTAAAAATGAAATTTTGGCCTTGAAATGGAAATTTTCTATTTTCAGATTTTGGAATTTTTAGTTTTTTATTTTTTATTTTAATGCCTGTAAATGAAAATAAAGTGCAAAAAAAATGAAAATAAAATGCAAAAAGAAAAATGAAATGCATTCAGGGTGATGTAATCCTATTCTGACAAAATCGAAGCTAATGAGGTTTCCATGCATACAACCTAACCTATTGAACTTGCAAACACGCACAATCCAGATAAGTCAAGTGCTGGTCTCTGGGGTTTTAACTATGATTTCAGATTTAGACATTCGCATGAAGCAACCAAGAGAACTTGCATTAAACTTCACCTATAAGCCTAGAAATCTGAAAAGGGGAAAGATAAACATTTAATCCTGCATGCAAAAAATAACCCCTTTCTTGCTAATGAGGTGCAACTCTCTGAATTTTTTGTATTAAAAATTGATCATTTTACAATAACAGAATCTCTAGTTTTCTCAAAACCAGAAAAAGGGGAAGAAAAACACTCCAAAGCAGGCCCAGAATGGCTTCTCGCCTTCGGCACTGCAACTCTGCTTGCAGCGATTTTCGACCCTTTTTGGCCTCTTTGAATGGCGTATTTAAACTTCTAAACAAATTGCTTCTCCTTCCACGACGGTTCGTTTCGTCTTCCAGTGGCTGCTCGTTTCACCTTCCTTGACTGCATGTGCTTTGGCTTCCATTTTGTGGCCCTTCGCTGCGTTTTCTCCTTATTGGCTTGTGTTTGTTTCCCTCCGTGTGTAACGGTCATCTTGAATGATCATGTAACACTTTGTCTTATTCATTAGATTTTGTCCTTATGTCCACGTCACTATGCCAGTCCGTTACCTTGGCAAAACTGGAACGTGTCGCGATATCGCGACACTTCTTGTTTATCAGCTGGCTGCCCCTTTTGAATCACGATATCGCAACACTTTTGGCCCTTTCTATCTTCTGTTGCTTGTAGCCGTGAAAATGAGACATGTCGCGATATCGTGACATTTTTTTGTCAACAACCTTGTCAGCCTTCATGCACAGCGAAAATGAGACATGTCACAAAATCGTGACATTTTCTTGTATGCAGCCTTGTCAGCCTTCATGCACAGTGAAAATGAGACATGTCGCGAAATCGTGACATTTTCCTGTATGCAGCCTTTTCAGCCTTCATGCACAGCGCAAATGAGACATGTCGCGAAATCATGACATTTTTTTGCTTCGGGCCACGTGGATGCAACCTGTCGCGAAATCGCGACGTTTTTCGCTCTGTATCATTTGGTTGCTTTTTGTCGTGAAATCGCAACGCTTTTTCATTTGGAGCTGTCTTGCGGCTTTCTGTCATGAAATCGCGATGCTTCTCCGTTTCGTACCCCTTGGTTGCTTTCTGTAGCGAAATCGTGACGCTTTTTCATTTGGAGCGGTCTTGCGGCTCAGGTCACGAAAACGTGACATGTCGCGAAATTGTGACATTTTTATCCTTTGCTACATTTTGCTTGTCTGAGCCGTGAAAACGCAACCTGTCACGATATAGCGACAATTTTCTTTCCACTGTACCTTTTGCTACTCTTGGCCGCGAAAACACGACCTGTCGCGAAATTGCGACACTTTCTTTTTCCTAGCAGCACCACGTCGCAATATCGCGACACTTTCTTTTTCTTAGCAGCACCACGTCGCGATATCGCGACACTTTCTTTTTTTCGATGTACTTTGCTATTCTGAGCCGCGAAAACATGACACGTCGCGATATCGCGACAACTTTTCATTTCTGGCCGTGATAGAGCAACACGTCGCGATATCGCGACAACTTTTCATTCCTGGCCGCGATAGAGCAACACGTCGCGATATCGCAACAACTTTTCATTCTTGGCCGCGATAGAGCAACATGTCACGATATCGCGACAACTTTTCATTCTTGGCCGCGATGGAGCAACATGTCGCGATATCGCGACAACTTTTCTCTTTTGTGATATTTTGCTCTTTTCCTTGATTTTTTAGCATTTGGGCCACTGCAGTTTTCTTGGAAAGCATGTAAAAAATGTGGGTCCCCAATTTTGGGGTGTGTTGTGGATCAGCCACAACAGGCCCCATATTGTAGATGAAGTTAAATATAACACATGGTCAGTTGTCCTTCCTGTATTGAGAGCAATGTGTATTCAGTTAGTTTTTGTATTGTAGTTAGAATTATCTTTGATGTATAATTTATTGTCTTAGTATACCGTTAAATAATAAATTTTTAGGTGAAAATTTAAATCAATGGAAGAGGTTTGTTACAAGTGGTATGAAAGCCCTTTCGAGGACGTGGTAAGCTTTTGTTGTGTGTAGAATTTTTATTTTTATTTTTAATCCTGCATTTATAAGTTAGAAACGATATTTTGATCATTTTAAATTAATCAAAAGGATTGGATGTTTTGATCATTTTAAATTAATCAAAACGATATATATATATATATATTAGTTTATATTATTTTACCATTTAGAGTATATGAAGAGGGTCACATGTCAAGTTAAGTAGATAGGATATAGAATATATAAAGAGGGCCACATGTCAAGTTAGGTAGATGGGTAGGAGGATAGGCAAGTAGAAAACTTAGGGAATAATGCTAATTTTATATCATAAGAATATGCTTGTAAGTCTTATAGGCAAAGGATATAACCTTCACAAGGAGAAGACTGCAATATATTGTAAAGGAGGTTGCCCTTTCCAAGAGGTAAGTAATATTAATAGATTTACTCTTGTTAAATTAATTTTTAGTTTTCATGATTTTCTTATTCGATGTTTATATTATTGGAAATGTGATATTAATCCTACTTTCATCGTTAGTCTTGTATTGTAGTTAGGATTATCCTCGATGCATAATTTATTGTCTTAGTACAATGCCAAACAATCAACTTTTAGGTGAAAACTCAAATCAATGGAAGAGGTTCATTACAAGTGGTATCAAAGCCCTTTCCAGGGCGTGGTAAGCTTTTGTTGTGTGTATATTTTTTATTTTTATTTTTAATCCTACGTT
The DNA here is from genome assembly GCA_028583015.1 of Wollemia nobilis. Lineage (NCBI taxonomy): Eukaryota > Viridiplantae > Streptophyta > Pinopsida > Araucariales > Araucariaceae > Wollemia > Wollemia nobilis. The sequence continues at coordinate 112,615 of JAQPPZ010017175.1, read as the reverse complement.
TATAGGTTAGAAACAATGTTCTAATCATTTTAAAATAATCAAAATGATTTGTTGTTAGGGAACTCATTCCTAATATTTCTTATAATATTAGGAATAATATTTCTTATAAATTTCTCAACAAAATTATTGGGAACTCATTCCCTATTACAATGTTTGTGGACACCTATCCACATGAGACACCTGTCCCATTTTCTTTGGTTCGTGGACCTCTATCCATAAGAGACATCAATCCCCTTTGCTCTGGTTCGTGGACCTCTATCCATAAGATACCTCAATCCCCTCTGCTCTGGTTCGTGAACCTTTATCCACAAGAGACCTCAATCCCCTCTGCTCTAGTTTACTCCAAAGCCTACTCACAACTCTGCTCATAAGCCTTCTCAAATCTGCTCCAAATCTTGCTCAAAGGGCTTGCTCAAAACTGCTCCAAAGCCTGCTCAAAGGGCTTGCTCAAAACCGCTCCAAAACCTGCTCAACTCAGCTCACAATCTTGTTCAACTTTACTCACAAAACCTGCTCAAATTTTCTCATAAAACCTACTTAATTTTTCTCACTAACTTGCTCACAAAACTTGCTCAAATATTTCCCAAATCTTGCATACAAACAATGCTCATAACTCTCCCAAAAGTGCTTTCTTCAAGTAAAGCATTCAGACATATTCTACTCATAATTCTTTTATCTTCAAGAAAATATAGATAATGATATGCAATAAAAAATGCCCAATATGAAATTGGTCATCATCTGGATGGAAGAGATGGAGAGGGAAGAAAGTAGAGAGGGGAGGGCTCTGGTCCCTCCCCTGCTCCCCCTCCCATGGCTCCTGGTTCCTGCCTAGTCCCTGGCTCAACCCAGGTCATCCCTCCCGGGGAGTGGTTGTTTGCAGATGATCTCCTGGGGGAGATCCTTCTCCACTATCTGCGCCCCTCCCGGTCGGTTAGGGTTTCCTTGGTTGTTTTTTCGGACTGGTGCTTCCCAGGGATCCCTGTTTGGTTGGGGATCCCTTCCCTTTTCCCTCAGGCTTCCCTCTAGGGTTTTTTGCAGGTTATTCGTGTGGATCTGGTCCCCTGCGTTTCTCGATGCGGTGGAGGTGACGGTTTAAGGTTTGGACAGCTTCCCCCTTTTTCTTGTGAATCCTCGGTGGGTTCTGTGCTTGGACGGGATTCTTGGTCCCTGCTGCTAGGATCCTCTTCTGTTTTCCCAGGGCGGGTTCCTTGTGGTGCAACTCTCTGGTCACTTCCTGATGGGCTGGATCCTCTCTGTGCTGGCTGTCGGATTCCTGCAGGATGGCTCTTGCTGAACGGAATGTTTTCCCGGTGGGCGGGATGGTTTCTCCACAGGGCGGGATCCGCCAAATCCGCCGGTTTTCCCACGAGGCGGGATCCTTTCTTTTTTGTTGGTTTCCCGGATGGCGGGATTTCCATGTTGCTTCCCGCTAGGCGGGACTGTTTGTGGTGGTTTTGACTGCTTCCTGCGAGGCGGGATTTTATTGTAATAGTTTTTCTTTGCTTCCTGTTGGGTGGGATCTACTCAATGGTGGTTTTTGGCTTCTCCCCCGGGCGGGAATCTCCAAAACTACTTTCTTTCTTATTTGTTTGTTTCCGCCGAGAGGGATTGTTTCATGCTTATCGTTATCGCTGGGCGGGATTTGCATTTTGGTGTTCAGTTTCAAGGGATTGATGCCCTAGGCCCATTGCTTATGTAATCAGGTTTTGGGATCCTTGTTAAAACCCGCTGTAAATACAAACACTACTTACCAAAAAAAAAAAAATGCCCAATATGTTCTTTCACATTCATTAAATCTATCGCTTTCACATATCTCACATTTATTCAAAGATAGCTCTAGTCTAGCACTTGATAATTGACCTTCTTATCTACTCCCAAAAACAATCATGAACAATGCACAAATTTGCTTCACAACTCTAGTCTATAACCCTTGCAAATTTATTCCCAATATCAATCAAAACTATTGCACAAATTTGCTTCACAAATCTGGTCTATAACCCTTGCACTTTCATTTCCAATATCACTCTAAACCAATGCACAAATTTGCTTCACAAACTGATCTATAACTCTTGCACTTTCATTTCCAATATCACTCTAAACCAATGCACATCCAATAATTCCTTATACCTCCAACTTTATGACATCAAAAATATTTTGCTCAACCAAAACACCTTAAGGAAGGAATTAAATCACCATACCTCTAAAACTACCACAATGAATATGATCCTCTTTTGCATGTTCTTGCTAAACTCGTCTTGCCAAAAATAATTTCCTTTTCTTTTTGCCACTTCAAAACAGGTTAGCAAATCTCTTTTTCTTCTTTTAAGCAAATATCAAAACATCCACTCAAAAACCCTTATCAAAATATAAACAATAAAGTTCTAGAAATAATTCCTTATTTCTCCCTTATTAAAACTTAATATAAAGCTTTAATACTATCAAAATACCCTCTTATTTCTTTTATTAATCATATACAAAATACACATTTAAATTGCCAATGTCACACCTTATAACTCCAACTTATAATATTCAATAATCAAAAGATACACCTTATATTTCAACTTTAAAACATACAAAATATAATAATCATAAAGTACACCTTATAACTCCAACTTCTAACATTCACCTTATATTTCACTTTTAACACATACAAAATATAATAATCATAAAGTACACCTTATAACTCCAATCTCATAGCATTCAATTCACAATTTTTATGACAAACAGAAATCCTCGAAATTTAGGACTATAAAAATCAATTGTAGCACTATATAACTCCAAACTTAAATTAAAAATAAATAAAAATTTCCTTACCTTTCACCAAAAGACTTCACTATCGCGAAGGGGGTTTGACCCCTAAACCTTTCACAGCACAACACCCTTGACACGCTCCTCAACCAGCTAGGCTAGCCCAATGGGTAGCAGCAAAAAGGCTTCTGCTTTATAAAAATCCTCTTGCACTACCAAATATCATTAAAAAGTCGTCAACACCAAGCAAAACACACCCGATAGGTTTCGACCCTCAGACCTTTCCCATGGCAGGGACTTCGCACGAACTAGCCAATCGGTTGGGCTGCACAACCAACATATAACACCTCAAACTTCCATAGTTCCTTCACACAACAAAAATATCCTTGGCCATATTTGAACTCTGCACTCACTATTTCGTAGCACCCTAACAAGGGCTAGACGACCGCTTGGGATACCCCGACAATTAGAACCAGTGGAGCAATATTTTCTTCTTTATGCTGCTCTGAAAACCTTTTCTTATTCGTTGTTCCCTTCCCGCTTATGATTTTTCTATTTGACACACTCGCGTTGGAGATTTTTCCAAAGTTCGCTTGCATAGAGATATTCAATGATCACAACATTAGAGGAGAAATTAAATATTTTGCTTTCACATATATATATGCCTTTTCTTATGCTTTGGGAGGTCGACACGCAATTTATTTTGGTTTCATAATTCTCAAACATTGGTGCCTTCTCTTAATTATAATATTTTAAATCTTTTGATTTAAAAATATTATAATATTATTTTTAAACCTTTGCCCTTCTCTTGTGGTCTTAAAATATTTTGTCCAAGCAACTTTTAAACCCTTGTCCACCTTGTGATTTTTAAAACTCTTTCCAAGCAAATTTTAAACCTTTGTCCTTATTTTGCAATATTTAAATCCTTTTTGTCCCAAGCAATTGTCCATCTCTTTATAATATTTAAATACTATAATCCTTGTCTTAAAAATATTTTCCTTGCTTTGCTTCAACTGAAATATATGCTTGCCTTGAGATATACCTTGCTTTGCCTCATCACCCTTGGAGAATATTTCTGCCTTGCCTATCATGCACCTTTGACATCAATGACAACTCAATATTTCCAACATCTTGTATGAAGGTTAAGCACAATTTTCCATTAATCAAAATAAATAATATTGCAATAAAAAAAATGGCTCTAGCCTTTCTCAAAATGACCAAAAAGATGTTTACAATGAACCCAAGGACCTTATTTATAGTAAGGGATTTATCCCTTTCACCATGAATGAAAAATCTTCACAATTACAATTTATGGTAAAACAAAAAAAAAATTGCTTTCAACCTTCAATCCTTCTTGTAGACCATAGTGTTGTTGACTTGGCTCTTTTGATGCTTCACAACTATGGTATCGCAAAATTAGTAGTGGCTACAAATTATCAACACTCTCTTGTTTTGGCTTTAAGCTCCTTGTTGCTCATGCCTAGATTATATTATCAAGCGACTTGTTGTGGATCAAGGTAGTACCTCATACTATAATTACCTATGGGAGTAGTTTTGGTTATGAATAATACTTAGAAGTTCTTTATCTTCTTCATATAATTGGCATCTCCATTTATCACCTTTATTCAAACACTCTTAAATGCTCCTCCTTATCTTCTCCATGATATGAGGGTAATTAAACAAGGAGTCAGAGATGATGTTTATTAAAAATATATTCAAATCACTTGGCCTTCTACACTAAATGGTACTAGACCCAAGGGAATTCAAATCTAAGGAGGCTAAGACCCAAGGGCCCATGGGCAAGGCTAAGTCTTCAAAGAAATCGAAGACCACTTATAGATACTATAAAAGGGAGGGACATCCAACAAATAATTGCTTACTAAAGCTACAAAGGATTGAAGCTAAGTTAATAAAGTAAGGTGGATGTCTTCTATATGATGAGGGAGATTCATATGGATATACCTCAATTGTAGAGTCCCACTAGAACATCTATTATGGGGGTAAGACATTATTGTCACTAATATCTTCTCTCCTTCGTCCCTTAGTTCAAATTATGGGGTGTTGAATTTGTAATCTAATTCATGGCTAAGAGTCGACACAGTGTTATGTATTGGATTGGCCTAAGGGCATTTCATTGTAGAATGTATTAATTATTTTGTAATATTTTATTATGTAAGCCCAATGGGCTATGGTTAACCTTGTTATGGTTAAAATTTATTTAATATTTATGATTAACTTAAAGCCCGCTTGTTATGTCAACTTAGGTTAAACTTTATGATATAATTAGGTATTCTTGATATTGTTATAAATACCCTCTCACACTCCTCATTTCTAATTGGAGTCTTGTGTAACATAATCCATGGGTAGTGATCTTTTATGGTGCCTATGGGCACCCATCATATCTTTATCTTTTTTGTCTTATTTTATGCTTTCTATATAATATTTAAGTTGATGGATTGCTTATGTTTATTTCTAGAAAACACGGTGAATTCCAACATTAATATCTCATCTAAAAAATCTTCCAAATCTATCCTTTGAATATTTGATTATTAAAATGTTAAAATCACTCCATATCTCTATAAATTATGAATCAAAGGATCAAACTATAACTACAATTAATAAAAACAATACTTTATAATTGGATCTAGCCAAACATTCTCCTTCCCCTTGGCCACTAGGATAATCCCTTGGTAACAAAGGGAAAGTAGTGCAAATAGGAAGTTGCCCATTTATTTGTGTTGGTACTATGAATAAAGAAAATATCAGTGGCAATAATCGATACCTAGATCAACAACTATATAATTCATTCTATTTTTCAAATATCTATCCCATACTAAAATAAGTCTTGCCTAATATGGGGTTCCAAGCAAAATCTCAGGCTTGCATGAACAAGGCATCAAATATCCTTTGAAAACAAAAGTTTGGTTAGGATGTTTTGGGTTAGGATTTAATCCCAATAATACTGAATCCTCTATTGAATCATCTTCTAACATTGAAGAAGTGCTTAATCATGAAGAACACTGTGATTAAGCTTCTCTAGTTGCCATTATCTCTCGAATGAGTTTGATTGGAATGAAGAAGATTTTGATAGACCATATCTCATTTTTAATTAACATTCATGATCATCATTTTACTCATCACATTGGGTTGAATTATCTAGCCTTAGATTATCCTAAATTTATTATTGATACAATATCTTAAGATTTGAAAGATATAGATATCAACGCTTCCCTAGCCAATCAATCAAATAATAAAATTTATCTTTCCCAAAATCAATTCTACTTTGGAGTATCCTTCCCTCAAATCACCAATATGACCATATTGCAAGTCCTAAGTGACAATCAAAATCTTACAAATGTAGTAAACCTAAAAATTTTGGGGGCCCTACTAGTTCCTGCACAATTAGAGGACGAGTCATATATCCTTTTTTTTTCTAGAGAATAAGGGATTGTACTTGGATACCCCACCCTTAACAAATCATAACTTTATTCTTCTTTAGAGCTTAGAGTTTACAAAGAAATTCAATTCTCATCTCAATTGAGTTGCTATAGCTAGAAACCTACATCATTTTACATAAAATGTTTTGATTTTCATTTTTTGGATCTTTTTCAATTTTCTATGTGAATACAAATATTTCAAAATTCAACATCTTTCTTGACATTTTCCTACAACAACCTTCACAATACCAAAACATCACCTCTACTATCTATTTATTATATCTTAGTTGAGTAATATTTCCAAAACATCGCACTCATAGTCAACTTTACCAGATCTGGATTGCTAGTTTCCTTCTTGAAGTACAAGTGCGACCATAAAATTTGTAATAAATAGATTATATGAAAAATGTTAATATAATAAAATAAAGCATATATTACCAATGGAAACATAAAAGGAAATCTTAATCATTATTTGATTCAAGTAGTCAATATTTTCCTATCAAACAAATTATTTTGTTGAAGGTCGTGCACTATAGAGAGGGCTAGTTCTTTTCAAGTATTATAGAGGTAACATTTTTATTGAGGGAGATTCTTTGAATATTATAAATGTTGTAAAAAACAACAGGGTGTCCTCTTGGAATTTCAGAACCATTATTCAGGAAGCTAAGAAGTTGTCCCAAAATTTCAATGATATCTCTATCTAACATGTGTACCGTGAAGTTAATAGGCCTGCAGATATTCTTTCCAATTGGGGAGTTATTCATAAATCATTATCCATTTGAAAAGAAAGCTTTCCCCAAGAAGTTTTAAATTCTACTAATAATGATTTGGTTTGAAATATGTGGTCACAGGTTTTGGCGAGTGAGCTTCTCCAATGATGACTCTAGCTTTTTCAGCTAGATTTGTTTTTTTGGTTCCACTTCTTATGGCAAAAGTTTTTTTATTAGCGTGACTTTCAGTCTTGCTATCAGTATTGGTGGTTGGTTCTCCCGTTTCCTTTTTGTGAAGTATGCTATGTCCCAATGTAGGCCCTATCAGTGGGTTTGTCTCGTGGTGGTCTTCTCCAAGCATGTCAAGTCCCTTAGTAGGTCTAGGCAGTGTAATTGGATGTTGTCAAACAAGGTCAATATGCATCAAATCTTGAAATACTCTTTTTTGCATCTTACAAATTTTGAGAATTATTTTTCAATCAATTGGCACTCCCAATATTATCTCAGTCCTATCCTTTGCGTAGTCTATCTTGTGACATATCTGTATTTTCTAGTGTATATTCCCTATGGAGAATTACTAAGTGGTCCGCCAATAACTCCAACTTAGCTTCTGGAAAGGTCGTTTATTGTGCCAAAAAAATTTATATTTACAACCCTAGTCCATGTCAATCCATTACCGTCTAGTTTTGTCTGCTATTGTGTGTCCTAGGCAGTAAGAAGTGTAGTGTCTAGTTTCTATGGTCTTCCTTTTTCCTCAGTCTTACCAACATGGCCCTACTTGAGCCATCTAGCCTTTAGCTTGATCCCTTATCTCAGACCTTTCTAGAAGCTCATGGTCTCATTCCTTTTCTCAACAAGTTCAAAGGGGTCGAGCAAGATATCACTGAAGCCTTTGTCAATTCATGGAATAATGGTTATGTTATTGTGTGTAACCTTCGTTTCAGAGTTATTGTTAAGCTGATGGCCGAGGTGATAGAATTTTTGATGAAAGGGCAAGCGATGCGAAGAGATCATCATAACTAGGAACCTGAGCTCTAGGGCTTCCCATTATTGTTTCTAAGTTCTTTATTGCCCCTGTGTGGGCCTTTTTGAATACTATGTTTCTTCCTATTTAGGTATCTATTATAGTTTTTGCTAATCTTTTGTGAGCATCCCTTGCATGGGTTTTTGTTATAGCTCCTTTACAAGGTTTATAAGTAGTTACTTCTCTTAAGCAATCCCTGTGTGGGTATTGTTCAGGTTGTATTTTTGTGTTTATGACATCAGGTGTCTACTCAACATTCTTTGCTGTTGTTTGGTCCTTTTCGTTTAGGTTGCAGTTGACCAATGTACAGGCCTGTGTCATATTATGCTATTGTTTTAGCTACTAGTTTATGTACTTGGGTTTGGGACCCATTTAAACTCCGCACTTAAACAATTTTACCTACCAAAAAATATATATTTTCCTGTCAACTTTAGCTAAACTTACTACTTCCTCTAACCATGGAAAAAATAATTTAACTTCACGGTCCTTAATTAAAACCACCCTATGTGCTAGCCTATCTACACATTTGTTTTCTTTCCTAAACGTACGTGTAAACCTGATTTCTTCAAACTCTATAGCAAGGTCTTGAATTTCCATAATTATCTCTTGTATGTTCCATGGAGCCTTTTCTTTCCTCAAAATTACATTTATGACTACGAGTGAAACACCTTTCATCTATTCTATATTCCATTTTCTTTGTTTACATATTTTTAACCCTTCTTAAGTTGCCCAAGCTTCAACTTTATTATTTGTCTTAAATCCACTATTGAAAGCATAATCGGATCAAATCTATCTATTATTTCTAATTATTCCTCCTCCTTCCCTTGGTCTTGGATTTCCTTAAGATGCTTCATAAAAATTCAATTTTACCAACTCCACATCTAGTGGTTTCCACTTTATATTCTTTACCTTCTTTTTGTTTCTCTTATATTAACATCATAATTCCATTTGATGACTTGAGTCCATCTATCAAGGCTCTTTGCTTCCATATTATGGATTAGGTGAGTTGATAGGGTTTTTTTATACTCCTCTATGGCTAAACAAATCTTCATTTTCATTACCTCTAAATTGCTTTCCTTTCCTTTAAATATTCTTCTATTCATTTCTAGACATATAGTACAAAGTATTGTATCTTTAAATATATCCTAGATTGTTTATAAAGCTTCACTTTTAAAAGTGCTCTCCCATTGCTTTAACCATTATTCAATTTTGTCATTCATCATTATGCATTTACCAAACATATTAAGGATCCACTGCATAGTTTAAAAACTATTGAGTAGTGTCCCAAGAGATGGTTTATACTCTCCTCCTCATTTTTATAAATAACACATTGTGAGGGGCTACGAAAAGATAAAATTCTTCATAATATTATGCAAAGATAAAATTCTTCTATGATCTACTAGCCAAACAAACATTTTGACTTTCGAAATGCTCAAGCTATCCCAAATATCTCTCCATATTCTTGAAATATTCCTATTTTTTTGGTGTTTTACATTATATCCACTTCTTGTGTATTCTCCTAAGTTATTCAACTCCCAAATCAACTTATCCTTGGCTCCCTTCAAGATAATAATTGTTATTATCTTTCTACTCAATTGCCTCCTAGCATCAATGTCGTGTATACTTGTAAAAATATTCTTTCCATTTATATCTTCCTTCCTTATCCTTGTATAAAATGTTTGAAAGCCTACCACCATATTTATCTTGAAGTAATCTCATCCATGGTTTCAAAATTGTATCTAGATTGAGTGGGTTTAATATCACAACAAGTATCCATCCAAATAGATTTTTTTCTCCAATTCCCACCACCCATCTTAAACCTTTAATCACTAGATTAATTGATTTTTTAAAATCGTTCCATATTGCATAACCATTTGGTAGGCATAATGCAGTAAATATTAAACTTAGGTCAATGGGCTCAACATACTTACTTAGAATAATTATTTTCTATTATCTTTGATTCTCTTTGTACAATCTCCAAATTATGTTTTCCCTAATAGCTAATTTTGCATCCATAAGAACTCTTAAACCGACACCTCCCATAGTTTTATCATCACACACCTTGTTCCATTTCATAAAAGGAAATTTCCTTTTGACATGTAATCTTGACCACAAAAATAACCGCATAATATAGATTGAACTTTTTTCTATCAATTTTGGCATAGTATAAAAGGACATATAATATGTTGAAAATACCTATAAGACTGATTTAATTAGTTGCACTCTTCTTGCTAACAATAACCATCTACCTTTATATGCTGGTAGTTTATTCTTAACTTTACTTATAATTGGATTCCATAATTCTATCTGCATTCTCCCCTCAAATAAGAGAATTCCTAGATAAGTTATTGGTAAATTTGCCTCCTCCATTTGAAGTAACCAGCATATCCATACTTTTATTTTAGTTGTGGTGTTTAGGAAATAAATTTTTTATTTTGTCCTATTAACTTTTTGCCTTGATACTCTTTCGTATTCCTTCAACAAGTTATTCAAAGCTTTGGCCTTGTTTATCCTTGTCTTCCTAAAAATAATTGTATCATCAAAAGACTATTGATGGGTAATGTTGTTAATGTTATTACTAGCCTTAAGTCCACTTATAATCTCATCTTTGTTAGCCTTATTCAAGTTCCTACCAAAAATATCTGACATATAGTGATAGAGGATCTCCTTTCCTAAGACCTCTCCTGGCTTTAAATGATTTTGTTACTAACCCATTGACTAACACTGAATATGAAACTATAGAGACACAAGCTTTAATCCATCTAACCCATTTCAAATCCAGAATTTTCTAATTCCTCAAAAATAAAATCCCATTTAACTCTATCATATGATTTACTCATATCAAGTTTTACGATCATTGCTTTCTCTTTTCTTGAAGTTGTTGAATTCATAAGTTTATGAGCTACTATGATCTCATCCATAATTTATCTCCCTTTCATAAATCCTTCTTACTCTTCTAAAATAGTTTTGTCTAACAATGGTCTTTAACCGTTTTGCCATCATTTTGGAGATAATCTTATATGCCATATTACATAGGCTTATGGGTCTAATTGAATCAAACAATTCAACATCCTTCTTTTTTGTAATCAGGGTAAGATATGTTGCATTTCTTTTATAAGGTATGTATTATTTTACCCTCGAATGTTCCACTACCACCAATAAAGAATCCTTCACTATATCCCAATTCTATTGATAAAATATTGTAGAGAGCCCATTCGGATTTGGGAATTATCCTTATTAAAAGAGAAAAGGGCTAATGTTGGAAATATTTGTGCAAATTGTTGTCATTGATGTCAAAAGAGAGATGTCATTGATGTCAAGGAAAATTCTCAAGGCACAATTATTATTCTAAGTAAGGTCAATAATGAAGGCACAGGTTTATCTCAAGAGAAAGGAAATTTGTTGAGAAAAGCATTATAATATTTATTTTTGAATATTATAATGAAGGACAAAAGGCTTAAGAGTTCTTTGGAACAATGGTTTAAAAATGAAGGCAATATATTAATATTATTGAAGGCAATAATATTAATTGTGAAGGCAAGGTTCAAAAGGATTAATATTATAATATCTTTATTATAATATAAATATTTCAAGTTATAATATCATTTGAGCACCAAGTAATTGAAGGTAATTCGAATTAATTTTGAATTGAGGTGGCCGACGTCATATGGTGTAAAAAAAGACAAGGTGGGCCGACTTTGGACAAAGAGGAAATTAAATCATATTAATACCCCATGCCTAAAGTCATTTTTGAGTTGTTCAATATGGTGCAAGCAATAATCTCGATATTCGATTCATTGCACATGGTAGAGAAGGAAAGGAAAGGAGAGTGCAGTCTTCTACAATGAATAGTGAAGGTTTATGTTCGGATTGGTGCACATCAAATACCATCCATCCAGCTAGACCAGCTGGTGGTTGAACCTGCACGAAGGTGTTGTGAGAAGGAGGTTTCGGGTTCGAAACCCATCGTGGACCATTTTTGTTTGGTTGGGTAGAGTTCATGGTAGGAGGAAGTAAAAGGCAATTGGTGCCTTTGTGTTCTCATGGGCTGCGTTAGCACAGCTGGTCGTGGCCCTTTGGTTGGGCGCCTTGCTCTCACGAGGTGAGAGGTTCGAGTCACATTGAGGGTAGAATAAAAGAGGTATTTATTTTCTCAATTATGATTTGATTTTTGTGGGAGTTATAAGGTTGAGTTGTCATTTATTTTTGCTCATTTGATATAGGAGAAATAAGGTGTGAAAAGGGTCTTTTGGTATTGAAATTTAAAATCTGTTTAGAAGGAGAAATAAGGTGTGATAAGGATTCTTTCATTGTATGAGTTGATTGTGTGTGTTTTAAAAGTAGGAGTTATAAGGTGTTTTGTGGTTTAATTATTGTGTGTATTTCTGCATGGTGAAAGAAAGTTTAAAGGTTTTTGTTCTTTGATTAAAAAGCCTTGTTTTGAGAAATTAAAAGGAGTATAGAGCAATATTTTTGTGCACAATTTTTGAGGAAAGGTTTTCATGTGGATGATTGAAAAGTGCTATGCTAACTAACCCTTGAAAGTGGCATAAGAAAGACAAAATATTTTGAGATAGGTTTTGAGGGCACTTCTTCATCAAAGCAAGTTAAGAGGTATGGTGACATTATTCCTTCTTAAAGGTGTTTGATTGAGAAAATATTTCTGAATCATAAGGTGGAGATAAAAGGTTTGATTAGTGTGGATTGTTGGAAATATTTGAGCTAGGGTTTGTGAAACAAAATGTGCATCCTTGTTGAAAGAAATTGAAAATATTTGTGTTAGAGTTTGTGAACAAGTTGTGCTTTATCCTTGAAAGAAATTGGAAACACTTGTGCTAGGGTTGAAAGCAAACTTGTGCATTATTGTATTTGATCTTTGAGAACAAGTTGTGCATTGAGTTGAGTGTTCTTGAAAGTGAATGTGCAAGTGTTAGAAATCATATTTGTGAAGCAAGTGTGTGCATCAATTTTGATTGTGGGAAATACATAAGAAGGTCAGTTATCATGTGCTAGACTAGAGCTACCTTTAGAATGCAATAAATGTGAGACATGTGAAAGCGACAAACTTAATGAATGTGTAGAACATATTGAGCATTTTTCAAGTGCATATCATTCTCTATATGTTCAAGAGGTTAAACGAATTTTGGGTAGAATATGTCTAAACTACTTCAAGTTAAAGAAATCACATTGAAGATTAGATAAAGCACTTGGTGACACTATTATGCAAGATCTAGAAATAGATGAACATTGTTTTGTATGCAAGATTTGGAGAGTTGAGAAGAGGTTTTGATGAGCATATTTGAGTATGTGTTTTGAGCAGTTTTTGAGCATGTGTTATGAGCAAGTCTTTTGAGAAGGCTTGTAGGTAGATTTGAGCAAGTCTTGTGAGAAGACTTGAAATAGGTTTGAGGTATATTTGAGCAAGTCTTGTGAGAAGACTTGAAATAGGTTTGAGGTATATTTGAGCAAGTCTTGTGAAAAGACTTGAAATAGGTTTGAGAGCAGATTTGATGAGTAGGTTTGAGATAGATTTGTGCTAGTCTTGTGACGAGGCTTGGTGCAGATTTATGCAAATTTTGTGAGCAGTTGAGGAGATGTGCATGTAATGAATTTGGGATAGAGTTGAGATATATTTGTGCATGTAACATGTGCATATTTGAGTAGAGTTAAGAGCAATTTTTGTTGTTGATTTGAGGAAGCCTTGTGTGAAGGCTTGAGGTAGATTTGTGCATGTAAAATGTGTAGATTTGAGTAGAGTAGTGAGCAGGCTTTGGAGCTGACTAGCTAGAGAGGAGAGGTCTCCTATGGATAGAGGTCCACTAGCCAGAGTAGTGGGGATAGAGGTCTCCTGTGGATAGAGGTCCACTAGCCAAAGTAGTGGGGATAGAGGTCTCCTATGGATAGAGGTCCACTAGCTAGAGTAGTGGGGATAGGTGTCTCCTGTGGATAGAGTTCCACAAACTAGAGTTAAGGGGATAGAGTTCTCCTATGGATAGAGTTCCACAAACCAGAGTTAAGGGGATAGAGTTCTCCTATGGATAGAGTTCCATGAACTAGAGTTAAGGGGATAGAGTTCTCCTATGGATAGAGATCCATGAACTTGAGCATAGGGGATTGAGATCTCCTTTGGATAGAGGTCCATAAACATTGTAATAGGGAATTGGTTCCCAAGAGATTTGTTGAGAAAATTTAGAAGAAATATTTTCTCCGTGGATGTAGCCCACATTGGGTGAACCACGTTAAATCTGTGTCTCTCATGTGTGTGATGATTTGTGCATTGCTTTACTACTGCTATTGATGATATTGGTTGATACTATTTTTGGAAAGATATTGCAATTGATAACATTGGATAATATTGTTTGGGAAAGAAAAGTAAAAGTTGATCTTATACTATTCACCCCCCTCTCAGTATAAGCTTGTGTTCTTCAATTGGTATCAGAGCGGGTTCCTTCAGGAAAGTCTAACAACTTGAAGGAAGATCTTACAGGAACACATATGGGAAGGAAAGGCAAAAGAAGAACCATGAGATCACCCTAAGAAGGAAGGAACACACAATGGTATGAAAGAAAAGGTAGATGCTATAAGAAGATAATAAGGAATTATTAATAAGAAGAGAATAGATTCAAGTGATGAATCAAGTTGTGAAAAGGAAGCTAACTTTGTAAAAGGAAATAAGAAGGAACTAAGAATACTCAAATATTTTATTTGTGGTAACTTTGGTCACCTTGCATATAATTGTTCAAAAGCTGGGTATAGTAGTAGTGAAGAAGAAGAATGTTTTGTTATAGGTATCCTTGGCACAATGCGATGTAAATAGTAAGATGAAAGAAGATTCTTTAGAAACTCACAAGAAGAGAAGTTTATATGAAATGGAAGCAAGTAGTTGATATCAGAAGAGAACGTGTTGAAGACTTCAAAAAGTGAAGAAGATTAGAGATTGAAGGTTCAAATAGAAGAGGATGAGAAAACTCTATTTAAGACAAAGGTAGAAGATGCTCTTATAATTGAAGAGTTAAGGTTGAGAAAGGTTCAAGGAGAATTGAAGAAGGTATGGCTGACCAATTAAAGGTAAAAGAGCTAGAATGTGAAAGACTTGTTGATCTTGAAGAGTTGAAAAAGAGTTAGAAGTTCAAGATTGAAGGCTCAAGTACAAGAGGATGAGGAAATAAAGGAAAATCTTCTACAAGATCTCAAAAAGTTAAAGGTTAAGGTTGAAGAGGCAAGAAGATTTAAAGAAGTTATGGTTGAAAAGTTAGAGGCAAAAGAGTTAGAATGTGAAAGATTAGAACATGAAGTGGTTTCTCTAAGGATGGAAGTGAAAGATTCTAATGATAAGCTACATAGGTTTGGGAAAAGTTCAAAAGCTTTGGATAACATTATCAATGCACAAAGATCTTCATTTAATGCTGGTTTTTAAAAAGGCTTGGTTTTTTCAAGAGGTACAAAAAGAGGAGTCAAGCTCAAAAGAAAAGGAAGTTTCAGGAAAGGAAGTGATTGAAGAACCTAAGACCTATGTTGATAAGTTGAGAGGTGATAGTATCAAAGAGGAAGAAAACAATGCACAAACAAGAAATAAGGATCATCACAGAGAAGGCAAAGAAAGGACCAAGAGACTAGGTGTTTCAAGACAAGATGAATATTTCTTCCAAGGGTATTGTTATTCATGTAATCAGTTTGGTCACAAAGCTATGCATTGCAGGGTTCATGGAAAGAAGGATTATGGCTTCACTAAGAGGAATTTCAACTCATTTGAAGATGGATATTTCTTTCAAGGTTATTGCTACTCATGTAATCACTTTGGTCATAAAGCGATCCATTGCAGGGTTCATGATAGAAATGATTATGGCTTCACCAAGAGGAATTTCAGGTCATTTGCACCTTTCAAGAACTACAACATCAGGTGTTACAATTGCAATAATTTTGGGCATAAGGCAAAGTGGTGTAGAACAGAGTTTCCAGAACTTCCAAAGACAAGCAAGAATAGGGATACTCAAAAGGATCAAAAAGGTATGACTACAAAGGTATGGAAAAAAAGGTTGAGAAAGGAGAAGAGCATTGTAAGTTGGGAGTAGATTTACTCCCACCCCAAAATTGATCACCTCAAGGAGAGGAGGTGGTGAGGGGGCTGAGCTAAGAGTCTTATTTTTAGCCCCAAAGGAGTCCCTTTGCCATTGATGTCAAAGGGGGAGAGTTTTAGTAAGGGGGAGAGAATTCAGTAAGGGGAGCAACTTCTCAAGGGGAGCAGTTTGGAATCCAGTGGTAGCAAAAGGAAGTATTTTAGAAGGGTTGCCATCAATGACAAAGGGGGAGATTGTTGGAAATATTTGTGCAAATTGTTGTCATTGATGTCAAAAGAGAGATGTCATTGATGTCAAGGAAAATTCTCAAGGCACAATTATTATTCTAAGTAAGGTCAATAATGAAGGCACATGTTTATCTCAAGAGAAAGGAAATTTGTTGAGAAAAGCATTATAATATTTATTTTTGAATATTATAATGAAGGACAAAAGGCTTAAGAGTTCTTTGGAACAATGGTTTAAAAATGAAGGCAAGATATTAATATTATTGAAGGCAATAATATTAATTGTGAAGGCAAGGTTCAAAAGGATTAATATTATAATATCTTTATTATAATATAAATATTTCAAGTTATAATATCATTTGAGCACCAAGTAATTGAAGGTAATTCGAATTAATTTCGAATTGAGGTGGCCGACGTCATATGGTGTAAAAAAAGACAAGGTGGGCCAACTTTGGACAAAGAGGAAATTAAATCATATTAATACCCCATGCCTAAAGTCATTTTTGAGTTGTTCGATATGGTGCAAGCAATAATCTCGATATCCAATTCATTGCACATGACAGAGAAGGAAAGGAAAGGAGAGCACAGTCTTCTATAATGAACAGTGAAGGTTTATGTTTGGATTGGTGCACATCAAATACCATCCAACCAGCTAGACCAGTTGGTGGCTGAACCTGCGTGAAGGTGTTGTGAGAAGGAGGTTTCGGGTTTGAAACCCATCGCGAACCATTTTTGTTTGGTTGGGCAGAGTTCATGGTAGGAGGAAGTAAAAGGTGATTGGCACCTTTGTGTTCTCATGGGCTGCGTTAGCGCAACTGGTCATGGCCCTTTGGTTGGGTGCCTTGCTCTCACGAGGTGAGAGGTTCGAGTCACATTGAGGGCAGAATAAAAGAGGTATTTATTTTCTCAATTGCGATTTGATTTTTGTGGGAGTTATAAGGTTGAGTTGTCATTTATTTTTTCTCATTTGATATAGGAGAAATAAGGTGTGATAAGGATTCTTTCATTGTATGAGTTGATTGTGTGTGTTTTAAAAGTAGGAGTTATAAGGTGTTTTGTGGTTTAATTATTGTGTGTATTTTTGCATGGTGAAAGAAAGTTTAAAGGTTTTTGTTCTTTGATTAAAAAGCCTTGTTTTGAGAAATTAAAAGGAGTATAGAGCAATATTTTTGTGCATAATTTTTGAGGAAAGGTTTTCATGTGGATGATTGAAAAGTGCTATGCTAACTAACCCTTGAAAGTGGCATAAGAAAGATAGAATATTTTGAGACAGGTTTTGAGGGCACTTCTTCATCAAAGCAAGTTAAGAGGTATGGTGACATTATTCCTTCTTAAAGGTGTTTGATTGAGCAAATATTTCTGAATCATAAGGTGGAGATAAAAGGTTTGATTAGTGTGGATTGTTGGAAATATTTGAGCTAGGGTTTGTGAAACAAAATGTGCATCCTTGTTGAAAGAAATTGAAAATATTTGTGTTAGAGTTTGTGAACAAGTTGTGCTTTATCCTTGAAAGAAATTGGAAACACTTGTGCTAGGGTTGAAAGCAAACTTGTGCATTATTGTATTTGATCTTTGAGAACAAGTTGTGCATTGAGTTGAGTGTTCTTGAAAGTGAATGTGCAAGTGTTAGAAATCAGATTTGTGAAGCAAGTGTGTGCATCAATTTTGATTATGGGAAATACATAAGAAGGTCAGTTATCATGTGCTAGACTAGAGCTACCTTTAGAATGCAATAAATGTGAGACATGTGAAAGCAACAGACTTAATGAATGTGTAGAACATATTGAGCATTTGTCAAGTGCATATCATTCTCTATATGTTCAAGAGGTTAAACGAATTCTGGGTAGAATATGTCTAAACTGCTTCAAGTTAAAGAAATCACATTGAAGATTAGATAAAGCACTTGGTGACACTATTATGCAAGATCTAGAAATAGATGAACATTGTTTTGTATGCAAGATTTGGAGAGTTGAGAAGAGGTTTTGATGAGCAGATTTGAGTATGTGTTTTGAGCAGTTTTTGAGCATGTGTTATGAGCAAGTCTTTTGAGAAGGCTTGTAGGCAGATTTGAGCAAGTCTTGTGAGAAGACTTGAAATAGGTTTGAGGTAGATTTGAGCAAGTCTTGTGAGAAGACTTGAAATAGGTTTGAGGTAGATTTGAGCAAGTCTTGTGAAAATACTTGAAATAGGTTTGAGAGTAGATTTGATGAGCAGGTTTGAGATAGATTTGTGCTAGTCTTGTGATGAGGCTTGGTGCAAATTTATGTAGAGTTTATGTGAGTAGAGTTGAGATAGATTTGTGCATGTAATGTGTGTAGATTTGGGATAGATTTGAGACAGATTTATGCATGTAACATGTGTAGATTTGAGCAGAGTTGAGAGTAGTTTTTGTTGTTGATTTGAGGAAGCCTTGTGTGAAGGCTTGAGGTAGATTTGTGCATGTAACATGTGTAGATTTGAGTAGAGTAGTGAGTAGGCTTTGGATTTGACCAGAGTAGAGAGGAGAGAGGTCTCCTATGGATAGAGGTCCACTAGCTAGAGTAGTGGGGATAGAGGTATCCTGTGGATAGAGGTCCACTAGCTAGAGTAGTGGGGATAGAGGTCTCCTGTGGATAGAGATCCACTAGCCAGAGTAGTGGGGATAGAGTGTCTCCTATGGATAGAGTTCCACGAACCAGAGTTAAGGGGATAGAGTTCTCCTGTGGATAGAGTTCCACAAACTAGAGTTAAGGGGATAGAGTTCTCCTGTGGATAGAGTTCCATGAACCAGAGTTAAGGGGATAGAGTTCTCCTATGGATAGAGATCCATGAACTTGAGCATAGGGGATTGAGATCTCCTTTGGATAGAGGTCCATAAACATTGTAATAGGGAATTGGTTCCCAAGAGATTTGTTGAGAAAATTTAGAAGAAATATTTTCTCCATGGATGTAGCCCACATTGGGTGAACCACGTTAAATCTGTGTCTCTCATGTGTGTGATGATTTGTGCATTGCTTTACTACTGCTATTGATGATATTGGTTGATACTATTTTTGGAAAGATATTGCAATTGATAACATTGGATAATATTGTTTGGGAAAGAAAAGTAAAATTTGGTCTTATACTGTTCACCCCCCTCTCAATATAAGCTTGTGTTCTTCAGCTAAAAGAACTTCTTCCAGAGTAATAGGCTCCATGAAATTCCTACTATCTTTATTTGTTATAACTGAAAGTACTTCTTGTAGAAGTTTATCATTAAGAACTTCAAACTCCTCTAATATTATAATATTATGATAGAAATACCTTGCATACTTTTTTATTTCACTTTGATTTTCCATCCAAACCCTTTCTACTAATTTAATTCTTCTTATTCTGGATGTCGATCTCTGTACTATTACCATCCTATGAAAAAAATTGTATTTCTATCTCCTTTTAACCAAGTCTCTCTCAATTTCAATCTCCAAAATTTATCTTCCTTCCTCAAAATATTATAATACTCACTAAGAAACTCTCTTTCCTCCGAGATTGGATTATTATGATCACCTTTGTGAAAGTTTATATTTTAGCTCTTTATTATAAAAAAGTTTCCAAAAGTGTTCTTGTTTCATTCTTTTTATCCATATGTCATTGATTTAATTTTTTTTGGAAGCATATACAACCCATAATTTCCTGAACAATTTCATGTTTGTGCTTTCATATCATCAAATTGAGGATGGTAGTCCCACATATGATCATATTTAAAATATGATATATTTTTTGAATTCATTTACCACCAATTTAACTCTGGTTGACCAATGATCTAAACCGATCCTTGTCAAGGTATTAATTTTATCATAAATCCCTTCGTCTAGCCAATGATCTACGAGTATGCATCTGTCTAATTTTTTTGCTATTAGGTTTTGGCCTCTCCTATTGTTGGTCCATGTATAGTTGTCTTCTTAAAACTCAACCTCTCATAGATTATTTTTTTGAATAAAAGTTGAGAAATATCTCATACTTTGGGTTAATATCCTAATTTATCCAAAATTTTCATCCAACTTAGTTATGGCATTAAAATCTCTTATGATCATAAACCAGGTTTCTTGATATTTACTTCCCATAAAGGCTTCAATCCCACTCTAAAATTTCTAATATGCCTGATTGAGTTGTAGGTCCATAGACATTGATAAGAATAAAAGGAATATCTACAAGGTAGAATGTGACTAAAGAGGTTATCCAATGTCTAGTTTTATAAATAGTTACACAAGATGTTTTAATAGGATTCCAATAATTTAGTATCCATCTCACCACTTCTTTAGAATCTATATCATCCCATTCACATTTTGCCCATAATGTTTTTGTAGTTTTGGAAACTTCTTTTATCATTTTAGTTTCCTGGATACAAAGAATATCAAGCTTATTACTTAAACAAAGGTCCTTGATACACCTTTGCTTTGAGAGAGCATTAGGACCCTTTATATTCCATGATATGGTAATAATATCTCATTAGGGGCTATTGGCCTCACCTATGAATTACAAATATCATTTTGTTGTTTTGTAAAGAAAAGTTAAAACAACTTAGTTTGTGTTCATTTCTCTATGTTTGCTCTTTCTTCCCTAAATCTTGCTTGATAATTTAAGGATTTTTTTCTTTTTGCTTTGCATATATCAGAAGTACGTATTAGTATTCTATTACTCAATATTCTTTCATGACTTTCTTTTTCATCAAATTTATCCTCTCTTGGCTCTACTATGAAAGATTTTGACTTGTCTTACTCATTTTTGGTATTTCCTTATTAATGGTAGAGGTATTAATATCTAACACTGCATTTCCTATACCATTGTTTTCTCTTGAATGAAGCATGGTACTTCAAGATATTTTTCAAAATCTAATGAGACACATTTCTTAGTTTCATCAATAATGTTCATCCCTAAATCAAAATAATATTGAATAGACAACCCTTGTTAATATGTTGAACTTGTTGTACTGTGTCCTCTTAATATTTGACCTCATTTTTCTTCTTAGGCTAAAGCATCGAAAGAGTTGGTATTTATTCCAATGTTCTTCCTTACTGATTTCCAATATTATTTGCTTTCATTTGTCTAGATGTATTTTTTTGAAGATGGAAACTATCCTCATCCATATCCATTTGTAATTTTCTCTTATGGTTTTCCACATATGATTTTTTTGGACTCTTCTTAGGGTATGATATCTTTGTTGGAGTATATTACATTATTTGGTATATGCTAATGTACCCCCATGGTACCTTCATGGTACATTTGTAAATAATAGATTAGGGTTGAGTCTATAGTTTAGAGTGTGATTTATATTTCCCCTTTTATGTAAGTGTCAATGTGCAGGAAATGCACAAGTATCATGTAAAGTTGTAATGTGCAGGAAATGCACAAGTGTCATGTGAGTTAGAGTGCAAGTGTAGGTTGAGTAAATGTGCACAAGTGTACTATATTAGAGAGTGCAAGTAAGAAGTGTAAGAGTCATGTATAGGTGTGCATATATTATAGATTCAAGTGTTCATCAAGTATGCAAGTGGCAAGTTGATAAGCCAAGAGTCATGAGAATTGGCATATGGAGAGCAATAGTCTAGTACTTGAAGAGTCATATCACTATGGCTATATTATGGAGACAATACTCCATAGGAAAGTAATTCATTCAAGAGAATCAAGTATTCACAATCAAGTTGTAACATAAAGAGGAGCAATAAATCTTGTATACTTTTTGAGCAATTAATATTGTAACTTGTTCTCCATGTATAGTACATGAATGATTCAGGCTATTTATATTCATATTTTTGCATATAAATGAATGTTGTTTATTTTATTATAAACCTTGATATACATATCAATTTTCTCATATTATTCTATCCATTTTATTATCTTGACCTTTCTTATGTTGTGGCTATTTTGTATTGGGGCCTATGTTATATAACCTATGATATTTTTGGTAGTATAAGGCTTAAAAGTTAATAGTGGTATCATAGCTACCACCAGACTCTGTCCGGATTGATAATTTTATTGAGGCCACTATTATCAATTGATTTTATCTGTATTTGATAATGTCAATTAAGAGTTTGTCCACTTTGAAGGTAGTGAGACTCAAACTCTTTTTTTGAGGTCATATCGAGTAGAAAGGATAGGGTCTTTTCATGGTTGAAGAACAACCAATGAAGACTAAGACTTAGCTATATTGATTGATAGGTATACTAATTCAAGATTAGTTGGTCATTTAGAGATAAAGCTATCCCTGACATTGATTTGGAAAATTATTAATTTTTTTGCAAATTATAGTTTGAAAGGTGAATCAACTCTGAGAGAGTTGATCATTCAAGAAAATAACCAACCCTTGATATTGAAGACTATGACAAAACCATCTCAGAGAAAATTGGTCATTCAGGGTCAAAGCCACCCTAACATTGAATATTTTAGAAAAGTGAAAGTGCTTCAAAATTTGGAGAAGCTTCCTACAGATATAGAGAAGAATTTCAGCTTCTAAGTTACAGTGGATTGAGAAGCATTCAAAGTTTCCTAATAAAGTAAGATAATGACGTCATAGTTACGTTGATATATCTTCAAAAATCTAAGTTATTGCAAAAAAAAAACAAAAGTATCTTTCCAGATTGGATTAAGGTAGGCCAATATATAATATAAGTAAAAGGATCTATAAGTCAAGAAGAAGAAAGACAAAGGCCTGAGAAAAATATCTAAGGGAAATGACCTATATTATTCAAGAGAGATTCATTTGGTCAACTAAGTAATAATTTACGTGAAATAGCTATTAACCTATTATAACTAAAGTGCAAAATAGTAAGCCAACAATGTATATTATCTAGCAATATCAAAGGAAAATAGAGGAGTGTAAGTCATTTGACTTACACAAAGAAGATAGAGCCACTCAACTCATACCAAGTGCAAATAATCGAACCTTTCAATCTCATGTTAGAGCAACATAGGAAGCATGAGCTTTTCAATACAAATCAAAGTAGAGAAGCGTAATATTTTTAGCCCACACCAGAGTAGAGGAGCATGATTTTTTTATATCACATTGAAGCAAAGAAGTTTGAATCATACAACCCATGTCATAATGTTGTTGCATAAACTATTTGGTTCTTAGTAGAGTGCAACAATGTGATTCATCTAAGCATAGCAAGTTGGACATCAACTGGAAGCAAGAAAGAATAAAGGCCAAAAACAACAACAATAACAATGCATTAAATATATAAGTATTTGCTTACAATGCTAATGTAAAATGAAAGGAGTTAAAGCTTGCATGTGAGTGCAGTTAGCCAAGGTGAACCAATCACCCACCAATAGTTAGACAAGGTGAATAGTCACCACCAACAGTAAGCAAAGGTGAAATAGTCACCTAAGGATTAGCCATAAAATAAGGTGAACCAATCACCTATGTAAGTGGTTATGTAACTGAATTCACTCAAGAAAAAAAACGAACGAGCAAACAAAAGGGTGATTTGAAAGGTTGTTGTTCTTGATTGTAGCATTGGAAACCATTACAAAACATAGTGGTGAATTCTTCAACATTAGTGTTTAGTCTTTCCTTCGGTGAATGTAGAAAGAAGAGGCATTTCTAATGGACAAGGGAAGAGGATGAATAAGTGCAGCATAAGTATTAGGGTAATGCTCAAACGACAATATTTGCGTAGACTATTTGGAGGTAATATCTAAGCATTAATTTTGTTATGAGATTTTGAATTTTATTTTTAGCACTTAAGTGTTTTATAGGAGAGATAAGGAGATATTTAAAGTTTTATTATTTTTTATATTTTAAAGGTTGGAGTAATAAGGTAGATTAAAGGATAATTAAAGTTTTTATTTTCAATTTTTGTTAAGCAGGAGTGATAAGGTAGATTAAATATTTCTAAAGTCTTTTAGGACTAATAAGGTAATTTAAAGGTTAATTAAAGTTTTTAAAGAAAATGAAATTTGAAATTTATTTTTTTGAAGTATTTCAAGTTTAGAAAATTTGCAAATCAAACTTGGGAGATAAAAGGTTTTCTACATAAAAGGTTAGAAAAGTTAAACATTTACAATTTTTTTGATGAGGATTGATGTTTGATCACTCATATGACCCCTCTAGTAATTCCTAGCTAGGTTTGCATAGTTTATTTCTTGCAAATTAATATTGTAAGTGAGTCTCCTTCTCACATGCACTTGTGGGCACTAGTTATCTTCTAGTTGTCATTTAGGAGTGTTAGTTAGGAAGTGTGAACTCAAAGTAGGAAGTGTGTACTTCAAGATAGCTAAAATGGATCTTATAGTTAGCATTATTCCTTTCCTCTTAACTTAGAAGTTACGTGCATTCTCCTTTGCACTTTTGTAGCTTATGGTTAAGCATATTGGATCAAATCCATGATTTGATGGGTTTGGTTATGTATTTTGGGCCATTAGAGCCTATATAATGAGTTTGTAAATAATATGAGGTTAGTTGGATTTTCAATCATTTTCATTGGTATCAGAGCCTAGTTTATGTTTACACTAGGGCTTGTGAGGTGAGAGGGTAGGAGATAGATTGTTTTTCATGAGAAATTATTTCTCATTGAGGACTCGATTCAAGCTCAAGGGGAGCTTGAAAACCATTCGCAGAAGTATGTTCCTTAGGCATCAAACTCCTCGTTCCAACATTTTGCTTATGTTCAAGAGGTATAGGAAAAATTTACCCCGATTCCTCTCTTACAAAAATCCCTTAGCAGGTTTGGACTACTCCTACGGTGAAATACGCATTAGGGAGCCATTTGTTCCTGCCATTGAGGAGTCTTGAAGACTGAGGAGCATCTAAAACTAGGTCGTGTGTCAACTTAGATCTGGTTGCCTTTCAAATGTTGGTCGTGTGTCGACTGGATCTTGAAAGGAGAGCTACTGGAGGGGTCTTGCTAGTTTGAAAAGAAATTACAAATTTCTTGAAATTCTAGGTAAAATTACCTTAGTTTCTTTGAAATCATTGTAACATTTAAATTTTAAAGTTTTAAAATAACAATTAAAGTTATTTAAAATTTAAATATATAAATATATATATTTTTTCATATATATATAATTTATTTAGTTTATTTTTCTATTTTCATAAAAAAATATATATTGATTTTTTGAAAAATAAGACAAAAAAAATATTAGTCGAAGGGCCTTTTGTTTTGCCCTTTTTGGCCGAGATTCGACAATCGGCCGACAAGCAGGACTTTTTGTGCATGTCAGGTTGACGCACACGATCCCACTACCTTACCGGCCTGACAGGCAATGGCACACGTTGTCGAGCGACAAGCCTGCGTTAGCACTGTCATCGATGACAGTGCCGACGATGATCACTTGTCGAGCGCGACAATGCTCGTGGCCGTGGTCGTCCTAGCCGAGCCGTCATGACAGGCTCGTGTCTGGCGGCTATCCACGACACGCACGATCACGTTAGGCTCGTGCTGGCAGCTAGCCACAGCCAATAGCCTAGCTGGTTCTGACAGGCTCTAGTCCTGTCAGGCTAGACTTTGGCCGACGGGTGGCTATTGGTGCCGCCCATAGGCTGTCCACATTCGGGCAGCCCGCGGTAGCACCGTGCTGGTGCTGACAGGTCTTGGAACCTGTCAGGTCAGCCCTCCGGCCTACGGGTGGAGTTTGGTGCCCCAAGAAAAATTTGCCCCTGAATTTTTTTTTTACCCCACCGCTTGTCAAGTTGCAACTACCTCGGGAAACATGCAAGAAATAAACTCTAAAATTGCCACTCGCACTGCCTCGAGAAACGTGCAACAGTAGTTGTAGAATTTCATGCAACAGAGGGTGGAGTGCAGTTTCGAAAAAATCAAGGGTAATAATAGTAATTTTTTAATTTTACTATTCTAAGGTTTTGCTTGTAATTTTTATTTTTTATTAATTTAATTTTTAATAACTTAATTAAATTAATTAATCTTTGATTAATTAAAATTTAATTTTTAATTAAGTTATTTTTAAATTAATAAAATATAAATTTTAAACCTTAGGTTAGTTTAAATTTTTAAATTTTGAGCCTTAGGAGTATTTTTCAATTCAGGGCACAACATTGTAACAAGGAACCTCCAATTTTTACCTTGATTTTCAGTGCTTTTCCCTTTTACTCCTGGCTTATACCCGGTTTCACATGGCTTCTGACTTGGTTGCCCAAGTGGCAGAACTTGCACATGTTGTAAATGCTTTAGCAGATAAAGCTAATGATACTACCATGGCAGAAGTTCTTAGTAACCTTGCAATGAAGGTAAATGATATTTCTGTCCACAATGCTTCAACTTCTGCTCATGATTCTCGCCTGAGAGTTCATTGTGAAGTACCACTTTATGATGGATCCCGAAACCCAGAAGTATTGAATAGTTGGATTCTTGACATGAGTTCTTGGTTTTCATATACTCAGATTTCAGATGAGGATATGGTTCCATATGCTAAGCTAAAAATTTATGGTTTAGCTAAAGTACTTGTTGAAAGAAAAAGAGGTCATGATGAACTCACCTCATGGGATGAGCTTGTAGACTGTCTTAAGACCAATTTTTATCCTTCCAATTATTCTAAGGAATTGGTCATTAAGTGGTTTTGATTTTGACAAGATACTAATATGACTGTGTAAGAATATATCTTTCAATTCAACAGGTACAGGATACTTTTGAATGTGGAGGAAGATATTAAAGCTTTGATTCTCAAATTTCAAAGTGGTTTGTTGGAACATTTGTACAGGGAAATTATGTTTGTTTCTATGGAAACATTGGATTCAGTTTTCAACCAAACGCAACTTGCGGAGGACAAGTTCAAAGCGCATTCTTAGGCATTCCGCACACCTGCTACTCAAGTGGTTGCAAACTCATCAAAAGGGAATAGTTCTTTCTCACAAAAGAAGAATTTTGCTCAAAAAAAGAATGTTTCTTCTCCATCTCCTTCTCCTTCTCCTTCCGCTTCTACTCCTTCTTCTTCTTCTTCTTCTTCCAAACCTTCTTCTTCTAAAAAGTTTTGTAACTATTGTAAGAAAAAAGGAAAAAAGGTCATGAAAAAGCTGATTGTTTTAAGCTTAAAAATAAGAGTTTAGTGATCACTACTCAAGAGGAGGATGCTTCCAAAGGTCCCCTTGAGTCAGTAGGAGAAAGTAGAGTATACATGGAATTACGAGGTAAGATCAATGAGGTTACCTTGGTAAATGTAAGTTCATCAGGGGGCGCTCGTGGTGCTTTGTTCATCACTCGAGCTCATTTGCTCCATAATTTTGCAACAGATTGTATAATGGATAATGGCTCGCAGAAAAATCTAATTGCGAGGTCCATTGTCGAGCGATTGAAGTTACCTATGGAGCATCATCCTCAACCTTATTCTTTGGGTTGGAAGGATAGTGGAAGGGGCTTCGAAATCACTCACACTTGCACATTAAAATTTGCACTTGGCCCACATTTCATAGATCAAGTCACTTGTGATGTGACTCCTATGGATTGTTGTGGGATTTTGCTTGGACAACCTTTTCAGTATGATCAAAGAGTTGTTTATGATGCTTTCAAAAGAACCTACACACTTCAAAAATATGGTAAGGTCTTTCTCATTAAAAGCACCAACACTCCTAACATCATTCTAAATTCCAAGCAAACAAAAAGGGCAATTAAAAAAGGTGGTGACGTTGCTCTAATTTTCATTCGCTCTCAAAACACTCCTACATCCACATCCATTCCAAAGCAACACTCTTCAATGGATAAAATATTGCAAAATTACTCACACATATTTCAGGAGCCAAATCGCACAATTAATCACAGCATTGAAATCATTCTCGGTTCTTCACTACCTAATGCTCCCATGTATAGACAATCTATTTTGGAAAAATGAAGAAATAAAAAGGCAAATAGAAGATTTGTTGTCTAAGGGTTTCATTAAGGAAAGTACTTCTGCTTGTGCCTCACCTATTTTTTTGGTTCTTAAAAAAGATGGCACTTGGAGATTTTGGATTGATTTTCGTGCTTTGAACAAATTTTTTGTAAAGAATAGATATCCACTACCACGCATTGATGATTTATTAGATCAGCTCCAAGGAGCTAAGTTCTTTTCAAAAATAGATCTCAAAAGTGGATATCATCAAGTGTGTATCCAAGCTGAGGATACATGGAAGACAACTTTTAAAATGAATATGGGCCTCTTTGAATGGTTGGTCATGCCCTTCGGTCTTACTAATGCTCCTGCAACCTTCATGAGGTTGATGAATGATGTATTTTGTGATGTACTTGATAAATTTGTAATAATATATCTTGATGATATATTGATATTCTTAAAAACTTGGGAGGAACACCTTGGGCATATCCATCATACACTTGATCTTCTTGCGAAGAATCAATTATATGCCAATTCTTCCAAGTGTTCTTTTGGCAATACTTTAGTTTCTTATCTTGGTTATGTGATTAGTGAAAGTGGAATTTAGGTAGATCCCACCAAAGTTGATGTTTTACTTAAGTGGTCCCCTCCTTCAACTCTCATTGAGTTAAGGAGTTTCCTAGAACTTGCAAATTTTTATCGCAAGTTCATTTCTCAATATTCCACTCTTACAGCTCTATTGCATTATCTCACTAAATCTAAAGTTCTATTTCATTGGGAGAAAAGCCAAGATATTGCCTTTGAGAAACTCAAAAAGAAACTTTGTACAACACCTGTGTTAACTTTACCTAACCTCTCTCAACCTTTTGAGATTGAAACAGATGCCTCTAAAGTTGCCTTAGGAGCTATGCTCAAACAAAATGGTCATCCAGTTGCTTATCATTCAGAAACTTTTTCTGCTGTTAAGTTGAACTATTCTACATATGACAAGGAGTTGTATGCATTAGTTAAAGCTATCAAGTACTGGAGACATTATATTTTGGGAAAAGATATAGTAGTACACACTGATCATATGCCTCTCAAGTTTTTACAATCTCAAAGTAAAATTGAAGAATCAAGACATATGAAGTGGCCCTCTTACCTCCAACAATTTCACTTGGTGATCAAGTACAAAAAGAAGAAGAGTAATATTGTTGTTGATTGTTTGAGTAGGCCTCCTTCCGCTCTTGCCTTAACAGTTATGTCCACTTCACACTTGGGATTTAAGACTTGGCCTAATCAGTATTCACAGGATCCTAATTTTGAGAAAATATTTGAGCAAGTGAGTAAGCCTTCTTCTTCCAATTTGCATCCTTTCCAAGATTTCTACATCAAAGAAGGACTTCTTTACAAATTGGACAAGGTTTGTGTTCCTTGTGAGCCTAGGGTGTCACTTCTTAAGGAAGCTCATTCTACACTTTATGGTGGTCACTTTGGGAAACACAAAACACTTCATCACTTGCAAAGATTTTTTTACTGGCCTAAAATGCAGAGGGATGTGTTGAGATTTCTCAAACAGTGTGCAGTTTGTTGTCATTCAAAACCAACTAACAAGAATTTTGGCTTAGGCATGCCTTTGCCCATTCCTTCCCGTCCTTGGGAAAGCATTTCCATGGATTTGGTTAGTGGTTTTCCCATGACAGTGCGACAACATGATTGTGTGTTCGTGGTGGTTGACAGATTCAGTAAGATGGCTAAGTTTATTCCATATTGCAAGACAAGTTCTGCAGCATACTTAGCCCAATTGTTCTTTGACAACATTTGGTGTTCCTTTGGTCTACCTACCAGCATTATATCGGATCGTGATTCATGCTTTGTGGGTCACTTTTGGCGTTCTTTGTGGAAAATTTTGGGAGTTTCTCTTAACTTTTCCATCGCCTATCATCCGCAATCAGATGGGTAGACTGAAGTGGTAAACCGTACCCTTATGCAAAGTTTATGAATCTATCATCACGCTTCACCAACAAAGTGGGACTTGAGTCTCACTCATATTGAACATGCCTACAATAGGGCCCTACATTCTTCTATAGGTCACTCACCTTTTAAGGTTTGTATGGGATTTCAGCCCTTGGCACCTTATGAGTTACCTTTGTCTTTGCCTTCTCCTGTCACTTCACATCTTCAGAAGGAGCAAGACAAGGCACACTCATTTATTCAACACTTGCACAATCTTCAATCAAAGGTGATTGAGATTTTGCAAAAGACACAGCAGCAGCAGAAAAATGCCATGGATCGACATCGCATTCCTCATCCATTTTAGGTTGGTGACAAAGTTTGGTTGCATCTTGACAAGCGGTGTTTTACTGATAAGACTCATAGTAAAATCAAATTGATTCGCTATGGGCCTTATACTATTCTTCAACAGGTGTCCGAGAATGCTTTTTGCCTTGATCTTCCCACACACTTGGGAATTCATGACATCGTCAATGTAGATCTTTTGAAGTTGTACTTTGACTCTACATTGGAGACCGCACCAACTATCAGTCATCCTGTGGACGTGGTTCCTGATTCTCAGTTACCATTGGATTCTGATCAGATCTATGACACGAAGACTCGACTGACTCGCCAAGGGTCTACCACCTCATATCTTGTGGCTCAATGAGGACAACTGCCGCATCAGGCTCATTGGATTTCTTTTCATCAGATGTCCCGTGACTTTCCTACTCTTCTGAAAGCATTGGAGGCCAATGCTTCTATTATGGGGAGGCATGATGAGGATTGATGTTTGATCACTCATATGACCCCTCTAGTAATTCCTAGCTAGGTTTGCATAGTTTATTTCTTGCAAATTAATATTGTAAGTGAGTCTCCTTCTCACATGCACTTGTGGGCACTAGTTATCTTCTAGTTGTCATTTAGGAGTGTTAGTTAGGAAGTGTGAACTCAAAGTAGGAAGTGTGTACTTCAAGATAGCTAAAATGGATCTTATAGTTAGCATTATTCCTTTCCTCTTAACTTAGAAGTTACGCGCATTCTCCTTTGCACTTTTGTAGTTTATGGTTAAGCATATTGGATCAAATCCATGATTTGATGGGTTTGGTTGTGTATTTTGGGCCATTAGAGCCTATATAATGAGTTTGTAAATAATATGAGGTTAGTTGGATTTTCAATCCTTTTCACTTTTATATTTTTGAATTTGTGTTATTTGGTTTATTTTCTAAACTAGGGAGTTGTAAGGTTTGCTACTCCATAGGAATAAAATTAGCAAAGTTCATACTTCAATTATTTGAACCTAGGAGATATAAGGATTTCAACTTAAAATGGATAAATGACCAAGAGGAACTTTTTAGCATAGGATACATTATCAAAATGCAAAACCGTATTTTATGAAAGGAAATTTTCAAAAACGAAACTTATATCAAAGACAATCTTTTCAATATAATGGACAACATCAAGGACTTATTCAAAACTCTTATCAAAGATGTAAGATAATATCATGTGAGTATAATCAAATAGTTCAAACAGAAAAATATATTTGGTATATAGACTCAAGAGCTAGTCATCATATGATTGGTAACTTACATTGGTTTGAGTCTTTAGAAGTCAAGGATAATTTCACTCTAAATATTGCAAATGATAAGAGATATCTAGTTCATGGAATTGGTAGAGTAATACCTAGCATGATTTTTTTATATTTTGTGCTAAAGAATATTTTATTTGTATCGGGATTATCAACTAATCTTATTTCAGTTACTCAATAGGTTGATAATGGAAGATCATTTGAATTTAAATATATAAATGAGCATAGCAAATGCATCATCAAGAATCAAAACATAACATAAGCTACGGGTTCAATAAAAAATATAATTTATGCCTTAGATTAAATTATTTTTTCTCAATAACTTATTTATTGTCTATCTCAAGATGAATTTGATGACAAATTGCCTAAGTGTTCAGAAATATAAGATACAAAGAATTGGATCCAACATAGTCCAATTTTTTCCTACAAATGTAAGCATTAGGTGAACCCAAGATTCAAGAGAAGAAAAGGTTCGTGAACAATGCAAGACCACTTGAAGATTGAAGATAAAGTAGAAGACCAATATTGAAGACTAAAGTATTCAATAACCAAATAATGTAATATAAGGGGTTGTTGGAGCATATTACATTATTTGGCAAATGCTAATGTACTCCCATGGTACCTTCATGGTACATTTGTAAATAATATATTAGGGTTGAGTCTATAGTTTAGAGTGTGATTTATATTTCCCCTTTTAAGTAAGTGTGAATTTGCAGGAAATGCCTAAGAGTCATGTAAAATTGTAATGTGTAGAAAATGCACAAGTGTCACATGAGTTAGAGTGCACATGTAGGTTAATTAAATGTGCATAAGTGTCTTATATGTAAGAGTACAAATATATAATGTATTGATGTGTACAAGTGTCATATGTTAGAGAGTGCAAGTAAGAAGTGTAAGAGTCATGTATAGGTGTGTATATGTTATAGAGTCAAGTGCTCATCAAGTATGCAAGTGGCAAGTTGATAATTAAAGAGTCATGAGACTTGGCACATGGAGAGAAATAGTCTAGCACCTAAACAGGCATATCACTACTGCTATATTATGGAGACAGTGCTTCATAGGAAAGTAATTCATTCGAGAGAATCAAGTATTCACGATCAAGTTGTAACAAAAGGAGGAGCAATAAAGCTTGTATACATGTTGAGCAATTAATACTATAAGTTGTTCCTCATGCATAGTATGTGAATGATTCAGGCTATTTACATTCATATTTTTGCATATAAATGAATGTTATTTGATTTATTATAAGCCTTTATATACATATTAATTTTCTCATATTATTATCTTGACCTTTATTATATTGTGGCTATTTTATATTGGGACTTATGTTATATAACTTGTGATATTTGTGGTAGCATAAGGCTTAAAAGCCAAAAATCTCAATATGTCCCACCTCATGACATCTTCTACATTTAAAATATATGTTTTCAAAGTCAATGGTTTGGATCCATATCTTATCCCCATACTTAAGAATGAGTTATTCTAGTAAAGGTTTACTGATATTTGTGGTAGTATAAGGTTTAAAAGCCAAAACTCTCAATAGGCCCCACCTCATGACATATTCTACATTTAAAATATATGTTTTCATAGTCAATGGTGGGGGTCCATATCTTATCCCCATACTTAAGAATGATTTATTCTAGTAAAGGTTTACTTATATCAATCATGACCAATATTCAAGCATAAATAGCCAAGAATCCATATTTTGTAGTTTCTAGAATCTCAAGGAATTCTCCTAGAGTATTTCCTACTGCCTTAAAGGTATCCATTTCCTAAAATTCAATGGTCAACCCATACATCCTAACTCAGATTGGTACTAGGGATAGATTTACATTTTTAGGTGAAAAGCCTTCATAACAATGGGTAAGGAAGAGTCCAGCTCTTCCCATAAACCAAGGACCTCCTTTTAATATTTTATCTATTTCTTCCCTAGAACAAAAAATTTATAGGAATAAACCTGTGGTAAGAAATATAGATTCACTCCTAGATACTTCCAACTCCTATCAATCCATTTTATCAAGGCTAAAGCCCCTAGTTAATACCCATCAAATTTACCATAAACCGCCCTATCATTGAGCAACAAGGATTGATATTATGTGGTGGCCTCATTTACCTCTACTAATAGATATAATATTAAGGATTTATATATAAATTAGTCAATGGAAAGGAAACTAAAACTCAAAATTTACTAAAGTTTACTAGAATATCCTATAACGAATATAATATTTGATAAAAAAAATTATAATAATTTTCATGCAAAAATTCTAAGATAAAGAAGGGAAAAAAACTCAGCTAAAAATTTATATGACCAAGCAGAATATCTTGCCTCACTTAATCCATAGCCCTCCATTGCTTCTCCCATCATCCGAACCCTAGCTGACACGTATTTACAATTTTGTTTTTTGTGACTTGAAAATTTGTCACTACCCTTGTTCTGGATGGTTGAATTCATAGGGTTGTATTTCCATTAGTATTTTTTGGACTCCTTCATACGATCACTCATTTTAAATATCTTCAAATTCGACATAAATTGTTCCAAGAATCAACTCAATCGGATAACCCTTTGTGAAGATATGGCTCCTAAAAGATGAGATTTTTTCAAAAAAAAAATTGCCCTAATCCTTGTGAAAGGTTATTATATTTGGATGAGTCCCATATATTGATAGAAGAAATAATAGATATTAATATTGGGAGACCTGATAAGCACCAAAACCTTAAACTAGAAAAAGTCTTAACCACAAAAGAATGTGAACAATACATAAAGCTTTTAATGGAATTTAGATGGTGGCATATGGTAACATGCTAGTTTTATATCCAACCTTAGTTGTCCATCATTGAGATGCTACTTATAATGCAGAACTCGTGAAATATAAAATGTGAAAAATAAATCCAAAATTTGCTCTCCTCATTAAAGAGGAACTATAAAAGCTCCTTGAGGTCGATTTTTCAAAGCAATTATTTCCAATATTGTTCAAGTTGATAAGAAAATTGGGAGCATTAGAATATGCATGGAATTTCAAGAAATTAATAAGGCTTGTACCAAAGATGACTTCCCCCTTATAAATATTAACATGATTATAAATTTTACTAGATGTGGTATGCTATCATTAATGGATGGTTTCTCAAGATATAATCAAATCAAAATCCATCATTACACAAAGTACCCTTCATAAATCCATATGGAACCTTCTACTACCAAGTAATACCCTTCTGGCTAAAGAATACATGAGTGACTTACTAGCGAGCAATGACCTACATTTTTCATGAATTAATGCATGATATTGTAGAGGTTTTTGTTAATGAACTCCTTGATCGATCACTTTGAGACAAAAATCATGTTTGAGATCTTATATGCATCTTTCAATGGGAAAACCTCAAAAGAGCATTTTTAGGGCAACATCAAGAAAATTCTAGGATTTATTATCTCATAGAGGTATAACAATCAATCCTAACAACATAGAATAGATGCATTATTCAAATGGAATGACAAATATCAAGTCACATTTGATACTATCAAAGCCTATCTTATGACACCTCTAGTTCTTGTCCCCATATAATCCTAGAAAAATATTGTTATTTTACATAGTTGCAACTAATTACTTTGTAGGAAATATGTTGGCCCAATATGATGATCAACATGGAGAATGAGCTACATTTTATATTAGTTGAAAATTAGTCAATTGTGAGATAAGATATAGCCTTTTAGAATAATTTTTTCTTGTAGTGTTTGCTTCTCAAAATCTTAGATACTATTTATGTCAAGTCATACAACTTGTATTATTGTAAGAGTGGATTCACTCTAGTATCTCATGGGAAAACTACATCTTTCATGGAGAACCACTAAGTGGGTTATATTGCTTAGTAAATTTAATTTAGAATTTGTTAGTCATAAATTTGTAAAAGGTCAAATGATTGTTGATCAATTAGTAGATGCACCTTTAGAAGTAAGCCAACCCTTAGTGGTAGATTTTCCAGATGAATCCATATTCAACATTAACTCTAAAGAGAAAAAGAAAAGTTCTTAGACCTTATACTTCAATGGTGCATGATGTGTCAAAGAAGTGGGGACGAAAATAATCTTGATTACTCAACAATAATCAGTCTCTTTATCTTTTAAACTCATATTTCTCCTGCTCATTCAAGTATTTATAGCATTGTTGCGGTAACTAGAATACAAAACCTAGATCTTAGGACTCTGTGCTACTAAATCCCTTATTATCATTATCCTTGCCATATTTGGATATTCTCAACTAATTATCAATTAGATGAATGGTGTTTACCAAACCAAGGATGATAAATCAAGCCCTTATAAATCGATTGTTGACAAGTTAAAATATTTTTTTAACAAAATTACAATTGATTCTATCTCTCAATCCAGTAGTCATCATGTAGATATGGCTTTTATAACAATCCCTATCCCATTAGAACATAATGATGAACAAGCTATAATTATCGTAAGACAAATAAAAAAACCCACAACTATCTTAAAGATAGGACTTTGCCAAAGAGTTTACATAGAAATGAACACAAAAAAATTAGACAAAGAGCCTATAGACATGTTAGGATTGGTAATATTTTGTATCAATGCACCCTTAATGATGTATTTCTTAGATGTCTAGATCATGTAGAATCCCAAAAGATAATCCAATTAGCCCATGGTGGATATTGCAAAGGATACTTTAGTGGTGTTGCCATTACCAAGAAGCTTATATGAATGGGTTGCTATTGACCCTCTATGGATAAATATTCTTGCAATTATGTCAAGCAGTAGGATAAATGTAAAAAATATGACAATATTATCCACACTCCATCCTAATCCTTGCAATCCATTACCTCAGCATGGTCATTATCTATTTTAGGAATGGATATCATTGGTAAAATCAACCCTGCATATTCTATTGGATATAAGTTTATCATTACTACAACAAAATGCTTCAACAAGTGGGTTGAGGCTATGTCTTTAGACTTAACAACTAGAGTCCAAGTATTCAAAATTTTCCAAAATCAACTAATCTTCGATTATGTATTCCTTCTATCATTATCTCAGATAATAGAGACCCCTTTAAAAACAAATATGTACAAATAATTTATGCAAAATATTATATGCAACACAAATTGTCTACACCATATTACCTTCAAGGTAATGATAAAGCTAAAGCATCTCATTAAATCCTTGTCAAAATCCTTAAAAAGTTCATAAAAAAGACTAGACAATACTGGCATCTCCAACTCTATCCAACTATTTGGGCCTATTTTAGTAGTGTTAAAACTCCAATTAGAGCAACACCTTATGCCTTGATTTATGGTACTAAGGCTATCTTACCTTTCAAACTTGAAATCCTAACTCTAATTTTTTGTGCAAGACGCATCCATGGGTGATGAGTTAATTAGATAGAACTATTTGATAAAAAATTCATCCATGCTCTGGAACATTTATGAGTCTACATGCTTATAGCAAGAAGGTAAGACCTTGATAATTTGAAGTTGATGATTTGGTTGTCAAACAAAATCGAAGAATTACCATTGCTAAAACTAAGCTTGAAGGAAAATTCAAACCCAATTAGCTAGGTCCATACATCATAACTTCCATGTATGGTTTAGGCGCATATTGTCCCACCATGCTTGATGGACAAGAACTTACAGAAATCATGCATATCAATCATCTAAAGCAATATTACACTTAAAATAAATTCACATCTATTGCTTACTAACTACTTACAAGTGCTTGTTTAATTACCTAGATGTCTGCTTAGTAATTAATTGTTAACATTTGTGTTGAATATTTTGCTTATTATGAGTGTTGTATGATCCTTTAAAAAAATTATTTGTTGTTGCTTGTTTTAGATTGATTTTTTCTTTTTGGTCTATTATTGTTGAAATAGTAATAGGGATCCACAAGCATATGCAAGGGATGATGCTAGGAGGAATTATTTATTTTATTTTGCCATAAGTGTCTGCTTTTTATATTTTTGAATATTCTAGGACATGAATGAATGGTTTTGACATATGCTTTCAATAATTAACTAAAATAAGAAATATAATAGTTTTAGAGTGAAGTGTTTTTTAATGACCTTTGAACCTTTTGGAATCGTCTCATCTAGTAAATCATGACCATTATTTAAAATCAAGATTGAAATATTCAAAGTAGGAATATTCATATATTCTTGCTTTATTTTATACTATTTGTGTGCACTCATTCTGAAAGTAAATTTTTTCTCTTCTAACATATTACAAGTTCACACCATAGGTTCCTCGATGCTTTGAATTTCCTCTAATTTCATTGGAGAAATACATGGAACTTGATATCCATCTGAAGTTGCTTTCTCTTCTCAAGGTAGCGTGATACAAAAATGCTCTTTTGAAACACCCTTCCACCAAATAGATTTTTGCCTTTTTTTTTGTTACAATACCTAAAATTCCTTATCAATGAAGGCAATAAGATCTTATGGATTCTATTGAACTTGAATCTTTATCCTTGGATATGAATTGGCTAAGTGATCATATCCCAAGTATTGACTACGTTTAAAAGCAATATGTTCATAGTCCACTTTCTAGGTTTTAATTGAACCTCCCTAGGCCAAGTAAAGATTTATTTTAAGAGGTTTGAGGTGTAGACCAATTGGTTTCTCCAAACCCCATAAAGGGGGCGGAGGTCCAAGGTTCAAATCTAAGGCCTCACCGGACTGAATTTTTGTCCCTTTTTTGGTGCTTCCAGCGGCGTAAAAGGTTTAAAATGATCGTGGCATGGTGGTTATAGGGGTGGACTATGAGGAGATCTATGTGGCGGCTTCCAGGCTGGACAACACAGAATATAGTGGCGGCCATAAAAATCTGGATAGCCTACCTGGATTCGTGGCGGCTACCGACTCCACCATGTAAAATAAATTAAAAAATTTATTTTAAGGCCTTTGCTCAAATCAACCTCCACACATATACAAGCATATGTGATTGTATGTTTTCTCTTACTAAATTATCTAGGAAAATAAATTTCCCAATGGCATCACAAATCCATTCAAGAGTTAATGACATTGAAAATGCAAAGGCAAATTTGGTAAACTAACCCACATTGGAAATGAAGAAAGAGCTTCTACTAAGAGATCAAAGTTTGAAAACCAAAGTTTCATACAAAATATAGATCCATTATGAAACCAAAGACCACCACTATAAATAACATCCCAATTCTCTGCTTCGAAAAAACACAATGAAATACCCTTAGGTACAATGGTAGATTTCAACTTCATATGAAATGAGAGCTAGCAAATTTTCACCTATCAACTCACTTAGAGATAGAAACCTATAGATAAAAGCTCCATAAAGGAGCTTATAAGTGTATAAAGAGATCACTTCATTTGCTAGATTAATGAAAAGGGATGAAGATGATTTTTTAAAAATAAACCCTTGCCTATGAGAAGGAAGGGAAACATTATCTTATCTAGGGATATTTTTGGTCCATCCAATAAACCTTAAATTTTTTTTATTGATACTTCTATTGGAACCATTAGTGAATGATTTTAAGGTCACCTCTTTGAATGAAGCTTTATTTAGAAGTTTTAAATATTTTGGTCTAGCTTCCCTAATCACCATGCAAGACCTTGCATGTTAACTCAGGTGATGTTATATGCATAAAATTATTTAAAAATAAGGTTCCTTTAGAGCTCTTTCATGCGACATTAAATATATTGCATGTTTTACTTAGAAGAGGTTGAGTCTCCACTATGGATCTTGTATGCACACTTGGATAGATGTTGATAATTTTCCCATTTTGAATGAGATCTCTCCTCATCGAATCTCCTTTAATTTTTGGTAAAAGTAAAATAGGTTATATAAATAGTGAAGATGTCCACCCAAACAAATAAAAGATAAAATACAAGCTATTGCAATGGAAGAATGACTCTTGTATTAAGCTTTATGGAGCCTTGATCTCCTTTTTACAAGATTTACCCTGAGTATGCAAGGGTATAATTACAATAAGAAATAATGCTTACTTTTTCTAAATACAATGAACCAAAAGGAGGAAAAACCCCTTTTGTAAAATAAAACTGATGGTGGATGCTAATGCTCTTTTCAACTACAACCAGATTTGTGAGTGGGCTTGTGTATCTGCTAGCGGGCCACTCTTTGATGTAACAACCTTCAATAAATATATAACCTGCACATACATTAATGCAAACAAGGAATATTAGTAGAACCCATAGATATGCGTAAAATAAGCTAAAATAAAACCCTAACCTTAATGCTTACAAACTGTAAAACAATGCATAAGAAGCAAAAACAATGAAACTGAAAATACCTTGTCGTTACCTGACCTGATCCGTGACTGTCGTCGGCTGAAGGTACTCTTGAGCAAATGTGGGATTGTGTTTTGGGTTGGATAAACATAGGTCTACATTTGTGCAAACACAAAGCCACATTTTCCCTGTGTAAATGCCCTTTCACATTTATGGCTAAAACACAAGACTACTAGGTTTTGATTCAGGATCTTGAGCAATCGATCTCCACGGGTGTTGATGATCTCCTGTATTGATTTTGGTAGAGTGACGATGTAATCTTCAGCCTCTTTTGGGTGATGGAATGATTTTGCCTTTATAGGTATTTGTGTGTTTTGGAGGAAAATGACAAACCAGGGATGCCAAGTGGTAGGGACTGGACAACCACTTATCCTAGGTAATTGCAATGAGTCACTTAGAGTGTCCCACTTAGGTGGAGTGGTGGCATGTGGGTAGGTGAGAGTGGAGTGAGGTGTGTGAGATATGGCAAGGGGAGGGATAGTGGTGGCTAGGACACATGTCATGAGGAGACACAAGGTATCCTAGGGGGTTTCTAGATTTTCACAAAATCTGAAAAATAGGATAATGTGCAGGAAATACATACCTAAGTTAAGACTTACGTATATAATTTTACTATGCATATTTAAAATATGCAAAGTGTGTGTGGTTTTCCAAGTGGCTATATTTTAGTATCTACAAATCCTCCTTTTTGTACTGTGTTACGCCAAGTAAAATGCGGTGCAAAATAAGAGACACCTGATTTATTAGATGGAGAAAGATTTTTTTTGGTTTTTTTTGTTGCCCTCGTGAAAGGATTTAATGATTTTTTGAAAATTTTGATTTTGGCTTACCCCCTCAAGCGACGATTGGGTGTAATATGAAACCCACGAGCTGCTTGATAGATTTTGATGATGGGTGGATGCAATTTGATGGATGTAAATGTTAAAAATCAAGATCAATATTGATTACCCTGAGTTTGGGTTGGGCTACATTTTTGAAACTTTGTTTTTGGTAGAATGATGTGCATTTTTGATGTTGTATATGAACCAATGAATGGGTGTGCATGTGATTCTAGAATCTTTGGAGGTTAGTTTTCCTTGATTGCAAACATCGCATACAAACCCATATAATGCCATTGTGCATAACAATTTGAGATTTTTTCGCTTTTTGTCCCTACGAAGAAGGTTTATGATAACTTTGTGCAAAGTTTTTTGAGCACAGTCACATTCCAAATTTGAGTCACCAAATAGATCTAATTTGGAACAAAATGAGATGGGATGTTATGTTGGATGCATGGATGATATAATTTGATGGTTTCATGAAATTTTTGGAGTGTTTTGGTGATGCTTGAAGGGGTGATTTGATGTTTTTTTATGACTTTTGAGGTTGATTTGATGGTTTTTTTTTCTTAAAAGAAGTGTCCTTATGGTGATTTACCCATACTATCAGATTGCATGGATAACTAATCGTTGCAATAACTGTCTAGAATAAATAATTAGATACAAGGTTCACTTGAGAATTTAGGTTAGCTAGTGCAAGAAATAAAAAGCTATTCTAGGTGTTGACCAGAGGGGTTTGGTGCCTATGGAGCCTTTTGAATTGAAAGTGACTAAAGGGGTTTTTCCTTTGGAGCCTTTTGAATTGAATTGACCAAAGGGGTATGTCCTTTGGAGCCTTTTGGAATGAAAGATACCAAAGGAGCTTGGTTCTCTTGGAGCCTTTTTGGATTGGATGTGACCAAAAGAGTTTGATTCCTTTGGAACCTTTTGGATTGCATGTGACCAAAGGAGTTTGTTTTCTTTCGAGCCTTTTGGATTGCATGTGACCAAAGGAGTTTGGTTCCTTTGGAGCCTTTTGGATTGCATGTGACCAAAGGAGTTTGGTTCCTTTGGAGCCTTTTTGAATTTTGGTATGCATGTGATGAAATGAATGTATTATGAATGAATATAATCGATAAAAATATATGCAAATGGATGAATGGTGTTGTTTCATTAATTATCATTGAAGAGGTTATGGACCATTGCTTAGCAGACTTTGCATTTATTGCTTAATCAGGGGCACCAACATCTAACTTTGAAATATGGAATGACCTATAATACCTAGATGATACTTTTATGATGATATCGAGTGGAATCTCGTTTATGACTTTGTTTGCCTTAGGGATAAAGAATCAAGAGTTGTTTTCTAAAGACTCAAACATCCTAGTGATCTTCAAATAAACTCATATGTTCATCTTGCAATTCCTTTTGATGCTAAGGGTGTTCAAGTGGAGTTAAATCTCTCAAGGACCAATTGTGTGTGTAATGAATGTGCTTTTCCCATTATGAGCGAGGTCAGTTGTATGCCAATTAAGCTAGTTCATGCATAAGTGTGCATAGGTCTATACAAAATAAGGTTGCTAATGTGGCAAACATGTCACCACATGTAAGACTACTCCACTACTAGGACTACATCTATAGCCCATTGCTGGCGATGAATATCATCCTATGGTTTTCTAAATACTAAGAATTCTAGGGATTCAAGCTCCTTTCCCTTATTTTTATTATATTTTTGGGATTTTGGGATTTTTGGAATTTTTGAGTTTGTTGGGATTTTGCTTATTTTGTAGTGGAGCAAAGGGGATTTTTTTTATTACTTTTGGGGACTTGCTCATTTTTTAGAAGAGCAAGGGGATTTGTTTTAGGGGGGATGCTTTTTGGGATACTTGCTCATTTTGTGGAAGAGTAAGGGATCTTTCTTTTATGCTTTTTGGGGTACATGCTCATTTTGTGGAAGAGCAAGGGATATTTTTTTTGAAAGGGGAGAAGGTGTATCTTGTCCTTCTGTCAATTCCCAGCTTTCTAGACCATGCGCATAAATGAATAAGTAGAGGAAATCATTCGATTTATGGCAATAGTTACTCTTGACTTCATCATTCCTAGACTTCATAATGCTTTAATATGTTCTGATGTGCATGGTCCAAGAGAAAAATTGATTAACCAGGAATAACCTATAGCACCTAAGGATTGTTTGACTTTCAATAGACGTTGCTTGAAATAGTAGGAGTGGCTGAGTGAATGAAAACACCTAGAGATTCTTGAAACCAGAGGCTACAAAGATATGAGGTGCTATGGGATTTTATTGCAATTTTTCTCTTTTATTTTTTTTTGACATGATTTATGGATGGCAAAATGAGACTAATGCTAGACCGAATGTGCCTTTGATTAAGGAAATAAGACGTAATGGACTAACATATATCGAAATTGACTAAATGACGATTAATATGGTAAGCGACATGAACGAATGCAAATGATATGAATGTTTGAATGTAATTTTGGTAGAATATAGAAGTTATGAATGCATGAATGGATGCACGAAATGTGATGTGAATGAGTAGGCAAAAAAAAAAATTATGATTTTTGATGTTTTTGTATTTTGATTTTTTTTATTGTTTTTGTATTTTTTAGTTGATTTTAATATTTTTGTAATTTGATTTTTTTGTGGTTTTTGTTATAGAATGTACAAGAATGGGTGAATTGTGGTTATGGTAAGGGTGGTCATAGAATTGGAGGTGGATGAACAAGTCGAGGTGGTGGGGTTGTGGATGCTCCTCTAGGAGGAGGACATGAATAATGATTAGCAAAATTAGGAACATGCTAAGGCAATCAGGGCCTTTGGAAAGCTATTCAATGATGGAAATAATGGGAAATGACACATTTTTAGAGCTATCGATATTGACTAAGAGATTGTGCAATTATTTTTTGAGTTGGTCTTTAGAAGTTTCAAGGGTCTCCAAGTGGATCATAGACACCTAGAAGAAATATGGAGGAATGGCGATGGCAGATTGAGAGGATTGTGGAGCTGTGTCTACACTAGATTGATTACATTGAATATTATATGTGCTAAGTGGTAGGCGTGGAGCCATGTCTATGCCAGGTTATTTAGTTTAGATGTTGGGAGAGGAGATATATACATCATGCATGAGAAACTCCTCCAAATTTAAATTTGGCATGAGAATTGAGATAAGTGGAGTGTCTGGGCCTATAGGTGGTATTGAAGATCCCGATGCAAAAATAGATTCTTGATAAGATGTTTGGTCATGTGCCTCATGAGATGATACCTGGGTGTGCTCTTGTTGTTGGGGCACATGGTTGTACCCTTCATGATTTGGCATGTGTGTGGGCACAAGAGTGTGTGTGTGTTGTTGGGATGCCTGAGGGTACCAATCATGGTCTA
Organism: Wollemia nobilis; assembly: GCA_028583015.1. NCBI lineage: Eukaryota > Viridiplantae > Streptophyta > Pinopsida > Araucariales > Araucariaceae > Wollemia > Wollemia nobilis. The sequence continues at coordinate 68,578 of JAQPPZ010017175.1, read as the reverse complement.
TCACTTTTTTTGGTGTATTTTATTAAGTGGTGCTTGGATAGGCCCTTATTGAATAGGTGGTTGGGTGTACCCTTGTTGAGGTAGTACTTCGATGACCACTTGTCGAGTGGGTGGTTGGGTGTACACCAGTTGTTGTGGTTATCCTTTGAGGGCAATTTGTTTAGGAGGTGGTTGGATCTGCACATGTTATTGTGGTTGTCCATTGAGGATAATTTGTTGAAGAGGTGTCTGCATGTGAACCTATTGTTATGGTTGTGGATACTGTAGTGATGGTTGTTGTGGGGATGGATGATGAGGTTACAAATTATGAGGGGCAAAGGTGGTGAGTATGATTTGGTTGATTGGATAGGGCTTGGATTGGTTATTGACATGGCCTTTGGCATTGTTGTTGGACCACTCTTTCTTCTGAAGTTTGATTTCTCCTTCTTGGATTTTGATATCTTCGATGAGTTGGGCTTGTGTTAAAGCTTCCTCGAGTGTGCGATAATGTTTGAGTTGTAATAGTAAAGATATGTGTTTCGAACAACTCATTATGAACATTCGAGTGAGCTCCATAGTGAGGAGAGTAAAGGGTAGTTTGGTTAACACAACTCTCCATCATTTACCATACTCCAAGACAGGCTCATCTTCAAATTGGTGAAGATTGTAGAGATCAGTTAGAGTGGATTGTTGTTTGATATTAAAAGTGAAACATTCTAAGAATAGATTGGTCAATTGCTCAAAAGTAAAGATGCTATGGTTGGGAAAATGGTGGTACCAATCCAAGGCATCTCCCCCTAGGGTTTGGGGAAATGTTTAGAGCATCAATGGGTCAATGTTTTGAATTCTAAAACACATATGGATGAATGCACTTACATGCTCACGGGGTCCTCTTTCCCTCTGAATTTGTCCATATTTGGTACTTTGAAATCAATAGGATATGGTGGTGAGGGTACCAAAGGATGAATAGGGTGATTGATCAGCTGCCTTAAAGTGGGATTTTGATATATCATTCCAAGTGTTTGCATGGCTAGGCTATCAATTTGTTTTTGCAAAAATTAAAATTTTGGGTCTTCAAATGGTGCTTGAAAACCTTGGTTTGTTTGATGTGTGTAAATTTGATGTGTGGTGTTAGTCAAAATTTGATGATGTTGCATGTTATGTTGAAGAGGGTTGTGGAATGATTATTGTTGATGAAATTACTACTGATGAGGAGATGGATGGATGATGGTATGTTGTGTTGATGAAGTGGCATACACATTTTGGAGTGTATGTGTGGGTATGGTGATGGTTGATGGTCGTGATACCCCTGATGTATCTTGTATGAAGCTTGTATGTTGGGTGGATGTTGGTGGATGGTTAAACTCCACCACTTATGATTGATGTTGTGGGATGGGGTGGATATCCTGATCTTTGTTACGAGCAAATAGATGTAGGTGTCATGATGAAATTATGGGTGAAAGTTTGAACATGATGAGTGGCAGCAAGATGAGTAGATGTTAGTGGAGGGTATATGGAGAAGAGTATCACGATTGAATGATAAATATTATGTTGAATGGGGTTAACATATAATAATTATGTGGGTGGAATTGATGTGGGTATCTGCAAAGCAACATTTACTTGTGCTTCGTAGAGGGGATTATAACAAATGATGTTTTGGATAGATAGAATGGAGATGTATGAGTTGGATGATGATGGTGGATTTTGGTTCATGGATATGGGTTTAAAAAGGGGTTTAATAAAGCAATTGTTGGCTTACGACCTACTCCCTTACTCAACTGCAAAAAGTGGTCAAGGCTTGGCAAATCTGAGTGTAATGCTCCATGGATGCAGGTGCTTGGTTGTGAGTGTTGGTTAGCACTTTAGCTTGACTCTCGGTCAATACCATATGCTTGGGAGTGATATGGATTAAAAAATTTGAAGCTATGGGTGTGATGGTATGGGTGCGTCACCCCTTTCCAAGGGTTCAGGGGTAGAGCCTTCGATATTTTTTGGTTTTGAATATATATATTTGTTTTTGGTGTGTTTTATGTAAATCCTAGGTCTAAAAGACTATGAAGGGTAAGTGGTGGAATGAAATTTTAAAAGGTGTGTTCGAACCCACCCTTCTAATGAAGGATGAATCATGAACGAATAATGAGGCTTCTTGGATGAAGGCTTGATGACAAGTGTAACCTAGGGGAGCAAAATACCTCTAAAAGAGGTCACACTATCTAATATCTTGCTACCAACCCATTATGGGCTTTCAATTCACACTTTCATTGAGACTTGGATAATAACGACAATTGTGATCCATGGTTATTAAGCCCTTGGATTAAAGGGCATCTAGCCTTGTTACCCCGAGCTATCCTCAAGAGTAACTAGTTTCTTGGTGATGAAGTCCAAGAAATTATCATCACTAGCTAGGGTTTATACTAGGGTTTTTTATGGTTGGTGATGAAGTCCAACTCATTCAAGAGGTTTTCCTCGCACTTGTCATGCAAAGGTGCAAAATGGTGGTACGTGCAAAAGTGTGTGTAGTGGTTTTGTTTTGAGTTTTGTATGGTTTTATAAAATAAATATATTCTAATTCCACTTAAAATGTAAAATTAAAATGATTTTTTGATTTAATGCTTACAAAATGTAAATTAGAGACAAAGCACAAAGAACAGCACTCCAGATACCAGTAAAAAGTAAAATTTTGAGCTAAAATGCAAAAAAAACTCTTCTAAAAGTCATGAACGGGGTTTGAGAGACAGTGCTAAATGCAGTACTACATTTGGAGACCCACAAGTCTGCATTTGCAACTGGACAAATGCAAGTCTACGTTTCTAATTGTATCTAAAAACCAATTCAATACATACAAAAGCCTAAATGCACTTTAAATATCCCTAGTAATGCAAAATTAAGCCCCTAATGCAAGCTACAATTCTTTTGTAACCTAAAATTTAACTAATGTAGATTAGAACCCAAGTGTTGTAGGTGAGTTTGAGAGGAGAGGACAATCCTCCAAGGGCGGTCCCAGGTTTGAATCTCCATCCTACCAAAAAGTTGAATTGGGTACCCAAAATCCAATTGATAATGTTGGTACGAGCAGGTCCGAGCACGACTCCTGGGTGACTTTGGCAGTATAGAACCCCCTAGTCATGGTCTCTCAGACCAAGGTGGCCCCACAAGCGATTTTTTGCTTTAAAAAAAAAACTAATGTAGTCTAGAATGTATTTTCCTTTTTGATGCCTACAATAATACTATTTCTATTATGCATTCCCTATTTGAGGCCTCTACTAATCTTATGGATTTTAAGTAGAGAGAAAAACAAATAATGCTTCTTTCTTTCTTTTTAAACCAATTTGAACTCAAGTTTTTTTTGGTCCTGAGTACTTACCTAGAGTCCTTTTGCTCTTTTCTCTAGCTTCACAAACACAGGTATGCGTTTATGTAGGTTCCCAAATGCACCACCATGTTTGCTTAGGTTACCAAATGCACCTTTGTGTTTGCTCGAGTTTCCAAATGCATCACTACGTTTGTGCTGGTACAACAAAGCTTGAACAAGTTCTGAATGTCCTGAATGAGATCTTTGAATTCTACATGATAGAGCTCCAAAGACCTACAACAAAGAACATATAGGGATCATAAATTAAAAACAAGGCAAATAAAAAATGAAATCCTTTGGGGGTCCCACCGTGATTGCCATTTGTAAGAAGTAAATATGTTCACCTAAACAAATAAAAGATAAAAAAGACAAGCTATAACAATGAAATAATGATTCTTGTATTAAGCTTTATGGAGCCTTGATCTCATTTTTACAAGATTTACCCCGAGTGTGCAGGGGTATAATTACAATAAGCAATAAAACTTGCTTTTTCTGTATACAATGGGTCAAAAGGAGGGGAAATCCCTTCTGGAAAATGTAATTGATGGTGGATGTTGACGCTCCTTTCTACTACAATCATTTTTTTGAGTGGGCTTGTGTATCCATTGGTAGACCACTCATTGCCTCAACAACATCTCAAGCTACCTGTAACCTGCACCTATAAGAATGCAAATAATATAGAAGGATCAATAGCACATATTGATGTGAATAAAAGGAGACTGCTAAAACCCTAATATTAATGCTTGCAAAATCTTGTAATGATGCATAGGAAAACAAAAAAAAAACATGAAATAAAACTACCCTGTCATTACCTGACCAGATCTGTGACTATCATCGGCTGAAGGTGCTCTTGAGAAAATACAGGGTCGTGTTTGGGGTTGGCAAATACAGAGCCATGTTTATCCCTATGTAAATGTCCTTCATTGTTTATGGTTGAAATACAAGACTACTAGGGTTTGATCTAGATCTTGAGCAATCGATCTCCATGGGTGTTGACGACCTCATATATTAATTTTGGTAGAGTGACAGTGTAATTTTTAGCTTATTTTGGGTGATGGAATGATGTTTATATTATAGGCCTTTAGGATTTTTGGATGGAAAGGATAGATGGCAAACCAAGCTTGCCAAGTGGCAGGGACTAGGCAACCACCTATCTTAGGTAGTTTTAGTGAGTCACTTAGAGTGTCCCACTTAGATGGAGTGGTGGCACGTAGTTATGTGAGAGTGGAGTGAGGTGTGTGAGATGTGACAATGGGAGGGATAGTGGTGGCTAGGACACATGTCATGAGGAGACACGGGGTATCCTAGGGGTTTTTCCCAGATTTTCACAAAATCTGGAAAATAGGATAATGTGAAGGAAATACATATGAGTGATTAATAATGTTATTATGCAGATTTGAAATGTACAATATGAGTGTGGTTTTGAAAGTGGCTAGATTTTAGTGTCTACAAGTTCTATAAGGTCCCACTCTAAGAGATGGTAAAATAATCAATAAATCAACAGTACAGTAAAATTAGGAGCTAGCTATCCTTCTCCTAAACAATAGAGAAAATGATAGTAGTTCCTTTCAAATATGTTGTGTTACATATATGTTTATTTCATGTTTTTATTGATTGATTAATAAATTAGTCACTCCCTATCCAATAATTGAAATACTATATAATCATGTAGTGATGTATAAAACTGAGTATAGGTCCTTGATAGATAACCTCCTAAAAATAGAGGGTCTTCCTCTAGCTCAATGTTGGATTAGCAAATTTACCACTAGAACAACCTAGATAGATTGGGAAACATTTTTCCACAATGCCTAAGACCTAATCTTGTAAGTATTGTAATTCATGCCTCAAGGGTTCCTTACAAGATAGTAACAACAAACCCCTATAAAAATTAGATTTTTAACCTTTGATTTTAATGTCTTCAAATTATTATGATTAAATATTTCCCTTGTGAATGCAAGAGTAAAAGGGTTTTGACAATATTAGTTTGATATAGGAGGCTATCACTGGTAAGCAATCCATGGAAATCAAATATGTTGTAGTTAATAGGAACTTTAGGTCTTGGCCATATAATGTGTTCTATTCCCACCTATTTTCTTAAATCATTCAAACCAAGATTAGTGAGTAAGGTTGCCATCTAGTTCTCTTTGTGGGTGGTATATTGCCATGAGATGGTGTCAACAAAGGTATCAGTTAAAGGCCTTATATAAGAAGACAAAATATTTCCCAATCCTACTTTATCCTTTAGACATTGACCCCACCATAATCATAGAATCTCCTTCACGACAAGCTAATAGATGACCAACTATGTTGTATGATTAAGACCTTATATTAGTGCAATCACTTTAGCCTTATTGTTAGTGAGGATTATAAAAGGTATTGAGATAGCTTCTATGAACTTGCCCTCTTGGAAATGGAGGACAACACTTGCTCATGAGGGACCTTGATTACCCTTGGATGCCTAATTAAATTAAGTTTAACCATATGAAGAGGGGGTGATTTTCATGAGATATGACCAACTCTAGATTTCCTAGATATAAGCCTCTCAAAATTTTGGGAAGAGATGGATGTGAGTGGCCACTTTCTAATACTTTATTATAGTTAATGTTATCTTGGATGTTTGTGGGTCTTTAGAGCATTTTGGATCTTGTTTGAGACAAAATGTTCTATTTTTTTTATAAATATGGTGATCCCTTTTTATCTAGAGGTCCCAAATAAGGATAACCAAGATGATGCCCAAAGGACCTACTACATCTTATTGTGGTGATTGTTATGCTTCAAAGTGTTTTTGGAAAGTATTCTAAAATCTAACATGGTATTAGAGTAGGAATAGAGTGGAAACACTTGATTGCACAAAAGACGTTTTTTCCATCAAAAAATAAGCAACAAAAATATTTATTATTATTATTATTCCTTGCAAATAAATGTAAAAGAATTTTAAGAAAATTGATCTTTTTCAAAAATTTCACTGTAGGGCTATTTTGGAGGAAAAACGCCTAGAGGCCATAAATTTTGCGTGTGAAAGCTTCTAAAACCCATTTTTTCAACTTGCATGACTTTTTTGAGATCTTCATAGTGGTTGTCTTAGTTTTTTCTTTTCCACTAGTAGAATATTACAATTTTATAGAACATTCATGGACCATATATGCCATACTTTCCCTAATCAAGTGAGCAAACTTGACCCAAGATCATGTTCAATGTGTCATTTTTAGCAGTTGAGAAAGCATCTTGGATTAGTGAGTATCTCTTATAGGATATTAGTAGGAGTCTCATATCCCATCAATGCATGATGGCATGTTGGTGGTAGAGGCTTTTTGTTGGTATAATTTTAAGTGATTGAATCACTAGAAGTTTTTCCCCTCTTCTAAGGGGGCTTCACTCAACATATATTCTTGTTGGCAACATATCTCATCAACATACAATGGTATAATGGTTTAATTGTTTCTTAGGAGACCACACATTCAAGGTTCAAATCCCTCGTAGATTACAAATTTTGAGAAAGATTAATCTTATTTTCATGCCCCTTTCTCAATTTATGCTAGCACATAAAGCTTGGATGGATAATGGATGACAGTGTAAATTTCCCATCCAAACCATCCTAGGTTCAAATATTCCCAACAAAGTTTTTTCATGCATCTTTCTCAAATGCATAAATCCATGACAAAGTCTTGACAATTATTATTTTTCCAATAGTGCCTATTAGCTTAGCAATTAGTAAGTTTTTTTGAGGTTGTAGGCCCAAAGTGTGATTCCCTCAACAACCTTGAGGTATACATATTTTATGAAAATTGTATTACTCATAATAATCCTTTTGCATTTACAATGGTATAGAATGCTTGGATGGATGGCACATGGCAATGGAGTCCCTTTACCATCAAAGATATCCTAGGTTCAACTCCTCTCAATGTCAAATATTTTATTGATATTTGTTTAGGCATGTTGACCCTATGACTAAGCCATGATGTTTTTGTCTTAGTGTCGCATGTTGGTGTATCAACTAACACAATTGTTTTGAATATTTTCCTCTAGAAAATTATTGGTTCAATTTCCACTAGCAGCAATATTATTTTTTGAAGTATCATGTTTCTAGACTTATTACTCAAGAAAAGTTCGTGGCATCTTTTCCACATTGACAATTGGGCATAGTGACTAGCATTAAAGTTGGAGTCATGACTTCATGTTGAAGGAAGGTTTGATGTAGTCTATGAACTTTAGAAAAATAGATAGCAAAAATTATTAATCCATTTGAGAATTCATTATGGTGGAAGATGTTACTATCTCTAATGTCTAATCTCTTTATCCCATCAACTGTAATTATAGGTGTGTTATAATATTACTAATCTAACATTATTGGCCAAGTTCAACAATGATGATGTAAGCCTAAAGGCACTCCTGATGTAAGCCTACAAGAATGTACAATATAATCCAATGGATATTCTTTATGTCTTGCTCTATTCACCCCTAACATAATTAATTAAACCATTAGTATGGTTAACCTTGTAATTGTAATTTAACCTTATAGCTAAATTATGTTGCCTTATAGTTAAACAAGGAGTATGGGCTGATTGAGATGGACTGGAGGAATGTTGCGATGGCGTCATGCCAGTAATAGAGCATGCATGCTAGTGACGTTTTTTCATCTAAAAATGATTGGAAGGAATAGGATTTCCCAATGCATGTCGATAATCGTTTGTTAAAGAACAATGGATGTTTGGAACAATGTGAAGCCAAGCCATTTCTAGTGGTTCAACCAGACTCGGTGGTGAAATATGTGGATTATTTAACCAAGAATGCACTTATTAGTAAATTTATGGGCATCCAAATTTCTCTTCCCTTTGTGGAGGCTTGGGTTAGGAAGACTTGGAACCCTGACGGTGATGTGGAGGTGATGTTGAGTGTGAATAGCTATTTTATGGTGGTTTTCTCTTGTCTTGTGGATCATAACAAAGCATTTGAAGGGGGTCCTTATTTCTATAACCAAGTTGGACTCTTTCTTAAACCTTGGCATGTGGGTTTCAACCCATCAAAGGAGCGATCATCGAGGATTCCAGTGTGGATTCAAATATTGTGGCTCCCATTGGAATTCTAGAGAAATAGCATCTTGCATATGATTGCCCTTCTTCTTGGGAAGCCAATTGGACCATCACAACAGACGGAGAAAAAGGTAATTTTTGTTACCCGTATTCTGTGTTGAAATTGATTTAAACAATCCTATTCTAGATTCTGTTGAAATATAGTTTGGATTGTCTACATGGGTTCAACAACTTGACTATGAAGCTCTTCCATTTTGTTGTCAAATCTGTCATGAATACGACCACTTGCAAAGAAAATATCCTAATTTTGTCTTGCTCGTGGCTTCAAATCTTGGGCCCTCTTGATCTGCACAAAATTTGGATAAAGAAAAAACCTCGATAAAGGAAGGGGATCGAGATAAGGAAGGCTTTATTCCTGTAAAACCTCAAAATAGAGGAAGAAGGGTAAAAAGAGCCCTTAAGGATAGCCAACCAAATGCTCTACTCAACCATTTTGAGATACTAGATGATCTTGATCAGTGCATGGAGTTACCTAAAACGTCACTACCTTATGCAGATATAACAGGGCCGAATCAGATGTCTCTTCTTGAGGTGGAACCTAAGGAATCATATCTAGTGGGTTTAAATGAAGAACATATGGCTTTGGCTCCGAGTACAGGTGATATGGTTGGCTCTAGCCCTGGAAGAAAAACTATTTTGGAAAGTGGCACAAATATAGTTGTGCTCTCTCCTACTCAAGCATTGATGCAGTCATCCTTGGACTGCAAAACTCCTACGGTGCTGGGATTGCAGCATAAAACAATTAAAAAAGGTGCTTTAGATAAGAATATGAAGGTGGATCAAAAGAAAGACTAGGATAAAATTAAGTTAATGGGGGAGACTTTGGTGGAGTTAGGCTTGGTGAGAACATTGGACTCCCATTTTTCTAACCCCCAAAAATTATTATCCTCTCATGGAATGTAAGGGGGTTGAACAACATCCCAAACAAAAAGTTATTCTTGATTTGATTCGTGTACATTCTCTGGATGTGTTGTTTATTTAGGAGACTAAATTGGCTACTGATAGTATGTTTAATATTACTCCCAATCAGTGTAGAAGGGGTCAATGCTAGTGTATTGGAGAATGTGGATATGCTGGTGGCATTGCTTGTTTATGGGATCCAATTAAGATCTCTCCTCTTACTTGGATTTCCAACATATTCTATTTCGATGATCGGGCATGATAATGAATCTGGTGAAACCATCCTACTTACAAATGTGTATGCTCCTATTGATTACAATGGTAAAGTAAATTTATGGGAGCACATTGGATTTGTGAGAAGTTTGACTCCCCTATACCCATGGATTTTGGCTAGATATTTCAATTCTATCACTTTTCTGGAGGAGAAACGCAGTGGAGTTGATCATCTTGAGCCTTTTTCTTCTATCTTCAGTGCTCATATTTGGGCCCTGAACTTGGTTAACATCAAGTCGGATAATAGGATCTTTACCTGGCACAACAGAAGATGTGGGGAAGAGTCCATCTCAGAGAGATTGGATAGGTTTTTGATCTCTAATTTTTATATCGATAATATAGAAGCTCTAGTTCTATGATTCTAGAAGGTAGGAGATCTGATCATTGGCCTATCAAACTCTTTGATCTTGAGTTTGGGCCAAAGAAGAATACTTCCTTTAAGTTTTAACTTATGTGGCTTTGGGATCCTAAGATTCATGATTTCATGCGAGGTTGGTGGACCAATGGCAAACCTTCTCATGGCACCGCTATGTATTCCTTTATGAAGCGGCTATAATTTGTTAAGCATAAATTGAAGAGGTGGAATAGTCTAAATTTTGGTAACCTTTCCTTGGTCAAGTTGGTGGCTCTTAATAATGTGGAAGAAGCTTCAAGGAAGATTAGAGATCATGGACTCATAGAGGAGCTTCTCTTTGAGGAATCTGAGGCTACAAAAGAACCTGCTGAATGGTAGTTGAGGAAAGAAATTTTTTGGAAACAAAAAGCTCAAGTGGATTGGCTTCAGGAAGGGAATAGGAACACGACCTTCTTTTTAAAATCAGTTAAGGCTCATCATAATGCTAACCTGATTTTCTCTCTTGTGAATTCTCAAGGTGCCCTTCTCTCTCCTTTCAAGGAGATTTCAGAAGTGACTATGAGGTATTTTTCCTTTCTCTTCAAGGAGGAATCCCTCTCAGATGATGAGGATGAAAAGCTTATTCTAAATTGTATTCCCTTGATTGTTTCTAGAGAGATGAATGAGCATTTGATGGGCCCAATTTCCCTTGAGGAGTTGGAAAATATTGTATTCAAGATGAAAAAAGGGGAAGCCCCGGGCCCGGATGGATTCTCGATTGATTTTTATCAGGAGTTTTAAGAGTTAATAAAATTTGATCTTCTGGAGGTGGTCCATGAGTTCCAAAATAACAAACATATGCTAAGGGCCCTAAATGCTACCTTTGTGGTGCTTCTCCCCAAAAAAGAGGGAGATAATTCTCTGGATATGTTCAGGCCTATTGCTCTCTGCAATGTTGTGTATAAGATCATTATAAAAATTATTGTTGAGAGGTTGAAGATATGGTTGAGCAAAATCATCTTTGAGGAGCAAGGTGGGTTTGTTGCTGGCCGAAATTTTTTGGATGGGGTTGTTATTGCTATGGAAGCTATTCACTCGATGGAAAATTCTAAGGAGAAATCTATGTTCATTAAGTTGGACATGGCCAAAGCCTATGACCGGGTCAAATGGTCCTTTCTTCAAAAAGTTCTTGCTCCTTTTGGCTTTGAGGAGGAATGGATTAGATGGGTGATGAGTCATGTTTCTTCTTCCTCATTCTTTGTTCTTGTTAATAATGAGTCATTGAAGCTATTTGAGGCCTTGAGGGGATTAAGGCAAGGAGATCCTCTATCTCCTTATTTTTTTATCATTATGGCGGAAGGGTTGGGAAGACTACTCAAGTCTTAGGTTAGGCATGGTCTCATTTAGGGTTGGAAGTGGGATAGCAGTTCACCGCCTCTTTTCCACCTTTAATTTGTTGATGATACAACTTTGCTAAGATTTTCCACTATCGGGGAAGCTGGAAACATTAGGTGATCTCTTGACATATATCTCAATACCCCTCCTCTTATTCAAGCCAGAATTGCTAGAATTCTAAGATTCCATGTCGGGACTCCCCCTTTCATTTATCTTGGTATTATGATTTTGTCTCATCCGTTGCCTAGATCTTCTTGGGAGTCTATGCTTGATAAATGTAAAGGGAATATGAATCACTAGACCTTCATATGGCTCTCCTTTATGGGTAGAGTGTTGCTTTTAAAATCTATTGTTCAAGCTTTACCCATTTATAGGTGTTTTGTGCAAACAAATCCCTCTCATTTTATCAAGGACATGGATGCTTTTTCAAGATAGTTTTTATGGTCTAGAAAACTTGCTCAATCTAAATGTGAGTTTAGTTAGGTGGTATTCTATTTGTAGGCCAATTCAAGAGGGAAGCCTTAGGTTGCGACAAGCGACTCTTTCTAGGTAGGCTTTGGTTGTGAAAATCTACTAGAGATGGTGTACTTCTCAAGATCATAATTGGGTTAAAATCTTATCTTGTAAGTACTTGAGAGGTATTTTTGAGGCTGAGATCAATAGAGTCAACTTGGTTGGGAAATATTTCGTTGTTTGGGACACTCTGAAAAGAGGGACTAATTTAATTAATTAGGATTTATTATGAATTTTCAATCGAGGATCAGATTTTTTTTTGGAGGATTCTTGGGATGGCCACCCTCCTATCTTGACTCAATATCCCAGGTTACATTCCCTAAGCATTTTTTTCTTGGAAGTAGGTTGGTCTCATGTGGAGGACTTTAAAATAATCTAGCATTTTGGTAATATGGAGATGTACAAGTGGAAAGATCTACAGGAATGGCCCCAGGGGGATTGGTCAAGGATAAAGATGTGCTTGCTCTTATTCTTGTGGGGAGGTCCTGCTCTTCATTGAGGGGTAAAAACATTTTGGCTTGGAACCCTGATCCCAAGGGAACCTACTCTATAGCCTATGGTTATCAGGTTCTTGATATGCAAAATTTTGGGAGCCTCCCTGTCACATGGTGGAAAAAGGTGTGGAACATATTTGCTTGGCCTAAATGTAACTTATTTTTCTAGTTGGTCACTCGTAATAAATGCCTCAATTGGGATAACATGAGAAGAGGGGATTTCAGGGTCCCTATTTTTGTGTCCTTTGTGGTAATAATGAGGATGACTCTTCTCACTTATTTTTACAATACTCCCTTGCCATAGACATTTGGCATCATTGGTGGAGTGCCTGGAACCATCCTTGTTTTCATGTGCTCTCCCTGGTGGAGTTTTGGAGCAGTCTGGGTGGACCTCCAGCTAATGCCCCCTTCCTCCAAGTGGCTTGGAATTTGGGTCCTTCTTGCATCATCTGGAATATTTGGCTCGAATGAAACCATCACATCTTTCAGGGTAGACATTTGGCTATTCAACAGATCTAGCAAAGGATATTGTGTATGGTTCAGGAAACTATCCATAGCAAATGTGATATGAAACCTCTTTTCGACTATAGGGAGGAGAAGGTACGGTAGGCCCTTGATCTCTTTGGGGTTGGTGCAGACTCTTCTCGCCCTAGCAAGGTTCCCCAACTTAGTAAGAAAGTTTGGAGAGATGGTAGGTGGAGGTCACCCCCTGGAGGAGTTTTAAAAATTAATACTGATGGGTCATCCAAGGGTAATCCTGGACATGCTGGAATTGGCTATGTTGGAGAGAATCTACTGGCATGGTCAAATTTTTCTTTTTCATTTATAAAGATGTTAACTCCAAAAATTTTATGGAAGCTCTTACGATTCTCAAGACCTTGTAGAGGGGGTTTTCTCTTGGTTGGCACTGGAGCATCTACGAGTTTGAATCCCAATTTTTGGTTAATTTTTTAAACAACAAAAGGTTGGAGGATGTTAATTGGCAGTTGGCCTCTATGGCCATTCAGATTCTCAGAATTAGTGAAGAGTTCGAATTTATCTCCTTTGTGCACATACCAAGGGAATGGAATGGGGTTGTTGATTATTTTGCCAAAAGGGCTTTTGAGCTTTCGGGTCCTTGGATTATGGATAACTAGGAGAGTCTCTCGAATGGGGACTCTCAGCACCTCTAGGAGTTGATCCACAAGGATGTCCAGACTTAATGTGGTTTGTTCTTCTTGTTTCTTTGGGTTTTTACCCTATGGAAAAAGGTGGAAAAAGGTGTGGAACATATTTGCTTGGCCTAAATGTAACTTCTTTCTCTGTTTGGTCACTCGTAATAAATGCCTCACTTGGGATAACGTGAGGGAGAGGGGATTTCAAGGTCCCTCTTTTTGTGTCCATTGTGATAATAATGAGGATGACTCTTCTCATTTATTTTTCTAATGCTCCCTTGGTAGAGACATTTGGCACAGTTGGTGGAGTGTCTGGAACCATCCTTGTTTTCATGTGTTCTCCGTAGTGGAGTTTTGAAGCAGTCTGGGTAGACCTCCGACCAATATCCCCTTCCTCTAGGTGGCTTGGAATTTTGGTGCTTCTTGCATCATCTGGAAGATTTGGCTCGAACAGAACCATCGCATATTTCAGGGTAGAAATTTGGCTATTCAACAGATCTGGTAAAGGATCTTGTGTATGGTTTAGGAAACTATCCATAACAAAAGTGATATGAATCATCTTTTGGACTATAGGAAGGAGAAGGTACGATAGGCCCTTGGTCTCTTTGGGGTTGGTGCACACTCTTCTCGCCCTAGCAAGGTTCCCCAACTTAGTAAGAAAGTTCAAAGATATGGTAGGTGGAGGCCACCCCCTAGAGGAGTTTTAAAAATTAATATCGATGGGTCATCCAGGGGAAATCCTGGACATGCTGGAATTGGTGGTGTTGGGAGAGACTCTACTGGAATGGTCAAATTTTTCTTTTTCATTTATAAAGGTGTTAACTCCAATAGTTTTATGGAAGCTCTTACGATTCTCAAGACCTTGTAAAGGGGGTTTTCTCTTGGTTGGAGCAGGAGCATATGTGAGTTCAAATCTCAAATTTTGGTTAATATTTTAAACAACAAAAGGTTGGAGGATGTTAATTGGCAGTTGGTCTATGTGGCCATTTAGATTCTCATAATTAGTGAAGAGTTTGAATTTATCTCCTTTGTTCACATACCAAGGGAATGGAATGGGGTTGCTGATTATTTGACCAAAAGAGCTTATGATATTTTGGGTCCTTGGATTATGTATAACTAGGAGAGTCTCCCAACTAGGGACTCTCAGCACCTCTGGGAGTTGATCCACAAGGATATCCAGACTTAATGCGGTTTGTTCTTGTTGTTTTCTTCGGGTTTTGATATTGTATGGTGGTTGAGTCCTAGTTGGGGGCTTCGTTGTACTCTGTAATCTTGTCTTCTTATAAATAAATTTTAACCCCTTTATTTTAAAAAAAATTATCTTGCCTTATAATATTGAGGGAGATACAACCTTGTGAATTTAGCCATTTGGAACAAGGGCAGTGACAATTTTTCAAGTCACAAAAGATGAAATTGAAAATATCTATCAGCTAGGGTTTAGAAAATGGAAGGAGCAATGAAGGGCTAGGACTTCAGTGAGCCAAGATATTGTATCTCGACATAGAATTTTTTAGGTGAGATTCTTTTTCCCTTCTTTATCTTAGAAATTTTGCATACAAATTATTATAATTTTTTTATCAAATATTATATTCTCTATAGTATATTATAGTAAAATTTAGTATATTTTAAGTTTTAGTTTCTTTTCCATGGACTGATTTATGACTAAATCCTTGAAATCATCTCTAGTGTTAGAGGTTAGTGAGTGCACCACAAAGGATCAATCCCTGTTGCTCTAAGATAAGGCTGTTTTTGGTAAATTTAATGGGTATTGGCCAGGGGATTCAACCTTGAGAAAATGGATTGATAGGAGTTGAAAGTCTTGAGGAGTGATTCTATCCTTTATTACTAAAGGCCATATTTTGTTCTAGGGAAGAAAGAGATAATCCTAAAAGAGGGTCCTTGGTTTATGGGAAGAGGAGGACTCTTTCTTACTCGTTCGTATAAAGGCTTTTCACCTAAAGATATAAATATATCCCTAGTACCAGTCTAGGTTAGGATGTATGGGTTACCCATTGAATTTTAGGAAATAGATAGCTTTAAGGCAATAGACAACACTCTAGGAGAATTCCTTGAGATTTCAAATGCTACAAAAGATGGATTCTTGGCTATTTATGCTCTGATTTTGGTCATGATTGATATAAGTAAAGTTTTACCATAATCAATCATTCTTAAGTATGGGGATAGGATGTGGATTCAAATATTAGATTATGAAAACATATCTTTTAGATGTAGAAGATGTCATGAGGTGGGTCATATTGAAAGATCATGCCCTAAGAAGAGCCTAGCAGAACCATATGTAGAAAACTGCAAGAGAAACTTACAAATGGATATGGATGAAGATAGTTTTCAACTTTCAAAAAATGTATCTAGAAAAATGAAAGAAAATAAACAATGGAGACCGGTAAGGAAGGGTATTGGTATAAATACTAACTCTTTTGAGGCTTTATCTTGTGAAAAAAAGTAGATCAAAGCTTAGAGGACACAATACAATAGGTTCAACATATTAACAAGGAACCGTCAATTCGTTATGATTCTAATTTAGGGACAAACATTCTCGATGAACCTAAGGAATGTGCCTCACCAAATTTTGGAGACTCTCTTGGAGTACCATGCACCATTGCAGTGTTAGATGTTAATACCTCTTCCATTAATAATGAAATACCAAAAAATGAGCAGGACAAGTAAAAAAAAATTGTAGTAGAGCCAAGAGAGGATAAATCTTATGAAAAACAAACTTGTGAAACAATATTAAGGAATAGAAAAATAAGACCTACTCCCGATACAAGTAAGGAAAAAAGAGGAAAACCCTCAAATTATCAAGTGAGATCCAGGGAAGTAAGAGCAAACATAGAGAAAGGAACACAAACTAAGTTGGTTGAACTTCATTTTACCAAGAAAAAAAATGATATTGTTAATTTGCAGGCAAGGCCAATAGCCACTAATGAGATATGATTATCATATCATGGAATATAGGTATGTTAATGCCCCTCAAAGCAGAGGTGTATTAGGGATATATGTTTAAGTAATAAGCTTGATATTCTTTGTATCCAAGAAACTAAAATGATAAAATAAGAAGTTTGTAAAACTATGAAAGTAGTATGGGCAAGATGTGAATGGGATGCTATGGATTTTTAAGAAGTGGTAGAGGGAATTCTAACTTGTTGGAATCCTACTAGAACCTTTTGTTTAACAAATCATAAAATAAGGCATTGGATAGCCTCTTTAGTCACAAGCTACTCTGTAAATATTCATTTAATCCTTATCAATATCTATGGACCTCCAACTCAATCAGGTAGATTAGAAGTTTAGAGTGATATTGAATTCTTTATGAGAAGTAAATACCAAGAAACCCGATTCATGATCATAGGAGATTTTAATGCCATAGCCAAGATAGATGAAAATTTTAGGGAAATTGGGAAATTAACCCAAACTATGAGAGATTTCTTATCTTTTATTTGAAACAATAATCTATGGGAGGTTGAGTTTGAAGAAGACAACTATACATGGACCCAACAATAAGAAAGACCAAAACCTAATAGCAAAAAAATTAGACAAATGCATACTCTTAGATCATTGGCTAGATGAAGAAATTTGTGCTAAAATTAATACCTTAACAAGGATTGGTTTAGATCACTGGACAATAAGAGTTAAAATGGTGGTAAGTGAATTAAAAAAAATATCATATTATAAATATGAGCAGATGTGGGAAGACCATCCTCAATTTATTGATATGACAACACAAATGTGGAATTCTTTAGGAAATAGTGGGTTGTATGCACTTCCAAAATAAATTAAATCAATGACATCTAAAATAAAATAATGAAACAATAACACTTTTGGAAATATTTTTGAGAAAAAAGAACTAAAAGATAAAATTTCAAAATTCTAAAAAGGTGATCATAATAATCCAAGCTTAGAGGAAAGGGAGTTGATTAGTGAATATCATAATATTTTGAGTAAGGAAGATAAATCTTGGAGATTAAAATCAAGAGACACTTGGTTAAAAGGAGATTAAAAAACAAAGTTTTTTCATAGGATGGCTATAGTACGAAGATCAACATCCATAATTAGTAGAATTAATCAGTAGAAGGGTTTTGGATTAAATACCATAGTGAAATTAGAAAAGAGGTAAGGTATTTTTATCAAAATATTCTAGGATCAAGGAGTATGAAGTTCTTAATGATAAACTTCTTCGAGAATTATCTTCAATTATAATGAATGAAGACAATAGAAATCTATTGGAGACTATTACTTTGGAAGAAGTTCATTTAGCTCTTTTCTCTTTTAATAAGGATAAATCCCCGGGTGTGGATGGATTCTCTATAGCATTTTACCAACATAATTGGGATATAGTGAAGTATTCTCTATTGGTGGCAGTGAAATGGTCAAAGGTAAAAAAATATATACGTTATTAAATAAATGCAACATATCTTACCTTGATCCCAAAAAAAATATGATAAATTGATTGATTCATTTAGACCCATAAGCCTATGTAATATGACATATAAGATTATCTCCAAAATGAGGGAAAATCAATTAAGGCCATTGTTAGACAAAATTATTTCAGAAGATCAAGGAGGATTTGTGAAAGAGAGATACATTATGTATGGGATCATAATAGCTCATGAAGTTATACATTCAACAAATTCAAGAAAAGAGAAAGTAATGATATTAAAACTTGATACAAGTAAATCCTATGATAGGGTTAAATGGAATTTTCTTTTTGTTGTATTATAAAAGTTTGGATTTGTGAATTTAGATGGATTAAAGGTTGTGCCTCTACAGTTTCATATTCAGTGTTGGTCAGTGGGTTAGTAACATAGTCATTTAAAGCCAAGAGAGGTCTTATACAGGGAGGTCCTCTATCACCATATCTGTTCATTATTATGGTAGAGGTTTTGGGTAGGAACTTGAAGAAGGCTAACAAATATGGGTTTACATGTGGACTCAAGGCTAGTAATAACATCGACAACATCACCCATCAACAATTTGTAGTGATACAACCCTTTTTGGAAGGGCACAAATAAATGGGGCTAAAGCTTTGAATAACTTAATAAATGAATGTGAAAGAGCATTAGGGCAAAAAGGTAATAAAAAAAAAAGGTAATAGGACAAAATCCAAAATGTACTTCCTAAACACTCCAACTAAAATCAAAGCAAAGATTTGAATATTACTTCAAATGGATGAGGCAAATTTATCAGCAACTTATCTAGGGATGCCTTTATTTGAGGGGAGAATGATGATAGAGTTATGGAATATAGTGATAAGTAAAGTTAAGAATAAACTACCGACATGGAAAGGTAGATTGTTATCATTAGCAGGAAGAGTGCAGGTAATTAAGTCAGTATTATAGGTCATTCCAACATATTATGTCATTGTATACTATGCCAAAATCAATAGAAAAAACAAGGTATATTATATGATCCTTTTTGTGGTCAAGATTACATGATTAAAGGATATTTCCTTTGGTAAAATGGAGCAAGGTGTGTGATGGTAAAACTAGGGGAGATCTCGGTTTAAGAGTTCTTACATATGCAACTTAGCTATTACTGGAAAAGTAATTTGGATATTGTACAAAGAGAGTCAAAGACAATGGGCAAGAATTCTTACAAGTATGTTGAGCCCAATGATCCAAGCTTAATATTTACTGCATTCTCTCTACCAAATGGTTCTGCACTTTGGAATGGTTTAAAAAATTTTGTTGATCTGGTGATTAAAGGTTTAAGATGGGTGATGGGAACCAGAGAAATTTTTTATATTTGGATGGATATTTGGTGTGATAAAAAACCACTGAATCTAGATCCAATTTTGAAACCTTGGATGAGATTACTTCAAAATAAATAGGTGATAGGGTTTCAAATATTATGTAAAAGGATCAATTAGGAAGATACAAATGGAAACAATATTTTTTACAAGTACACAAGACATTGATGCTAGGAGGTAATTGAGTAGAAAGATAAAAACAATGAGTATTTCGAGGGGAGCCAAGGATAAATTGATTTGGAAGTTGAATAGCTCAAGAGAATACACAACAAGAAGTGGATATAATGTAAAGCACCAATAAAATAGGAATATCACAAGAATATGGAGAGATATGTGGGATAGCCCAAGCATTCCTAAAGTCAACACATTTGTTTGGCTAGTAGGTCACAAAAGAATTTTATCCTGGGATAACCTTATAAAAAGGGATTTTCATGGCTCCTCACAATGTGTTCTTTGTAAAAAGGAGGAGAGTATAGACTATATTTTGGGATATTGCTTAATAGTTTGGAAACTATGGCAATGAATTCTTAATATACTTGGTAAATGCATGGTGATGAATGGAAGAATTGAAAAATGGTTAAAGCAATGGCATAACACTTTTAAAAGCGAGGCTTTACAGACAATCTGGGATATATCAAAAGATACAATACTTCGGACTGTATGGCTAGAAAGGAATAGAATAATATTTAAAGGAAAGTAAAGCATTATAGAGGTAATAAAAAGGAAGATATGTTCAGCCATAGAGGAGTCTAATCCAACCCTATCAACTCACCCAAATTTTAATCTAGAATCAAAGAGTCTTGATAGATGGAGTTAAGTCGTCAAATGGAATTATGATGTTGGATACATGAGAAACAAAAAAAAAAAACAGAATATAAAGTGGAAACTACTAGATGTGGAGTTCGTCAAATTGAATTTTGATGGAGCATCTAAAGGAAATCAAGGACCAGTAGGAGGAGGAATAATTACAAATAGTAGAGAGATTGTTCTCATTACACTTTCAATAGTGAATTTAAGAGAAATAATGAAGCTAAAGTTTGGGAGACTTTAGAAGGGTTAAAAATATGCAAACAAATGAAATGGAAGAGAGTATGGATGTAAGGTAATAAATGCAATTTTGAGGAAAGCAAAGGCTCCTGGAACATACAAGAGATAATTGTGGAAATTCAAGATCTTGCTAAAGAGTTTTAAGAAATTAGGTTTACACATACATCAAGGGAAGGAAACAAATGTGAAGATAGGATAGCCAATAGAGAGGTTTTAATTGAGGATTGTGAAGTTAAATTCTATTTTCCATGGTTAAGATTAGTTGAAGCTGACAAGAAAATGTTGATTGCCTGAATCAAATAATGATTAAGATTTACTTCAATATTTTCCATTGGTAATATTTTTTGTATTTTATAACATTAATGTGTTTTCATATAAACTATTTATTATAATTTTTTCGGTTGCACTTGTGCTTCAGGAATGAAACTAACAATCCATATTTGGTAAAGCGGACTATGATAGTGAGATGTTTTGGAAATATTACTCTACTAAGATGCAATGCATAGATAGTAGAGGTAAATTTTTGGTATTGTGAAGGTTGTTATAGGAAAATGTTAAGATGGATGCTGGGTTTTGGAATATTTGTATTCATAAAAAAAATAAAAAAAATGAATTCAAACATTTTATGTAAAATGATGTAGGTTTCTAGCTATAGCATCTTTATTGAGATGATAAGTGAATCTATTTGTAAAATCTCAAGCTCTACAGAAGAGAGTTGTGATTTTTCAAGGGTGGAGAACCCGACCCCTTGTTCTTTAGCAAAAAAAATTATGTTGGCTTAGGTTAACATAATATGTAGTTATTATTGGGGATTAGGTACATGCTATAAATACCCTCAATTATTGATCCATTACATTAGTTGATGTGATGAGAAATCATGGGGGTACCTATGAGCACCACCTCTTCTTCTTATTTCAATTATATATGTTATTTATATAATTTATATGATCTCTTATTTCACTTCTATACTCTCTTGCATTTGATTATGGTGAATGTTATGCTTCAAAATATTTCTAGAAAGTATTCTAAAATCCAATAGAGTCTCCTCTTTGTGAATAGGATTTTGTGGGAGCTTTTATACATTTTAGTACCATTTGTTTTAGGCAATCCAATAGAGTGTAGAGGTTATCATCTTATAGCCACATAAATTCAAATCTAAAAGGAAATATTTGGCACTATGATTCTTGTTTAATATAGAAAAAATAGGGGTATGGTACAAACCATATGCTTGACCTATTATAGGTTCAATAACCACATTGAAGTCTAGTCACTTAGTTGCTCATAGAAACCTATAAAAACCTCAATACTTATCTCTATTAGTCCATGTGTAAATGCCATTTTTGAGAAGTGCATCCCACAAGGGTAATTGTTGTATGAAGTTGCTAAAGTCTCTTTGTGACTTTATGATGTGTTGAACACTGCCTAATTTGTCCTTATTATCTGGTATAACACTAAAGTCCCTTATGAATATGATGATTTGTCCTTTATGAGTTTTTAAAAATACTTCTAATTCATTCCAAACCCAAAGCTTAGAAATGGGATTATGTGGACCATACATATTTACCATTGGTTTGTATGTTATGAGAAAAGCTCTTAAAGTATATTAGGCTCCAATAGCTGCTTGAATCTAATGCAGTACCCAAAACCAAGGAGGGCCTTCATAGGGTGCCTAGTCCCCATGGAACTCTTTATACTTTAATGTTTCTAATATGCCAATCATTCCATTTTTTTGCATGTCATTCCACTAATTTGATGTCATCCATTTTGGTATCTTAAAATCGTAGTATCTATGGGAAATAATATGTTATCTAGTTTCAAATTGGATGTTGTTTGTTAGGGATTATCAATCACCTAACATTCTAAAATTGGATCTTCATTGTTCTTGTGGGAAGACTTTCACCTACCTAGATTATAGGAGATCACAAAGCTATAGTTGTTTACTAAATTTAATTTCTTCAAAAGCCTTCATAGCCCTTTCTATGGACTTTGAGATCCTGCCTTTCCTTTTTATATTAAGCCCATATCAGTTATTTCCTTGAGGTGGTCGATTCAATGAATTATAACCATCAGTGAGTTAATATGCATATTTGAGGGTGGTAGTGTTTGCTTTAGCTATTCTGTTAAATGAATTAGAAGATTTGTATCTAGTCTAAGTATCAGTTACCATTTCCATTGATAATGAGTTCTCCTTATCCTTACCTTCAAAAATTTTATTCAATGTTGTGATAGATTTTGGATTAGGATTTGAGGTTTCAACCTTATGTGTTCCTCATATAAATGGATTGTAATATCTATCCTAGGTATATTATGATACATCACTCGTGAAGGTATTTTGTGCATATAAAGGATATTTGAGAGGGATGTTGATTATGGATCAATAATTGAAGAGTTTGTTGAATATCTTTGTATTGTATTGTCCATCCCTACTTAAGCTATTATATCCTATGTAACATCATTTATCTATGCTAATCCTACCTCACAAGAGGCCATTAGTTTGTAGGTGCTAAAAATATGCTCCTTAGACCTATATCTTCCTTTAGTTTGAGAAAATGATCCTATAGGCATTCCTTCTAGGCCCTAAACTTAGAGGAAATGTAATTTCTACCATTACAAAGCTTATTTTATCTCACTTATGGTTTCCAAAGTAATATGTCACTCTCATTGTAGTGTCAAGAAGGATTTTTTGAAATTTATTGAAATTGCTTCAAGTGTTAAGGGATTCATACTGTAATTTTTGGAAGAATTTTTTGTCAGTGTTAGAATAAGATTGATATTAGGCAATGTACTTTTGGACTTGGAGCAGGAAATTGTAGTACTTATCATTGTAGCTCAAGTAGAACAAACAAATTTTCTTGAGGAATAGCCCAAAAGCATATGTCCTCCACATTTTGCTAGTAGGTCTTGGATATAATTCCATTTTAGAGGGTGATAACCAAATTCATGATTTGATATAAATCCTTAGGACCAAGGTCTAATATAATGTACTACATCTTTGCACTGCCATGGGTCCCTTTTTACTATTGTCTCTTTTTCTCTATATTGATATGATGAGGAAAAATCTCCTTGAAAGGAAAATGTAAATCCTCGTTGGAGCCCTACTCGTGTTAAATCCACTCTCCAAATTTAGAAAAGATAAATTCCTCCCTATGAATTTGCTAATCAATGCTCTGTAGTTGAGTTTATTAAATTTTAGCTGTAAACCTTCCATTCCAAAGGAAACAATTGGGTACTCTATTGAATGCAAGATTTCTACTAGCACAAAAGCTTAAACAAAATTTGACAAGGTTGTCATTGAGAGCTTTGTATCCCTATTTAGTCTAAATCCCCTATGGATTTGGGATTCTTCTAATGGATCCAAATCCTATGTGCCTTGAAGGTGAATTTGTAACTGGTTAAGGTAGATACATAAAATAAAGTCACAAATTATGCATACATAGAAAACCAGATCAATCCCATGTTGCAAGAAATTGAGGGTTAAATGTTGACTATACCTTAAACCAAATCTATTATGTGATGTTAGAGTTCAATGAAAACTACCATTAACAACAACATCTACACCCCTTCTTGCTCTTAAAATTTGAGGCTCAAATCTCATGGGCTCATACTCTACCCCTCCACCTCTAATCACTATAACAAACCCAAGTTCCAATGGATCGCCCAATACTCCACATGTACAAGCATATTTAATAAAACTCTTCGAAATATCAATAATGAGAATAAAAGGAGGGAATTGGTGAAGCATAGGCAAATTTGTGAATCAAGGGGTTGAGCTTGTTCATAAATCAATGAAGGGCAAGTTGAAGAAAAAGGTAATGAATATTTGATGTGGAGGACGGGATAATATGGGTGATGCCATCTAGTCATTGAGGACTATGAAATTTTTTGCTTTCTTATCTTAAATAATCTAATTATTGTTCTAATGGATGAATCATTGCCAATGGTAGCCTTGATAAGTGAAATCGTGCCAAAAGGAACAAGAGAAATCAAATTGGCTAAGAGAGCATATTAAGGGGTAAATCAATGAGGATCAACTAGATACTGTGACAAAGTAACTGAAAAACAATGAATCGATTTGGGGTATGTTGCATCAAAAGTAGGCTTTGGTTAACCTTTCTCAATGTGGACTCTGCCACTCATGGCTGCTTACAAAATCATTAGGTTTGAGGGAGAAAGACTTGATGTGGAAACCTATTTGAAAAGAAAACTAGTGATGGAATGCTTTTTTATATGGCAAATCATGTCATTAACAACAATTTGAAAAGGGACATAATAGGTTAGATCTTTGTCCTTAGTAACTTTTTGGCTTGTTTTTTTTGTTCTTGGTACCTATTGCTTGCCAACTCACTATCTCATGAGATTCTACCTTTGTTGGGTTGAAATAGTTTTTTTTCCTGAGGCTTAGCACTTTAACCATACTCCAAAATCCTAAGGCTTAAGGTCAATAATTGGTATGAGAAAAAATATTTTCAATTGCTAAGGCAAGAAGTAAGATTAACCTCCAAGCCTTGATTAAAGAGAATACTAGCAAAGCATGATAGCAAAACCACCTTGCATAGAGAAACTTTTTCAACATCCATAAAGAAAATATTAACAAAGCCCTAATAGGCCTTAATCAAAAGCCAAAGTTTTGGCTCTTACTGATGTAGTGTTGTAGTCACTTAGAATTTTGTCATTAATTCCTAGGATAATCAATCCTTCTCAAATCCCCCTATTTGGTAAGGCATTGTCCATATTTTTCTCTTTGTTATTAATTATACATAATTGAGATGGGCTCCACTTGTATTACATCATGCCCACATAATGGTATTCTAACAATTAAAAAATGATGCATGTATTGCTTGACAAGATTTGAACCTTTGAAATTCAAGGAATTTAATCAATTAAGCTTTTGTCATTTGATATATTTATTTATTTATTTTTGCATTAATGATAAGGCAGGGTTTTGAAAGGGTTGCCTTTTCCCTTAGTACAATAGGTCACATCAATTAGTCATATTGAGCTATACAACTTTTTTTTGGTGTTGTTAGGATTTGTACCTTAGTGTGAGTTGAGTCATGTATGTCTCAACCATTGAATCAAATTGACATTGATATTTCCTCTTTGAAATAAATGAAATAATGTAATTTGTTGTAAAAAATATGTTTACCTAATTTTTTTATTTTTTAATTGGTTACATGGGATTGAAGTGAGCCCCAATTGTATTACATCATGACCACATAGTAGCATTATAAGAACTTAACAATTATGATTCAAACCTAAGTCTCTTCAAAAGTCAAGGAATTTAATTGATTGAACTCATGCCATTTGATGAATATTAAGGTTCACCCATAACATTAGAACCATGGTCTATGATATAAAATTATTCTTTCCCACCTTACCCAAACCTCATAAATACTTTTTTTTATTATCACACACACCCCTAACATGTTTCGAACTTGGGTCTCCCAAAAGAGAGCCCAAAGACATATTGCGGTGTCCCATAAGGACCATGAATAAAATGTTAAGATCATCCATAAAATTTGAACTTTAAATTTGAACTTTAGTTTAAGATGTGAAACTCTTCACTCCCAACTAATTGCTCTAAAGCTTATGATTTATTTTTTTGATTACGTAGGAAACCTCTATAAAGCCTAGCTCTCTGGATAAAGATGAAGTCAATGGGACCCAGTTGTCCAGGGAATCAAACAGGGGTAACCCATTCGCAAGCACTTGACCGCTACTAACAGACTTATCCCTTTCAATAAATCTTATAAATTATTTATTTTTATATAATATAAAAAAAGAAATACTTTTTTATTTTAATTTTAATTATTTATTATAATTATTATTTTAGAAATTTGGTTAATGTGAGAAACTCTTACAACCGGCGTTGAGGGTTGAGCATCTTAATCCCACCATGACCTCTCATAAGGGGAGAGTGGAGCTTATCAAGAGAATTTAACACAAAACCTCGACACATGTCGTGATTTGAACTTTAAACCTCTTGAAAAAGAGCCAAAATATAATAACTTTTTTAATAAGCAAAAATAATTTTAAAACTTCAACAAAACATTTTTATTATAATTCTACTATAAAAATTACAACTAATCTCACAAGGCATATTGTTATTTGCTCAAATTAAAAATAAGTTAAAACAAAAATAAAAATAGTCCGCTCATGTAGAGGAGTTGGAGAGCAAACGGGTAGTTAAAACTCTCCAGTTATCGAGAGGCACAGGTTCAAATCTCTCCCCTCACATGTTGCGGATATGTTGTATATAAAAAGGTTCCTCATCCAAAAAAAATAAAAATAAAAAAATAATCTTAAAAAAAAAAAGAATAAATAATAGATAAAAGGATGCTTTGGAATTTAGAATCATTGGTGGGAGTGAGGAGTGTCCTAACTTTCTTTTAAATATGAGTAGAAATGTTATGAGTGAAAAACCTTAACATTTTGAAGTCCATGAAATCTAGAGTCAAGGAACAAAGAACATTTAAATTTAATAATGTTAATTCAACCTATTATATTAATAGTCAAATTACTTTTTTTAATAAGTTTTCAATAAGATTATACAGGTTTTTATAAGAGGTCTAGTCCCCTCATATTAAGTGGGGTTTAAACCTTGGATATGTGGAAGAGAGGCCAAAGCCCTTACCACTACAATAAACTTGCAACTTTAACATTGGTCAAATTATTGTAATACTGCTTACATCCCATTAAAAGAAATGCTAAGTAAAAAGCTTGACAAAAGGCATAGACCGGTTGATAGCGGTAGAATACCATTCCAAAAAGATCAAATCCTGTTAAATAGACTGGTAATTTATTGTCTACTGTCCTCATTTTCAAAGGAAAGAAAGTGTGGGTAAATGGCGTTTTGAAGTAGGACTGAAGCAGAGCGCGGGGATACTGAAGCAGAGCCGATAGAACGAAGAAGATTCGAACTGTACACAGAACCAAACAAGAAATATCAGCACAAAAAAATTAAAGGGTTTACGACAAAGGGTTTTTGCAAAGCAAGGAGGGTTTGCAGCGGAGTATTGTATTAAACATCTATTTCATTGGGTAAGCACATTTTCTGTCCTCTTTCGATTAATAAAACAATTTAAGTAGATAGGAAAATACATTTGTTATAGGGGTTTGCGACGAAAGGTTTTATTATCAGCAAGGGTTTGCAGCGGAGGGTTTGCAGAGCAAGGAGGGTTTATTACACATTTATTTCATCGGATCAATAGTACAAAGGGTTTGGCTATAAAGGGTTTGAAAATGGAAGAAGGGAAACAACAATTGCAAGAACCAATATATGTCAATGAGAAACAATACTGGAGGATATTAAGACATCGACAAGCTCGAGCAAGGGCAACAACAATGAAGAGGGCATATCAAAAAATAAAAATAAAAAATAATCTACCACATAAACAGGTGGAGAATAAGGAACAATCAAAGACAAATCACCAAAATGAGTTTTCAGATGAGGAAGAAACTTGTAGTCCCACAACTACACCACTCATGTGGGCACCAAGACTTTATGTCCAAGAGCTAATGAAGATGAAATAGAAACTTGAAAGCATGGAAAGGAGGGAGAAATGAAGAGAAACTAAATCAGATGAGGTTATAAATACCATTTCGAGGCTGGAAAAGGAAAACAGCCAGCTCAAAGAGCAAGTGTCAAAGCTACGAAACCTTGAAAACATGGGTCAACATGAATGACATGTCCTCAAACAAGCCATCCACCCCCCAATCAATGATGCAATAGAGGTGGAAAAAGCAAATGCAAATCAAATAAAAGAGGTACAAAAAACACTCCAAAACATGGAAACAAGAGAGAATGAGCGAAAAAATAAATTAGCAAAGGCAAAGACATGGTCTCAAGTAGTAAAAGAACCAGTCAAACAACAAAAAGAGTTGATAAAGAAGCAAGTAAAAATTCAAATAACAGAAGAGAAAGAAATACATGAGAAGTTATCAAATATAATCATCAAAGGGTTGAAATATTATGGGGACAGGGAAGACACAAATCGTTTAACCAAGGACTTCTTGTCAGATCGATTACAATGGAAGGGTCAGATAAAAAAAACAAGCAAAATTGGCAGGCTGAGAGAAGGAGGTAGAGATACACATATTCGGGTCACATTGATGAGCTACGAGGATAAAATAAGGTTACTTAAAAATAGAGGCATGCTGAGAGGGTCACAATTTTATTTAGATGATGACCTAACATTTTTACAGTAGGAAGAAAAAAATAAGGAATGGGAAAAGGTGAGGGTAGCAAGGAATGAAGGGAAACAAGCATATTTAAGAAATGGAAATGCATACATCACATCTAAACAAATCCAAAAAAATAGGGAGTATGGCCCGCCCAGGAACATTTTCTTACAATGGTAAGTTGGAATTGTAGAGGTTTCCCTTGGAGAAGAGGACCCGGGTTAGGGCCCATTGCTAGAGATAAAGATATAATAATATTGACAGAAACACATGAACACGATGGATGTAGGACTCTAGAATTTGTGGGATACAAAAAAATAGCAATATGGAATAAAGCAACGAAAAATGGCAAAGGGCATGGGGGTATTATGGTTTTAATAAAAGAGGAATGGGATAGGATCATTAAAATTGAAAAACAAGATGAAAACAAACAATACATCTGGATAAAGATCCTAGAAAATAAGTCAGTTATTAGCATAGCAACATGTTATTTTGGTCCCAAGAATTCTAAATTCTATAAAAAACATGACCTTAACAGAGAAGACCCATACTCCTCCCTAAAAAGAGATATTTCAATATACAATAAGTTGGGGGAGATTATATTAATTGGAGATTTCAATGCAAGGACAACAAATAAGCAAGCTAACATTCTAGAAGGTAACGAAGATATTGAGATTAATCCTCTTTGGATGCCAGAAGAGGAAAATCAACAGTGGACCAGGACTTCAAAAGATGAGCATGGGGCTATCACGCAATATGGAGAAGAGTTGTTAGGTCTTTGCAAAATATACAATTTGATTATTTGCAATGGGATGACCAAATGGAAAAATTCAGGAAAGTATACATGCAAAACAAAGAAGGGACAAAGTGTAATAGACTATGTAATATGCTCACAGAATTACATACCAAAAATAGAGGAGCTAGAAGTGGAAGATTCTCCAGTGGAACTTAAGTCAGATCACAACCCAATTGTTATGAAACTTAAAATGCATGGAGACAAACCAAGGGAAAAACACTTGCAAGGCAATCAAAATAAATATCCTCACAAGGGAAACATTCTCTTAACTGATGAAAATCGGCAAAATTTTAGAGCAGTATTAAATAACAAGTTATAAGAAAGGGGAGAACTACATCACAGTAGTAGAGATTACAGTAAGAGTGAATGGTTAATGTACATTATTCAAGAAACTCTAAACAAATGCAAGAGAGCTAAACCTAAAAAAAAAGAAAGGAATAGCTTCCCAACCAACCTATGGTTCGATGAAGATTGCAAAAAAATGCGAAGATTACTAAAGGAACCAACGGGTAAAATAAGAGCAAACAAAAAAGCATATGAGAAAGTGGTAAGGGCAAAAAAAGAAGAATACACTAGAACAAGGAGGAAATAATTGTTTTACTTAGGCAAGCATGAACCAAAGAAATTTTAGAAGGAACTAAACGTGAAAAGGATGCAAACTAAAAATAACATAATAGTTAATCAATGGTTGGAGTATTCAAAACAATTGTATCAGCGTAGTAACCAACATGAGACACCCCCTACTATCATTGTCAAGAAAGAACTTTTCACAATTGAAGACATTATTCGATGGATAAAAAAGTTAGCAACTAGTAAAGCCTGTGACATAAACAATATTCAAGTAGAGCATATAAAATGGGGGGTAGATATCTTGACACCGCAAATCAAAGAAATTTTCAATGAGGTCATACAAAATGGCTTCCCTACTGAGTGGACAACTAGCTTGACCATTCATTTGTTTAAAAGTGGAGATGTAAATAATCCCTCAAACTATCGAACTATCATGATCAACCCTCTCTTTGCAAAGTTGTTTGGGAGTATGATAGAGCGTAGGATCAAAATATGGGTAGAAGAAAAGGGAAAGAGAGCAAAGGGGCAAGCAGGTTTTAGGCCCAAGCACTCAACTATTGATCATTGTATCACACTCAAACACATAGTGGAAAAAATATGGGACAAAAAAGAGGAGGCTTTTTGTGAAGAATTCGGAACATCGTTTATTATGCATCTGCGGAATAAATACATGTTACAGTGCCGTGAATAGCACACAGGCAACTGAACTCTGTTACGTAGTTGTAACAGTACAACAAATAACGTAATATAGCCAAACTACATAACAGTATGTTAACAGTACGCTAACATCCCCCTTTATTACATTATTTGGGTAATGTAATAACTAATAGCTATACTATACTACTAACATCCCCTTACATTATTTTGCAATACAAAGTGAGATGCGAAACAATTCAAATTTGACACGTCCAAGTGTCTTAGTGAAAATGTCTGCAACTTGAGCATCGGTGGGAATGTGCTGAAGCTGAATTCGATGCTTTGGAACTTCATCTCGAATGAAATGACATTGTGTGTCAATGTGCTTTGTTTTTTCATGATGGACTGGATTCTTGACGAGGTTCAGAACACCTTGATTATCGCAGAACAAGTGTATTGGAGATTTTGATGGATGGCCCATACTTGTCAGAATGCGACGTAACCATATCACTTCGCACACAGCTTCACGTGCGGCGTGATATTCTGCCTCTGTTGATGAAATAGCAACCACCTGTTGCTTCTTGCTGTGCCAAGAGACAGGATCGGATCCCAGATGAAAAATGTAGCCAGAAGTTGACTTACGATCATCAAATGATCTGGCATAGTCGGAGTCCGTGTATCCTTGCAAGAAGAATTTGTTGTTCCTCTTGTATTCTAGGCCATATTCCATAGTACCACGGACATAGTGAAGAACACGTTTTTTTGCTTTCCAATGAGTGGTCTTAGGCTCCTGCATGAACCTCGAAAGATAGTTGACAGCAAATACGAGATCCGGCCTAGTATTGGTCGGATATATGA
Source organism: Wollemia nobilis (assembly GCA_028583015.1). Taxonomy (NCBI): domain Eukaryota; kingdom Viridiplantae; phylum Streptophyta; class Pinopsida; order Araucariales; family Araucariaceae; genus Wollemia; species Wollemia nobilis. The sequence continues at coordinate 37,242 of JAQPPZ010017175.1, read as the reverse complement.
GACTCCCAATCAAGCTGTCGATAGAGAGTACCATCTACCGAGGTGAGTCATCATATCGCGATAATCGAAGTCCAATCTCCATTGGAGTTGCCATTGGCTTGCGATCGATCATGCGATATTTTTCCGAGCAATGTCTTGGCATACTTTTTTTGAGACACTTTGATGGAGTGCTCCTTCTGGCTGAATTCCAGACCAAGACAGTAATGGAGAAGTCCGAGATCTGTCATCTCAAAATATTTGCACAAGTTTCTTTTGACAATAGAGATCATAGTTTTTGAACTCCCTGTAATGAGCAGATCATCCACATAGAGTACAAGCAACACTATCTCAGAACCCTGTTTCTTGAAATAGAGGTTTGCATCTGACGGACATCTCTTAAATCCATGCTTGCATAAGGTGATTGTCCATTTTTATATACCAAGCTCGAGGAGCTTGTTTCGGACCATACAAGGATTTGACCAATTTGCAAACTTTCTGCTTGTTGGCCTTCCACTTCAAATCCTTCGAGCTGAGTCATACGAGACTTCTTCTTGGAGATCACCATTAAGAAAGGCACTTTTGACATCCATCTGGTGAACTTTCCACCCATATTGTGCTGCCATAGCACACATAACCCGAATTGTGGTCATCCGAGCAGTAGGTGCAAAAGTTTCCTCATAGTCGATGCCTTCCTTTTGAGCATAGCCCTTTGCAACAAGACGGGCCTTATGCTTATCAATTGTTCCATCTGCCTTGTACTTGACTTTATATACCCATTTGCAGCCAATAGGTTTCTTTCCATGCGGCAGATCAACAAGCTTCCAAGTTTTATTCTTCATCAGAGACTCATACTTTGTATCCATAGCGGCCTTCCACTGAGGCTCACTGAGAGCATCTTGCACTGATGCAGGTTCAAGACTATCTATGGTAGACATGAATGCCCTGTCATCATCAATATCCATATCCTCTACTTCTGTACTTGGAGTCACAAAAAGTTCCTCAAAAGATTGACAAAGATCATCAACCTCACCGGTTTCTCGGCTTCTCTTTCCTTTTGAGCCATACTTGCGTGTACGAGGTCTATCCAAATTCAAATTGGGAGGAGTGGATAAATTTGCATCTCTGATTGTATTTGTACACCATTTAGGATTCTTCTTCGGTGGTGGTGAAGAATATGTAGAAGGACCTCCTGTCTGTGTTGACGAAGGAATCTCCTCTTCCTTAGGTTCCACATGAAAATTCATTAGAGGTAAACTCTCCCCCTCGATCTGAGCGGAGGGTTTTGATAGAAGCCCCTGACTCCTTCTCAACGGATTTCTTGAACTGCTGGAAGAATGCAAAAGCTTCAGATTTCAGTTTGAGAAAGAAAACCCACATCTTTTGTGAGTAGTCATCTACGAATAACTGAAAGCACCTCTTCCCTCCAACACTCGTTGGGTGTGAAAGGACCGCATAGATCGGTGTGAATTAGCTCCGAGAGGTTTTCGTGCTCTTGTAGAGCTCTTCTCAAATGGTACTCTATGCTTGCTTTCTGCCAAGCGATCGAGCACACCGGCAATGTGGCAGAAAGGGAAGGAAGACCCTTTACCATCTCATACTTGTTGAGCTCAAGTAAGTAGCCAGAACTAAGATGCCCATATCTCTTGTGCCATAGGGAAGTTGCCTCCTTGGTAGAGACAGTCATGGAAACATGTGGAGTAGAGATAGCATCTAGTGCAAATAAGCCATGCTTATAAGAAGCTGTTGCAATCTGCTTACCCTTCCTGGTAATGGTACAACACTTCTTTCCATTCTCAACACGAAAGTTGACAACCATATTTCTGTCCGGGATTTGTGTCATCGACAACAAATTGTTGGCCAATCCCGAAACATAGAGGACTCTTGTCAATCGACACTTACCATCAGGAAGAGTGACTGAAACCGTACCCTCTCCCTGAACCCTGTAGGTTTTATCATCAACAATGGTGACAGGTTTGCCCTCCTTGGCCACAAATGATTCAAACCACGATCTGTCGCCAATCATATGTTTACTAGCTCCAGAATCGACATACCAAATAGGATCCCTCTGTGTGGAATCTGTGGTAGTCATGAGCACCTTGTGTGCCCATTCAGAATCTGAGTCAGATTCTTCAACAACAACATTCACCCGGGGTTGCTTGTTCTTATTTTGTGGTTTGTTTTGGCCTTTCTGCTTGTTCTTATGCCAACACCTGTTGGTGTCATGGTTGTCTTTCTCACAGATCTTGCACCACCTCTTCTTCTGTTGAGGTTGTTTGCCTTTTCCTTTCGTATCCTGTTGAGAATTTCCTCTTTTCTGAAATTTGCCTCCTTTTTGCCCATTACCTTTCTTCCTAGAACCCTGCCTGTTGGTGTATAGGGCTGTATTGAAAGAATCATCCTTGTGAAGTTGGCGTGCCTCCTGTTGTTGAAGCAGATTGACCAACTCGATGTAGGTAATTTGTCGTTGGGACACCTGGATGGAGGTTATCAACATATCAAATGAAGAATGTAAAGCTCTCATCACAAGTGAAATGAGAAGCTTTTCGTCCACAGTATCTTCGAGAGAACTCAATTTCTCTTTCAACTCAGACACTCTGCACAGAAAGAGTTCAACTGTTTCACCCTGCCTCAAACTCAGGTTATGAAGTTGTTGTTGAAGATGAAGAATGGTGGATTCATTCTTCCCCTCATAGATGGTTCTAAGGGCATCCCATGCCTCTTTACCACTTGCTTTGTCAGCTATATGAGGTTGCACTTCATCTGAAACAACAAACAAAATGAGCACCTTTGCTCTACTGTCTTTCTTGTCAAAAGCAATCTGATCTCGTCGAAGGACCTGTGGATCCTGCTGTTGGTGAAGGCCTGGTTGCTACTCCAGTAACAATATCCCACAAATCTTCCATTTGGAGAATTGCCTTCATCTTATGTTTCCATGGTGTATAATTTGGACCTTTCAATAACTGATGCGGATCAGTCATCAATTTTGCAACAACGACCATAGTGAAGGTTCCTTATATCACCAAATTGGTCCCCCTTTCGATATACCTTTTGCTAGGCCAATATACCGTACAAAATACCCGCCCTTACGTGAGGGAAACTATAGGTATTTAGAAAGATCAACAAAAAATCACCCGCCCTTACGTGAGGGAGACTATAGGTGAATTTTAGAGATCATACGATACGTGGAACATAAGCGGTACTGAAAGGGAATCGCCTTGTTGATGGCACCTACCATAGAAGATTCTTCTCATGCGTGGGGCGTAACTTCCCCCTAAACACTATGAAGAATACTTCGTCAGGATTTACGCCTAAACACAAGTGCGATAAAGGGTAGTGGATGGAGTAAAAAATGCAAAAATGGCGTACTTATTCCTCCCCGACGATTTATAGAGAACAAGCTCAGACGTCGTTATAGCAGCTATATTAGGCGGCGGATACAATAGCCAAATCACGACAGCTTTACCTGTAAGTGCCGGCCAGAGGTATCGCAAATACCGAACGCCTGCAAAGGCAATAAAATTGCACGAGATGGGTTTTATATTCCGGGGACTTAGGGAGTGTTTTGATTTTAATTTTTATGTTATAGTGCAAAAATGAAATATGCAACATACAACAAAAAAAATTGCCCACAAGAATAACCCACAAGGTGTCGGTCACAGCCGAAAATGCACCTTTTACAATGCCAAATTGCTATTTTTCATAAAATTACTCTCAATCCCCCTTTGATTTTTGAAAAAATATCCCCCCTTAAAAGGCTTTCTTTAACAAAGCATTTTAATAATTATTATAAATTTAAAAATTAAAATAAATAATTTTAATTTATATAGTTTTTAAACTTAAGAAAAATAAATTAAAATTAAATTTTAATTTATAAAGTTTAAAACTATATTAAAAAAAATTAAAATTAAAAATTTTAATTAAAAATAATAATAATTAAAAATGACTTTGGAAAAAAAATTATACCTTTGGGGGGGGGTCGGCGGGATTTGAACCCCCGACCTGCAGGCTCCCTGAGCCTTACCGCACGGCTCACGACCACGTGAGCCAGCGGGCTGATCCGAGAGGATCAGTGGACCTCCTCCCTTATCAACCCGAATGCTCCTCCTCCTCGGCCTCTGCGGCTGCCGGCACTCTGCTTCCCGGCGCTCCTCTCTGCGGCTGGCAAAAAATAAAAAAACACCGCTCCTCTCTGCGGCTGATTTTTCTTCCGCAGACCAACGTTTTTTTTTTTTTTTAAATCTCCCGCCGATTCACGGGCCTCCCCTCTGCCTCCTCGACCAGGCGGACCTCCCTCCGCGTCCGCAACACATTTTTTTTTTTTTTTGTTTTTGTTTTTTTTTTTCAAAAAAAAATCGACTGTGTGGGGAGGGGCGAGTCGCAGCGATCCGCGCTGCGCAACAAATGTTGGGGGGGGTTTATACCCCTGCACCTCCCGCGCGCAGCGGGAATTTAAAATTCCCGCGCGGGGGGCTTTCCCTCCTCCTGCCGCGCGATGACGCAGCGCAGACAGTACGTCTGCGCCCTGCGCAAGACGTCACGTCTCCGTGGCGTCGTTCGGGGGGGGCACTGTCCCTCCTCCTCTGCGTCGACGTTCTGTGCGCGGGCGTCGCCACTCTGCGCGCGTCGCGGCTCTGCGTGCGGAGTCAACAGGGGGCCTTCCTTCGCGTCGCGGAGACGGAGGTTCTGCGTTGAGCGCAGAGCTGGAATTTTTTTTTTTTTTTCCTTCCGTGGCTGCGCGACCAAGAAGAAAAAACTCTACAATCAAAAAATTCCTCTGCCCAGGGAAATCATAGAACTGGCTCTGATGCCATGAAGAATTCGAAACATCGTTTATTATGCATCTGCGGAATAAATACATGTTACAGTGCCGTGAATAGCACACAGGCAACTGAACTCTGTTACGTAGTTGTAACAGTACAACAAATAACGTAATATAGCCAAACTACATAACAGTATGTTAACAGTACGCTAACATTTTGTTGTTTTGTAGACTTCAAAAAGACATTTGACACAGTGCCAAGGAAAAAATTATGGAGCAGAATGAAAGAGCTAGAGATTCCAATTCACTACAACAGTAGTTCACAAACTATATGAGCATATAAAGGCTAGAATCAGAACATAAGAAGGGTTATCTGAATGTTTTGGTAGTGACATAGGTGTCAAACAAGGTTGCCCTCTATATCCGACCTTATTTGGGTTGTACATTGACAAGTTAGAAGAATGGATAAACAAATTTGGGGGAGAGGGTGTACATTTAGCCAAATAGGTGGTAAAACTCTTCATGTATGCAGATGATGTAATTCTTGTGGTCAAAATAGCCAAAGATCTAGAAGATCACCTTCAAGCTCTAAAACTCTTTTGTAAAGAAGTTGGGATGCAGGTGAACACGAGCAAAACAAAAATTATGATTTTTTCAAAAAAAAAGAAGAAGCAACAACTCAAATTTCAGTTTATAGGAGAACCGCTTGATGTAGTAGTAGAATACAAATACCTGGGCATAGACTTTCATGACAAACTTAATTGGAATACATGTAGGATGAAAAGAACTCAAAGTGGTTGGAGAGCACTATATGCACTTCAAAATAGGTGTAGGAATGCCGAGTTATGGGACTGGAAGACCACCAAGGTCTTATTTGGCCTACTTGTTACACCGGTTTTGTTGTATGGTTGCGAGGTGTGGGCTAGTGGCACAACAAATACAAAATGAAGGCAAATAGAAAGGATTCAAAAATATCTAATCACAAACTTTCTCAAAATTAAGGCCACTACCCCTTATGAAATTATTCTAGTTGAAACTGGAATGTTCCCTTTAGAAGCAATTGCTATGACCAAGCTATTATGTTACTTGAAAAAAACAGAAAACATGACAAATGATAGATGGCCTAGGGCAACTAGGGGACGAAGAGTTGCATAGGCAAAAGAATACATGGATGAAACAAAATCGAAAATGGATGAAACTTTGGGAAATCAACATAAATGAATGCCCAAATGTCAACAAAGATAAAAAATTATGTGAATGAAAAGTTCAGAAGTGGAATGTGGAAAAATGCAAGCATGAAAAGACAATATTATATTGCAAATTTTAACCCAACGTATGACCACAAGGAAAAAGCGTATATAGGCGTTGAAATCAAGTGGAAGGAAAAAATACTCATTGCTCAGATAAGGACTAGCTCTCATAGGCTTAGATGTGAAACAGGGAGATGGACAACGTCCAAAGAACAATGGGAAGAAAGGATATGTACTCTATGCAACACAGGGCGAGAGAGACAGATGAACACTTCATCTATAAATGCTCGAGTTTTTCAGATATCTGTGATAAATACAAAAAAACACTTGGAAACGAGTTTACAGCAGATTTATTTGAAGACAGTAAAATAAAAAAAGTTGGGGAATTGCTAACACAAATCAACAGGAGAAGGAACAACCTTCTCAAAGATATTAAAGATCATATGATATGATTTGAGTAATTGTACTTCTATATTTGAGGTCCCATAAACCATATTTGGGTCTCTTGGACGTAATTAAAATCTTTCATTTCATTTCAATAAACTTTTATCTTTACCTAACAAACTAAGGACTATAAATTTTTCTAAATAAAAATTAAATTTAAATATATATAATTAAACGTTCTCCTACAAAAACAAACTAAAGACTATAAATTTTTTAAAATAAAAGTTAAATTTAAATATATATAAAAATAATTATCAAACTTTCTTGGGACCAATATCACCCACTAAAAAAACACGAAGGGTTAAGATATTCCTCTTTCATATGCTGAAATTTGTCCAAATACATAGTTCGTGAATCATAATTGTTACATCATGGGAGTATTTGTTTAAACTTGTCTGTCTTTTACGTAATATTCAATTATGTTAGGATCTATAAAGCAATCAAGACCCTAATTTGATGAAACGAAGGATCGTAGTTATCATTTGAAGCAGCGGCGCAGCAAAGAAGCAAAACACAAAGCGAAATGGGAGGAGATTCCTCAGAGGAGTCGGAATCATCGTTTTGGGGGGTGAGGAAGGCATTCTGGAAGGAAAGATTCAAGTATTTGGAAAATTACAAAAAGATCCTTCGCAGAAGGGAACCCCTCCCCAGGTGGAGCGACGCTGACGTGGAGGAGTTCATGCAATCAGATCCCGTCTATGGCCCTCAGGTATTTGTTTCATTCTCCCAAGGTGTTTTTTTTGGGAGCGTATATAAGATTTCTCTCGAGATTCTATTTTTTTATTTTTAATATATTATATGTCCTTTATTCTGTGGATGAATTAGGGTTTCGTTTTTTTTGGGATGTACAGTTGAGGCAGGCGAGACAAGCTGCGAAGATAGCAGCCACGGGGAGCCTGATCGGTGCGGTTTCAACAGCTGGGGTTACACTGAAATATTCCAAAAGTGGAATAGGTTTGTTTCCTTTATTGTATTGTTTTTTTAGTTGCAAGATTTATAGTTTTTAATTAATTAATTTATTTTTTAAGGTTGTCAACATATTAGTAGTTTGAGTAAATAATGGGTTAAGGGCAGCCTTCGTCAAAGTGTAGGCCAAGCTTGGTGACCTTGATAGGATTTTAAAACCTGATGAATTTATCTTTACACCACATGCTTGTTATATGTCCTTTGGAATGTGCTACTTTATTATAATGGTCAGGGATTTGAACGTGGGTCATGGACATGTAGATATTTGTTGTTAATGATTTAACTGTGATTGATAGTGGTATTACAACAACTTGACAATTATGCATGTATAAATTGGCAAGTTTCTAAATTGGGTCTTGTCCTTGAAAGTTAAGGAATTTCACCAGTTGAGATCATGCCATTTGATTGCATTTTTTTTTTAATCATACCATTTGATTGATATTTTTTTTGTTTGGCTGGAGAACAATGGGTTGTACTTGGGTCCCTCACCCTTGACAAGTCACAAGGCTTTCCTTTAGAGCTTTAGAGTTTACAAACAGATTCAATTTTTATCTCAATTGAGATACTATAGCTAGATACTTATTATTTTTTCGTAAAATGTCTGAATTTTTAATTGTCATTTTTTGGATCTTCTTCAATTTTGTGTGAATACAAATATTTTAGAATTCAGCATCCTTCTTGACATTTTCTTACAGCAGCCTTCACAAAACCAAAACTCCACCTCTACTATCTATGCATTGCACCTTAGCAAAGTAGTATTTTCAAAAGATCGCACTATCATAGTCCGCATTATCAGATTTGGATTGCTAGTTTTCTTCCTGAATCATAAGTACAACAACAAAAATTGTAATAAATAGTTTATTTGAAAACACGTTAATGTTATCTAGTTGGAAGTATGGAGGCCCAAGTTGGAGATAATACATGGCAAGTTCGATATAGACAACACATGTTACACCAGAAATGAGTATCAATGATGAGATGATTGAGCATGATATAATGGTTCTTAAAAGTAGAGGGTTAATATGTAAGTTCCATAGATCATGGCCAGGGTTTTTGGAGATTCAAAATTGGATCAAGTGGAAGTGGAGATTGAATTCAAATTACTATGTGACTTTTCTTCCTAAAGGTCTTTTCCTTATCATATTTTCCAGTTCAAAAATTAGAGATTAAATAATGGTTGGTGGCCCATGGTTGAGGGGAAGAGATGCACTTTACTTGAGACCATGGAATGAATTTTTTTTTCTGTTGAGACAAATTATTAAGAAGCTTTTAGTGTGGGTTAGGCTTTTTGGACTTACATATCAGCTTATAAATAAGGATGTTTTAAATATTGGAAATACCCTAGGGAAATTCATCAAGGAAGGACTAATTGCTAAGGAGCAAAAGCATGCTATATATATACTAGAATATGTGTTGCTATAGATATTTCAAAACCTTTGCCACAATCCATTAAAATTAAATTTGAATCAAGAGAATGGGATCAACAAGTAGATTATGAAAATATTGCATTTTGTTGCCACAATTGTTATGAGATTGGACACATGGCAAGAGTTTGCAAAGTGAAAACTATGAAGAAAGAGACATAATTCTAGCCTTGAGAGAAACTTCAAGACAAAGCAAGGAAGTCATACAATAATAGAAGCTAAATCAGATCAAGGATATTCCACTCCAAAAGAAGAGGCAAAGAAAGTCTATCTACAATATCATTTGGCAAGTTCAAAAGAAATTAAAGGTGCAAAAGAAGATGTGGAGATAAATCTTAAAACAAAGACGACAAAAGGAGTCAACTTTATTCTAGGTAATCATGTTCATTTTCCTCAAGTAGTATAGAATCTTCTCTAGGTAATAAAAGTGAAAGTGGTGAAGGTGTTTTCCCTTGCACTTTATAAGGTTTCAAGAGCAGCATATAAAGAAATGAGGATGGAGAAAACCCATAACAATTTAGGATTTTTAGGGTAGAATAAGAAGGCAATTGCTACAAAAGAGCATCCTTACACTTTAGGGTTTCCAGGGCAACATAAAGAAGATTGTACTTGAGGTTATTCCTTGCACTTCAGATCCTTCAGAACAAGGCAAACCTAAAGATGATAAGTCTTCCTATGAGCAGTGTGAGAAGATTGAAGAGATTGATGAAGATGAAAATATTGTTGGAAATGAAAAAAGAGAGGAAGACCAAAGAAGCAAAAACAAAGAGAAAAGGAAACCAAGAGGGATATTGATATGGGAAAACAAAAACAAATATCACAAGTCTTAACAAGAAGTGGGGCTAAACCCAAAAATAAAAACAAAAAATAACAATGAAAATAATATCTTGGAATATTAGGGGAATGAATAAGAACCCTTAAAAAAGATATTAAGAAATTATGAGGTTGTTATAGACAAGATATTTATAGATATAGAAGTTGGGCAACAAATATTTTAGCCATTCGCGGTGTTGAATTTCATCTTGATAGAATTTAAATTTTGGAAAGCATATGATATAAAAGGAGTTGATTGTGATCAAGTGGCATTAGCTCAATTGGTTAGATTCCTCAACATTTCAAGGAGACCTAGGTTTGAATCTTGCCAAACGATACATGGATAATATCCAAGATTTGTTGTAATACCACTATGTGGTGATGATGTAATATGGGTGGGGCCCGTTTCAATCCCATATAACCCATTAAAAAAAGAAGTTGATTGGGGAAACTTAGCAGTTTGAGAAAGATGGAGAATGTCTTTGATAAAAAGGCAAATGAAGAATATCTTCGATAGAAAGGCAAGGTTGGATATGCTTTAATTAACTTGTTAGAAATGTAATGAGAACAATGTAATGTTTTGTTTTTGTAATGGGAGTGGCCCCCAATAGAAGCCACATAGAGTTTATTAAAAAAAAGAACACATTAATGTTATAAAATAAAGCAAATATTACCAATGAAAAACATTAAAGTAAATCTTAATCATTATTTGATTCAGGCAGTCAACATTTTCTTGTCAACTTCAGCTAACTTCTCTTCCTCTAACCAAGGAAAAGAGAATTTAACTTCACGATCCTCAATTAAAACCCCTCTATTGGCTAGCCTATCTGCACATTTGTTTCCTTCCCTTAATGTATGTGTAAACCTGATTTCTTCAAAATCTATAGCAAGGTCTTGAATTTCCACAATTATCTCTTGTATGTTCCATGGAGCCTTTGCTTTCCTCAAAATTGCATTTATTACTATGAGTGAATCACCTTCCATCCATACTCTGTTCCATTTCATTTGTTTGCATATTTTTAACCCTTCCAAAGCTGCCCAAGCTTCAACTTCATTATTTGTCTTAAATCCACTATTGAAAGCATAATGAGACAAAATCTCTCCTCTATTATTTCTAATTATTCCTCCTCCTGTTGGTCTTGGATTTCCTTTAGATGCTCCATCAAAATTCAATTTGACCAACTCCACATCTAGTGGTTTCCACTTTATATTTTTTGCCTTCTTTTTGTTTCTCTTGTACCCAACATCATAATTCCATTTGATGACTTGACTCCATCTATCAAGTCTCTCTGCTTCCAGATTAGGGATTGGGTGAGTTGATAGGGTTGGTTTAGACTCCTCTATGGCTAAACAAATCTTCCTTTTCATTACCTCTAAACTGCTTTCCTTTCCTTTAAATATTCTTCTATTCCTTTCTAGCCAAATAATCCAAAGTATTGTATCTTTTGATATATCCTAGATTGTCTGTAAAGCCTCACTTTTAAAAGTGCTTTGCCATTGCTTTAACCATTCTTCAATTCTTCCATTCATCACCATGCATTTACCAAACATATTAAGAATCCATTGCCATAGATTCCAGACTATTGAGCAGTGTCCCAAGAGATGGTCTATACTCTCCTCCTCCCTTTTACAAAGAACACATTGTGAGGGGCCATGAAAACCCCTTTTCATAAGGTTATCCCAGGATAAAATTCTTCTATGACCTACTAGCCAAACAAACATTTTGACTTTAGGAATGCTTGGGCTATCCCAAATATCTCTCCATATTCTTGTGATATTCCTATTTTGTTGGTGCTTTACATTATATCCACTTCTTGTTGTGTATTCTCCTGAGCTATTCAACTCCCAAATTAGCTTATCCTTGGCTCCCCTCGGAATAATCACTGTTGTTATCTTTCTGCTCAACTGCCTCCTAGCATCAATGTCTTGTATACTTGTAAAAAAATCTTCTTTCCATTTGTATCTTCCTTCCTGATCCTTGTACATAATGTTTGAAACCCTATCACCATATTTGTCTTGAAGTAATCTCATCCATGGTTTCAAAATTGGATCTAGATTGAGTGGTTTTTTATCACACCAAGTATCCATCCAAATAGAAATCTTTTCTCCAGTTCCCACCACCCATCTTAGACCTTTAATCACTAGATCAATAGATTTTTTTAAACCGTTCCATAGAGCAGAACCATTTGGAAGTGAGAATGCAGTAAATATTAAGCTTGGGTCATTGGGCTCAACATACTTAGAAGAATTCTTGCCCATTGTCTTTGACTCTCTTTGTACAATCTCCAAATTACTTTTCCCCTAAGAGCTAAGTTTGCATCCATAAGAACTCTTAAACCGAGACCTCCCCTAGTTTTATCATCACACACCTTGCTCCATTTCACCAAAGGAAATTTCCTTTTATCATGTAAACCTGACCACAAAAAGGACCGCATAATATAGATTAAACTTTTTTCTATCGATTTTGGCATAGTATACAAGGACATATAATAAGTTGGAATGGCTTGTAAGACTGATTTAATTAGTTGCACTCTTCCTGCTAACGATAACCATCTACCTTTCCATGTCGGTAGTTTATTTTGAACTTTACTTATAACTGGATTCCATAATTCTATCCTCATTCTCCCCTGAAATAAGGGCATCCCTAGATAAGTTGTTGGCAAATTTGCCTCCTCCATTTGAAGTAACCTGCATATCCTTGCTTTGATTCTAGTTGGGGTGTTTAGGAAGTAAATTTTGGATTTTGTCCTATTAACTTTTTGCCCTGATGCTCTTTCGTATTCCTTTAATAAGTTATTCAAAGCTCTGGCCTCGTTTATCCTTGCCCTCCCAAAAAGGGTTGTATCATCTACAAATTGTTGATGGGTGATGTTGTCGATGTTATTACTAGCCTTAAGACCACTTATCAACCCATCTTTATTAGCCTTCTTCAAGTTCCTACCCAAAACCTCTGCCATAATAATGAACAAATATGGTGATAGAGGATCTCCTTGTCTAAGACCTCTCTTGGCTTTAAAATATTTTGTTACTAACCCATTGACCAGCATTGAATATGAAACTGTAGAGACACAAGCTTTAATCCATTTGACCCATTTCTTACCAAATCCAAACTTTTCTAATACTGCAAAAAGAAAATCCCATTTAACCCTATCATAGGCTTTACTCATATCAAGTTTTAAGATCATTGCTTTCTCTTTTCTTGAAGTTGCTGAATGCATAACTTCATGAGCTACTATGATCCCGTCCAGAATCTGTCTCCCTTTCACAAATCCTCCTTGCTCTTTTGAAATAATTTTGTCTAATAGAGGTCTTAACCGATTCGCCATCACTTTGGAGATAATCTTATATGCCATATTACATAGGCTTATGGGCCTAAATGAATCAAACAATTTTGCATCCTTCTTTTTTGGAATTAGGGTAAGATATGTTGCATTTATTTTATAAGGTATGTATTGTTTTACCCTAGATTGTTCCACTGCCACCAATAAAGAATCCTTCACTATATCCCAATTATGTTGATAGAATGTTGCAGAGAGCCCATCCGGACTTGGGGATTTATCCTTATCAAAAGAGAAAAGAGCTAAATGAACTTCTTCCAAAGTAATAGGCTCCATTAGTTTCCTATTGTCTTCATTTGTTATAATTGAAGGTACTTCTTGTAGAAGTTTATCATTAAGAACTTCAAACTCCTCTGATCCTAGAATATTATGATAAAAAGACCTTGCCTCCTTTTTGATTTCACTTTGGTCTTCAATCCAAACCCCTTCTACTGATTTAATTCTACTAATTCTGGATGTTGATCTTTGTACTATTGCCATCCTATGAAAAAATTTTGTATTTTTATCTCCTTTTAACCAAGTCTGTCTCGATTTTAATCTCCAAAATTTATCTTCCTTACTCAAAATATTATGATATTCACTAAGCAACTCCCTTTCCTCCGAGCTTGGATTATTATGATCACCTTTTTGGAATTTTGAAAGTTTATCTTTTAGTTCTTCTTTCTTCTCAAAAATATTTCCAAAAGTGTTCTTGTTCCATTCTTTTAATCTAGATGTCATTGATTTAATTTGTTTAGGAAGTGTATACAACCCACTGTTTCTTGAAGAATTCCATGTTTGTGCTATCATATCAACAAATTGAGGATGGTCTTCCCACATCTACTCATATTTAAAATATGATATTTTTTTTGAATTCACTTACCATCATTTTAACTCTTATTGGCCAGTGATTTGAACCAATCCTTGTCAAGGTATTAATTTTAGCACAAGTCCCTTCATCTAGCCAATGATCTAAGAGTATGCATCTATCTATTTTTTTTGCTATTAGGTTATGGCCTCTCTTGTTGTTGGTCCATGTATAGTTGTCTTCTTCAAACTCAACCTCCCATAGATTATTATTTTGAATAAAAGTTGAGAAATCTCTCATACTTTGTGTTAATTTCCTAATTCCCCCAAATTTTTCATCCAGCTTGGTTATGGCATTGAAATCTCCTATGATCATGAATTGGGTTTCTTGGTCTTTACTTCTCATAAAGGCTTCAATCCCACTCCATACTTCTAATCTGCCTGACTGAGTTGTAGGTCCATAGACATTGATAAGGATGAAACAAATGTCTGCAAAGTAACATGTGACTAAAGAGGCTATCCAATGCCTAGTTTTATGAATGGTTACATAGGAGGTTCTAATAGGATTCCAACATGTTAGAATTCCCCTTGCCGCTCCACATCTTGCCCATATTGCTTTCATAGTTTTGGAAACTTCTTCCTTTGTCATTTTAGTTTCCTGGATACAAAGAATATTAGGTTTATTACTTAAACAGAGGTCTTTGAAACACCTTTTCTTTGAGGGGGCATTAGCACCCCTTATATTCCATGAGATGTTTATCATGTCTCATTAGGGGTTATTGGCCCTGCCTACGAATTACTAATATCATTTTGCCGTTTGGTAAAGAGAAGTTCAACCAACTTAGTTTGTGTTCCGTTGTCTGTATTTGCTCTTGCTTCCTTGTATCTCACTTGATAATTTAAGGGTTTTCCTCTTTTTGCTTTGATTGTATCAAGAGTAGGTCTTTTTTTTTCTATTCCTCAATATTCTTTCGCAACTTTCTTTTTCATTAGACTTATCCTCTTTTGGCTCTACTAGGAAAGCTTTTGACTTGGCCTGCTCATTTTATAGTATTTATAGTATTTATTCTTTCACATTTAACACTGCATTTTCTCTACCAGTTTTCTTCTTTTGAATGGTGCATGGTACTTCAAGAGAGTCTTCAAAATCTGATGAGACATATTCCTTAGGTTCATTGTTGTGAACCTCTCTTCTCATACCATAAATCATTCAAAATATCAAACATGCATCCATAAATAAATTGCACAATAAATTGCTCACAATAAAATAGAGATTGATTATACCCTTGAGGTAGGGCAACATTGTACAATGCTCCTTTTGGAAGGAAGCCACTCCACAAGATCTCTAGCTCCACGAGCCAAGACTTCTCCAAGAATACATCATAGATACCTTCTACAATGGGGGTACATCTCTCTTTATACAAGAGTGTGATGGTTCACCTTCCATGAGTTACAAGATCACCCATGTGGCGGTTCACCTTACAAGGTGCATAATAATATGACAATATTCCTTGCGGTTACATATGACAATATTCCTTGTGGTTACATATGACAATATTCCTCCAACGGTTACATATATGATTCTCTGACATACATATTTCTAATTTGACATGTGGCCTTCCTTACTCAATAATTAATTTATGGCTCATACCATTATATTATACAATATTAAATTATTAAGTACCTATCTTGGGTACCTAACATTCATCGAGAATGTTCATCCTTAAATCATAGATTCATAATCATATTGAATAGATTGTTCCTTGCTAATATTTTGAACTTGTTGTATTGTGTCCTCTAAGCTTTGATATGCTTTTTCTTCATAGGCTAAAGCCTTAAAAGAATTGGTATTTCTTCCAATATCCTTCCTTATTGGTCTCCACTGCTTATTTACTTTCATTTATCTAGACCTATTTTTTGGAAGTTGAAAACCATCCTCATTTGTATCCATTTGTAAGTTTCTCTTGCGGTTTTCTACATATGTTTTTGTTGGGATCTTCTTAGGGCATGATCTTTCAATATGCCCACCTCATGACATCTTCTACATCTAAAAGATATGTTTTCATAATCTATGGTTTGCGTACACAACTTACCCCCATACTTAAGAATGATTGATTCTGTTAAATGTTTACTTATATCAATCATGACTAATATCTGGGCATAAATAGCGAAGAATGCATCTTTGGTAGTTTCTGAAATCTCAAGGAATTCTCCCAAAGTGTTGCCTAATGCCTTAAAATTTTCTATTTCCCAAAATTCAATGGGCAATTCGTACATTCTAACCCAGGCTGGTACTAGAGATAGATTTAAATTTTCAGGTGCAAAGCCTTCATACCAGCGGGTAAGGAAGAGTCATGCTCTTCCCATAATCCAAGGACCCCCTTTTAGGATTCTATCTCTTTCCTCCCTAGAACAAAAAATGGCCGGGAAGAAACCTTTAGGAAGAAAGGATAGAATCATTTTTGGAGACTTCCAACTTCTGTCAATCCATTTTCTCAACGCTGAAGCCCCTGACCAAGACCCATTAAATTTACCAAAACTGCCCTATCTTTGAGATACAAGGATTGATCCTCTGTGAGACGCTCACTAAATTGATCCATGGGAAGGAAACTAAAACTCAAAATCTATTGAAAATTACCAAAATATCCTATAGCAATTATAATATATGAAAAAAACCTAAAATAATTTGCATGCAAAATTTCTAATAAAAAAAAAGGGGAAAAAGAAACTTAGCTGAAAAATTCTATGCCCAGATAGAATGTCTTGCCTTATTGAAACCCTAGCCCTCCATTGCTCCTCCCATCATCCGAACCTTGGTTGATAGATATCTGTAATTTCGTTTTTCGTGACTTGAAAAATCGCCATTGCTCTTGTTTCAGATGGTTGACTTCACAGGGATGTATCTCCCTCAATATTGACATTTGATTGATATTTGCTATTATTATTATTTTTGCATGAGATTGAAATAGGTTTGACCTGTATTACATGGTTCACGGTGTTACCGCAGTATTTTAACAAACCACATAATAGAACTACAATAACATTCTGGCAATCCTGCTTGTATCCCTTGGCAACATTTGAACCTGAGTCTACTCCTTGAAAATTGAGGTTTTTAACTAGTTGAAATCATGCCATTTGATCTATTTGTCATATTTATTGTTTTTATAATATGGGATTGAATATTTTTTAAACTGGTTGTAGGGATTGAAATGGCCCCAACCCTTCTCATATCATTACTGTGGTTACCATGCATGGTGTTATTTGCCAATTATGCATATCTTATTTGGCAAGATTTGAACATAAGTTTTCACCTCGAGAGTCCAGTTTTTACGCACTTGAGATCATGCCATTCAATTTTACCGTTATTCTTATGCTAGGACCCTTGAATATATTAGTAATATGTATTTTTTAATGGGTTGTATGGAAAACTAGCCCCATCTGTATTACTTCATGACCCCATAGTAGTATTAGAACAGCATGTTTATTATGCATGTATGGCTTGGCAAGATTCGAACCTGGGTCTCCTCCTTTAAAGTTGAGGAATCTAACAAGTTGAACTTATTTTGTTTGATTCAAATGTGTTCACTCTGGTCAAGCTTGGTCCCTAGATATTGCTCCATGTATGGTTGATTTTAATCCCATACCTTTTGATGCAATTTTTTTTTTTTTTTTTGATGCAAATTTTCACAGGCTTTCAATAAATGTTGTTGTCCAAAACATGATTTTCTCTTTTATCCATGTATGCAATGTGCTGCTTTGCTTTAAGCTCAGTGTCCCCAGATTCTTAATATCTTCCCAAAAATACCACAAAATCTGTCCCCTTCATATGCTTACCAAAACCTACAATACATGATTTGACAGATTGGCCCTGCTATTTTTGATGATATGGCCAAACATTCTGCTAGTATGTTTTAAATTATTTGAAAAAAGACCAAATCTATGACCCTGGTTTTGATGAATCTTCTATTGGTTGGCACTGCTGTTTCATAGTATCCTGAAAAATATTTAAACTGGAAACTTAAAAAGCAACAAGCAGAGACACATGCCAGAAAAGGGTTTCTGTCCTCTTTGGTGCATATAGGGTTTTCGTCCCAATTTATTTGCAAGACAGAACTCTGCAATATATTCTCTTCGTAATCATGAAAAATGACTGCAGTATATCAATATACAGCTCTTTTGAGCAAGTCTATTCACCTACCTACTATATGTGGGATTAACAATTTATTATCTAGGGACCCTATAGACCACCTAACACCCTTAATGACTAAATACTAACTCATCAAGGTACTTTTATAAGTACAAGTACCTTGTTTATTACATTTATTTGATTCGGGTACATTACAATTTTGCCTTGTAGGGAATTGCTTGTCTTGGGCAATCAGCTCTTTGCCAATTGTGGATGCTATAGAGTGTCTTCATGCTCCCAAGTAGCATCCTCAATCGATAAGCCCTTCCACTGAATTAGGTACTCTTGGATGACTTGGTTCCGTAGCTGCTTCTCTTTCTAATCTAGTGCACATTCATGTATTAGCTCAAGTTTTCCTTCATTATTGATAGGCGGTAACTAGGGGAAATTTGGACCTGTGGTCGGGTTGTGTTTTTCAGTCTGGATACATGAAATATGTGGTGCACTATTGAACCCATAATAAAATCTAGCTCATCGACGACCTCACCCACACATTGTCTCACCTTATATGGACCATAGAAATGTAGTTTCAGCTTTTCCTCGCCATCTTTCTTCAATGAAGACTGCCTCTATGGCTGGAGTTGAAGGTATACCATGTCTGATGATTAGGACAAAGTCCATTTGTGAAGGAGCATCATACTTATATAAAGCCTGAAATGGTGCCACTTGAATATTGAAATGGAAGGTGGTGTTAGGAAAACTTTGCTAAATATAGCCTCTTCACCCATATTGTCTGTTGATCTGAACAATAACAATGAAGATATTGCTCCACCTATTTATCAACTATTAGTCTATTTCGGTTTGCCCATAAATTTGGAGATAGTAAATGGTGTTGGGAGTCAATTTTGTGCCAAACAAATGGAAAAATTTCAAAAACCTACCAAAAAATTTCCATGAACACCCACAATCGATTTGGGCAACCTATGGAGCCTAAATATCTCTTGAAAGAATAATTCAGCCACCTTTGGAGCCTTCACATCGGTTGTGGTTGATAAGAAGTATGCAATCACCAAAATGCAATTACAACCTTTAGACTTTGGTTTCAACTTTTCCTTGCCATTTTCCTTCAATGAAGACTGTTTGTATGGCTGGAGTCGAAGGTATACCATGTCTGATGATTAGGACAAAGTCCATTTGTGAAGGAGTGTCATACTTATACAAAGCTTGAAATGGTGCCATTTGAATATTGACATGGAAGGTGGTGTTATAGCAAAACTCTGCTAAATATAGCCACTTCACCCATAGTGTTTGTTGATTTGAATAATAACAAGGAAGATATCCCTCCACCCATTTATTAACTATTTTGGTTTGCCCATCTATCTGGAGGTGGTAAATGGTGTTGCGAGTCAATTTTGTGCCAACCAAATGGAAAAAACTTGCCAAAAAATTCCCATGAACCTGGAATCCTTGTCGCTCACAATTGATTTAGGCAATCCATGTAAAGATCTCTTGAAAGAACAACTTGGCCATCTATGGAGCCTTCACATTGGTTGTGGTCGACAAGAAATGGGTATACTTGGTGAACCTATATGCAATCACAAAAATGCATTCACGACCTCTAGACTTTGGAAACCCTCTAACAAAATCCATGGAAATGGACTCCCATTTTCCGCAAGAAGAGTTTGTAGTAGACCTATTGGGAAGGAAATTTCATGCTTGGTTTGCTAACAGGTCTCACAATTGTGGATATATTATGCTATACAATGTTTTAGTCCCTTCCATGTGAACCTTTCTCTTACTGCACTGCATGTCTTGAAGTAGCCTTGATGTCCTATAGTGGGGGAGTCATGATGTTCCTTGACAATATCCAGCCTTATATGAGATGTAGTGGGCAACCAAATCCTGTCTTTATAGATAACCAACTCGTCTATGATGTGATAGAGAAAGTTTGCCACAGGTCCTCTAGCCACCTCATTTAATATGTGCATGACTTGATCATTCTTAGCATATTACGCTATGATATGTTGTTTCCAATTAGTGGTAACTTTTGAAACGACACAACACAACTTGTCATGATAATGCATTTGCAATTTGGTTATTTTTGCCCTTCACATACTTAATGGCAAAATCATATGCATGAAGCTTGCTCACCCACTTCTATTGATGGTCATTCAAGGCCTTCTGGGCCAAGATAAACTTCAAGCTATTATGGTTAGTATTGAATGTGAATCACCCACAAACCAAGTGCTATCGAAAACATGCTAAGGCATGCATTACAACTAACATTTCCTTATCATAGATAGAATTAAACTTTACTTGGTCATTAAGTTTCTAACTTTCATACGCAATGGGTAGGCCACCTTCTACATAAAAATTCCTCCAATTATTTTGCCAAAAGCATCACACTCAACTATGAATGGAACTGTGAAATCAAGAATGGCTAATATTGGGCATGTGCACATAATCTCCTTGAGCCGCTCAAATACCCGTTGAGTTGTGTGTGACCATTCGAAGGCTTTGTTCTTCGTTACTTGTGTCAAATCAAACGACCAAGTGAGAGAATCCTTGTATAAATTGCCAGTAATAATTTTGCATAAACCAAGGAATTCCTGCAATTAAGATACAATGGTGGGAGTGGGCCATTATTGGACTGCCATCATCTTGGCCTCATAAACTTGCACTCTTGTATTGATAACATGGCCAAGGTATAAGATTTTGGTGAGTGTAAACTCACTCTTTGTCTCCTTGGCGAAGAATGACTAATCTCTTAAGGTTCTTAATACTATATCTAGGTGTTGCATGTGTACAACTTGAGTGGGTCCAATGGTCAGACTTTGGAACTCCGAATAGGAGGTTCAAGGTTCAAATTCAATGGGGTGTAAAGTTGTACACCATACTTCAGTAACTAGAGTTTGGTTGGATAAACATATATTGGGTAATAACATCCTCTATGAGGGTTGTCGCATATGACCTATGGTCTCATGGACATTAAAAGCTACTTTACCTTTTTACCTAGTTCTCGTTGTAGATCAAGATGTCATCGAAGAAAATCAACACAAACTGCCTCAAATGGTCTTGGAACACATGGTTCATCGCAGAGTGAAAGGTTTGGGTGTGTTTGTAAGACCAAATGACATCACCCAAAATTCATAATACTCACAATGACATTGGGAAGTTGTCTTCGACATGTCTTTTGGCGGAACCTTGATTTGATTGTAACTCGATTGTGAGTCTTATCTATAAAAAATATATTGCACCATGAAGTTTGTCCATCAACTCATCAATGCACATAATCAGGTATTGGTTCTTAATAGTCTTCTAGTTTAGTGCTCAAAAATCAATACAAATGCTCATTGTTCCATCGTTCTTCTTTACTAGAATCATCAAAGAAGCAAATGGACTAGAACTTGGTTTGATGTGACCCATTTCGAGAAGCTCGTTGATGTTATTTTCAATATCCTCCTTATAGCCCTGAGAATATCAATAAGGGGGCACAATGACGAGTCCAGAACTTGACTCAAGCTCTATGGTATGCTAGAACGCTCTATCTAGTGGTAACCTTTGTGGCAAATCTCTAAACATCATTTCATACTTGACCAATAGGGCCCTGATATCTGGATGGTATGCCTGGTTACCACCATGTTGTCTCAACACATACTTAATTGCCCAACAATGAGCAATCCACTAATAGCTACCCCTTTAGTAAATACCCTCCAACTGATGAGAAGAGATCATATTAACTGGTCCTGGAGGTATCCCCTTAATTACCCTTGGCTGACCATTCTTGACAAATTTGAGGGTATGCTCTTGAAAGTTCTAGGTGAAGTCTCCAAGAGTTTGCAACCATTGCACTCCTAGAATAAGATCCTTGGAACCCAAGGGCAGCACATATATGGTAGTGGTGATGGAAATGGCTCCAATTCGGACCCTCAGTTGACACACTAGTTGGTTACAAGGCATGGTAAATTCGTCAGCTATAGCAACACCAAACCCTATGATTTCCTCCGTAGCAATGTGCAATTGTGTAAGAACCTTCTCATCAATAAGATTTTGGGTGCTCCTACCATCAATCAGCATGACAATTATTTGGCCCCTAATCTGTCTCCTAGCTCTTGATGCTGAATAAAGGGGAACACTAGATAAAGCTGAAGGCGAAGCCTGTGGCGGTCTAGCATCCAATTGAGTTCCTTGAACTGAGACTGGCTTGTGAATGGGGTTCTACAGTTGGGTTGTGTTGATGCATCACCATGAGCGTATGACTATGATGGACCCATCTACTAACAGAGGAAATTGACACTGATGTCTTCACAAAAACTACCTTTGCCATAGCATCTTCTAGTGATGGTGGAGCAAACAACTGAAGCCACCCATGTAATGGATCCTTCAGCCCATCCATGAACATGCCAACGAGTTTTGGCATCTCTATCCCATGCACCATAACTGACAACCTGTGGAACTCTTCTATGTACTTCTATAGTACCTGATTGTTGGAGACGAGCTAGATCCATTAAGTGCTCCTCTGCATGAATATCCTTGAAGTACTTTAGGAGCTTCTGGCAAAAATCCTTGTATGTTTGGTCTCGAACATGTCCCAAGATGTTCTTCCCATGGTGCCACTAGTCATAAGCCATACCAGACAAATGTAGTACAAGAAAAGTCAACTGCTCTGCATTAGAACAAATAGAGACTCAGAAGTACGTCTTTTGTCACTATAACCAAGCATGGGCATTCTGTTTGGGTTTGCCATCAGGGTTCCCTCAAACATCAGGATATTAACTGTACTGTATTTGTTTAAATTCTTGTTATCTTTCTTTGCTGTTCTTCCTCCTTTTTTCCCTGAAACTACAATAATCAGCAAAGGATATCTTGTCACGGACATTTTCTTCCAAAGGCAATTATTTCCCATAGTAGGTAGTTTTCCTTATGGCTGTGTCTGTGGCTTCCGCAAGACCATCTCTATGCTTGTAATGGTGCTCAATATGCCCATCTCTTTGCTCTGCATTGTGGTTGGCTCTATGCTGCTGCTGGCCTTGAGTCTAATGCCCAATAGCCTCGTCATGCCCATGTAAAGGTACAACCTCTACCAACTGTCTAGCAGCCATGTCCACTCTCAAGTTGGCAAATCCTGTCTGAAGGCTGGCGTTCAATTGCTGTAGTGGGCCAACATCAACTGGAGATCTTCATCTTTGTTGGCCATGATGTAGAAATGAAGTATTTGTGGTAATGTAAAGAAGCAAGGTATAGAAGAAGCCCTTATTACTCCAACCTTATCACTTTGCCTTCCTATATACCAAACCTCTCTATAAACCAGAATCTTCTGATATACCAATCCTCCTTATATACCAAGGCCTTCTGATATACCCATGGGTACATGGAAGAAAAGTGGTAAGTGAGAGTAGGGTAAGTGAGAGTAGAATGGTGTGTAGAAGAGAAATGGTACATGAGAGCAGAGTGGTACGTGGAAGTGAAATGGTACATGAGAGCAGAGTGGTACGTGGAAGTAGAATGGCACATGGAAGAGCCTTGGGTCTGTCTAAGGCCTGGGTATTGGAGTATTACTACCCCTCACTTCACTAGACGCTTTATAGGCAGCCTAGCTTAGCCAAGAACGATAGATCACCGGAAGAAGAGAGAGAGAGAGAGAGAGAGAGAGACCCTACATGAGTGGCTAGCAGCTTGGGCACCCAATATAGCTGAGTGATTTGTATGCTGGTTTCTCAGAGGATCTGAAGATCCTCAATAGAGCTAGCAATGATGAAAAGAAGATGCTGCATGAAGTGATTAGTACAAGGCAAATAAAAGAAATTCTAAGATATTATTATTTTATTATTAGTTTATTTATTGTTGAAACAGTGAACTAGGGTTTGAAACACACAAATCAGAGACAACAATTAAAAATCTGGTTTGGACCTAGATCGAAAAATATGTAGCCGAACCTAAACATGATTTTTTTTTTTCAATACCTAGAAAGCAGATTTTTTTTGCATGTAAAATGAGGGAGAAAAATAAACTGTTTCAGGTCTGATTTTGATGGCTGATGTGGCAGAATTATAGACTGACACATGGTGGGGGTTTCATGCTCTTTTGTGTGGATTCCGTACAGCTGTATGAACAATATGGGCAAATTGTATGGACGCTTCTGGAAGTGCACTGAATCTATCTGAATTCAACCTCCTCGAAAGAAAAATATGCAGCTCCAATATATTTTGAGTCAAAATCACCTGGATTTTCTGTCATGTGCTGGCAAATTGATGAGGAAATTGCTGGAAAAAGTTGTCCTCGAATTAAGTGTAAAACCCTTAAAGCTGTCAAAAACTCTCACAGGCTGGAAGGAAATCAGCTTTGATACCACTGTAGTATCCCAGAAAAAATTTAACCAGAATCAGCAAAAACAACAAGCACAAACACATTTCAGGAATTTTCTTTTGTCTTTGCTGGATTCAAATAGGGTTTCTGTCCTCTTTGGTGCCTGGGATTTTCGTCCCAATTTATTGCCAAGAAAGAGATCTCCAAATTCTTCTTTTCATAATATTGAAAAATGAGTGCTCTATATCAATGTGCAGCCCCTTTTGAGCAAGTATATTCAACCTACCTACTCTATGTTTGATTAACAATTTTATTATCTAAGGACTCTATAGACCACCTAACACCCTTAATGACTAAATACTGACTCATCAAGGTACTTTTATAAGTACAAGTACCTTGTTTATTACATTTATTAAATTCGGGGACATTACACTTTTTGTAGAAGCTAAAAACAGAAACCAACAGTACAGCGAACAACAGAATACAAGAAACGGGAGCAGATTAACAGCGAACGGAGAGCAGATTATTGAAACGGGAGCAACGAACAACAGAATACAATCACCGTATTATCGAAGAAGAATACAATCGCAACATAACGAGAGCGAATGAACGGGAGCGGTGAATGATTATGGGAGCAAAGGAGTGCTTTTTATTATACACCTATCTCATCGGGTAAGCACATTTTCCTTCTTCTTTCGATAAATAAAACAATTTAAGTAAAACATTGTTAGACAGAGCAAGTAGAGGGTTTGCAGTGGAGGAGGGTTTGCAGAGCAAGGAGAGTTGGGTTTTATTATATATTTATTTCATCAGATCAATAGTATAAGGGGGTTTGACAAGGGCTTGTAGCGAAGGAGGGTTTGCAGCAGAGGAGGGTTTGTGGCAGAAGGTTTTATTACATATCTATTTCATCGAATCAATAATATAGGGGGTTCAACAATGGAAGAAGGGAAGCAACAATTGCAAGAACCAATATATGTCAATGAGAAACAGTACTGGAGGATAATAAAGCGTCGACAAGCTCGAGCAAGGGCAGCAGTAATGAAGAGGACTAATTGTAAAATAAAAATAAAGAATATTCTACCACATAAACATGTGGAGAATAAAGAACAAACAAAGGCACTAACCATCATCAGACGAGGAGATCAGTCAACCCAACAGAGGGGACAAAAAAAGGAAGATAAAAGAAATATAGAAGGAAAAACAAGCGAGGAGAAAAAAATAAAAAATAACTGCAAGAAAGCATTCAACATGGAAAGTGGAGGTCACCAAAATGAGTTTTCAGATGAGGAAGAAACTTACAGTCCCACAACCACACCACTTATGTGGGCACCAAGACTTTATGTGCAAGAGCTAATGAAGATGAAAGAGAAACTTGAAAGCATGGAAAGGAGGGAGAAATTAAGAGATACTAAATCACATGAGATTATAAACACCATTCAGAGGCTGGAAAAGGAAAACAACCAACTCAAGGAGCAGGTGTCAAAGCTACAAAACCTTGCGAACATGGGTCAGCGTGAATGGCATGTCCTCAAACAAGCCATCCACCCCCCAAACAATGATGCAATAGAGGTGGGAAAAACAAATGCAAGTCAAATAAAAGAGGTACGGGAAACACTCCGAAACATGGAAACAAGAGAAAATGAGCTGCGAAATGAATTAGCAAAGGCAAAGACATGGTCTCAAGTAGTAAAAGAACCAGTCAATCAACAAAAAGAGTTGATAGAGAAGCAAGTAAAAATTCAAATAACAGAAGAGAAAGAAAGACATGAGAAGTTATCAAATATAATCATCAAAGGGTTGAAAGATTATGGGGATAGGGAAGACACAAACCGTTTAACCAGGGACTTCTTGTCAGATCGGTTACAATGGAAAGGTCAAATAAAAAAACAAGCAGAATTGGCAGGCTGAGAGAAGGCGGCAGAGATAGGCATATCCGGGTCACATTGATGAGCTACGAGGACAAAACAAGGTTACTAAAAAATAGAGGCATGCTGAGAGGGTCACAATTCTATTTAGATGATGACCTAACATTTTTACAGCAGGAAGAAAGAAACAAGGAATGGGAAAAGGTGAGGGCAGCAAGGAATGAAGGGAAACAGGCATATTTAAGAAATGGAAAGGCATACATCACATCTAAACAAAACAAATAGGGAGTATGGCCCGCCCGGGAACATCTTACGATGGTAAGCTGGAACTGTAGAGGTTACCCTTGGAGAAGAGGACCCGGGTTAGGGCCCATTGCTAGAGACAAAGATATAATCATCCTGACGGAAACACATGAACATGATGGATGTAGGACTCCAGAATTTGTGGGATACAAAAAAATAGCAGTATGGAATAAAGCAACAGAAAATGGCAAAGGGCATGGGGGTATTATGGTTTTAATAAAAGAGGAATGGGATAGGGTCATTAAAATTGAAAAACATGATGAAAACAAACAGTACATCTGGATAAAGATCCTACAAAATAAGTCAGTTATTAGCATAGCAACATGTTATTTTGCTCCCAAGAATTCTAAATTCTATAAGAAACATGACCTTAACAGAGAAGATCCATACTCCTCCCTAAAAAGAGATATTTCAATATACAGTAAGTTGGGGGAGATTATATTAATTGGAGATTTCAATGCAAGGACAACAAATAAGCAAGCTAACATTCTAGAAGGAAGTGAAGATATTGAGATGAATCCTCTTTGGATGCCAGAAGAGGAAAATCAGCAGTGGACCAGGACTTCAGAAGATGAGCATGGGGCTATCACGCAATATGGAGAAGAGTTGTTAGGCCTCTGCAACATACACAACTTGATTATTTGCAATGGGATGAACAAATGGAAAAATTCAGGAAGGTATACATGCAAAACATATAAGGGACAAAGTGTAATAGACTATGTAATATGCTCACAAAATTACATACCAAAAATAGAGGAGCTAGAAGTGGAAGATTCTCCAGTGGAACTTAAGTCAGATCACAACCCAATTGTTATGAAACTTCGAATGCAAGGAGACAAACCAAGGGAAAAACACTTGCAAAGCAATCAAAACAAATATCCTCACAAGGGAAACATTCTCTTAACAGATGAAAATCGATAGAATTTTAGGGCAGTATTAAATAACAAGTTACAGGAAAGGGAGAAACTACCTCATAGTAGCAGGGATTACAGTAAGAGTGAATGGTTAATGCACATTATCCAAGAAGCTCTAAACAAATGCAAGAGAGCTAAACCTCAAAAGAAAGAAAGGAATAGCTTCCCAACCAACCCATGGTTCGATGAAGATTGCAAAGAAGCGCGAAGATTACTAAAGGAACCAACGGGTAAAACAAGAGAAAATAGAAAAGCATATGAGAAACTGGTAAGGGCAAAAAAAGAAGAATACACTAGAACAAGGAGGAAAGAACTGATTTACTTAGGGAAGCATGAACCAAAGAAATTTTGGAAGGAGCTAAGCATAAAAAGGATGCAAGCTGAAAATAGCATAACAGTTAATCAGTGGTTGGAGTATTCAAAACAATTGTATCAGCGTAGTAACCAGAAGGAGACACCCCCTATTATCACTGTCAAGAAAGAACTTTTCACAAATGAAGACATTATTCAAGGGATAAAAAAGTTAGCAACTGGTAAAGCCCGTGACATAGACAATCTTCAAGCAGAGCATATAAAATGGGGGGTAGATATTCTGGCACCGCAGATCAAAGAAATTTTCAATGAGGTCATACAAAATGGTTTCCCTACCGAGTGGACAACTAGCTTGACCATTCCTTTGTTTAAAAGTGGAGATGTAAATAATCCCTCAAACTATCGAACTATCATGATCAACCCTCTCTTTGCAAAGTTGTTTGGGAGTATGATAGAGCGTAGGATCAGTATATGGGCAGAAGAAAAGGGAAAGAGAGCAAAGGGACAAGCAGGTTTTAGGCCCAAGCACTCAACTATTGATCACTGTATCACACTCAGACACATAGTGGAAAAAATATGGGACAAAAAAGAGGAGGCTTTCTGTTGTTTTGTAGACTTCAAAAAGGCATTTGACACAGTGCCAAGGAAAAAATTATGGAGCAGAATGGAAGAGCTAGAGGTTCCAATTCACTACAGGGCAGCAGTTCACAGATTATATGAGCATGTAAAAGCTAGAATCAGAACACATGAAGGGTTATCTGAATGTTTTGGTAGTGACATAGGTGTCAAACAAGGTTGCCCTCTATCTCCTACCTTATTTGGGTTGTACATTGACAAGTTAGAAGAATGGATAAACAAATTTGGGGGAGAGGGTGTGCACTTAGCCAAATATGTGGTAAAACTCCTCATGTATGCAGACGATGTAATTCTTGTGGCCAAAACAACCAAAGATCTAGGAGATCACCTTCGAGCTCTAGAACTCTTTTGTAAGGAAGTTGGGATGCAGGTAAACACAAGCAAAACAAAAATCATGATTTTTTCAGCAAAAAAGAAGAAGCAACAACTCAAATTTCAGTTTGCAGGAGAACCACTTGAGGTAGTAGTAGAATACAAATACCTGGGCATAGACTTTCATGACAAACTCAATTGGAATACATGTAGGATGAAAAGAACTCAAAGCGGTTGGAGAGCACTGTATGCACTTCAAAATAGGTGTAGGAATGCCGAGCTGTGGGACTGGAAGACCACCAGGGTTTTATTTGGCCTACTTGTTACACCGGTTTTGTTGTATGGTTGCGAGGTGTGGGCTAGTGGCACAACAAAGGCAAAATGGAGGCAAATAGAAAGGATTCAAAAATATCTAATCACAAATTTTCTCAAAATTAAGGCCACAACCCCTTATGAAATTATTCTAGCTGAAACTGGAATGTTTCCTTTAGAAGCAATTGCTATGACCAAGCTGTTATGTTACTTGAAAAAAACAGAAAACATGAAAAACGACAGATGGCCAAGGGCAGCTAAGGACGAAGAGTTGCATAGGCGGAAGAACACATGGATGAAACAAAATCAGAAATGGATGAAACGTTGGGAAATCAACATAAATGAATGCCCAAATTTCAACAAAGACATCAAAAGCTATGTGAATGAAAAGTTTAGAAGTGGAATGTGGAAAAATGCAAGCAGGAAAAGACAATATTATATTGCAAAGTTTAACCCAACATATGATCACAAGGAAAAAGCATATATAGGCGCTGAAATCAAGTGGAAGGAAAAAATCCTCATTGCTCGGATAAGGACTAGCTCTCATAGGCTTAGATGTGAAACAGGGAGATGGACAACACCCAAAGAACAATGGGAAGAAAGGATATGTACTTTATGCAACACAGGGGCAGTAGAGACAGAGGAACACTTCATCTATAAGTGCCCGAGTTTTTCAGACATCCGTGGCAAATACAAAGAAACACTTGGAAACGGGTCTATGACAGAGTTATTTGAAGACAGTAAAATAAAAAAAGTTGGGGAATTGCTAACCCAAATCAGCAGGAGAAGGAACAACC
The DNA here is from genome assembly GCA_028583015.1 of Wollemia nobilis. Classification (NCBI taxonomy): domain Eukaryota; kingdom Viridiplantae; phylum Streptophyta; class Pinopsida; order Araucariales; family Araucariaceae; genus Wollemia; species Wollemia nobilis. The sequence continues at coordinate 7,597 of JAQPPZ010017175.1, read as the reverse complement.
TTCTCAAAGATATTAAAGATCATATGATATGATTTGAGCAGTTGTACTTCCATATTTGAGGTCCTGTTGGTTACGAATCTGCCATGAGGAAAGGATTTGTTGTTATTGCGCCCAAATTCGCCCACAGGTTGAAAGGCCGGAAAGAAGGGATGCCTTCCGTGCCAATCTCTAGAGAAGGCCGGCTTCCTATGGGGTTTGTGTTAACATAAAGAGTGCAGGGAAGGAGATAAAAGTACAGAAAGGGATAAAAGTGCAGAAAGAAATTCCAAATGTGATTGGAGTTGGGTGGGGGGAATAAGCAGCACGACAACGAATCAATCACCACTACTAACAACATTCATCTACAAACATACATTGAAACTACAGCTATCAGCGATCCTATGTATCATCTATCTATGCATTCCAGGAATACTTGGCCACCAAATGCCGGAGTCCAGAGTTCAGTACAACAGCAAGCAATGACACAAGAAACATGAGGCAAAAATGACAAGGAGAGGTAGCATACAAGATAAAAGACAGTAAGCAGAGCCAAGTATATGTTTGTATTTGAGGCAAACACACAGCTACAATTGTTCCCTAGCAATATATTCCCCTTCCACCACTTACAATGAAAAAGTGGTGGGTATTTATAGCCCAATTTCCCCCCGATTACATTCATGGGCACAAAGTCCCAGACAAGACAATTATTGACACGAGCGGCTGAGGAGCTGCTGATGCTGACTTATGTCTGGCAGGACTGTACTTGCAGCATGGTGTCCCTGACGGCGGTACAACTACGTGGCAACGCGTTGGGACAAGTCTTCGGTCAGCAGGAATGCGGGTAGGTGCGGCAGATGGCACTTCACATCGGCTTAAATGGTGACAGTTGGCGCCAGTAGTGTAGCCCATGCTTCATCCTTGCGCGGTCAAGTCTTGGCATGAATCCTGAAAGTGGATACTTTGTCGGATGCTGAAGTGTGACACGTGTCTGCCTTGAAAGGCAGTTTATCCAACTTCGCCAGGAATTCGGGCGCTATTGGGTTGCGCAGTTTGAAAACAATGCAGTTGGAAGGCCTTCTTGCCTTAGCAAATTTCTGAGTTAATCTTACCCAACTGCGCACCGGTCAGAGGGCGCACTCTGACTTCGCTGCGAAGTCGGGTGTCGCACCGGTACTTGGCTGTCTTTCTTCCACTGCTCGGACTGCGCACTGGAAAAGGGGCGCACTCCGACTTCGCTGCGAAATTGGGTGTCGCCCCAGCACTTAGTCGATTCTCTGCCAGACCATTCCCCTAGTGCGCCCAGGAAGAGGGGCGCACCCCGACTTCGCTGCGAAGTCGGGTGTCGCCCCTGACACTTAGTCAGAATTTCAATTATTTCCTGTTCTGTTGCGAACTTCGGGTTTCCTACTGCGCTCCACTTGAGGGGCGCACTCCGACTTCGCTTTGAAGTCGGGTGTCGCCCCAACACTTAGAAACTTTTCAAGGTACACTTGCTGAAGTTTTACTGGGGGAAGAAAGGGAGGAAGAAGAAGAGGGAATGGAACTGCGAGGGAGAGAGAGAAAGGGAGAAATGAAGAAAGGGAAAATGAGAAGGAAAGGAAAAGAGCAACTCTCTAATAGAAACCAAAAACATGGCACCCCTGTGCAAAATGTGGCAACATTTCTGGTGGCTCGCGGGGTGTTGAGCTCGCCTCGACGCAAAGAACCATGCCTTTATCCTTTGGGTGCAGAGGAACTTCCTTCCCCTGCTTTCTGCTGCTCTGGTCGCTTTCCTTGGGGCAACCTGTTCTTCAGGTTCATTTTCACCAATTGCCTCCTCAGTCTAGCCTTCTGAATCTGCGGGTTCTCCACTTTCGGCCTCCCGCTCGCTTATGCGTTCGAACGCAGCCTTAGCTTGATCCCAGACTGCGGCTTGGAATGGTGTGGGGTCGCTGATCTCCTTGAGTACTGCGTGGAATGCAGCGACCGTGTGCAGGTCAATGGTGTTATATCTTTTTCCCAACTTTTCAAGAGAAGAGTTGATTTTGCAGTACTTTGCCACCATTTGAGCGACCTGCACTTCTTGAACTGGCTTTGTCCAGCTATCAATTTCAGCTGTATCTGTCTCAAAGGACAGCCAATTCTTCTTAACCTGCTCAAGGGTGAGGAACTCGCCATTTCTGACGTAGCTCGGACACCCATGCTCGGACAGAATGTGAAAGGGTGCCAGGAGAATGTGTCTTTCATGCTCTAAGGCGTCCAGCGCCTTCCTGGCCGTTCTGATTTTTTTTGTCCTGGCAAAATAAGTGTGCAAGGTTACCCTTGCATTTGCCCATTCTGAGGCAAGTTGCGACATGGGGGCGACTTGGAAGCCTTTGCGCTCTAACACCTCAAGTTTCATAGCTAGGTCCAGCCATTGCCTCGCCTGGTGTTCGGCTTCCTCTACCACAGGCTTTCCTTGGGCAGACACTTCTTCGATTCTGGATACGAAATCCAGAACTGACAAGGATTTGACAAGGTTGGGCTTGCATCCTTCTAGCAGACTAGCATGCATCTCTTTTGCTTTGTCCTTTGAAAAGGCCGTCGCTTGTGATGCTTTCTTTGTAAGCTGCGACTGCGCCTGTTTCAGCGAATCTTGCAGTTGTGAAATCTGCTCTAGCGCTGCTCTTTTCTCTTCTGCGGTCTCCAGCTGAGCCTTAAGATCTTCTACTTCTTGCTGTGCTGACCCCAACTGCGCAGTAGCCCTAGCTAAGTCTTCTTCGAGCTGCCTTGTGGTATTCTGCAGCTGGAAAAGCGCCTCCTGGGTCTCGAGATGCTTGACAAGGAGGTTGTCTGTTCTACGACGAATACTGCAAATTTTGTATTCCTCGTTGATGTCATCAAAGTTCTTCTCCTTTGTCTGAAGCTCATAGTCAGCCTCGGTCATGTCACGGAGAGGCTTCTTTACCTTTGGGACCAACTTTTCTGTTGTAAGCACTCTCCGATCTAGGTCAAACTTTGTGCGCTTGACCGGGGCGACTATCTCTTCGGCCCTTCTGCACTTTACGCTTTGAAGAAAGGAGGCTGATCCTCCCACGACTCTTACTGCCAGAGGCTGGTCCTCGGTGATACTCATGAAATCGAGGTCTTCCAGCGCCTGGGCTTGCTGCGGCATCTTTCCCGCGAACAGTGAAGTAGGAGGGATACCAGAGGGGGTAGTAGCCTTTGAGGGCGACCGGGTCCTAGGGGTGACAGGAGTTTGAGTGGATGGCGCTGGTAGGGTTTCGATCGGTCGGGGCAAAGGATGCGGAGATGAGGGAGCAGCTTCAGCACTGGCTGCGGGTGAAGGTTCTAGGGTTTGACTCAGGGATTGAAAAGCGTTGGGATCCTGAGCAAACTGATCAAATGAGTGCAGGCCGCTGAACGGTGGAGTAGCTTGTGAAGCGGAAGACGCGGCTACGGCTTGCCCTGATGAAGTGGAAGATGGGGGTTTTGCAGGGCTGACGCGGACTTGAGCAAGAGGAACAGAGGACGTACCTGCGAGCTCCGCCTGAGCCGACGCTGAAGGGATGGTCGCAGCCTGGATATCTGCTTCTGGTTCGGGGCTGTCTAAAGAGACAACCTACGGTGCTGCTGCTTGCTGCTTTGCTCTGCGGCTGATGGTTGCACTGGCTCCTTAGGTCGCTTGGTCTTCTCGACCTTTTTCCTTTTCTTCTCTCCCGACGCTGTGGCTGGTCCAGAAGAAAGCGACAATAAAGGGGCGGCAGGCGCTGGTGTCCCCACGGTAAACTTGTACCTGGGTCGCGCTGGAAGAATACCTGCCGCACTCGGTCCGCCGGTTGGCGGTACTGACGCCTTTTCTGCTGGGGGAGCCAGCTCAGGAGTTGACCGTTCTGAACTTTGCGCCGCTTCGGGCACTGCCACAGGAGCTGCAGGCTGCATCGGGCCCGCTTGGCTGCTGGTTGGAGTCGCGCTGGAAGTCGCTGGAGTTGACAATGATTGAGAGGTAGCCCTTCTTTTATACCTTATATTTGCGCCTCGGGGAACGCAATTACGAAATTCAAAGGGCTGCCACGTGTCGACATGTTGATCATAAAGTGCCGAAAACTCATCATCAACGACAAGATTCCTTCGGCTTGATTTGTTGTGTTGCGTGCGACACCTCATCTTCCAGCATTCGAGGATTTTGTCCTTATGCCAGTTGAGTGGCGCCACCTTAGCGAGGAACTTCTTGAATCCAGCTGACTCCATTCGATGGTCCGGGTTTCGATCAGGATCGTAAGTGACCTCCTCACAGTAAAATTCATGCCATGGTGGCCATGATTGCATCAAATGAATGCGCCAGTGGAGGTCCGCACCTGTTGTATTCCTTCTTTCTTGCATGATTTCAGCTCTAGGACAAATGTGCGTGAACTTTCCCCGGACCCCGATTGGGTCATACTTCCAGCGTTGGGGTATAAACGTGCTGCCCGATCTCGAAGACTTGAATATTGGCCCAGGTCATAGGATATTTAAAAATGTGACCCTTCTTCTTTCCCTGGCCAAATTCTTCTTCGACATAATCCATTTGCCGCGCCACCTCCATCCCAAACTGATGGTCAGTGCAGAAGTAGGGCAGCAAACAAGGCTTTCCCTTGAACCCGTAGATTCGGACAACAATGCCCTGAGTCAGCCTGAAGGTATCTCCGAACTCGTTGTTCCACAGATACTTGGTCATAACCGCTGGTGGGCGGGTCGCGCCACGGTTGAACAATCCCATTGCCTGGCCCAGAAATTGAACATTAAATTCATAAAATGAGCCCTTCCAGTACAGGGCCTCAGTCCACTCGTACACGGGGAGCGGCTCTCCTTGTTCGCTCACTTTCTTTAGGTTAGGAACGTTCATCCGGTAATGCATATGATACAGGCATAGCCATGTGAGAAAGGAGCAAAACCGGAAGTCCGTTGACTGCTTCTGCTGCAGTCTCACCAGGCTCGAATGAATTGCGTATGCCAACCAGTCCGCCCAGTCGTAGAAGATAGGGCGCTTCCCACTTTCTGCGCCGTGGAGTCGTAGAACTCCCCGTGCAGGATGCACTCGGCCATCACCAGTTGGAAAGGCTGCACCACTCTGTCTGAGTCGCAGCTGAGGACCCACGCCAGGATGATATAGATATATCTGTTTTCAAATCGATCTAGTGGTATGGAGCCAGTCGGCCACTGTCTAGCCGCCAGCAGAGTCTTCAGCTCTGAGTCCAGGAACTCTCTCATTTGTTTTGTCTGCGAAAATCTGCCGGTCTGTTCGTCTAGGTTCACCCTTCTGATAATTGCGTCTGGGCTGTACTGAAGCCCTGGGGCGAACGTTGGCTGGATGCTCTCTCGAAAAAGAGTGAATAGCACCCTTCCTTTGTTATCGCAGACCTGCCGCGCAGCTGGTTTGTAGTATTCAGCAATCGCTTCTACCAGCTCCGGGCACCAGTGGGTCGGAGGGCACAGGAACCAGTAAAGGTTTGATTTGTACGCCGCTCCGAGGTGGTGGGAAGGCGAAACCTTATCCACCCACTTTGCGATGTTCAGACGCAGCTTCAAGAGACTGATGGAAAAAGAACCATCTTTGTACGCACCTCTTCGTTCTGGATTTTCCTTTCTTGTCCTTCTGCGGTGAACCTAGTCCACAACCCAACTTCGCCATGTGCCGAAATTTGCCCTGGGCCCACACTTACGTTTTTTCGTGTTTTCTGTGGTGAGCTGTTCGGACTTCCCCCGAAATTCGGGGCGCAGTCGGACTTCGGCCGAAAAACGGTCGCACTTCGAACTTCGCCTGAAAAACGGTCGCACTTGGACGCTTTCAGCTTCTTTCACCAGATCACTCAGGGTGCGCCCGAGAATGGGGGCGCACTCGGACTTCGCCCGAAAAACGGGCGCAATCCGACTTCGCCCGAAAAACGGGCGCAATCCGACTTCGCCCAGCAACTGGGGCGCAGTTTGACACTTGGTATTTCCTTGTAGTCTGCTACCCAACTGCGCCCTTTGGAGAGGGCGCAGCCCGACTTCGGTGCGAAGTCGGGTTGGGCAATCAGACTTAGACATTTTAGCTCTTTGTTCAACTACTTTCTTCCCTACTTCGCCCCATTCGATGAGCGCTACCCGACTTCGCTGCGAAGTCGGGTTCTGCCTCAGACTTAGGCTACTTGGAAAACTAAAAACTGAAAAACAACTGAAATATTTACATGCCGAAAACCAAAAAATGCAAAAAAGGGAAAATCTGTACAAAGGACCCCTTCGGGTGCCTTCACTGGTGGTACATTTTCAGGTGGAACCCGTTGACGGGAATAGGGAGAGGATGTCCCTTCATGTCCCGGAGCGCATATGTGTTGAACTGATTGACCCAGGCAATCTGATAGGGGCCCTCCCAGAGGGCATCAAACTTTCCATGGTTGTCGGGTTTCGTCTTCTACGAGTCCCACTTCAGCACCAGGTCCCAGATTTTGAAAACTCAGGCGGTGGTGCCTTTTGTGAACCAGCCTTGGGTTGCTTCAACGTGCTTGATGAAGCCTTGGTACGCTTTCTCTCTGTCTTCCTCCAACTGCAGAAGTTGGCAAAGTCTGTCGTCAACCGGATCCTCGCTGCTTCTTTCCTCATCAAGCATCCAGAGAGCGGGTATTTCAATGTGCGTTGGCAAGACAACTTCTTTGCCGTAGACGAGCGCATAGGGGGACGTTTTGATGGACTTTTTGAATGAAATTCTGATTGCCCATAGCACCCGATCCAGGAGTAGGTGCCAAGTCCTCTTGTTTTTCTCTACTGTCCTTCGGATGATCTTCAGTAGGTTCTTGTTGGTGGACTCGACAAGACCGTTCCCCTGCGGGTAGTAGTTGGAAGACATCTTGTGATAGATGCCAAACTTGTTGGTGTACTCCGTGAGTACTGCGCCTGCGAATCCCGGACCATTGTCCGTCACTATTGACTCGGGGACCCCGAAACGGGTAATCAGGCTCTCGAGGAATCTGATGACCGTCTCTTGGTCGGCGTTCTTTGTAGTGATTGCCTCTGCCCACCGCGTGAAGTAGTCGGTGGCGGTTAAGATAAACTTGTGGCCTGCTGCAGAGTTCGGCGAAATCACCCCGATGAAGTCCAGACCCCATTGCTGAAACGGAGTCTCGGCTTGGATCGGTTGAAGGGGCAGGGGTGCTTTTCTATTTCTACCAGCAAATCTCTGGCATTGATCACACTTGGTACAGATCGCATGAGCGTCACGCAAGTAGAGTGGGCCAGTAGTACCCGACTCTAATTATTTTCAAGGCCGTAGGCCTTGCGGAATGGTGACCTCCGGCATCCCGGAGTGAAATTCTCCAAGGACCCTAGACTGGTCTGCTTTTCTGACGCACCGCAACAGGATGCCGTCGATGTTCTTAAAGTAAAACCCCTCGGGGCGAAGAGTGTACTTCAGTGCACCTAGCCAAAACCTCCTTTGTGAGGCATTCAAGTGGTCTGGACATCTTTCGGTGCAGAAGTATCTCACCAGTTCATCTGTCCAGTCGCACTCCTCGGGTAAGGAGTTGGCAAGGTTGATGCGTGTTGCTGGATCCTCCCACTCGCAGGCGGATATCTCGGTTGCCGCGCTTCGGGCTAGCTCTTGGCACAAGGCTCGGCCTTTGATTAGCTTGGTTGGCCGCACTTC